>OW121705.1:12400000-13600000 GCA_933228785.1 Lasioglossum pauxillum
TTAATGTTATTAGAAAAATTTAAAGATGCAGTTGCATTATTCTTAGCCTATTCAACATACCAAACTCGAAAACATCTTTCTAGGTCACAGTTTGCTAGGTTCACAAAATTTTGATTTTGCATAAAGATGCGCAGTTTAGTGATAACAGTAAAAGGAGCGGGGCGATAGGGCAATCAATCGTCGAAAATCGTGAGTGCAGTTCGCCTGTCGTTCTTATCGTGAACAATAAAACCTGGTGGTCTATGGCATAGCGTAGTGGGGAACTGTCGGGCCAGACGTTACCGTCCGGGTCTATCACTGTTAAAGTTCCATCAAGTCGTCGAGGTCGCCTCGTCAGGGCAGCGTGTCCCTCGCGCACGGGGTTTTAAAATAAACGGCGTGGCGCGCTATCAAAAGAGCGTTTCCGATATAGGATCGCGGCCGATCAGCGGGCAGTGTCGAAATCGCGTATCAATCCGGCCCATCGATTCGGTAGCTTTGATTCAGCGATATCGGTGGGAAACAAAGCGCGAGCAAGAGGAGGGCTACGCGAAGAGAGAAGAGAAGAGGAGCGTAGAGGAGAGGAGAAGAGAGGAGAGCCGAGGAAGGGGGTAGAAAGAACTGGCCGATCGCGAGCATCAATGATCGAGATCAATCGGCGGGTAGAGGCGGCCGTAGGCCAGTCTTCTGGAGAATAATTTCTGGATCTGGCAGGGCCGTGCACCATCGCCGAGAAAGAGGAGTAACAGCGAGAGAAACATCTGGCCGCTTGCGCCTCTGCCGCGCGCGGCTCAGGTATACCGAAGAAAGGATTCGAAACGAAAGTTCGAAACGGGAGATAGACACAAAGGAGAATCGGAGCATCGGGGCGTTAAGAGGACTCAGAGAGAAGACGGTATCCTCCCGCATACGGTTCTGTGTTGACTGAAGCGACTTAAGTCAACGCCGCGCTCACCTACGGTGTCTGGCACACTAGGTTCTCTGACGGCGTGCGTCACGTGAGGGGGAGCGGGAGAGAGAGAGAGAAAGAGAGAACGAGGGAGAAAGAGAGAGAGAGGAGAGAGGAACGCGCGAGTAGAGGTGGCAGCGAGCGAAGGGGTTAGGCTAAAAAGAGGGGGTCGACGAGCGGAGAAGGAGGACAGCGAGCTGGACCGGGTCCGGGGGTGCGAGAGAGACGAGCCCGTGTAGCGGTGAAGGGTTTAAGTATAAGGATACCGAGGCATGCGCCGTCCTATCATATTGATCTCGCCATAGTAACGATTCTCTCTTCTCCGGCGATGTTGGCATGCACTATAGCAGCGGGATGAGGAGGGAAACTCGACGAGAACGGCGGAAGGGGGTTGTACCGCATGGTATACCATGCCACCCGACGATGCGCGGATGTGGGCTGCACTGGCGAGAGCGAGATCTTCGACGAGCGAAAGGGAAAAGAAGAGAGAGGATCTCTGTGGTCGAACGGAGACAGAGATAGGAGAGAGGGATGCAGGACAGGGGTTGAACAGAGAGGACAGGCATCAGTGGCGGTAGGCCACACAGGGCGCTAGCGCCAAAGAGAGCCGAGGCGGCGGTACCGCGCGGCGTTGCAGCCAAATGAAAATCAGTCCAGCGTTGGTCGCCGGCCAGGGCGCATCTGACAATCCTGTGACCGGATACGGGACCGCCGAGGACATTGTTGAACGGTGGCACGTCCGTGATTAGCATCGATCTGAGGGTAGATCAGAAGGATGTTAGCCGGGGTAGCGTCACGGTGCTGACGGTCAGACGCGCTCTGAGATTGGCGGCGGGGTTCGGACGTCGCGAAAAGAAGAGCCGATCAGGGTTCAAGCCGTCGTCGGTCGAATGAGCTGTCTCGGCGTATCTGAGCCGTGCTGAAAGAGAGACAGAGAGAAAGACAGTGGAGAGAGCGAGAGAGAGAGAGAGAGAGAGAGCGAACGTTCTCTCCCCGTGCATCGTCGGTGCACTCTCTCCGTACCCGCAGTGTCGACTCTCTGACCAGACCAGAAACGGTGCTAGAAGCTGATCATTCTCGTTGAAGGGGGTCTCGTCGCTTGGGACAGATCGAGCGGAACGATTTAGGTAAAAACAAGAGTAACCCGAACGAGAGAAGAGATATGTCCTCGATGCACAACGATGCTGCTACTGCTACACGGAGCGCACGGATCGTCCGCGGAGGTTTTTAGTTTGTGCGAGGTGTACGCGCAGGGACACGCTGCAGGTCCGCGGAGGCTGTCACGTGCCCCTGATAGAGCAAACACGATGCCATTGCCGTGCACCAGGCACGTATGCTCGCGAGGACCCTGAGGACAAGAGAGCTGCTCTCGATCATCGGCCAGTTTAGCCGTGGTACCACGAAGAAGCCTCTCGGTGCCTGCGACTCGAGTGGTTCTGCTCTCTCTGTTCGACGCGTCTCTGCAGCCACGTGCGAGGACAACCAAACGGTGAGGAGGTGGAGGAGGCGGAGAAGCCGGTGGTGGCGGAGGTGGTGGTGATCGTGGAAGGAGCGAGCTGCTCCGATTCCTCAATCGAGCAAACATGAGACGTTGGACTTTGATGACTGTTATAGCCCTGGCTACATCCGGTGAGTTCGCCCGTTGCCCCACACACACTTCATCTTATTTACTCTGTAGGTGTCCGCGGACCTCTGTCATCATGCTAAACTCGTGGCTAGGCTCTCGTCCTAGGGACCCGAGCTTTTTTTGTCACAACGCGGGCGGTCAACCGACTCGCTAGATAATCGGCTTTCTATTGTCTCTCGGTTTTGTTACTTCTTCGTCTCTCTCTCTATCTCTCGCTCTCTTTTCATCTTTCCACCACTTTCTCTCGGTGTCTACTGTTTCTCCATCCATCTCTCATTCTGTCTGTCTTTACATTCTACCTTTTCCGTCCCCGAGCTCGACACGCTTCAAACGCATAAGACGGGTCTCTGTATACACATACGCGGGCCGCACCGCCACCGCGGGGATTTACGTGCGAGAATCGTTGTGCACGAGGTCAACTTTGACACTTCGGAACCGCAACAAAAACCGAACGGAGAGCGATGAATCTCTCTCCCCTCCGTCCGTCAGAAGAATTTTTACCGTCTGACCGCGAACGATTCGGGTCAGCCAATTTCATCTGATAACAGAAACTTGCGCCGGAAAACCGAGTCTGATTTATATCGCGTCCACCTCTGTCGCGTCCCGAATGAAATTTCCGAAATATTTACGAGCCGCGACTTTTGACGTCGAGTCGTATTTCACTGATCGATTTTAATATTAGGAACGGCGGCGACGACACGTTTCAAACCGGCAGTGTTCGAACCGTTATCGCCCGGTGATTAAGATTCTTTGAAAACAATTTATCTCTTGTGTTTCTGCCTCTCTCTCCGAATCTGTCACTGGGAGATCTGCATGAATTCGATGAAACTCAGGATCAAACGAAACGCGTCTGTGATCCACGAAGTGCGGCGCTCAAAGAGGATTTCGGATCCGGGAATAAGGTGTTGCTTCGGGAGCTAACGTGTTGTCACCGGCGACGTTTTCTGTGCTGGTTAAACCGCACCGATTTCCCTGTATAAATATAGTATACGGAAATATTTCTCGGAAATTTCGCCGATCGGTGAATCAGTTTCTTTCCCTCTGTTTTCGCGGATTATCTTTTGCACGATCGACGGGTTTGTCAACAGAGGGAAAATACGGACGGGGAACCGATTCCTCGGGGGAACAATTAACTTCCGATTGCGGTGAATTTTAATTGACGCGACCACCGGACCGGCGACCGTCATCTTCTTCTCTTAATTCCGTCTCTCGCGAAACGTTTGATTAATTGGGGCTTCGCCGCTGCGGACAATCTTCGTTCCTCTTTCGTGCACCACGCTGCCGTGCCGGCGTGGGCGTGAGAAAGGATTCCCGGGGAAGCCAGTGTTTAATTCACCCACGCAAGGATCCCGGAGACCCGCCGATGCGTTCGGAACTGCTCGATCGGACGGGGCCGAGGAAAGAATTACGAGGGAACATTTTATACAGCGTAAAAGTCTCCTGAACGCTGCCAGGAAATTATTGGAACTACCACGGGCCGTTCGAAATTCATGAACGTCTCCGCGAACGTGGTTGCGGGAGACGAATTCTGGAAATATCTAGACTCGCGTATGAGTAGACAGCGGGTCTGCATGCGAAATCAAAATTTTCTACGTGAAGTATTTACAGTACAACAAACTGTGAAACAAAAATTGATTTCCTTTCTTGATATGTTTATAGGTTGAAAGTAATATAACAGTATTTTTTTAAATTCTTCTAATGTTTTTATTGTTTTAAATTACACCTCCTCATGTTTGCCATAAGCGCATAAAATCCGCTGTCTACTTATGAGTCACTGCATTCTGTCGCAACAAATGATCGATTTCCACGTTGTTCGATAAACTCTTTCCAATGAGCGCATCGACAATTTTTCACTGCCCTCCAATCCAAAACAATTAATACATTATTTAATGTCTTTACGTTTAATAAATTACCAAACGTTCACTCAAGCATTTGTTCTATCCTGCAATGACCATAGTAAAAGCTAGATAAAGGTATCGATCAACTGCATCTATTTTCGAAATTCCCGTTTGGATAATTTAATTAATGTTTGTTGAGATATTCGTTAATTTCGAGCTCGGGTTCAGCCTGTAAATTCCATGTCGAGGTTGACAATACGGATGTATCAAATAGACGCATATATTGTACAGTCAGCCACCCACGCACATTGCGTATAAAACGCGAGCTGACGCACAGAATATTGAGCACACTAATTTCAGACAACGCTTAATCATCAGATGAACGTGATCGCAACCTAGGCAAAAACGGGACTGGAAAAAATTACATTCTGAGGGAGGGGGGAGCAGACTGCTCACTTTTTATTGCCCTACTTAGCTCGACACTATTTCAAACTTTGAGAATATTAAATCAACGCGAATTGCTGAAAATGAACGTCAGACGAGACATTCTTCAAAATACCGTAACGAATACACTTTATTTCAACAGTTTCAAAGTATCATGAGGGAATGTTACAAAGCTGTCATTTTTATCTGGGTTTTCATCAGATACTATTGACATCATTGACGTAAATTATTTCTTATTAACGCGTTATAACGGACACGAGGATAATAAGAGACATTGAAAATTAATCACACGGAATCCATTACTTTGATTATTTTGTTTACATATGAAATTCGTTTTTTACAAGTTGCTGGACCGTTATAATTCACACAACAAATATACGATAAATTCTGTTTTACTCTTTGAACATAAACCTTTCTGAACAGCCTCGGTATTACATAGATGTACAAATTACATCGTGGACTACAGAATCAATAAAATCTTTTATCCATCAAATTAAAGATTCAATAATTGTTTGTGAGATGGAGTAAATACACAGAAAGTGATGGTTATTGTTTTTGACAATAGAATGTATCTGACATGTCTGTAAATAATTAAGAAATGCAAGGGCGAAGGGCTAGGAATTAATTTTTGCATCTAACACATTTCTGAGTACCATGATTCAACTAAGCTTAAAAGGGGGACATTTCTCCACTCCGTGCAACTTAATCCAAAGTACCCTCTTTCGAAAACAAATAAAAAAAACCCTGATAAACAAGCATAATGGATGCACGCAAACTCAACCACGAAAGAATTTCTGTTGTTCTCTTCACATCGATACAATTTCGCCCCGAATTCCAGCGGAAATGAGTATCATCCCACGTCCAAACCTCGGCTTTGCATTCGCAGATGTATATAAGAGTGTCCCGGAATCTACGTATGTGTATTGGTTTCTATCTTCGTCGGGTGTACTTCATCCCCCTCAATTAATTTCTTGTAACAAGAGGTCCGTTAATTGGATCCAAGGCAATTTCACTTCGTACACGGGTCTAATCAGCAACCGCAGGGACAATGGATCGAGTAAACATTACGTACCAGTATTAAGCACGGATTAAATTGAGGGGTGTGCTCTCGCTTCGATTCTCCTTGCGGTGCAATACGAAAAAAAGAAAAAGAGACGGAAGAAACCACGAATCCGCCCAGTGTTCTTCGTTCAAGTTGCACACAGCACGCGCGAGAACGATATAAATTATGTCGGGGCCGCGTGGAACCGCTTTGAGCGTGGAAGCCTAAAAATACCCGGTAGTAATGAAACATAAATTCCGAAACAGTCGCATTATCGCGCGATTAAACAGCGCGTCGACCTGCAGCATGGAATGAAAAGGCAACAATACGCCGCACGTTCGACGCAACGATGACAATTGTCTGAGCACCAGGAGTTTGTTTTCGTGATCCTCTCGTCGCTGCGCGCCCACGATTCATGCCCGCAGATGCGATCAATTGAACGCCATATCATGGTTACTATTATCGGTAGATGAATTTCTGCAGCCGCGAAGTCCACGATACAGTTTCAAGGGGGTGCTCTGATTGCCAGAATTTTTTCCAGCAGAACTATTAAACTTTTTGTATTAGGATCTTGTATACATAGTTGTGGGTATTTGAAGTGCCCAAGTTATTTTTTGTTAAGTAAAATAAATAAAATTGTAGAGTATGTTTGAGGAGAGTGGACACATTTTTACTTTATGTTCCATTTTCTCAGAATCTACTGCAGATATCAACTCCAACCTTTTAGAGCATCTAGTGCCTTACTAGAGGTGCATTTTAGCCAAATAGAATTTTGAAACGCCGAACAGGAAATATTATACAACCCTGTGTTATATAAATGATTATATGTGTAGATGTCGTATACATGTGGAAATTAATACGGGATAATCCTATTTTAACACGGCCAAAAATTGACGTTAACCTCTAAAAGTTGCGGAATTAGACGTCTTCGAATAGCTGGGCCAAAATAGATCGAGACATCGTCTTGTGAGGGTGAAACTACTGTTGTCAGTCATGAATAACTTGGCCGATATCGTCTGTTTACTATTCGAGTGTTCTATTATATAATTGCAGTTTTAATTAGCAACATATGCAACTAAATAGTCTCTGATTGTAATGATTTAGTTTGCAAAATAGAATAACTTTTTTATAATTGTACCAATCGACCTGATTCTTTTACAATCAATTAGAAGCATTGATTTACGAAATGATATGCAAAAAAGATTGTGCAAAAATTATAATTTACAAGGTTACATGCAAAAATTACAATAACTTCCCTATAAAATCGGGAAGTTAATAAGCAAGGCATTTTTTACAACTTTTTTATTCGGGCCCTTAAAGAAAATTTAAAATATATGTTTTGTAGATCTATAGTAGTTACACACATGCTGAAAATTTCATCGAGATCGAGAATTGAGAAAGTCGAGTTTAAAATCGGGTTTGCGTGCTTCGTATATGAAGGCAGTAGAATTGGTCAGTCATGATCAGACACGTCAGACGATTCCTGCCGAATAGCATGCGTACTCGCTGCAATTTCACCATCGATTTTGTGAAAAACGAAGCTTCGGATGAAAAAATGTTGTTCTATGCTTCCGACTTATTTTCTCATAAGACAATTGTGTTTATATTGTGAGTTATATTGATAAAATACTCTTGTAAGTACTTTGACATTTAAAAGAATTAAACCTCGCAGAAATATTAGGTGCTTGAACTCTGATAATCTGCAGACCTTAAGTTCATCACACGCTGCAATCTCGATGGAGCCTATTGTTGTCTCCTGGTCGCAGTACTTATAAAGGTTTGGGTCCACTTGACTGAAGTTTGATCGACTTGAAAGCACCGGTTAGGTTTCTTAAAGTATTTATAAAACGTCTGAATCTCGTCTTAGTTGGAAGCATTTGTCTTGGCATTGCAATTCATTGAAAAGGAATATAGTATTCGTAAGTAAACAACCAGTTATACTTCTTGTTGATCTCAAACAAGATAAACGAGAACTAAAAATGTGAATGTTATGTTATCCGAACTTGTTTCTCTATTCATTCGAATGCTAGAGATTATACTATGGTTTTGAAAGGGAGATAAAACAATATCTGGAGTCTGACCAGTTTGCAAACCTACAATCGATGAACACGCCGATTGCGTCACTCGAGCATCGATGATCATTCTGTAACCCTCCAGTGCACGGGTGGAGAGGGCTCCCATTGATACATGGGTAGGAACCATGAGATTTTATCTTTTGCACTTCTCTTTATTGATAAATAATGAACTGTACAAAAATGTACTCCTTCAGCGAGGTGTGGTAGAAAAATATAATTTCGCATCATGGGATCCATAGGTCCTCATCCTTCTCATTTAATTCATCATTTTATAAAAACACAGAGTTGCATTATTTTCAACTCGTTAAAATTATTTACAAAAAGGATAACTGTGTACGGAGCTCCTGTATCTTGGAATTAATACAAACAATTTTTCTTTTGCACATAAATTTAAGTTAATCCTTAATATTGAAAATGGCCCTACGTATAAAGTGTTTCCAATATAGTGGAAAAAACAGGAAAGGATTCTGCGTGACGAAATAAACGGAAAACGTAGAATAAAATTTTGTTCTCCGAGGCTTCCATTTAGAGAGAATTGAATTTGAGAATGCATCGAGTACAGTAAACTCCCGCGATAAAGAAACTGTTTAAAAAGACTGCATATACTTTTTATGTGACACTAAATTTACATATACAAAGACTGTTTAAAAATACTGTACACTTACCGACACAAGAGATAAATATATGTATACAGTGCATTTAAACAATTTTGTGATCGCGTTATACGGGAGTCTACTGTATGCGTGGTATTGAATAGGAATTGGCTGCCGCGTCTGGTCATGACCAGCCGGTTCTACTTGTAAATATTAATGCTCGCGAACCTGGCGAATTTTCAAATGTCCTCGGCAACGAAGCCTCGAACAAACAAATTTGATTCCGGGGTCTGGACTTATTTGTTTATGTAGATGCCTTCTGATTAAGAGAGATAAACAAATATATCTTGAATGGTGCAGTATTACAACAAACACCCTCTTCATGTGTGTAACAGAATGTTCAACCAACAAGTGTTCAGATAACAATGGTTCCTACCATACATACATGCTAACATGTGCTTAATAAGCACAGACAAGCCCTACGAACATAACATGTCAGCACTACGAACAGATTTCGTCTTAGAAAAGAAAATATGTAGATTACTTAATATATGTACAAGCAGAGTATTTCAATGAACAAGACCCTGTTCATATATCCACCAGAACGATCAACCAACAAGTGTTCACATTTCAGAACGTTGAGATAACAATGTTTCCACTACACATACATGTTAACATGTGCTCGATAATCACAGACAAGCCTATGTCAACACTACGAACAGATTACATCTTAGAAAAACAAATATGTAACTACAATTTAGTAGAAGTGCGACAATAAGAAGTAAACTGTCCAACAACGCAACGTTCAACAAACAAGTGTTCACACAATAGAACCTGCACCAAACTCGTATTCACACGTCGACCCTACACGAACTCTACAGCACCATCAGCCCAGCATCAGCGAAGTAAATGCCCCATCGTTGAATCTCGTTTGTCTAGCCGTCCGCTCGACTACCGGCGACTGCACTCTTGTCAGAGCGAGATAAAGCAATATGAGGAGTCGGTAGCAGTTCGCGAACCTACAATCGATGAGCAGCACGCTGACTGCGTCACGCGAACGTCGATGACCATTCCGCGCGCGGCAGCTCGCGACGCAGCGCGGATCGCAGCAAAGCAGAGCAGAGCGGAGCAGAGTCGTTGCATCGCTGCACCGTTGCGAGTCGATTCTGCCAGGAGAGCACGGCGCGGCGTGTGTGCAGATACAGAACGGACCCCTCTCGTTGCATCGAGTACGCGTGCTGGCCGGGCTGGTGCTGCGTGCGTACGCGTGCACTTGCGTGTCGGTGGCCCGTGGGCGTGCGTGTGGGTGTACAACGGGGCAGAGTATCGAGCGCGCGCGCCTGCCCGCCTCAAAAGCAGAGGACACTGCACGCGAGAGAGTCAGCCGCCCCCGCACTCGCCAGCCTGCACCCTGGGTTTAGGTGCACCTGGGCACACGTACGAGGCGACACACGCGCCAAATCACATGCTCACCCTCCTCCCTCGTTTCACCCTCTACCTTTCTCTCTCTCTCTCTCTCTCTCTCTCTCTCTCTCTCTCTCTCTCTCTCTCTCTCTCTCTCTCTCTCTCTCTCTCTCTCTCTCTCCTCTTTCGCCCGTACCCGCTCGTTGGAACGCGCGCGTGCTGCCTCTTTCGACGCGACCGCGATCGTGCACGTCAAGAGTGAAAACTGTGCCAAACGGTGCGCTGCTGCTACACGCGACGAACCCGCGGCGAAACTACCTTCCACTGACCATTTTCCATTCCGAGCGACGAGTGCCTTTAACGGAACCATCCTGTACACGACGACGACAACGACGTTCACTCACTCGTCCACTGACTTCTTTGCTTTGAACGACGGGAAGTCTACTCGTGCCGTTCGCTGGAACGTTGCTGTTGTTGTTTTTGTCCTTGCTCTGTGGTCCATCGACTGCACAGACCAATTCCAGCAGTATTTGTGCTGGGGATTCTCACGTTCTGGATTTACAGTCTTGTTACATCCTCGTCGACTGATTTGTTACATCCTCGTCAACTGATTTGTCGCATCCTTGTTACCTGGTTTGTTAAATATTTGTAATGAACGTTTCGAGAACATCATTTCTGTTGCTGCTGTTCTTCTTGTACTTGTTGTTCTGCGAATCCGTTTGTTCGGATAAATTCGAGGGGTATTTGTGTTCGGGATTCACGTCGTGGATTTACCAGTCTTGTTGCATCCTCTTCAACTGATTTGTTAAATAAATGTAGTGAACGTTTGAAGAAAATCATCTATGTTGTTGCTGTTGTTTTCGTCCTTGTTGAAATACGTGCAGTATTCTCGTGTGGATTTAGAGGCTGTCTAGTAGCATCATCATCGATACGATTTGTGAATTGGAATGAACATTTGAACAGAACGATGCATGTTGTTGCGTTTGTTCTAGTTCTAGTTCAGTTAAATTCAAGCTGTATGGGCATTGCAGTTCTTCATTGGGCATTTATCGGCAAACAACGTCGACAATATAATTTGTGAAATAATCACAATCGCTGTTCTGCGATTCATCGGCTGGTATTACAAAAATAAGTAAAAAGAAAGGAAAAACATTTTTTCAATTGACCCCTCGTTTTCTAAAAAATCGAGTTTAAAAGTTCGAGGGATTCCCGTGTTCACGAGAAGTAGAATTGGTCGGTCATGATCAGACGCGCCAGCCAATTCAGATTCAATAGCACGCGTAACCGTCGAATCTACAAATTCAATTTTCTCGAAAACGAGGGGTCAACCGGATAAATGTTATTCGTTCATTTTATTAATTTTTGCGAATGGAATCACCCCTAGAGACATTCCGTGTATACGGTCTTTTTAAACAGATTTTCGATCGCGTTATCCCGTTATAAACAATAATCTCTAAATGGATTTCGCTAATAATTAAAATTAAATTCGACCTCAGCGAGGATCTTTATAAAATTCTGAGCCAATCCGATGTAATGCTTTCGAAGCGATAAGAAGAAAACGCTTAACATTTTTATAGACGGTAATGTCATCGAAAAAACGAAAACCGGATCTCGGTGGAAAGGTAACACGGGTTCTGAAGTATTACGCGGAGGAGTTCAAGTTAATCCATCTTCATCGATTAGTAGATTATCAAGGGAGTTTGTCGCATTAAAATTTACCGTGCATCGTTACCTGCGGTAGCTTATAATAATAAACTTGATAAACCAAAGTTTCTGAAGGTGTTATACCTTCTGGAACATTTTAATAACTCCTGTTCTATTCAAACATTGTTCGAGATTGTTGAATCTTTCCTGCTTAACTTCGAAACTGTAACTACATTTGTTCACCCAGTTTCGTGATGAAATTTGCACAGGAGAGACAATATATTTGCAAATAAATAAATAAGAAAGTCGTGACTCTATGAGGCTACTCATAATAATTAATCTTGCAGATTTATGTTTATTATTATTCTTTTTTTGTGTATCTTCATTTCATACTACACATTATCTTCCTAAATATTACGCTTAATGAAGCATTCATGAAGCAAATAATATAGAAGGCATTATGCCAGAGATATAGTTTGTTGTACTACTTGACCGCCCTTTATTTGTAAATTATAGAATTTCTAAACAAAATCGACAACTTTTATTTGCTGAATTATATCCTCTCCTTTATTTGTTTCATTGTATGGCAGTACTGTATTCTTGGGTACTATTGTACTCTATACTAAGTCACCGTCCTCGAAACCATAAATTCTGAAAGTTCTTTACTGTAATGTCTACCTTCATTTCCTTTCGTTTTGTAATTTCATTTCACTTCCCTTTATTATATAATCTCATTGGAAAAGTTGGTTGTATTCATAAATGACGTAAGAGCCTCCATGGCTGAGATATCGTTGTCTATACTACTTCGGTGATTGTTTCATCCAATCTTGTCTCCTTTTAACCGCAGCGTATACATTTTCTCAGTATATTATCACGCCTTTCGTTTCTCGTAAAGGACTTATTTACGAACCAGTGTTGATTAAATATTGATTAATTAAATGTTACAAATATTATTGCAAATATTGTCTATCCCAAATATTTTCGTTACTTCCGATGGCACTAACAATACTGTATATTCATATTACAATTTGTATAAATTAAAGTCATAGTTTAAAAATTTCAAGACCACTTCTTTATGCAGAATGAAAATTTTCAATATATAAAATAGAAATTTCTTCTCTTCCGTAATATAATAGGTTGAAAATAATGTATCAGTACTTTTAAATTCTCCTAAAGGTTTTGTTGTTTGAAATTACACCTCATTTTTCCCCTAAACTCGTAAAATTCGCTAATTGTAAGAAACAGAAATGCCCACCATGAAACAAACACGCGAGACGAGCGATAAGCAGAAATTAGCGGGAACAATTCGTTCTAATGCACGACTGAATAACAGATTATGCAGAACTGGCTAGAGAAGTTAGGTGTGCAGGCCGGAGAAAATTCGGTGATTTAGAATATGAAGTTCGAGGTGTACGGCCACTAGTTGGCTGAGTTTATGAGTGGTGTGTAGCATGGTATTCCTCTTAATCCTTCCGTCAAGGCTGCTTTAAACCCGCCGGATGCTAGAACGTTCATCAACCGAGTGTAATTCTCAACGCACCTAACGAGTATTCGATGCTCGAGTTGCAACTCGAACCCGGTGGAACCGCGCGCGTGCAACGAAAATTTGCATTGTAATTGCAGCGAACCAAATACATCAAGATTTCAAAGATTGAACGGTTTTTTATGCCTTGCCCGATGGAAAGCGCGGAACCCTCCTTCGTTATTCCACTTCTCGTTTTTTGCTCTAACTTTGTTCGCCACGGGATTTGAATGTCGGCCTGGGCGCGTCCGCGTGTTTCCATTTTGCGCAATTAGTCCAATGCCGTCGGATGAAGAAGAATTTCCGGGGAACCGTGGCCCGAGTTCGCTTCTCTCTTCGTGGTCAATGAAAAACCCCTCTGCATTCAGTTTTTCAGTATCTCCGTGCTTTATCATTATTAGACGTTTATCTGATTCAATAACCATCCGATATTAATTAATGACCATTTCATTCATTGTCATCATTGACGGTTTAACGTTACGTCATCAATTTCGTTTAAACATTGATTATCCATTAGCCCTCCGACGGCCCGGGTCAATTTTGACCCAGCGTAACAAAATTCGATTACCCAGTTTCTGACGAATTAATTAAATGAGCAGCTACTGCATTGTGGACAATAGAATGGTTAACTTGTTTACAAGAAATATCTTCAAATATATGTTTTAAAACATTAATAAATGAAACAGTGCAAGCATAACAGCAGCGCCCGCTCTAGCGGTACGCCCCTTAAAAATATATATATATTTTTTAAATGAAGGTATATATTTTTATCTTCAATAAAAATCAAATAATTTTATTTAAATTTTAATAAAAGCAAATTTTCTATTAATTGGGTATTTGACACATCAATATTTTTCTCACAGTTACAGCCAAAATGGCGCAAATGTCCGGGTTGCCCCCCCTCCTAGAACGGGCCCTGATAACAGTATAAGAATGGAAAAATTATACTTTGATATTTCGGATGAGAAAAGATAGGCGAAATATAAAATTGTAAAGATATTACTAAAGATAATGTTGGTATATCATTCTCGCCTTATTAATATTATTAGAAGAGATAACACACTTTTATTTAACTTCTCTTTCCTACAATTGACTTGAACAATTTTTATCTTGCATAAAGATCCGCAGTCTATTAATTAGTAGAGTAGCTCGGGATATTCATTTGGGATATTGATGATAATTAGACTGCGGATCTTTATGCATTTATGAAGAAATTGGCTTGGTGAAATATAAAATAGTAAAAGATTTTAAAAATTCAAGAATGTTGTTATATTGCTTTGAATGTAATAAAGTTGTTGAGGGATGAAACCAATTTTTTATGTTATACCTGCTTCCCACAATCAATGCAAAATATTTTTATTGTGCATAAAGATCCGCAGTCTAATGATAATTGACAACTTTTACTAATGTTTGAGTATTTTATAGACACACATCTCTCCGTAAATAATTCAATTCGTAATTCAGTGTTGTTTAAAGCATGAATCGTTGTCACTCAATTCCAGCCGCTAGCTTATTATCAAACGAATCGTAAACACATCAAACAGTCGCGAGAATCTAAATATCGCTTTCCGTATTTCAATTCCAATATCGCTCGGTACCCTCTGTTAGCCATTTATTACATTTTTGGGAATAAAACAATCAATACACGGTTTCCGAAAAGGTCTGTTTACTGGAAACCGATTTGAACAGTTTTCAGCACAGATGGCTGACACGTTCAGAGTGTTTGTGCGGAGTTATTTGCACGGACTTTCGAGAATCTGGCTGAAGGGATAGTTCATCGGACTTCTCTAAAAAACGAGTCAGCAAACCGTATTCGTGTCGTTGAATGTGCCGTTCGGAATAAAAGTGACACACAGGCACGCGATGGGACACAATTTCGCAGGCAACGCGGTGAATGTTTCAAGATTTTCAATTTAAACCTCAACCGGAAAACCGTGGAATACCTGGACGATAGATTATTAACAGGCTCCATACAGCAGAGAATAAATCAACCGAACGCCCACACGCTTCTTTTACTGCTGCCTAGTGAAATACCAGCTTTTTCCGGCCTATTGTGGGCTTTTTCGTTCAATGTACGAGCACGGACATTCCGACGAACATGTGCGTGTATCAGGAAAAATGTCTCCCCTGTACGCCGACTAATTTTGACTAATTGGCAAAACGTATCTTCGAAACACGTCGCAACAAGTACGCTTCACCATTGTATCTGCTAGCGGACCCGTTGAAGTGCAATCGATATCGAGACCTCCAATTTTATGCGAGAGGATACAAGACACATTTTAACCCATTATGTTCAAAGCATCGAAATAAAATGATTCAAAAGGCTTCAGAAAGTATTGGAACACTGAGCTTCAATTCTCGACTATTTTTCGATATTTATAATTTCGTAAATACGCGTTGTACGACAATAAACCGAAGTTTATTTTTAAATTTTTCTTCTAAGATAATTATATCGAGTATATGTACATAATGTTTATAGGGGATATTGAAGTTACTATAGAAACTTTAAAAAATAGTTCTCGTGACTGAATCTACTATAGAAGATTGTAGCTTCGCCTTTATAACAACTCCTTACAATTTGATGTACGATTTTTTCAGGCTGTATCTTCCAAAGTTCCAATTTGATCTAAAATTGTTAAACACACAATGCTGTACTAAACTAAAACTTGAACTAAAAAATGTTATACTTTAACTATCTGATACTATGTTACGCAGTGTTCCAGGCAGATCTAAATCCATTTAATGTTCTAGCTCACTGGGAGACGTACGAATTTTTGATGTTGCTCTGTCCTGAACTCCAATTCCATCTAAAGTTTCGATCCTAAACTGTTCAAAGTCTAGGTTTGATCTGCGCAAAGTTAGTGGTTAGATCAGTGCGGCTCGAAGTTATAATATTGACATGGTTTGATATGAATTACGCGAAGCCCTGATCCGAAATCCCAGACCAAATGAATTTATGCCGAATGAATTTTTAAAGATCCCTTCACTGGAAGCACGACTCAGTGACTTAGGGCATTGACCCGTATTGTGTAACGCCTACTGACACAGTGGCTTCGTTTTTTTCGCGTGGGCTATGCAGGATGTTATATAAAAATTCTTTCCTGAAGGATATTGACCTATAAATCGGTGTCGCTTTAATGCATCAGGTTAACTGTTGATCTAAAGGCAACAACTAGTTTGTTGTTCCCCTTAAAATAGCTTTAACTCTACGTTGGGAGCGTGGGTGACCTGTGCAACCCAGCCTCCCATTCGCTGCCATATCTGTGACACTAAAAATAGCAGACCATTGTCCTTTCTGGTGCCTTCAGCATGCATCAGTATTTTTATTTACACAGCCTCATCTCAACATCGTACCAATTTGTTCCTTACTCAATACTTATTTATTTATTATCTCCATTCAGTTCCTTTTGACCGAGATAAAATGCAGAATTCAAATCTTAATTCTACATTGCTGAATTATTTACAATTTTCAGCCATAAAAATGCAGAATCCTGTTAATGTTAGTAAAATAAGTTACACATTTTCTTATTAATTAGTAATAAATCTTTCAAAATAGATATCAAGACAAAATATTGAACTGTACATTTCCTTATTTTTTGCATCGTTTTATTATGTTGCACACTTTCCAAATTCTTCACTCGTTAAATTTATATTTCCAATGGTCTGTCGACGAAAATAATTTGTTAATGTCTACACTAGATATCTTGGAAATATATACTATTTTGCTCAGCTTGTAATGTGTTTCTGTGGAAACGTCAAAAACTTCACAGCACGCGCTCAGCATCATCATGAACTTTTTTCACCGTAACTTCGATAACTTCGATTTATGGCGGAAGATTCGCACTATATCACGCAAGTATAGTAGAACTTCGTTTACCTTACTTCGTTTACTTCACTTATATGGACACGTTAATACTCGGTTCAAAATATGCGAGCTCACGACCCGAGTTCTTACCTAAATTATTATGATCGATCGTAGTCTCAATTTTAGATGTCTATCAACGTGTATTATTACGATATGTGCACACCAATATTCGTTTGTTTATACATGTATCAATTCCTCATAAATTGAGAACATAACCATATCGCGCACAGTGTCATCGTAAAGTGACTGAAGGTAGTAAGAAACATCGTGAAATCTCGATAAAGGAGTAATGAACTCTAGAAGTGATCGTGTGCGTCATAATATATCGATATTTTAGTAGTTCTAAATAAATAAGTACATTAAGAGCAAAACTGATCATACACACTTTAAATCAGAATAACTTTTTTATGAATGGACTTCATTCATTTTATGAATGGAAACGACTTCAATTTCTCTGTAAGGTTAGATGAATTAGTTTAGTAAATGACGTCTAAAAAATATATTGAAAAAAATGCATTTGGTCGGAATTGTGAAAAACAATAGTAAAAATTGATTTTTAAGACTTTTTTAGCTGGACTAATAACGAAAATTTAAAAGATGTGTTTGGTCAACTTGTATAAATTATATACGCGGCGAAAATTTCATTGAAATTGGTTAATTGGTTTACGAGTTATAATCGATCAAAAGTGGTAAAAATTGCAATTTTTCAAGATTTTTGGCCTTTTTACCACTTTTAATCGATTATAACTCGTAAACCAGTTAACCAATTTCAATTAAATTTTCGGAGCGTATAATAATTTATACAAATTGACCAAACACATCTTTTAAATTTTCGTTATTGGCCCAGCTAAAAAAGTCGTAAAAATCAATTTTTACTATCGTTTTTCACAATTCCAACCATTTTTCAACATATTTTTTAGACGCCATTTACTAAACTAATTCATCTAGCCTTACAGAGAAATTGAAGTCGTTTGGTCTATTCATAAAAAAGTTATTCTAATTTAAAGTGTGTGTGATTAGTTTTGCTCCTAACTGTATATAAAGGAAGAACTGAAAAAATATTCAATCCAGTTCAGCGTCTATCATTATAATTATTCACGTAAAAAATGTAAAAAATGCTTTCTGTATTATGAGGCTACATTATGCTACATTACAATGTAAATAGAATGATAAAGTAATAAAGTAAGTTAGTGCCATGATCAATATATTTTTACGAGTGAACTGTGTGGACGTTCATGCAAAATAAAAATGTATTTCCTGTTTTAATCATCTTAATATGTTGAAAGTAACATACAATGTCCTCAAATTTATCTAATATTTTAAGTCCCTCATAAATAGCTAACAATTAATTAAAAAATAACATAGTCAATGAGGAATTTGATTGAAATGAATCGAGAACTCTCCTACAAAAATCACACTATTTGAATTAGCTGGATTTACCATTAAATTAATACAACTAACGCCGAGTTAAATGCGAGATCTAGGCCGTTCAAAGTTCAGCTCACCGGTGGCAGTCAATGAATTCGAAGTTTTACGGAACGAAGTGTTCCATGAAATTGTAGGCGACGGTAGATTTCCCCATGGTGATCTTCAAGCTCGAGAGTCTAATCATGGAAAAATAGGAAGCCACGATACGGTGAATACGGTCGGGAAAAAATCCCTGGGATACGCATCCGTGGTGGTACAGGAAACGAGCACTGACTAGGAGATTCTTCCGCGGTTGTTTCTTTTTTAGACGGGCTCGTTAAAAATTCAAACGTTGCACGAGGTTTCATCTAAGCGTAGGTGTTCATACACCCCGTCGTGTTCCCTTATCTTTTCCTTTTTCCACCCGCTACTTTGATAAACTCCTACAATTCTTTAGAATCTGCTGCATCCATCTCGATCTTCGCTACGCTCTTTTCGCATAATTCTGCAGTCCCCCTCCATCATTTCCTTTATCCCTTTGCCTCGTCTTTCACTTAAGGGCGTACTCCACTGTGACAACTATTTTCGACGTTTTACACATTTTTTATAATCATTCCGTCAAGTCTGTTGCACTATAAGGAAGGAATTTTATTATTTTTAAACAAAATTTCTATGAAAACAATGTTGAAAATTATTTTGTTTTACAGTTTTGCTGAAAGACATTGTCTGCATTAAAAGAATTCTTCCATTAAAGGAATCTGTACAACGTATCATTTTGATTGTAGATTAAACAATAATAGGAGAATCTTCTGGATACACTTAAAATTTCAAATTGATTAGTCTATTACTCCCTTCTTTATCGAACATGCCAATTGCAAAAATGTTTTATCGAGAAACATGCCTTTAATATTTTAAGTTGCAACTCAAAATACAGTTTAACTAGCAAAAATCGATTTTTGGCATCAAGAAAGTGAATGTCTGCCTGAAGCCTATGATGGCTCGTACTATGCCAGCATATTTCGAGTCGGCACTCGGTCTTCCCAGCAATGCCGTTCGTTTCTAATCCATTTTTTGTTTTGCTACCCCGCAGTAAAAGCAACAAAAGGAATGCGTATTTGCGAATGTGTCACTTGTTGCGTAGCAGTCTCGCGGTGTAATTTGTGCTCCCCGAAGCTCCGAAGCGAGGTTTCCTTAATGCAAACAGGGAAACTCATTACTCTTGAGCAACTGAAAAACAGAAATTAAACTGCGCCGCAAAGGTGAGAATTAATGAGACTTTATCGCGGCTGGGAAATCTCGGGAATAAATTGTGTAATAAAATAACTTGCCCAATAGTGTAGTCACAATCAATGTCAAAAAATATTAGTGCAGATATATTAAATTTATACACAATTCATATATCTCCTTATTAGATAAGAGTGAAAATTGTTTTTAACTATTACTGTGTAATAATAACAGCAGATGTTATAATATTGGCTCGAGGGTGACCATGAAACATTGACATTTTGTTTCCGTCTCGTGTCGTCACTCTCACTTCAGTGCTTCTAATAGCACGATTACAAATTAACTCTATTTATTTCTCGATTATTTATGACTTTTTTGCTCACAGATTTGCTACTGTGCAAACCCCCGAAAGGAATTCTACAGTTGCGAATGTATATTTTGCGTTAGACCTCTCCATTTGATCTCTTTAGCTGAAGATTAAATCAAACAATGGGCACAAAGATACGCTTTATATTCAGCGTAACAATGTTCCTCTTGAGAAATGTATTCAAGGTTCCTAAAAGATTTATTATTGAATATTTTATTTAACGATTCGACGTGGGAACTTTAACATTAGTACAAAAGAGAGTAGCTCGTGTTTAATTAGAATGTTCCGAATTTAAATATTACATGCACAAGATCGGCCACTTAATGTCTTGAAGAAAAGAATGTTAAAATTGCAGAAGAGATAATATAATATTAATATTACATGTATAATTTTAATTTAGCTTTAAACTGTAAATTAAAAACCCAGTACAAAATAATTGAAAAAAATGAACATATATA
This sequence comes from Lasioglossum pauxillum, assembly GCA_933228785.1. Taxonomy (NCBI): domain Eukaryota; kingdom Metazoa; phylum Arthropoda; class Insecta; order Hymenoptera; family Halictidae; genus Lasioglossum; species Lasioglossum pauxillum. The sequence goes on from OW121705.1 coordinate 12,420,439, forward strand.
ATTGATTAATTGAGTAGAATAATTCTACTTCGTTTTTATAACAGCTTGAACTTTTATCATAGTTCTTTCTTCCTTACAATTTCGATCAAATACGTGCAAATAATTACCTTAACTTCAATTCTTCATGTTTGATGAAACTGAATGATCTCTTCCATCCATTACTCAGTGAAGTTTAAATCATTAAAATTTATAAATTCCTCACAATTCACGTATTCTTTATTCTATGGATAAAGAGGTTTAACTGAATACATTGGTATAGGAGTAACCGTATTTTAAATACGGTTAAATCATGTATTACAATGCTGAATAATTAAAAATGTTTTCATCGAAGTTAAACTAATCCTCCTTCCATGGATATTTTTGGTTCAATTGTAATTAAGTAAGGTAATTACGCTGTCGGTCAATGTACCTTCATAAATTGTCGCCAGAGAATACAGTAAATCCGTTAAAATCGCGTGGACTGATTTATTGGATCGCGCTAAATGCTAATATTACCTTATCGACGTGGTTTATATCGCATACATAGCCTTTTTAACCCCTAGCACGAGCAACGATCTTTATAATTTTATCGTCAATTACGATGCCGTCGGGTTGAAACACGCTAGAGGAGTCTTAATTAATTTCGTTTAAACTGTTAAAGCCATGGGCCTCCTATACGGGTTTTCTGGAACATTGCAAATTTGTTAATCACAAATTGAAAACGAGGTTTTTACACGACTCGTAAATTTATATTTTCTTAATAAATACATAATCAATTCTCAATTTTTTACTGTTTCGTTAAAAATATATGCAAATGCAGCGTAAATATATCGAACGTAATTTTCAACTTTGATGTCATTCCCTAATTAATAATACGTGGGGAACACCTTAACTTGCGATTGTTTAAAGTTTAAATACATTCAAGAAAAAAAAGTGTTACTTAAAATTAGTATGTATTTGTAATTACATGCAACACTGTTCCGTCTTTAATTTAACACAAAATCACTTTTCTCTTAATGTCCGCCATTAATGGCAGGACCAATTCAATGAAATATTCGTCTATACTAATATGCGCCAATTTCCAAGTACCATGCTGTAGTATCAAACAGCAATTGAAACATGTCACTGGTATTGGTAAAATTCATTTATGGTCATCTCACATAATATCGATACAATACCACTATGTAGTATGTATTCATGAAAACATGAATAAGAGAAGTATTCATACATATTATATTCATACACAATTACGTTTTAATCACGTGCCAATGCTATAGAATAGTATTCCAATCGAATATTAATAAACATTAAAAATCAAGAAACAAGACCAATTCGATGATAAATAGCAAGGAAAATTATTTTTTCATAAAGCTACTATAAAGACGGGAATATTAATATTAATTGCAAGCTTTTATACAATGATTTAGTTCATGTGATAAGTTGTAGACACAGCAGGTACCTACTTGTTGCAGTCAGCCTCACACCGTTTAGAAACGAGTAACAGACAAACCTCATGTCAGTGTTATCCCAATTCCGATAGACTCTATCTGAGCTTTTCATGCTCTAAAATTGGACTGTGCTCACCAGTCGTTAAAGCAAAGAAATATTTATACGAGTTAGTCTCGTGGATCGTTCAAGCCGTCTGGTCTAAGAAAAGCACCAGGTATTTCGATCTGTCTAAGGCACGCGCTGCAAATAATTTACAAACCGCTATTCACCGCCGGTATTTTTCGTCGGGTCTCGCGCTAGCCCACTAAATTTAGTGTAAAACCGGCCGTTCTTAATAATGGAACGCGTGTCGGCCACAATGTCCCGATTCCTCGTAAAAACGAAATATTAGGCGATGCCCTATATATTCTTCCGAGCTGAAGGTTCCTAACCAAGACGTAATTCGCTTAAGTATCGTTGTTTTGCATCCCCGTGATTTCCATGGGGGCATTTTTCACAGGGGAGGGGACACATTCTATCGCGAGCGTTAATTAAGTTTCACTTAACTGCGGTATTGAACGCGAAACGACCGCGGAACGCTTAACTTCGTGATCAGTATTCATAAATTCTGGTGCCATTAAACCTGTATTTTTGTTTCCCCCCTCGATAAATCAACCGCAAGCGAATATCTTTAAATTGCGAAAATCTCTGCGGCCTGAGTTTCAATAAATTATTACCCAATCATCTTCCGTGGAATTCGAACGTTTCGCATGGCGTCAACATTCGGACGATAATACGCCATTGATAAAAAATATTCGATCAACTTAAGCGCCTATCGTTATGATTATCCATGCGTTTAATGTAGATAGACAATATTTTCATTCATGGCAGAGGTAAATGCATAAAAATTAACGAAAATGTCAATGCCATAATATGTTTGCTTGTTTACGAGTAAACTGCGAATATTAATGCAAAACAAAAATTGTTTGAATTGATTGTAAGAAGCAGAAGTTTAATGACGATGTGTGTTTTCTCTTTTCATCATCCGAAAGAGTCGAAAATAACATAACGTGGTTCAAATGCTTTTAATGTTTGATGTTCGTGTTTCTCTCATGGAATCTCTTTTGGTAAATATTTTAGAATAACTTGTTTTCGTGGGACGGATTTTAAAACACGTATTTCACAGGAACACTTTTTAAAAAAGTACCTTTCAATATTTCATCCAATAACAAATATGTTTCCAAACAAAGCATGCATGTTCGGACACAATATTTTTAAGAACGAAAGACGTTTATTACGATCCCATTTTCATTTAAAAAACCTCGACAGAGATTTACATATATTGACAAGCGTAAGTGTGAAATTGTATATGTAAATCTGAGTGAATATTTATAAGAATAGTTGTCGTGTTATTTTTCGTTCCTTTTTATTAATTTTGCCGTTCGAAGTTGATAAAGTTTGCATTGGAATATTTCTTGCCGAGGGTCGTAATAAATCTATACGTAGGACGACGAACTTACGAAATGAATGGGTTCGGCTTCGTATTCATGAATAAAACCGAAGTTGAAAAATGGTAATTTCTTCGTCTTTAGTAGTTACACGTCCATTTCATGTTAAAGGGCACGAAATTTTAAGCCAGTGATGTATTATAAAGCCCCCGAAAGCTTACAGGCGAAGGTACTTTGAAGGGTCGGAAGATCGTCCCATTTACCACTCATAGCTGGCTTTCAAGAAAGGTATTATTGATCCATGAAGATGGATTCTGACTGGAAACTATTTCGCTTCACGAACGAGCGACGGGGATATGTATGAAGGATTATTTTTTATCGCTCTTTATCAATTTGTCGAAGTCATTTTATAATATATTCGCCTGACATCCTTCCAAAGGATGAATCCTTGCTATTGATATAAACCTAGCGACCCACTTAAACACAAATTACGTCAATTTGTTAGCTTGTTTCATTTAACATTTCAGTATACGCGCCAGAGTCAATTTTGTATGAAAAATTCACTCGCAACGTTTTGGCGTATTTTATATTATTATTCATATTATTGCAAATTTTGAATAATTTTGAAAATAAAACTGTTTTCCTAACCTTACATTTTATAAACTCTTTATTTTAATATGGGTGAGCATAATTTCTTAGTGTGTAGAATTATATTATTTTATTCAGCAGACAATTTTGCTTAAAAGTCTGCAGTCTAGTTATATGTAATTTTATTTATGGAAATGTTCATATGAACTTAGTTTCCCATCACCAATACATACTGCTTTGTGTTTATTGAAAACATTTCCATGAGATAATGGTCAGCTAAACTGTAATTATTGGGATGCAAATTGCGTTTCCTCAACAGGCATCGTTCAGTAGATCATAATTTAATAGCTATACGAATTCAATTTAATTTAGCAATTAATTAAGTACACCCTAAAAACGTCTGTCTTATGCAAATATTGTTAGTAAAAGTCTTATTGCAAAGTGATGAATTTATATTAATAACAGCTTCTCACAGTAATTAATTTATACTTTTTCAGAGATGTCCAATACTAATAATAGGTGAATCCGAATTATAGTAAAAATATGTCTTTATAGTTCAAAACTATCACACGTGTTACATGATATTATTATAAAGATTTGTCGGAAAATCGAATACGCCAAATCCCGAAGATTAATTTTCAATCTACTCACCTCAAGAGGATTTGATTTTCCATTACAATCTAGAATTATTTCAACCAGATCGAATCTATTACTGAAAATAAATGAGGGATTATGTGTTCAAACGATGTGATCAATATGATATAATATGCCAGAGGTGTACATACTATATTAATCGATTTGATATTAAAAATATTAGGCCCCCTCACGATTATTCGGTGACACTTTATTACCACGCTTATATTAGCTTGCCGAGTTGTCGTTATTGTATGCGTCAAATCTTGTAATCGAATTTTAAACCACTTCCCGATGAGCTAAAGGCTTGAAACTTTAAACATGGCTCAGAACTGGATGGCAATGCAATATTAAAAAACGAATTTTTAAGAAAACTGTGCGTTCAGGAGAAAAAAAAATTTAATAGTAACCGTCACACCTCGTCGCGCAACACTTGGTAGTACGTCATTACGTTCAGCAATCCCCACTCCGCGCGCCAGCGCTCCCTACTCCACTACGCGTTCCCACTACGATTCACACCACTCCACTGACCCATTTCGCATCGAAGGAGCTTAGTCACTGTGGTGGTCCGTTCATTCAGTTCCATTTCAGACAATTTCGGACTCCATCAAGAGATGCCGTCTCTCGGAGTCATCCCTTCATTCTATCTCGCGTATTTCCATATCTTGCGTTTCTATATCTTACTATTTCATACCAGTATTACTATATCTTGTGTTCCATTTAAAAAAGACTAAAAAGTAGAAAATATATTTAAAAAATTGGTTAAAAACCACGCTTATATTAAACTGCACTAAAAAGGAGAAAATAATTTTTGTAGACATTAGTGACTATAAATAAAAGCGTGGAGCGGCCACGACGATTACGTCAATATAGTTTACGCTCCACGCTTTTATGTACAGTGACTAATGTCCAACAAAATTATTTTCTCCTTTTTAGTGCATTTTAATATAAGCGTGGTTTTTAAAAAGTTTTTTTTATATATATTGTTTTAAATTCACATTTATTACTGGATCCGTTAATTTGATTAGTGGGTAATTGTACAAATAATATTACTGGATTGCGAATTTTATACGCTTAAATTAGGGGTTTGGAATATATTAATTCAAGAATAGATCTGACATAAAATAGTTGTAAAATTGTTGAGAGTTGTAAAATAGTTATTTCAAGGCTATCCTAGTAAATAAAATAAATAAAATAGATAGATCTGGCCAGAACTGTGACTGTTGCAATTATTGCCTTAAAATCGAGATAGTATACGACCTGTCCAAAGATTGATTACATGCCAGTCAGTGTCAGGTACGCCCATCGGAATCGGTACTCTTATCCGAGCACGCCAAGCTTGCCTGTCACGGTGCCATTTTATTGGTCACAATTATCTCGACAAAGTGCCGAAAGCGTACGGAAAACCAGCCGTGACCGCCGATAAAACAAAAGGGAGAGAGGAAGAAGAAAAGGGGGTAGAACAATGGACGAAATGATAGAGCTCAACACTCGATGTGTAAACCGCAGAATGCGATTTGCGTGTGTCGTGTGGGTTGTCGTATCAGCCGAAAAACGGATGGACTTTGTATGTGCAGACAGACTCCACGATCGACGTTTGGGCTATGCTTCGAACACCGTTCGATTGCCGTGGTTGTTACGGTAGCATATCATAGAAAATAAAATGCTACATTGTTTTAAATGTCCCGGGCCAATCCCGCGTACAAAAGAACGGTAGAACGCGGTGCTCGATCCTTCTGCGTCAAACCGCAGCATCAGTATCTATTGTTGATACCACCTCTGGTAAAAACTATTTCATTCGACCGACTGAGCTGCAGTTGCCACGATTTATAACGTAGCGTACGCTGTGAACTCATCCTTAACGAAATATTGATAGCCAGTTGCGGCATTCTTCTCTTTTTTTGCAAGATGAACGAACGTTTTCAGAAATCTTTCAGAGACATAAACGCAATGCAAAATAAGAATTGTCCTGATAAGTTATAAGTAGACTGCGGACCTTCACGCAAAATAAAAATTGTTCAAATCAATTGTAAGATTGAGAAGTGAGATGAAAATGTACTTTCTCTTTTGACAATGTTAGAGAGTTCGTGACGAAGATTGTGAAGAAAAATTGAACATGATATTCGCAAATCGTTTCCTGTTTCTCGAAAGAAATTTCCGCCATGAGAACACAGCTTTCGGTCGATTGTGGCGATAAACCAAATCCGTTAAACGAGCTATAAAAGTCATCCCAGAATACGAGCTTTATCGATGCTATGAAGATTGGAAGAACCGTTGGCACCGGTATATTGTAAACAATGAGGACTATCTTGAAGACAGCCAGCTGTAATGAGTTGCAGAAGCATTTATGCTCTCGATCCTTCCATGATAATTCAACGTAATCAAATGGTACATTAATACAACCTAACTTCTGTCACACTTTCTTAAACCAGTTTAATAGGAAGGTTAATAATTTATTATTTATGAATAATGCAGAAGGCTGGAAATATATAAGCACGCTGATGACTGGAACATTAGAGGTATGCAAATATTCGCATCGTTTACATACAAATGGCAGAAACTGCTACCTCGGTGAAGATTTGTTTTTTATGGTTGCTTAAATCAGACTTTCTTTTAGTACGTTCTTTCCTGGTATGAAAATGGCAAGTGATAAGCCAAGTGTTCGTCACTGCATATCCGTTTTCTATAATCAATCGAAAGCAGCTGCTGAACCGGCAAAAATCATTTATGAAACGTACGATGTGGGTCCCCGTACTTTGAGGACATATTCCCAGATGCCTTTCGACGTCTCCAAACTGGCGACTCCGATGTCAGAGATAAAGCATGAGGTCTGAACCATAGGGTTTTCAGATGTCGCGTCGCAGACGTCCGAAAATTCATTGATGGTTTCATTTTCTACGAGACGTAAGACTTCTCTTATCCACCTTCTCCCGTGAACCGTACTTTCAAAATTATTATATTCATATGGTACGATTTATTTGGTTACTATATAAAATGATAGAAACGTTTTCTTGACCCGCAGTAGCAATTGAAAGTGGTAATAATTTCAGGCATTGTTAGTGCAAAAATTGCGGTCATCTTTTACCGCAATTCTACCTGTCGAAGTCGTACATATTTTTATATATTCCTATTCATTTAGTACAAGAATTATACAATTGTTAAAACATGGATATGCCTGGCTTTTCGAGGGGAAAAAGTTACCTCTCTCTACCCAGTTTCAGATCACGTGACATTGTGACAAATGCACGACGAAACGCGTCACGTAGAGGTGGAAGGTAAAGTGGGTAGACAAAGTCTAGCGACTCTGCTCGGTCTAGATTAATATGGATTTGTCTTATAGTGTTGTATGATTAATTGGTAGAAATTTTAGCAATGCTTAGTATGAGTATTGAGCTTAGTTATTACCGCAGAGGATTAAAAAGAAATGAAGTGCCGTACGATAAACGAATGATCCCTACAAAGGAAAAACGTTTATGGAAGATGCAATTTAATTAAATCACGACGAGCCTGCGACTCTGTATTGTTTGGGAACATGCAAATTTCGCCGCGATTCGTCCGCCCCGGGGCGCCATTCGCAAAATGCTGGATGCCGGCTCGGCGTCGTCGTTAAACGCGCATAAACCTCTGCGGAAGATCGCGGTAATCGATAGTCGATTCGATGGGACGTCGAACGACGACATTTCCTTCGCGGCGAAGGGGGTTGGTGTATCGCGTAATCTCGCGTTTTCCATCTTCCGGCCACACAGGCGACATGCACCCCTCCTCCCCTCCTTATGGAAGCAATCTAGCTCGCAACGATCGGATGCAGGGCTTGCATACGATGAATTAGGAAGAGTGCATTGTACCGGCCGATACACACGGCCATTCGCGCCGGTTGAGAGAGAGAGAAAGAGTCTGAGGAGTGCAAGGAACGTTGAACGCAACAGCGCAGCGGCTGCTTGCTGGGAACGAACACGGGGACGAAAAAAGCGAAGAAACTCGTCGAGTTCCCGCGAACGGAACAGGGAATATCGACTGTTGCCGGGCACACTTTTCTCCGAGAAAGAAATACGTACTTCCATGCCAAAAGAGAAATTTCCCCGGAAAAAGGAGGAAATGAATGTAGCCCGGCTCCCCGGTGAAAGACACGCCACCCCACTCGCTGCGAGCGACAAACTCCAGGAAATGGAGGAGATGTTTAATGTCATTAGCTGATTGTGTTGCCGCCGTTATTGTTAATTACTTCGATGACCATTTTTCCAGCGACTATGTCTCACTTACGACAATACTATAAGACATTCTATAGGAAGAATCCTGTTATTAGGTTGGAGGGAAGAGAATCAATTTATAAAAATATATGTTCAATATTATTCACCGATATAATATCCATTATTTGTAACAACTTGTTGCCATCTTTCAACACAGCAGCAAAAATACCTGCTAGCAAAATTATCTGCTTATTTAAAATACGACAGAACTTACCCTCCAACCTAATAAGTAATTGAATTTACTTTATTCAGGACCAGGCATGCAAATATACATTGTAGCTACGAAGAAAAATTGAACATTACTTTGTATGTTGGAATAAGGGTTGAAGGAAAGGAACAGAAAGTTGATACAACTCTTTGGCAACGGAGAATCGGAATAATTTCGATCGGATCTAGCGCACGTAGATCAAGAACGTTACATTACATATCAAGCTCAAATGCAGTGGAAGTTCCCTGGCAGACCGCACATGTCTCAGCGGAATTTGTCTGGGTGGTGAATAACAATGTTGATAGGGAAAGGCAGAGCGCCGAGGTACACGGATGCCGAAAGGATAACCATAGCTCCACGGCTCCTGAAGATTTTATCAGAAGTTTCTCTTGGGGGAGAGGGCACTTGTTACAGAAAGTTCCACGATAGCTAGACAAAACAAAAGACTCAAGTTTCCCCCTTCGTTCCAGGGGAATTGGATCTACGTACGACCGATGCATATTCGAACCCGGCCTCGAGAATTGCATTCGGCACACAGGAAACACGGGGGCTCTCCCGGACTCTCTGCAGCAAGAAATATTCGATACACTTGAGTCAGCTGTTTCAATTCGCAATTTGTAGACCGAGTGACTGCAATTCGTCCTGCAACTCTTTCGACTATCCCACGTCTTTTCCGGGGATTTACCTAATCTACTTGAACTTCATTTTCGAGATTTCCGTAGTGATTTCGATAGTAGACGCCGCATACGATTATGTGAATTTTTTAAATCGTTTGGATATATTATTCAATTTTTTCGTTACGACGAGTGTTCGAAATTTTTATTGATAAGTACCTAGGTATTTACTTCTAATTTATTTATTGTTCTTGTTGACAAATGGCAAAATTGCTATTGATTTGTACTTTTCTGAATAATAGTAAATTACCTATGTAGAAACACGTATTGAAATTATTAGTTACAACGTTATTATGTGATACTTCAAATTATTAATGCAATTTAATGCTAAAAAGACTAAAACCATGTATAATTTTGATGTTTTTACTGTGCTTGTAAAAAGATCTGTAAAAAATCGTCTATAATATATTCGGTGCTGTTGCTACTACATTTACTTTTATCTTGACACCATCTTTTACAAATTATCTCAAGCGGTTCAGCCACTCTTGTACAAAACGTGTTTTGTCTCTTGATCATGGCCCAAACTCTCGCCAGCCAAAAATCTCTTAAGATGGAGGGACGAGGGATAATCTCTAGTTGTAGCGTCTGAACAGCATGGAAGGTGTTACAAGATTTTCTACTTTCGATAACATAGAAAAATTACCTTCTCTATTTCATAGCAATTTTTACTTTCCAGTTTAATGTTCATTTTTTAACGAACATTATAAAGTGAACAACTTGCGATAACGACGGATTCCAACATTTTTTTACGGCCAGTGAAATTGCAAAAATGTATTCATGATTAATTTCCTTAGTATTTACACATTGAATGTATATTGCACTAAAAATATACAAAAATCAGAATAAACACATTCTATTTACTCGAGTAAAATAATATAAAATGGTGGCTTTTGTTGTCCCGTTGTTCCAGTATTAACGTTTCTCGTTGGACGTGTTTCATTCGCAAGGGAGCACAATTTTCGAAACTGTTCATTTCCTTCGCCAATGTAGTTCACTTACTAATTTTGGATCGCGTTATACCCGCGTTCCATCGATTGAACAGAACGATCAGTTCCCGGTTTCGTTAGCCGGAACTTTGTTGCAATCCCATTGATGCGTTGCACTAGTTACGCACTAAATGAATTCACTGTATTCCCCTGCCGCCGCCTCGAATTTCACACAGAAGTGTCATGATGTTTGCCGGTTAATTTCGCAAAATACGTCGATGCGATTTGTTTGTTTGTAAACGGCGCGGATGCCCGCGACCAATGTGTACACGTATAAAAGACGACAGTTCTAACGGATCGATGCGAAACCAAAATGCATGTTTGTTTTTTATCGGCAGTTTAATCCAGATTTATGGGGGATTTAAACTACGGCTTGATACTCCAACAATCTATATTACTTTCCCCCAATTTTGAGCTGTATTTGATAACGCGTGAACCATCGGTCTTCGTGACATTCAATTTCTTTTTATTGTTTCCGTCTATTATCACCCGATAAAACCGCAAGTGTGGACACAGCTTAGGCTATAACAATATTTTAAAACATCCAAAAACCGGAAACCGTACATGCTCGTTTTTTTCAATACAAGTGGGATAAACAAAGTTTTCGTACGGTCATAAGACATTTTGTTTGTAATAACATAAATAATCAATCTGGATTTTCAAATACTTTACTATGAATTACAACACTGTGTTGGTTTAGGAGACTGTTTTGTATATGACCGAATAATAAGAAGATATATAAATAGATCGTGGCTCTCTGTGGAAGATAAAATTTTTCTAAGTCAGTTAATGGAAACAAATCGAAATAAAAATGAATTTCTTTCTCTAACTAAAATTATTAAATGCGGAACATCATTTTTATTCAATTTCTCAGAATTAATGTAGAAAATTTTCATTCTGCATAAATGTTCGAAGCATTAAAAAATCTCCATTGTATTACTGCACTTCGAACGCGCATTATAACAAAGCGTGAACCTGTCGATACTTTTTTGACGTACAGTAGGCGCCATGGTTGCGAGCTGTAGACAGAAAAAGTGGCATGAACTGACCCAAGTTTACCCTACATGCCACGCGTCAAATGTTCACACAAGGTGACAATTCTACGTACGCCGATTGTCGACGTGTTCCGTATTCTACTCGGTGCAAACCGAGGGCGGGGAAAAAAGTAGAACGGTAAGAACGGGGTCAGCGAGTCATTCAAAAAGCTTACTACAGCATTGTCTCGATACGCTATTAGCATTTTGTGTCGGGCATTCAGCTGGTTCGAAGGATCACCGCGTGTTACGGAATAATCGTATTATCTTTCTCTGAGACTGGAAAACCGCGTTTCGGCACGGGCGTCGCTAAATTTATTCCGGAAATCTGTCTCGCAAAAACCCGTGCGAAACGCGCATCCCGATTCGCATCAAAAGATCACGTACGTCGACACTGAAAACTTTAGATTTGCGTGTTAATGGGAAAGAACCGTACGAACTTCGCTATTATGAGACAATCTTCACTCTCGCACACCTTGCGACTTGAATAAAATTCATTAGAAGAAACGGTCTATTCATCAGCCCATGCCTTCATCCTTAATTGCTATTTCCTGTGGCTTTGACACCCCCGTTTCACTGCCTTCGTTTACGACATTTCCCCATTCCTGTCTTTATTTGAAAGATTTCCTCGCCATGGGGAATCCTGGAACGTCGATTTTACTCTCTCAATCCCTTAAGGATCTAACTGTTAACACGGTTCAATTTCCTGCCAGATTATCCCTGTTAACACGTTCCCTTCTATATTTTCTGAAATACCATTTCTTGGTCATTTTATCGTGACATACGACATATGTAAATTACGCCAATACAACAATACTACTATACGTGCACAATATTAGAGAACAAATTGTTTTACGATAATTTTAAAGCAGTGTGACACAACCAGTTTGTTTTCTTGGCTTAGTCGCTAATCTAAACTGTCTCTTCTAAGCTGTTGCGATCGATCGATCGGAGATCCGTAGGCAGCCGGCGATTTCCATCGGGCGAGTGGCTGAATGGACCATTAAACGCGGTGTGACCCGAAATTAGTGCGTGCGAGCCGCGTTGGGGTAAGGTAAACTCTTCCCGAAGGCATTTAAGAGGTCGATAATGCACGGCCTTCGGTAGAGCAGCCTGTGACGCGGCACTGTGGAAAGGAAAAGGCGGTGAGCGCATAAAACTTGCAGCCACTCCTGTCTCCAGGAGTGTCAAGGGTCGGTGACTCCCAGGCGGCCGTTCTTGCTGGCTCCTCTGAAAGAAACAGCAGAGTCTCGGCTTATAGCGATGTGGCTTGGCCTGGGTCTGGCTCTGACCTGGCTCCGGCGTGGCTCTGCCGTGCCGTGTCGTGCAGTGGCGTGGCGCGGATCGATTCGGTCACGTACCGTAAGCATCGCGGGGCAGAAACACGGCCCACGGTTCAGTCGAGTGCACGTCGAGACTAAGGAAGATGTCGCCGTGTCACCCGTTAACCGATGTCCTATCTGATGCTGACTAAAGCTCCGTCCCAAGGATAGGGGGATCAATTAACTCTGATTGGGGAGTGCTCTACCTGACTGGCGAACCAGCTTCGTTCACGTTTTACCGGGAGATCAACAAGCGGCCGTCGAGACACCGCAAATTAGACAGTAGTCGGGAACGAGCCGAGAAACTGCTGAACAAGTTGCAACGACGACGACGCGTGCTCACGTCAACATTGTTTTGTCGAGGATTCGACGCTGGTACACCGACTTCTGTACGCTCGTTCCCGGTATTTTGCCCTTTACAGGCGCTGTCTCTTTCGAGATTCTGCTGTTTTCTTCTCGAACGATTCTTGCGGGGTTGCTATTAACCCTCAACACGTTGACTGCCACGGTGGTCATCGCTAATCGGCACTGAACTTTCCAAGAACGCACAGGCATTTGAAGATGTCAAAGAACAAGCATTCCTTTTGGAATTGGTAGAGTTGTTTATAGGTACAGTAGCGGACAAAAGTTTAAGACCGCTCTAAAGAAGACGATAAATTTTTTAATATTGTACTATACGATTTGAACTTTTTTGGGAAGCTAGAGCAATTAGTTTACTAAAGGATGTGAAAAGAAATCTTTTCAAAAATTGCAATTGATCGGAATTGTTGAAAAAATACTAAAAGTTGAATTTTTAACTTTTTTATGTGGGCCTATATTGAAAATTTAAAAAATACGTTTTGTAGATCTGTGTCAATTAAATATATTCTGAAAATTTCGTCAAAATATCGACGTTGCAATGAACTACAAACGTTTAAAGAAGGCAAAAATTGCAGATTTTCACGAATTATTGCATACAATCTTGAAAATCTGCAATTTTTGCCTTCTTTAAACGTTTGTAGTTCATTGCAACGTCGATATTTTGACGAAATTTTCAGAATATATTTAATTGACACAGATCTACAAAACGTATTTTTTAAATTTTCAATATAGGCCCACATAAAAAAGTTAAAAATTCAACTTTTAGTATTTTTTCAACAATTCCGATCAATTGCAATTTTTGAAAAGATTTCTTTTCACATCCTTTAGTAAACTAATTGCTCTAGCTTCCCAAAAAAGTTCAAATCGTATAGTACAATATTAAAAAATTTATCGTCTTCTTTAGAGCGGTCTTAAACTTTTGTCCGCTACTGTATCTCAGAACATTTGTACAGAATTTCAGAAAGGTCTTGTCGAGTCGAAAGTTCTCGTAATTAGTTTAAGAATAAGTAGAGTCGGCCGGTCATAGTCAGCCACACCAGTTAATTTGTACTCAATAGTCTGCGTTCGTGATGAATCTATAATTTTGATTTTCTTGAAAACGAAACCTCGGACAACGAGATTTGATGATTCCACTTATCTCGATTCACTTGTTATTATATTATGCACAATCCATAAATAAATATGAAATTTTTCTAGATTCTCCTGGTGCTACCAACTTCCGCAGATTCCGAACAGAAGGCACTTTGGTCGTTTATGTTGTTCAAACCCATAGATAATTAAATATTATTCGTGAATTTCGGGAAGCCTTAATATGCTTTTATTAAATAACTGTATATACAGTACTACCCCAAGCATCACGATATCTTCTGGCTTCGTAAAACGATATAATATTCAATATAACATTAAAGATTCTGATTGATATTGAATATTTTTCAATATTTCTCATTTTAACTACTTTAATATTAAAAAATTTCAAAACTCTTTCAATCTCTGGTTTTATTCATTCTTCCTCCTATTCTGCAAGTGTCCTGAGATTTCTGGACTGTACACAGTTACGCCATGTGACATGCGTCGACGCCGATTAGAAGTTTTTCCATTTATATTTCGTCTAGGTAAAACTGCACATGTAAACGTAATATCGCGTACCCAAAACGACAGAACTTTTCTATAGACCTAATAGAGTGGAAGAGCAAAGTTTTTAGAGTAACCGGGAAAGTTCCAGAACGCAACGGACACTAAAAAACGAACGGTGCAAAGAAAATGGTTACTTTCGGATTGTCAAATGCCGTGAAAGCTCGGGCAACGGTCTTTTCAGCTTCCGGCCGGTGCTTGGAACTCCGTCGCAGTTTTTCTTGCAATCTTCCAATTGGGTAGATGCACAAGGAAATGCCGATCGCATCCAGGATCGCATCGTGGTCGCATCGTAGCCCTGGGCACTATTGAATTCGATGCTCGCGTCTATTTATCAATCTGTGTTGTGAGATGCACACTTCATCCATAATTTATTCATTAAGAGAGTAAAACAAACATTAGTTTAAGTCGTATGGAGATTAACAATAATAGCAAAGCGTTTCTTGCTCAAAACACGTTTCTAAATCTTTAATATTTTAGATCTATCAGTAAATATATTACGAACGTAGATAAATGGTTTCGGTACAGTCCACTGGTGGTACTGTATAATCTGATAGTACAATATTGTATTAACTCAGCCAGAAACTGCTCGTGTCACAGTTAATCCAAAAATATTGATATTTTTGGAATAGTGGAGTTTCTGTCGACCACTGTAGTGTTTGAACAGCGCAAAACCCCTGACCCTTTTGTATGATCATGTCAGGTCTCGTGTTGTAGGAGTGGCTTAGTGAAAATTATGCAAATGATAATATTAAGTTCCAAGGTTTGGTCCACCGTGTCCCCGAAACCATACTCTAACAGATTTTCGGGTTATGTGCAGTTTAAATAACGATTCCAGAGATCAGCTGTTCTGATACGAAGCTGCATGCTCGAATTTATTTTACGTGGGAACACCGTGTTCGCTTCGGGAGTCTAGATGACTTAATTAGTTGCTAGGATTCGTCTATACAAAATACTAGTAACACTCTTCATAACAATTCATCAATAAGTAATTAATAATTGTTGAAAGTTGATTTTAAAACAGCAGTGTTCGTAAATTTTTACCATTTTGTGTTTCACCTACTTTTGTCGTAAATGCATAAAATCCCGAAATTGTCGTTGTATGAATTCGCGTCGGATAATAGTGAGTATAAAGCATTGACAAATTTTGTTGTTCCATTTTCAATATATTAAAATTATCAAGAAAAGAAACAAATGCCCACGTACCTCTTGTATCTTCGTGTTAATGCAAGCAATATTTAGTTTGCAGAAAAATCGGCATCATTGCGTTTGACAGAATGATCAAACTCGTGGCCACGCCCCATAATTAATAACATCCTCATGTGATTGCATTACTGGCTTCATCAGTCATCTGCAAAATCGAATAAACATATTGAAAATGAACACAAAGAGCCACAAGTCAATTTATACAGCTCTCGTATTACGACTTCGGGAGCATATTTGCAAGATCTGCTCCAGCTTTACGTAAAAAAGAAATTCGATTTTCCCATCGAGCGGAGTCGCTGCTCCGAATGAGAAGAATGATAAATAATTTGTTTCGTTTCAGTGATCTCATTCAGCGTAGCAATTCCGCGTTCATTAATGGGATAGACGATTCTCTTTGGAGAGAAAATTACGATCGATATTAATATGAAGTTCTATCTTTGCCGTCTCATTAGTTTCGCCCGCTTTTCCGCTCCGCCATCTTTCCCATCGGATCACGGTGACCGATTGAATTGTACAATGTGCCCAGCATCTTAGCGGCAAAAGGACAGAATCCTTTCATCCTTGAAAAGAGCATAGGCGCAACGGTATGGGGAAAAGGGAGGCGAACAGAGACACTTTCTTCCCCTGTTTTCTTTTTTGTTTCATTTGTTCCACCAGCTTCTGCCAGATAGCAATAAATTCCGCAGATCAAAGCGCTATGCTTCCCCTTCTTGTCATCGAGGACGTGGTTGTACCGCACTGCCTATCGAAAGCTTTTTAATGGTCTCTGTTAAAGCGAAGCTCTGCGAAGCTCCACGATTCTCTGCGATGCTCCGCGATTCTCAGCGGTAAGTTTTGGCAAACGAAGCGCGCCACTTTGGACAGATCTTCTTCTTCTTCCTGCGTTCTTTTCAGTTCCTCTGGCCAGGCAACCGCTGCAATTTGCGTTCGATCGTTGTGCGCCGGGGTAACCCAGGACTCGAATCGTCCTAGAAATTCTTCGGTTGCTCGGAAGATCGTTAAAGTGGCCAATTTAAAGTTTCCGGTTCGATGGTTTGTCAACCCTCGGACTGCGGACTGTCTTGGACACCGAATCGAGGAGCCAACGTCCATTCAAACACAGATTTGCATTTATACAGTTACAATGTCGCTTGAGAGTCGAGAACTTGCGACCGAACTGGTGCGGTACTGCATCTGTTCGTATTTAATTATTCGAACAGCATGATTTACAATTAATTAATGTAAATGTACAGGCTGTGCTTGAGGTTGAGAACTCTCAGTAATCTCTTGCAAACAAGTATTACGATATTGCGGTTGCAAAATGATTAGCTTAATTTTATATTACGTCTGAAGTACATAATTTCTTCGCGTGTATGTAGCATCCAGTGGATTTTTAATTCATGCCAAAATTGAGTTTTATAACAGTCCTCCTGCTTTGCTGAAAGAAACTATTCTCCTTCTGGTTTAAATACCTGTTCTTCGATTTTGATCTAGGTCGGAAGCAGGAAATCGGAATGTCTGCAGGAAATCGTGTTCGAAGAAGAACTTTCTTTCCGGCTCCCTCATTAACTCAATGGCTGTGATCCATTACAGATGGAATTGGTTCAATCTTCTCGAGTGTCGTTAACCCTTAAAAAATTCTTCTAACCTCGAGGGAATATTACGAAGTGTCAATCATCAATTTCGCTAAAATTTGCACAACGGTGGATCAAAGAAATATGGAACACACGTTCTGCCTTTAATTGTCTATTGTCTCAGATTTGTGGAATATTTATGGAATCTACCTTATAAAACTTCTCTAAAAAAAGTTTGTAATTTTAAAACCTGATTTAAAATGTTCGGAAGTTTTTGTCACATTTTGTTCAATTGCAGTGGTAAAAATATGATATCGACCATCCGATTTGTTCTACATTTTTATCACTGATTGTAGTCGAGTCGAACACAAGTTTCAGATAGAAAAGACAATACAGAAAGAATTTTTTTAAATACATTTACTAAATGTATACATTTAGTTGTACACAATTTTATTAATAGTTTCCAAACTATTTTCATATGACGAATATAGAATCTCTAATGTACATTAATTTAAATAAGCATTTTTAAGGAATGCTTTACTTCCTTTCGTTACCTTGATTTAATATATAATAAATAATTCGAATATATATTTAATATGAATATAATATAATATAAATCTAATTGATTTTAAGCAACAAAACGAATACTACTAGCGAACGTGTGTCACTATAAACCGAGTTTTGTTTCTACAATCTCTTCCACCCAAAATCTTCATGATCCCTCGTCAACGCGAACGATCTCCGATAAATGTCAAATAAACTACGCGTCTGAAATTTGTTTTCCCAAAGTCTGTCTAAAGTTTCATCGTCGATTGACATTTCAGAGCGGTCGTCAGTCGCGTCGAAGACGATTGGCATGATCGAGCGAAGAGCAGCGCGATTATTGCACGTCCCAAATAACCAAGGAACTTCACCGACCGCGATCTATTTCAGATCTTATCTATGCCCGGTGACGGAACTATGCATCGATCACGCCGAAAACCTTGGTTATCATTTCGCCAATTTATTCGCACGCGCGTCGGGAACGAGGTCACCAGGAATCAGCGGGAAATGAAATTTCTGTTGCTCACGGGGAGAAACGACCGGTACCCTTTACCCATCAGCTCAAGTAAAGCACGTGACAGCCTGATCGGTCATAAAGGCCGGGGATAGAAAATGCCGGTGTCAATCAGAGAATATAAAACGTCACTTTGCCGGTGGGATTCTTCGGTTGCACGCAATATCATCCGCACTCGCCTTACAGGGCCGACAATACTTTGCTTTCAAAGGAACACAATACCGCGGTCAGAGACCCTTCTCTCACAGTTTTTAGATTTTATTTGGTCCCTGGAGGTCACGTGCCTTCGAAAAATAGGGAAGAATAACACGCGAACTTTACCTTCTCTTTTATACTCAGTCAGACTCAAGAAAACCACAAATCAGACACCAGAATAAGTATTCATTTTTAGAAGAATTCTATTTGAAATTCTACGTTATGTTAAAGTACTCATCTGTTCTTGTGGAGTTTTAAAAATATCAGACTCCACTCAGTAAAATTATTGAAAAAACAAAGAGCTTTTTATTTGGCTACTGTTTTCCATAATTTTTCTGTTGCACGAAGATGCGCAGTCTACTTATAATATTTTATATATAATTTTTAGCGAAAATTCAAGTGTCCAAATACCCATGGCCAAGAGGAAGCAATTCATCAGATGAAAAGGGAGGCCAAGGCAAAGAGAAACCGTAAATATGGAAGTGAAAAGGAGCAGAAAATATCTGATACAGTATCTGGCCATCGTTTCTGACACTATTATTATTCAATAAAGTCTGTGGCTCATAAAATGCAGACTGAAGAAGCGATCGAAAACACGTCAGGCCCGAGAGGTACGGCAGCGAGAGAGCCAGAGAATGGCTCGCGGAAAGACGCGAGTCGATCGTTGACTGCATCATTTTTCCGGGAAGACTTTTCAGCCAGTTTTTGGACTTTATGACGAGCCACCATTAGGTTCATGTGGTGGCACGTCGGCGAAGGTGGTAGGGGGCTTTGATCTGCTGGAACTTATGGTTATCCGATAAGCGCCGAGGGAGTATAAACCCAAGAGAAGAAGGCCTCCGGTCTTTGCATCACGCTCGATCAGTTCTCTTCAAGGATGAGAGATTCTTTTGTCCCCAAGTATCTGCCAGATAGAACTAAATTTACGAATGAAATATGCCCGTGTGTACGAGCATCGGGAACCGTCATCGCCAGGTTTCATCGAAATTCCAACCTCGAACAGTAGAAATTCCACCCGTCTATGTAACGTCTATGTAACGGCGAAATGGGCGTCGCGGGGATTGATTGTTTTATAAATAATCGTGCTTTATTCTCACAATACTCCGCCGATCTCGCTGTCAGCCCCGGGAGAAATTGCGAATCGTATTATGGGGAGAACTTGTACGGAAAAAAATAAATGGCGTCTTGCGATTTTCGATGGAACATCTCACGTTGAAGAAAAGGTCTTTTATTTATTCGGCTGGTTATCCCCTTGCCTTGCAAAACAGTAAAAACAGTGAAAACGTTCAAAGAAATTAATAATACTGTTGTAGTATTTTATTAATATCGAATTAATATAGATATTTTATATTTTACATACACAGTCTATTGAAGTTCGTGAAATAAATTGAATTCGACAGGTATGTAAAATCTGCAAACACATAACTGTCCTGATACCAGTTGATAACAGGTAGTGCTTGTATCAGTCCACAATAGTATCAAGAGCGTCGAAAAATATACAATAAATCCACGAACGAATTGAAATCCGAAAGGCGCGTCAAATCTGCGAACACATAAGCGCTTGAATGTTTATGATCGCAAATTGTAAAAGTAAAAAGCCGTGAAATGCTCGTTTACATTCTCAAAAGCTCCTGGAAAGCCTTCGAACGGAACGAAACCGCAGTCGAATTCAATGTCCCGTGACCCCGGATTTTGGTATGCTGATAATAGTGATGCGTCCCGTTTACATCAATACAATTAGCTCGGTCCCGAATCACAAATCACCCGAGACCACTCGCAGTTATAGTCGAATAAAAATATTCTGATCGCGACATCGAATATTCCGCGAGTTGTTTGCATGAAACGTTTGGATACTCGTTTCTATGTTAAAGTTCCCGGAGTTTCTCGATTATCTTATTTCCTTCTATGACATCGGGTACGAGAGCACCGAGGCACAAGTGAATCTACATTCAAATCTATGATCTACATTGCCTTGCTCTTACCAACAGCTTGGAAGGATCCCAAGGAACCCTCGAAAAGTCTCCCGGAAAAATGCTCGACTTCCTCTCGAGATTGAAGAATCAGATCGAGTCTGGCAATGTTCTGGAACCGTTGTCGAAAGGGCAATGATATCATCCGTAAACATGCGCAAAAAACAAGACAATACGAGATAGGCAAAGCGACGTGCCGCAAAGTAGCGCTCAAGAACAGACCTTCGACTTCTAAGGAGAGGATCCACATATTTGCTCGCCGTCCCTTATTTCGCCCGTTCCCTATTTCCTATCGTCCCAAAGGCCTCCGGGGCCCTTGAAATTGGATTTTTTTCGAAAACGGCTTGACCCCACTCAAATATTACCATTCTCCCATTGCAGACTCTTCTCGATATCTATGTACTTTCTCTAAGCTGCACTTTTTCTTAAGCTCATAAATATGTTGGACGCCTCACCATTTTCTAGACTGATTAGATTGGATGATTAGTAATTGAACCAATTCATTCTTTCCCCTTGTCAATTTGATTCAGTTTTGACGAATAATCTTATTTTAATTTACAGAAATGATTTATTTTTCCAGCAATTCCATTCATTTTGTTCTTCTAAATAGCATAATGTATGATTCCGCATGATTTCGCGAGAAAGAATTTCGAACCGGTCTATCGAGCGTAAACATCATCGAAATCGATCATTGATATCCCGTTTATGTTCTAAACTTTGTTTAGCAATTATGCACGAACGCGAAGGCGATAAGTGTCAACTTAAAATCAAATTGCCTTGCACGCTTCGTGTTCGAGGACAAACAGAAATTGTGCGGTGTCGTCACTAAAATTTAGAATTTCATTATCCAATATCAATATTGCAGCTCTAAGGTAATCATTGTCGTTATCAACCAAATGAAATAGAGAAGCAATTTATTATATTTTACTGTGCGTATAACGTGTATCTGCAATTATATCGCCGCTGATTTTATGTTTGTATACATATTTCATCTAGTTGTGTATTTCGCGTTTACTTTTGTTATACAATTTTATATCCCTGGTTCATTCTAGTGTAATAATAATCTCAAAATTTTAAAAACGGTATCTGCATACGTTATACATGGTTAACGTTAATATGTTCAATATTGAAATATCAAAATTGAAGACATAATTCTCATTTTTATAACACGGCCAAGTATGCTTTGAACGAAGTCTGTTTACACCATAATAAACTTAATTTATCAAAAAGATTTATAGATAATTTATCAACGTTATATTTGCTACTTTACGGATAATGCGATTAAAAATATATTAGGAACTTTATTCCGAACACGTTTACAAGCTTTGTGCTTTTACTTTTATTTTCTTACTTAATCTCTCCGCTTCGATTGATTCGAAATTCTATCAATTAGTTCATTATACCGCACCAGAAATGCATTCAATAAGCAACAACCGGAAATTACTGATAATGCAAGCGATTTAACGCAAACGATTCGATTTAATAGGAATTTATAATGCTTTTCTTTAAAATGCAATCTTCGAAGCGTAATAAAATATTTCCCTTTCGCTAATTATCACCGTGCTGCGTTGTGCAGCTGTAAAAGTATATTAATTAACCTTGAAATGAAATGTGCAAATGCAATATGGCAGTTGACGATTATGCACACAAACTCACAAACAATGTTTTAAATTAAATTTATGAAGTCTCTGATGTTTTATAAAATATGTAAGCTGTATTTACAATTCGCATGGTTTAAAAATTCTCTCTCAGATTATTGTTTATAAATACATCTGTGTAAAAAAGTCACATAAACAAATTTTTAAGCGAGTTCATTTTATGTCAGAAACAGATATTCTTTACATTGAATGCATTTGAAAATTTTCTACCAAATTTATTGATGTTCTTACACCGCCCACAGCTGATTATAATGAGTAACTAATAATTTTACCAAGTGTTTTGTTTGGCTGATGGTCGCCACGAGCGTGCGTCAAAATAAATGTTTTCAAACATACGTGATAGTATATTAATTGCGTCGTTTTTGTCACTTTTCACCGTCAGTGGGCAACAACAGCGTGTCCAACGTCGATTGATTGCTAATTCAATTATTTACTCGATTTCGTTCGCGCAGTGTCCAAAATGTGTATTTACCCGTTAATTTTTATATTACCGAGTAAGCACGAGCGACGAGCATCAAAATATTGTTCCGGTCCCGCATCGATCTCCAGTCAGCTAAAGAGTTCCGTCGTTACTCGGTCAGCAAGGGTGAAAGCCCTTTCCCACAGGCTTCCCGTGTCAGAGCGCAACTATTTTGAAAATATGAGACCATATTGTGCAAACATCTTGTAACAGCCTTATGGTCGGACCGCATTCTTCGGTGATACAGAGAAGAATGAAATTCTTTCAGCGGCGCCCGTATGTTTCATGGAACTTTCCAACCCTCTAAAACACGCGTTGCTGATATTTTTATTAGCTGGCGATTTAAATTTTTTTGCAGACGTAGCAAAATATAATTTTAACATTCTCGTCGAAATTACTACTCAAAATTTAATAATACTGAACTGCGGATTTCATGGAAAAATGGGTAGGTGAAACAGAAAATAGTAAAAACGTCGGAAGAATGTAAGAATATTACGTCATTTTTAAATAATGAAGATTGTTAAGAAAGGCGATCAATTTTTGTTTTATATCGTGTAGGCTTCAATCATTGAAGGTAATAATTCAAATTTCAAAAAATGAACTTGCAACATTTTTTATAAACATTTATTAGGTAACAGTAAACAATTATATCTGTATGAAATTAAGAGGAAGATTTTGAGCATGTGTAGAAAACAAGCTTTAACCTTTCGTTTCGCTGTCACCGTCAAATATGCATACTATAAATGGCAATCTCTTTCTATAGTCACTTTGCTCGAGACTGGTAATGCAATTATAGAAAACAATGGACATGATTCTGCAGTAGTTGCGTTGCCATGCAATCTATTCCTGCTTTGTTGTTTCGGTCTCTCTCTCTCTCTCTCTCTCTCTCTCTCTCTCTCTCTCTCTCTCTCTCTCTCTCTCTCTCTCTCTCTCTCTCTCTCTCTCTCTCTCTCTCTCTCTCTACTAGTTCCATTGCTACACATCTTTTTCGCTGAATGCCAGTGGCAGAGATGAGCCTTTGCTCGCAAAAACGTCAACAAAGGCGACAAGGTCAACTTTGTTTCTTTAAATGGAATTATAAACTTCTTTCGTTGATTTCGAAAATTGTCCACTGCATATAAAAAAAAGCTTACAGGCCACTTATCTGTTTATCAAACTTAAAAATCAATTTGTATTTCAATATATCAAGTCAACTAAACTTACAATTAGGGTCAACAAGATGCAAGGAGGTTCCAAAATTAATTACTATAATAAATCTCGTCTGTTCAAACTCTAAAATTATCTTTTGGACCACCCTTTACTTAGAAATGCTCACCACAAATCCGTGGTTGTCACGAAGAATGCCGCATGTCACTTAATTTCACTTTCGAGATATGTATTGCCGTTTAAAGTTTTGGTCACTAATGCTTTGCCATAGGATATTCGTTCAATTGCATTATGTTTTCAAGCCTTCCGAATTTATTTTTATGACTTTTTTTCTGATAAAGACTTAAATCCTATACTATAAATCTGAATTAATGCATAAACTGAAATTTTCCTGGCAACCACAGAAATAACATTATTGTTTCATAGTGGTTTTTGAGTTATATGGGTTCGGCTGTATATGAAAAACAGTTTGGTCGTTTGATTTGCCCGGCGACAGGCAACGTCATTGATACAGCAAATTCAGCAAGACGCTGGGAAGCACGAAGGTATCAACGATGCAGGCCACAAGGGTCGGGAACTAACGACTACGGAGTCTGATCGAAGCAACCCATTAAGTCTCTCCATCTTCTTAATAAGTCCCCCGTCCACGCTTTTGTCTCCCGGGTTCCTTTTATTTTTCTCTGATTACAGGACAACACACCTGGGAACCCTTTTGTCGTAGATCAAAACAAGCTGCGAGTTTCCTAACAAGCGGCATCTCTTTTTCTCCTTCTGTTGCTTACATTTCGACTTAATAATGACGTAGCCGGTCGGAGAGGTTCGTCCGATATTCTTTGCTTCTTAAGAATGGATAAGGAACCGCTGTTCTCTAGAAGATGAAGGGCAGTAGTCGTTAATATATGCATGCAAAGTTTGCTAACAGACCTCGGTACTAGTTTACCCAGACGTAATCTGATTGCTCTCTAATAATGAATTGCTACCTATTGGTCAAACTGATTTTTTAATTACACGTTCTTAAGAATTCCAAGTTCATAATTTATTATTATTTATTTTATTAATTTATTATTTTATTATTTACTGTATTAATTACAAGTTCATAATTTTTCATTGTCCAATAATAATGTCCAATAATAATACTGTTAATTTTATTTCGAACTGCTTGTTTCTTTTACAAGTTTTTAGATTGGTTGATAAGTTCCTACGATTGTATAGTTGTCTTTATTTTCCTATATTTATCTGCGTATCCCAGATATTTTGTACAACCACGTTTGGATTTTGCGCGAGGAATATTAATATCATTTGTAGCAATGTCAGCTGGGTTTATCGTCGACGTGGACTGCCCCTTTTGTTGCCTGCAGTTGCAATTTATTATGGAATTTCTGGTTATGTAGCTGTGGTGGGGAGGAAATCGCTTGTTGAGTTCTAAATTAGTCTCGGTGCTGTTGAGGTTATTTAACTCGCTCGGTATAGGTAGGATTGTTGATTGAATGTTTATTCGACTGTGTGGCCTGCTACACAGCCCCTTCGGTTACATCGAAAACAATTTAGTTTATCGATAGTTGCATATATTCTGCATCGGGTTTCATCGCGTCCGATAATGAAACATTCAAATGTTTTTCACAAAGAAAAGAAATGTGTATCACGAAAACTTGATACTAGAAATGCCACTTTTCATGATATTTCGATCTTTTTAATTTTGGTCGGGGATACTAAATAGAATATAAATTCATTTTTTAACTAGACTAACAATTGTACTTTTGGAGTCGAAAATTATATAAAACTACAATATAGATTTATTTATTTGTTAAATCAAACCCTTATTTTCTCTCGTCTCTCGTTCTCATTATTTGATTTATCAATTTATCCACTTTTTTTAAATTGATCTATAAATCTATTTATCCACATCCATATTTTTTCTAATGGACTACAAGCCATTGAATTGATTTTCTAAATTCGCCAAGATCCTACACTGATGATTTCAGAATTATTTTATGAAAGAGAAATATTTTACAAGCTTAACACCAAAAGGCTGTTACATGCATGAATGCCACAATGGCTTATTGCCGTCTTTATAGTGTGTCGAACCGCCACACTTTTCTGTTTGTAACGGGCTACCCTAAAAGGCGAAACACTGTATCTGCCTCCGAGTGTTTACATATTGTAAACCCGGGGAAACATTCCTTGGAAAATAAACAACTTTTAATCCTCTCGACACTCGTGCACGATAAACAAATACGTCCCACTGAAACGGAAGCTCGAATCAGACGGGACAATAGTTGAAACAAACAAGTTATCTAAAAAAATAGCAACGAAATACTATCTTTCGATCCGTTACACGTAGATAAGCGTTACAGGTAGTAATTTCACAACGACATATTTTACCTAATGTCAGATAGCATTAAGAGATCTGTTTTAATCTTCTATGTATGTTTACTTGCAAATATTCTTTGCTTTATGAAAAATAGTCAGACAATTATTCTACATAGTCATGTAGTTAAACGTGTAAAGTTATTACAAAAACAGGGAACTGATAAAATTGATAAAGTTCGAACTCTTGTTCCTGTCGTTGCATGACATGGTCAATGGACCAAAATGACCGTATCAGCAGTGTAGAACGTGTTTTTTTGTACTTCAATTAGGCAAAATGGGTTATGTCAGGGTTGTACAATGGAAGTTTCTAACTAAGTTACACATTGACACTATAACGTGACCACTTTTTTTATCAGTTTGACTTTTCGACAGAAAATTCACGCACAGCGGTAGTCGAGGGCATTGTTATCGTATCCTTTCATCTACCTGCCGTGGAATTGCGATTCTAGCTTGTAGTTAACAATGAAACAGCCTATAATTATACAATTAATACGTTGACTGCCACGCAAATGTGCGTTTCGCAGAAGTACCATTTACTTTACTCGGTGCACGAATAGTAATTAGAAAAATTGTCTATTATTCTATTGCGGGCTTCTACCTTTCATTATTTTACATTATCATTAACGTATGCGATTTATTTCATTTTTTAGAATTTTATAGTCAATAGATTAGCAAAATTATCATCTTTATATTGAGTATTGTTTAACGGTACCTTTCACCAATAGTTTTTGACCTTCTAATCAATTTTGTAATATTCATACCATAATGAAATAGTAATCAATCATGTCACATTTGAAAATATATCGCCGCCTGAATGTAAGAACTAGGTAACTTACAATTCCTTATTTTAGAGAAATGGATGATGTTTCATCCATTTTAAGGTTTTAAGATTATGGTAGGGAGACCGTTATTTTTAAAACATAATGCCAATGTCTGCTTATATTTCTTTATTTTAAGTGAAACAATATATGAAAAAAGTCGAGTTGCCCATTTATAACATAAATAAAAATCTGTATTTATTTCTTATCTACTTTGAACACTACTCAATAGATGTCGTTGATTACTCTGATAAGTTACCCAGCTTTTACATTAAATTCCACTTGATTTCTTCCTTGATACGAAGTAGATAACTGAAAATGTCCTAATTTCAAGTTACCTAGTTCTTACATTCAGGCGGCGATATGTAAACAATAATAAGTTTGCTAAATCCCAATTAACTTTCTAATTTCCGCTAACACAGAGTGGATAACAAAAATACTCGTTTACTAAAGCAACACCTGGCGCATGCAATTATAATTCGTAAATTTTTATTTTAGTTAGAACCGTACAATATTTTATAAAGTAAGGTATACCAGTCTCTTTTGGTCGTCCATGATGCTAGTGCTGAAAAAGTTGTAAAAACCGACCTTTACGACCAAACGCAATTTTTCTCAAATTTTCGTAGACATCAGCTGCTAAACCAATTCTCCGAAGATCTCGAAAGAAAACCTAAGGCGTTCGAACTTATTTAAGAAAAAAACCACTTTGTGGAAGGGTAAACTCTTCGACTTCTCGACCAACTACACACAGCAATCCCCTTTCATAATTTCCCCACACACAGTACGAATACTTTCCTTCATCCCCGTAAACACGAGGCGCAACGTCGGATCAAAAATCCCGAGGCAAAGTGGTCGCTGGGAGAAAAACGGGAACGTCGGTGCCGCCGGTTCGCAGGCAAAACACGGCCCGAACTTTGGGGGAGCGGTAAAAAAAACAAAAGAACCAATTTGATTCCCGAATACACACATTCTCAAATGCGCACACACAGAGGATGATCCTTAGAAGGGATACGTAACTGCGAGAAAGACGGTAGCGTGGACGTAGAGACAAAGATAGAAGCCGAATGGAAAAGAAAAGGCGTTGGCACAGTTTTCCATGCCAACGTGACCTACTGGACTATCGATTCGCCGTGGAGGTTTTGGCAAGAGGAAGCGGCGGTTGATTTCGAAACTGAATGCCGTCCCACCGTCCGCCGTTTCTTATTGAATTCGAACGCGAGACTGCAGGATAGTCGGCGATTTTTTCATTCGTTTCCATCGTCCCAGTGATATGCTGGCGGCACGACCTAACGGGGGCTGATTTTACGTGAGAAAACACGTCGAAAATATGCAATAACTTTTTTTAATTTGAGGCTTCGTTCATGAGCAAATCGACTTCAAAAATCTGCTCGATACGCTCGACCTAGTCTCATCTCAATGGGCTACATTGCAGACTTTATCCCTGAAAGCCGCTGCCATATTTGTCATCAGCGTCGTTGTTATCAGAATTTCTATCCCTCTCCTTTACAGAAAGACATTTTTTTATTGAAAAGTACAGTAGAACCTCGTTCATTGCACGCTAGCGACTCCCACCACAAGTTGTTGCAAGTTTTGGAAATCGTGGTGGGGATTGCGATAGCTATGAATGGGGAAATGGGGAAACAAATCGCGTGATTGGTTAGCTCTTTCGTAGCATTATCTCAACGTTACACATATTTCTAGTCCCGTTTCGTGCAACGAGCGAGGTACTACTGTACCAGTGTTGAATCGGTCACCGTGGTTTATACCGTGGTCATCACAATTTTTATATGTACCACTGTAGTATTTTTATTTTCGAAGTAACAACCACATACCTAATACCGAACAGTTAATAGAATTAATTATTACAGCGGTTAAAACATCGAAGTATTAAATGGAAAAAATTTTAATAACACATTTTCGACCGACTTTTACCACATAGAATCAGCGCCTGTCCGGTTGTAGTTGCATGACACCCTGTATTTCCACCCCCGATCCGCGGCCTATGAACCCCCCTTCTATCATAGATTCACCCCCTCGTTCCCCTTTATCTCTCCGACTGTCCATCTATGTTTCGCGTCTATTTTCGCTCTCTCTGTCTCTCATCGTCCGCCTTTTTTCCTCTGTCTGACTGCGAGGTCCCTTCCACGGCGTTGCTCGAGGCTCGAGCATTGTTTCGCGATATCCGCGTCCTCTGGCTGCGCGAAACAAAGGGCCAACAATGGGCCCAGACGAGATCTCAACCGTATCTTCCCCTCTGTTACAGTTTTTCCACGCTTTTTCTTTTACTTTCCTTTTATTCTTTCTTCTCTCCCTTCCGTCTCTTTCCGGAGGTTCCCTTCCACTCCTCTCCCTCGCCGACCTCTCCCCGCTCATCCTTCTGCTCTCTCTCTCTTCTTTTTTTTTTGATCCTATCATAGTCAAGGCGGTACCCAGAAGAGATTTCGGCTGGCTGATGATGTCGATGCACCCCCGGTCTCTAGCCTCTAGAACCACACGGATCCCTCGATTCCGTAGACGGATCGAAACGAGCGTGTTTACATGGGAAAACGAGATCTTCAACAATCGGAGATTTGTATCGAGTTGCTCGGTACGCTTGGAATTTACTTGCAGTTGATGGACCGAAGGGGTAGATAGCGAACCCCAGCGACGTATTGTCCTGAATGGACAACGATTTAAAGGTCTGATGCGGAATCGGTGTAAGTAGCCAGGAAATACAACAGAGGGGAAAGGAAATTTTAAGCGACGTTGGATACGGTGTGTGGAAAGCAATGCTCTCGAGGAATTTCGTGGTAGGAAATTGTTTCTGACGGGGATTCTGAGAATAAATGACATTTAAGGATGGAACACACTGTAAGAGATTTAAAACATATATACATATATGTATATGTACAAGGTTATAACTGGACTGCGGATCTTCATGCAAAATAAAAATGTTGTGTATTAATTGTACGAAACAGGAATCAATTAAATCGCACTAAATGGTGTCGAACTTTATAATCTAGCATTTTATTAAATTGCAAGATCTTTCCTAAATTGGTTCATCAAATTTGTCAATATTTATTCAAACATTTATTTAAATTTGAAATACTGTCCTCGCTATGCGTTAACAGGAAATGACTGTTGCACGAAAGACAAGTATTATTCACATAGCATAGCATTAATACTTTAGCTCGTCAGAAATAAATATTTATGGTACAAACAGTAAGTAATCCAGAAATGAACAATGTCTCAGGAAAGTATTGCTCTGCGGAGTCGCTGAATATAAGCTGAATATTTATAGAAAAAACACACTTGAATATTCATGGACAAATCCATGCCACTTTGGGCAATTTCCTGTATGCATTATTGACTACTATTCAACACGAAGAGATTCTTTCTTATTTAATATTTACAAAAATTGTGTTCACCTTCTTTTGAGTCGTCAAAAAAAAACTTTAAAATATAGTTTAATTAGTACACTACGGATATTTATGTAAATTAGAGTTTTGATTCACATTCGTGAGTTCCTGGAATGGAAAAATCCCTATTTTTGTTGTTAAATGCAGTAAAATTGTTATATCTCTGTAACTGTATCGTAATTTGATATGAAATTATGTATGAAATACGAATTGGTATGTTTCGCAAACATCGTAGGACCACGGTGTCTTATATATATTTAAAGAACCTTCTTTCACGTAGTCAGACCTCATCTCGATTTCGAGCATCGCCACGCACGACTGGCGGATAAGATACAGGAAAGAGAGGCCATCGAGTATTGGATAGAAGGATTTAAAGGTACTAAGACGGGGAAATCGACTGTAGCGAATCTAACTCCGAGACGGTCCAATTAGAAATAAGTGTGCGAATCCCGCGCGATGAAACTGGAAGAACGGAATCCGATTTCTCGGAACGGCGAACACCAGTCACACTTCCCAAAATTCCGCAAGGGAGAACGTGCTTTATATACGTATGGTTTCGCGCGAAATGCTGGTTCCGCTCGACGTTTGGAACGGGAATGAACGCCGGAGAGAGGAGAATGATTCGATCGGATTCAATGACGTGGAAGACGCAACGACGTGAGATATATTGGTTTCTAGAAAGCCTGGAATTACCAGCCGACACAAGAAAATGAAATAACGACAAATCGACGCCGTTTTCACCTTAACGTTCTGTTTCCCCGAAAATAGTGGGACAGTCTATTGTCGGTTCCTGGAGAAACTTTCGGGTGACGAATAAGCTCTAGCAATTGGAAAGCTTGCTATTCGAGTGTTGCGAATTCGGTGGTGCAATATCTAATTTATTTCATCTATGCTGTACTTCTTCATATACCTTATATTCATTTTTACAATACATATACCTTGCAATAAGCGAAAATACAAGAAAAATTAGCTGAATATATATTCACAAGAAATACTGTTTTCTTACTTACAGTCTCTGCAGTTCTCGCTTGGTGGATGCACGGTCAAGAAATGTTTTTTACTTCGCCATCATTTTCCTGATTCCAGCAGGATATTCCAAGCCCACGTTCATTTCCAAGATATCCGTTTTCCACTCCTGGAAATGTTTTCTCTTCCTGGATACTCCACTTTTCAACACGTCCTGCATCGCAGAAACCAATAAACTTCAGTTTAGCTTTATACAACCTTAGCAACACGTTCCTTGATGGTAAAAGACGGTTTGCGCGCAGTCAATCAAACAGACATGTTTGCACACAGTCAAACACAAAAGAAGAAGAAAACAGAAAATAACAGAACTTGCAAACTAATATTATCATGTTTCCTTTCCACCATTTATTATTTTTATGCAATCCTCGAGGGACGATTATAATAAAAGAGAAACGCATATTGTTTTAAAAAACGTGATTGAAGAGATAAATGTATACGCATGTTTACTATAGTCAAATTACAGATGACCCAGAACATTGCAAACAGTGGAACATGCAGTCGGCTATATTCAAACTATATACAAACACAATCTACAAGCACTCTTGCGCATAATCAAACATCCAGTCAACACGAACATACAATAAACACTCGAACACTTGGTACACGTTCTATTTCTCAACTGTCTCATGTCCGTTTAATTTATAGGACGAAGATACTCCAACTTTACGCTTCTCACGATAGCAATGCAAATATTAATATACAGTGGAACTCTGTTGAACTAATAGACGTAGTTCCATGCGAAACTGTTTCGAGTGTGCGCATTCTATATCAAGAAACTTATTTTCTGGTGTACACAATAATACTGTACACAATGACGAAAGTGATAATTAGAATAATCCGTCTTTAAAGATCCGCAGTTTAATTATGTGGATAATTAAATCTTTATGTTCTTAAAAAAATGTTAAATTCAGAAAATTATTCATCTATAATTCTGATTAGAAAGTATCTCAACTGTGTGTTTTCCTTTGTTCAATTACTTGTGAAAATCGAAAAGATCGATATGCAAAATCGTTGCCCCGTTACCAGTACTAAAAAACGCGATTTTATGTGCGCAGAGTGATTGAGAAACACAAAGACCTTTCGGATGTAGTTTTCAGAAATAATTTCTCTTGGGGATCGTGCATGCACGACTGAAGCCAAACGTTTATTTAAATGATTTATCAAAGGATCTCTGATCTGCCAATTCAGCCGCGAATTCGTGTATAGTATCTTTTATAGTGTGTACCGTATACTCATTTTGCGATTGTGGCTTCGATCGTAAGCTCCGCCAAAGGAGTTTATTCCTGCTACATACAGTGCTCGATAAGAGAAAAATGCGAAACGCCTACGTTTAGCTGAAGAACAAGGATTCCTTCAAACGACTGTCAGTATCCAATTCCATTAAATTACACCTATAATTTTAGCATTTAAAAGAAAACTGTGTTCATCCATGCACTTGTTTAAATGATGCACCTAAACAAAGAATATAGTGATGTTTATTTTGGTAAATTGTTTAAAGCATCGTATAACTGGTTTAGTTACATCAAATCTGCAGTCTATGCATTACACAAACACATTGCACCCAAGAGTGATAGCTACCTTTAAGCATTAACATTAAACACATGTTGCACAAAACTGATCATACCCAACATTACCACATGTTGCACAAAAAGAGTTGCTTCATTCATGCAATAATCACCTAGAACAGCATAAACGCCAGAAACTCGCGCACACAATTCGGAATTAAAGGCAGCCCGTTCGCATTCGCGCTCCGAAATCTAATAAATTTGCGTTCAGTTTACCGGCGCGGGGCGTTCCGCGCGCATAATCGCAGATTACGTGATCGCTAGCGGGGACACCGAATTCCACCAAACTCCCGAAAAAATGTACACCGGTTCTGTCGCCGTGCAGCGAAACGAGAAGAAGCGAAAAAAGAAAAAGTAGTTCACCGGCGCTGCAACACGGTGCGGGGAGAGGTTAAAGGAAAAGGACGGGCCAGTCAGCAAACGAGCAGAAAAAAAGCATCGCGTAATGGGGAGGTCTAATTAACAAATGTACAAAACCTTGTCAAGTCAGACGAAACCATTCCGTGTACGTCCCCCATCCCGCGTTTTCTGTCCCCGTTTGCTCTTATCGCGGTAGTCCAGATTTGGCGATTCTCGGCTTTCCTCCGGTATTCGTTTCGCGAAGCGGCTGTGTGATTGTGTATGTGTGTGTAGGTGGGTGGAAACTGAAGATAGAGGGATAGCGAGGGTTGGAGAAGAAAGGAGAAAAATGTCGTGACTCCTGAAGTATCACGGATTTTCCACGGGAGATCTTGCGGCCGTGGTAACGGGGTCGCGAACGAGAACGGAAGTCGACAAGGAAAATTGATTCGATCTGGTGCAATGACGCGGGAGAAACTGCGAAGTGGAATGGACGACTAGTTACTCTCTCTCCTCCTTCTTTCTCCTGGGTTTTCTCGCCCCTATCCGTTCGTCGCGCCCTGTTTCTGCCGTTGATATTTTTTCGCGATCGCTCCCCGTACAAACCCCGAGCGAAACCCGGCGCGATATCATGAAAATTTCCGCAAACGAGATCACCGGATTAAGAGAGCTACTTGCGCGTTCAGGAAGATTAGTCCGCTTGCCACGGATGTCCGCGAAATTTTGCGGAAGCCTGCCAGAAGTATGTATTAACTTATTATTATGGGCCGCGCGCGCAGCTTCGTTTTATAGAGAAGCTGATATCTAAGTACTGCTGCTCTAACACTAAACCTGCCACACTCGAATAACCGGGTTTATACATATATCATGCTACAGAGTTATTGAAATTTTAGGGGTCTCTTTTGGCGGGAATGATTCGATAAAGTTTATTTAGTCGAGTAAGTATTAGAGGAAAAATTGTGAAATAAATTCTATTTTGCTGTTTTTCGAATTGGTAGCTTTAGAGCTCGGTTAGTGTCAAAGTTATGGTGGCAAACCTGAGTGTCCCGATGCAAATTCACTTTTTTTGGGCAAGAATAAAAATAAGCTTACCATAATAATGATTTTTGTAACATTCTCGCATCTCGTAGATGATAGTAAAACTCAATTTACTTAACAGCTTGTTTAGATAATAATAAGACAATAGATTAATTGATACCGTCCGGGACATCTAAGTTAACGGTAGTTTCGAAAGAGAATTGGGAATTGCCATGTTCATTACAATTAACACAAAGGGATCGAGGACCTGCGAAAACTGATGTCAAACTGTTCGATGTGCTCGAGACGTTAGTACGCGCGGGAGGTACTTGAAAGCTGTCGAAAAGTTAAGTTACGAGACAGGTCTTCCTCGTTGGGCATCTGTATCTCTCCAACTGTTA
Source organism: Lasioglossum pauxillum (assembly GCA_933228785.1). NCBI lineage: Eukaryota > Metazoa > Arthropoda > Insecta > Hymenoptera > Halictidae > Lasioglossum > Lasioglossum pauxillum. Next base: position 12,455,157 of record OW121705.1, read on the forward strand.
CTGTCAGGAGATTAATGTCGCCGGCAATTTTGTAAAAAGCACCGGGAAGAAACACTTGTCGACGCGTCGGTAACTGGAGAAACCTCCTGCCGCGGAATCCTACGACGCGCTTGAAAAGTTTTTCTCCTCGACGTAATTCTCACGATACAGACGCAATTACGCGAAACTTATAATGGTCCGTACTCCATTTAATATTTCTATCATCACTTTCTCGCCGGCCCCGTAATCTGTACCTCAACCTGTTCACTTTTTAATCGTCCCTCGCGAGAGTTCGTTACAATGATTTCTCTTGATCGTTCCATGTTTGTTTTGACATTGTTCAGTCAGCAGATTTCAGCGTTCCTAGTAATATACAAATACAATTCAACAGCACGTTCAGAGCTCATTCTTATATGGTCACTGTAATGAACAGTATTTTTACAATGTACATGACGATTAATAATTTCATTTGAAGCCTGTAAGCTTATTGATCTGGTTTTTGTTAAGCCACCTTATATAATTTTTCCAAACATATTTTACGTATTAATCTAACTTATTAATAACGTTATTGGAAACTATTAAAACTATAAATACATTTTACCTGGTATAATTAAAGTGGATCGTACGTGAAAATACCATTTTCTTTTGTCGGATAAAAATTTCTTGGATTTGCATGCAATTGTTCAAGAAAATAAATTAAATAGTTAAAAACTCACAAGTAAATAATTTTTCTTTTTCCATACGTTTTTTTGTAAATGTTCACGTCAGTTTTCATAAAAATAGTATTCAATGTATTCAACGATAAATAATGTTTAAGAAAGTTAAAGTTGAGAACGTAGTTAGACTACAAGACAAGAGTAATGTTATCCGTGGGAAATACTGGAAAAAATGTAACATTTTCCGTGGTCAGAGCTTCGACAAACTCTAGAATAACAAAGCTGAATTTCCTCCGTATTCCGAATACATACTGTCTTGGAGAACAGCTTGCAACTCTTTATGCAGCTTATCTGTAGCTACGAGTTATCATTATTCCTATGCACACGAAACACTTGAACATTCTGTATGAAAAGTGTCTGGTGATACCGACGAAATACATGTATGCTGATTCTTGCCCCGACATTTACGACGAGATTCTACCGAACTTATGTGCTTCCTTACAGATTCGTGCAGCATAATCTTTGAACTGTTATATATTCGAGAAATAGTAATAAAATCCTTCTACCGACGCCATCTTGAATACATTTCTAGCAGGTTGAAAATGTGACGATTCGTTTATCTTTTGACATTAACGAAAAATTTTTAAGTATGAAGAAGAAAATTTTGAAAAATACATTCGCAAAATTCTATTAAAAATTGTCCTTTCCTTACTCTTAAAAAATTGATAGTATGTAGCAATATACAGGCCCTTGGCAATTCAAATCAGACATCAGAAAAATGCCACAAATATGGCGGTAAAAATTTCGAACGATAAGAAGTAAGCATTTTGCAACACGTAAATTAACAAATTTACGAGAATACTGTATTCAATTCGGGAATTTTTTAAGATAAAAATGGAATACCATGCTAATCTTCAAAACCTTGAAATCCGACGAAATTCTTCCTCGACACGGTGCGGAGAAGATCGAGGGGCATCTCTCAGTCGGACATATTTATTTTGCCACAGATCTCTGAAATATTTGCTTGAACTGACCCAGATCTTCTTACTACGCGAGAACTTCAGTTCCTCTTTGCCGTATTTCCGTTCTCAACCTAGGGGAATGATAATGGTGGACTCACGGCTTGCCAGATATCTCGCGAGTAACGTCCCGTAATGGCGAGGATTAGCATTTCTTGTACTCCTGCGGAGACAGAAACTGTTCGCGTTCCTGCAAAAAGAGATCGCTCACTGCCAGTAAAAAACCTGCAGGTATATCCTCCAAACATGTTGCATTTATGATCGCGTTTTTGACTTTCAAATTCACGGGCAGCGTATTTTCTGTTGCGGAGGACATCTCCTAATTGTTGAATATTTATATGCATAACCTACAATTCCTACAGTTTCCCACAATTCATTTCGCGATTTGGTCGAATCATGGCGCGGCTATGTGTATATTTAGGAAGCATTTATTCTAAAACCCTTGACGAAAAGTATTCGATCAAATAAATATATAAATAATTCATATACACTACTGTGCAAAAGAAATTGTATTGTACAATGATTGATAAAGTATTAGATAATCCGCAATAACACATATCCTCAGAACTATTCAATTAAACAGCGGAATCCTTTTTCAAAATTTACTGTGTTCTTATTTGATTTTCTACGCTTTTCTATTAAATATGGCCGGGTGCTTCTTTCTTTTGCACAGCAGTATACCTGTGGTACATATTTTTGTTAACGATTAAGACAATTGCTAAAACAAAATTCCGATCAAACCTGATAATCGAACAGAATGAGTGTGTCTTTCTGTCCTTCTGCACTGGCTGACGTAACAAAAATCAAAACAGTTGAAAATCGCGACGAAAGTTTCCGAATAAGAACGAGGGGGCCCGACGTGACAACCGTTTCGAACTATTAAAGCCGATCCACAAGTTTAGGGCTAATTCACATGTTTAGGGCCGATTATAATAAACTATTGTATACTTGAGTCCAAATAAGAATATACTTGTACTGCGCAAGTCGTCGGCGGGTCAGCCATAAAATTGATGGCGTCAGCCAATGATCGCATGGTCGACGAAGTACGAGTAGGGGGATTAGCCAATGAACGAGTTCTGTTCATAGTGAGATGCGCAGTAGAGTCTTAAATTCGTCGGCTAGTAAGTACATTCTTATTTGGACTCAAGTATACAATATTCAAAAGTGTCCTAATGTTTTGTCATGCTTTTGAAAATTTGTTTGACAACCTCTATCGTTATCTTCATCGATCGAAGTATTAAAAATTGGTCTAATGTTTTTCCAAGATTCTGCAAATTTTTTGACATTATTACTCGAAATAAATAGTAAGTAACAATAAATAGAATACTTTATATATATATATATATATATATATATATATATATATATATATATATATATATATACATATCGTATTTATAATTTGTGGAAGTACATTCACAAGAAAAAGTCACTTTAGATGGGTTCAGTATAGCCAACTCTACGGATTGTTATAATTTCTTTTTTTCCATCTTTTTGTTCATAATTATTTAATTCCTTATGATATGATCAGCAATTCAATATTTTTATTGTAGCGACATCTGTCACCACGAATCTTTTCCACGGATATTCCATGAATATTTTCGCTAAATAGCAATTTTTGCCTTGTAACTTACAGTTATAAAAAATCCGTATGTCTATGGATTTTCCAAAGGAAAATTTCACGGAAATCTACGGAAATCTAATTTCAAATTTCAAAAATCTAAGTTGGTTACACTGGATTGGTCGTTATTCTCGGACAAACTTTCTGTGGTGAAGGTACAGCAAAACTGAATGTCATTTCAACCGTTGGCGCGAATTTGCAATCAGTTACAAATCTATAGTGGAAGAGCAAGAACGCATAATTTATATTGATTCCACGCTTTGCTGCTTCGATATCAAGTAAGATACATGTTTTTAATCACTTTTATAGGAATTTATATACCTTTTCTGGAATTATTTTCGTTTAATATTTTGTTGTTCTTCATTTTTCTATGTGTATGTTCTTTGTGCAGGATTTTATTTGAATCTAATTTATATTTGCATTTTTATTCTTATGTCAATACATATCATTTTTCATTAAGTTTCATAACACTGTAGTCGTGCCATTGTTATCATATCGAGTAACTTTTATACAGTTTTTATAATTTATTTATTTTCAACTTATACATGGACACTTTTATGCAGAAATGCTTCTGCGTATGTTACAACAGTTATTCTTTCCATTTGTGTTAATATGTGCAGAAGAGACATGCTAACAGTCTTGTCTATGTTATATGAATCTAATTTACTCACAGAGTTCCTGCAAAGTGACTTTGGGAAGTCAATAGAAGCAGGGAAAGTTTCGCCACTTTGTGTTAATTTGATTTACCTTCCATTATTTCTGTCCGTCACTGCTGTGAGTCTAATATAGTATTGTTTGCTTAAGTAAGTTCTGTGTCCTAGCTAATTTCGTTTATTCGTTCATGAAGTAGCAAATTGTCACAACTGAATTTACTATTTTGTGGATTTTTGCGTTGAAATAGCCACATCTGCATCAATGTGCTTCTTTATAAATTCAATTTTCATAAAGCTGCTGCAAGTTTTGATAGATTAGGTTTCTGCTAAGTAGGCAAAGTTACCAACATTATGGTACTTAAGAAATTATAGGTTCTTGAGGAAAGGTATTGTTTTATTAAAAAAGTATGTAGGTATATGTATATGCGATAGGGTGGCATTTTGTTCTAATATTTTCAGAAGATAATCTGCTTACAAGGACTTATCCTTTAACCATTATTCTATACTTTGAAACTGTTCAGAAAGTATTTTGGCATACCTATCCCTGAAATATTCAAACTTGGTTTTAAGAAATAAAGAAACACTGAAACATAAAATAAATTCTTCTTTACATAAGGCAGAGGCCTTTCAATTATAACTTGAAGGTATCTTCTAAATGTAAATCTAACGCATTTACAGAATAAAACACTTATTCTATGATGCTAATGCGATGCAATAGAACATTATTTTTCAAGAAATGATAACCGCTCAAATCTAAATGATCAATTCTACTCAATAAATTGCTCAAAATTTTGATAATGATCAGATAATAATTAGTTAGAACCATTCAAATATTGTTATTGAACTTGGTCCTTCGTCGGTGTCACTGTGGAAATAAGCTGAACTCAGTAGTAATGACGGAAATATTGTTTTTATTTAGACAGGAATGAAGTAAATGAGTAAAAGAAGTCAAAGTAAATAAATTCACAAAGGTTTTCAGTTTCCTCTTGTCAGAATTAAATATTTGGGTTTGAGAGTTGCACTTTCATAATTGGGATTGTCATTGGTATTAAAAAGTTTCTTCTTCTATTCTGTTGCTGCTCCGTGTGCACAAGCATCTTGAGTTATTGTAAGAAATTATTCTGTATTTTATTATTTTATACAATCTTTTCAAACCAGAAAATATAGTTTTAAAAAATGTTATAAAAATAATCGATTGCCAAGATTGTAAAAGATCAAGCTGCCAAGACTCTGTAAAAGAGTGTATTTTACTAATATTTAATGCACACGACTTTATTGATATTTTTTTCGTAAAATGAATTTCGTTGTTAAAACAGCGCACCGCGTCGCTGTCGCGCGTTTCAGTGGCATCGCGAAAAAATAGCAACGAAGTTCGCTGAGCCGTGGGTACCACTCGAGGCATAAAAGTTACCAAATCCAGGCGATCCAATATTCACCCGAATGAACGCGAGCGCTTTCAGCCACTTTCTGTAATTGTCGTGGGTGGACTCTCTGGTTCTCCGTGGAAGTGCTGGGGGCCACTAATCCACGCTATTACAGAACTTTATCGGTTAAACCAGTCGGCTTCTGTTTGCCAGCTCGCGACATTGTAGCTGTCCTGGGAAGTTGCGTGAAAGAAGACGGAGGGAGGGGGGAAAACGAAAAATGACGGAAAATAAAAAAAGAAAAACGGGAAGAGAACCGGGTAGGGAGGAGAAGTTTTTTCGGAATAGTTCTGTGAATCTGTAGGACGGTCCGAAATAAATCTTCCGAGGGATCTGCGACGAGATAAAAATGTAAATACCCGGGCCACCGGGATAATTCAACTGTCCATTTTTACGACACTCTTCCCTAATGTCCTTACAGGATATTGCCGCGTGAAACTCCACCGTTGATTAATCTAATCCGACGGGCAAAGTTTGAAACCCCGGGTTTTTTGTTTGCCGTTGGAAGTCCCCGAGCTGGGAGACGACTTAACTGTGTTTCAATTTTGTTCATTCAATTTGTTCGCACTTCCCGGCTCGTTCGTATCGCTGCGATACAGTATCAAATGCTCTTTCGGGTGCTGGCTTTAATCGAAACAACTCAGTTCATGGTAAATAATTTATGGATTATTGGAATTTTTAAAGCTCTTTGGGACTGACGGATTTGAAATTCGATCGGCCGATGCATGCAGATGCGTTTCTTCTTGACGTCGCGACGCGAGACAAAATATTTAACGCGACGCGTGATTGAATTACCAGATAGCGAAAAAGTACGGTATAAATTGCTTTTTTAAGAATATAAAATACATATTTCAGCGCGGCATGCATTATTCAAATGTATCGATAAAATGGACATTAATCATGAATGCGGAACAATTTTGTGGGGTAACATATTTTTGTTATAATGAATTAAATTTATTTCGAGGAAATGGAATTGTCAGTGTTATTTATTGGCTTTTGACAGCATTAATTTATGCGTACGGTGGTGCATACAAATTTTCATAGTAATAAAGTATATTCAATAAACTGAATTTTTGTTAGGCGTTAGTATACTTTTCTGCTTTCTGCAAAATGCCTAGATGGAAACTAAACCGGAATTTGTAGAAAAACCAATTTTCAGTAAGCTATTTTTATCATTCACATTTAGTCACAACTACACAAAAACATTTCTGATATTTCTATCCCGGAATGACGAAAAAGGAACGTTGAAACCGTCGGCTTTTCAAATCATCAGTGTGCGCAATTTTGTGGCCTTCAAAGGCTTCAGTACAGTGGTTTTTCCGTCATTTTCGTCTGATTTGGATTCGTGTAACTATTTTCTGTTGCTCTGATTAAAAATGGAGATGAAAAAGGACAGTCCCATATAATTTCAAACATTCAAAAGGCTTGAATGGCCGCGCCCCGGTCGTAACTTTTCAAAGTACCAAAAATTCCTACTTTCCTCGGGGTGAAAATTCACCCATTTTCTTTTCATATACTGTACAAGGGTTAACATTTGTCGGTGTTGCCAAATGTATTTATTTAAGAATTATTTATACTGAATAGCAATTTATTCGTTCTGAAAGAACTAAATTATAGTGTGAGATGTAAATTTCATTATCAAGAAACGAACAAAATTCACGTGACATAAATGCAGTTAAATTAGTTGGTCTAATGTGTACATCAAAAATGGGCGAAATATTATACTAGAATTTGCTTGCAACTATTTCTATAAAATTCTACTTTCGTTCTATTTTTTTTTGTCGCATATAAAGCCTCAGTCTAACAAAGAGACACGATTCGCAGCATAAAGTTGGATTCACAGAGTTTAATGCTGGGAATTAATTCGTTTTATCTCCCAGCGTCGCCTCTGTCTCCTGTATAATTTCTTTCTTTCGCGATTATCGTAACGTGTTACCCGTTCGCCGTTATTTTTCCTCGTTCTGCGACGTGTGTTCTGTTGCACGGGCAGTGGCCTCGTTAAGAAAGCGATAATGCTTTCCAGGGGAAAGTTTCCCCGGCGAAATTTATACGGTGCCGCCTTTGCCGTGGTAAGTTTTCAATGCGCCGGCAGAATTTATATAAAGAATCGAAAACGTTTTCTTCCACCGATAACTCTCCCAAAGGCACCACTCTCCCGGTTCGACTTAAAACCACATACGACGTCGATACTTTCTCTCCCATCCTCCCCCTTCCTACCACATGTACCCTCCCCTTTGTGGAGTTTCCATCTTAAGAAGACGTATTTTATTTACCGTAACCTGTAGTTTAGCGAGCCGGTTCGCGGAACAAGTGTGTGTACCATTTTCCTCTTCTTCGGTTTCTTTCGTTCACCGTTGCTTTTCTCCCCTTCCTCATCTCAGAGCCATAGCCCATATTCCGGAAGTATGCGCGTAAAATTGTTACGACACCAGTAACCGAGGAACGCCTACCAGTAAATTTAGAGACAACTCTTTTACAGGACTACCTGCATAATTCAATTCTGACAATGCAAACTTCTGTGTGCTACCCGGGAAGATTTATTTCGTTCCTTCGAGGACGCGCGGCCATTTCAGTTTTTATGTAGCTGCGGTCGAAACGATCTCAGTGTGGTCGCCATCGAGTTAACCATGTCAATCAAATTTAATTACTCCAATCCGGGAGTAATTGAAATCGAAATAATGATAGCACAGAGCATTCCTCTGGAAAATATCTTCTCATCAGATAGCCTAAGCGCATCTGCAGATTCGCTTACGCTAGCAGAACTTTAATCGCTCTCTGCATACCCAGGCTGAGTACCACAGTGAATAATGCAATTGAGGCGAGTTCTATTCTCGAGAACCAATTGATCATGTTAAAAATTGTTCGTATCCGCTTTCATTAATGAGAAACTTGAAATTGCAAATTCAGTGGTTGCGAACAGGTCTATAAATGAGTGGCTATTGTATTTATCTTACAAGGGAACATATTCGGATGCGAAAAACCAATTTTAATGAAACTTATGGGAGCTTATAGTTCTTTGAAAAATATTTGACACGTGTTTTTTTTATCGGCAACCATCCACTTTGAAGGGGTGAAAACAGCCCTCAAAGTTGGGGTCAAAACCATATTTTTTGAGATATCTCGGAAACCAGAGGTCGGAAAAATTTGAATTTTTTTTAAAATTGTGTGTTTTTCAATGGGAAATGTAGTCGCGAAAGAAAATTTTAACAAAAGTTTTTTGTTTAGACAATATATTAAAAATTTGATTTTTTTTGCAGTTTCTCTTATTTATTGTTAGTTCATTTTAATGTAAACTTGGGTGTGTGATCTTTGATCCAGAATAGGGAATACATGTTTCAGGATTTTCTTTTTTTTTGCCATTTAACAATAATTATGCATAATGGAAGATAGTCTTGCACCTGGCGTGTGGAGGAATTCTGGCCTGTTTTATCGAAATATAAGCATGTAGTATGAACGTATATAGTATTTTCAACAAGACCACTAGATTATATGTCGTTTATTATTTTATCAGTAGCTAAAGAAGGTGGCGCAGGTCACAGCGTGACGTGGTGCTAATCACCGCGGCGGAGTAAGAGTACTGACTTGTATGTATAGCGAATTCGTCTGCGAATTTCTGCAGTCGTGGGGCTTTTGGTCAAAATATACCTGGAGCCTTTTCAAATACACTGTGGATCCTTCAAATAATCGAAACTGGAGTTTCCCTCGTTGTATATGGTAGTTCTGATGAGAGCTGGTGGCAAAATGCTGAACACTGCAGTTTTACCTTGGTTATTTATAGCATTTGAGAAGGAAACGAATATTTTCAAAAGTTTCTATTGGTTATTAGGGTGAAGTTAAGGCTGCTGGTTTGGGATTTGTAAAACAGTGCGTTTTCTTGCGCGACTACATTTCCCATTGAAAAACATACAATTTTTAAAAAAATTCAAATTTTTTCGACCTCTGGTTTCCGAGATATCTCAAAAAATATGGTTTTGACCCCAACTTTGAGGGCTGTTTTCACCCCTTCAAAGTGGATGGTTGCCGATAAAAAAACACGTGTCAAATATTTTTCAAAGAACTATAAGCTCCTATAAGTTTCATCAAAATGGGATTTTCGCATCTGAATACGTTCCCTTGTTAGTACTATACACACATATATGAAATTTTGCATGAATATCCTAAATTATAGTAATAATTATGATAAAATGTATTCCCTCTTCAAAGAGTACTTGAAGGTACTATATTTTTAGACAAAATGGAAGTAGCTCCAACATTTCAATTGTACTTATTGGAACAGTTAGAGAATGATAACTTTCACATTTAATGTACAAGTCTAGTAACGCGAAAATTAATTGACCATAAAATAGCAGGTTTGGAACAGGTTATGATTTTTAATTCTTTCTGCCTGGTTCACTCAAATTGTTCTGAAATGGGGCAGCTTCTTTATCGCAGCTGTGTTGCATCATTTATTGCATCCTTCGATTGTCTGTAGAAACAATAGATTTATCTAAAAAGTTTAATTTTGTATTTTCGTGGTGTCATATGTTTCGGTATCGTGACCACTACGGAACATTCTGAACAATCTAATGGTAGCACGAAGACCGAATTCTTTGCGGTGGCTGCACAGCCAATTATTGCTGCGTGGTTTGCTACAATAGTATCGAAAACCACTAGGGAAGGAACAGCACGCCGGAAGTGGAGGTTACGTATACGCGACAGTCCCTATTGAATCTTGAAATTAAATCGCAAGATTGGAGCTATGGCAGAACAATCGTTAGATATCGATCATAATTTCGATACCGGTGGCACACTTTCTGTAATTCGCGGCTTTAATGATTGACAAATATAGATGTAATTTTGCAAAACGGTATTGTCTTAATTACTGCTTCCATTTCAGGAGAAATCGTGTTAGATACTCTCCAGAAACGAATACTAAACCTTTAATCAACTAAAGAATGCTTTCAATTCTTTATTTATATTTTCAATTATCAGTTTAGTTTCAATTTTTTGAACCTATCAAAAATTAATTTCCTCTGGTTCTGGACTGTTGCAAAGGCAATGGATGTTCATTGTGACCTCATTATTTAGGAATCCGTGATTTAAAGTTAGATTTTATTGGAAATCTATGGTTTAAATATAGTGAATGAATAAATAATTTTTAACGTGTTTAATTCTGGTATATGAATTGTTAGATTTGCTCCCCGAAATCGATGCATTATCCAAAGCTTTACCTTATTTAAGCTCCATTCTGTGCAAAACAGTACACAGATATTCAATTAAGTCCTCTCGGAGTTGTGAGGAGTAAAATTGACCGTCGTGGGACGCATATTAGGACCGTTACCCGTCCAATTAGTATTAGTTAACTACATCAAACTGTAGAATAAGTGGTATTTGCTGATTCATGTTCCATAAACGACCGACGTGGAAGTGAAAATGATGTTAGTTAAACGACTTATATATTATAAATCCAATTGTGTCAAAATAGCTGTTTTATGCTCTGATTTGGCAACATAACTTCTGCAGTATTGAATGTACTATCTTCAAAATAGGGGGTTTTAGATCAGCAATAAAACAGTCAAATACTACAAGCCAGAACAATACGCAGCCTAACGCAATATCAGCAAAATTTGCTAACGAAAAATATTATTTAAATATTCGCAGCTATTAAAAATACCAAAAATCATGCTACGGAACAACAAACTTTTTAGCAAGGGTGATTTTTTAATTCAAGACAAAGAAAAATTCAAACATACTTTGAATATATTCAAATTCATGATAGTCTGCAATTCGTTAGATGCTTTTACTCTGTTGTATTTCACCTACTTAATTTTACCATAAACGCATGAAATCCGCAGTCCAGTCATTGCGTATCGCAAATTCTCGCAGACTTGCGAATACAATGCGAATTTTTATCGATCGGGACACACAGCTTTGGCGAAACTTGTGTGGGGATTTGAGGGTAATCCAGTGTGCAGATGCGCTGTTGGACCAACGACAGTTAAACAATTAATATCGGTCCTCGAAACGGCATTCGGCAACGCGACAGTTTCCACTTAAAACCCAATGATGCGCCGATAGTTTATGTACTATATCTTAACGATCGTCCCCTTCGATTCCATAAATCCCCCGTTTCTTGTAGCGCGCAAATAAAACCCGTTCGGCACAAGCCTCGGTTCAAGTAACAATGATAAATGTCATTTCCGTCCGGACCAAACTTCGCCATGAATCTTCCCGGTGAGGAACGCGGAGGGCCAAACGATTTTCATTCACGAGGAACTAATCGCGTTAATTTTTCCTCGAACGGCCAGCATTCCCAGGGAAAACTCGGTCGAGTGCTATCATCCCGTGCGAAAAATAAAAAGAGCCGCGGTATTCAATTCTCGAGCATCAACGTCGGGAACAACAACGCCTATCCGCCTCTGTTTCATGTATAGACCATGCACGATGCTTTCTTCCAGAAGAAGGGAAATCATATACAGAGTAGGTTCAAAAAGTATATGAACACTCCGATTCTCGAGAAATTGTTAAATGACTTCGTTAAAAATATGGGACAACAATAAATTTCTAATCAACTTGAAGCGCGAAGTCTCTACTTTCGCAGACAATCGTTCATTTTATTCTAGCATACTTGTGCATGATATAGAAGGTGAAAAATTGGGGACACGTTTTCGGTCGAAAACGTAATTGAAAATGTAGAAGCATCAAAACTACGATTTTGTTTTGGCTGTTTTAAAAAAGTAGGAACAAGATTTATTAAATTTTATAATTGCATGTTACTTATACATTAAGTTTTATGAAAAGATGTAGAATAAGCAGTTTGCTTATTGATTGATCTAGCACTGGGGTTCACCAATTTCCTGCAAGAGTCTCCATAGTCACCCACATCAGCGTTTCCATCGAACGTTCACTAAAAACAAGCTTTTTCGAAGCTGTGGCAATCGCGGCAAGCACAGTGGCAAAACACGCGCGTTGTCGAAGACGATTTAGTGACTGCGAGCTGCAGTATCGAAAGAAAAACAATGGCGTTTCAGAAGCATTTCAGCTTTGTCAGGTAGCGGGTCGATCTTATCTGGAACGAGTTTGACGAAATCGACGTTCGGCCAGTCGGATCGAGCGAACTACCCCGCTGTGCGTTGGAAGGAACGACCAAAGGAGCTGGTTAAGATCCAGCCTCCTCGGAGTCGGGAAATCGATTGGTCGTTTCGCGTCTCCTGGTGACTGTTTCGGAGCCCAGGGTGAAGTATGGCACTTACGTTCCGTTCCATCGTTGCTGCTGTTCCTTTTTCTTCTCTTTCACCCACCCTCATCCCTCCTTTCCTTTTTTCCTATCCTCCGAAACGGCAGATCGTTCCCTCCGCGGAGAGATCAATTTCTCCGTGTAGCTCTCTTGTAACTTCTGGCTACCGCTGCGCCAGACGGTTTGGTTTTATTAGCCGGTAGAACCCGTGTAATGCGAATATAACAGCAGGAAAAGCCAACCAATACCAGGCCGAGACCTCATCGCAGGGGATGGCGGTTCAGCTGTCTCCGAGTAATGCGACCTTTTAGTTCGTTTGCGGAACGTATTATCCTAGCCGAGCGAAAACACCGTTTCCAATAGACTGTGGTGATTTTTCTTCGACGACTGCCTCGTGGTCTCTAGCCTCGAGGACTGCCTGCGAACTAGACCACCGTCGTTACGTTGTTTTTCTGGTAAATATGCATAATACGTTGATCATACCTACGGATCGCTCGGTCAATAGTGGAACTACCACATCTAGCGGCGAGACTCTCGGCACACGCAAAAAGATACCGTGTCTTAGAGATTTTAAATCTTCGGGGACGAATGTCGGGAAATTGACGGTATTGGAGAAGAGACTGCACATCTGGGTCCTGAAGTCATTAATGTAGGGTTCCTGTCTCGGTAGTCGGTACCAGCCATTAGGGTACACATTTATTCGTAGCCCTCACGATTAGGCAATTATAACTTTGTTTCAAATACAAAATTGTTACACCAATTACCTTTAGCGTTGTATAAATATATACAAAAATTGTAGGGATTATTATTCGGACTGATTGAAGGGCCACGAATTAATTTGTAAATAGTGTAATAACATCTACCAGTATTTATTCTGAGCTTGAGCAAAGTATCCTCCGATTTAATATAATATTTACGAGCAATCGTATTTATGTGCATAGAAGCTACATAAATTTCAGTTTTGTTGAAGCAAGCTCAGCTGGACAATAAAAAGTTAGGTAAGATTTCGAAGTTGTTATATGTCTTTTATATGAGCAAACAATCTTTTTACAACAGTTCGAACAACGTTCTTTCAGACATTCACCTATAACATGCCGAGTTACAACGTTCCTAAAAGAGTTGCATTCTTATTGTTTGAAAGAAATAAAAGGGTAAGCTTCTCGTCGTGCATTTCAAGGGGACTTTCCTATTAGTTGTCGGAACATTTTTACAAGTTTCCAATTGACGATGCTTAGGACTCTTCGCAGCGTTATCGTTTATAGGATTTCTTGTAGAATCATTATCAAATTAATTAATTCGTTAAACGCATGAATGAATTGTAATATTTTCTCACGGAAGCCCTTTCAAGATAGGAATTTCTAAATTAATGATTTAAAAATCGGTCTGGTAATTCCAGTGTTAACACAGAGGCAATCCGACTGTTCACTCAAATAAGAGATTCGTGGCACTTAATGGGAGATAGAAAGCTTTCCACTCACTAGCCTTAGGATAATCTTATTCCAGAACCTATTTGACCATTTCAGCGCAGCTCGCGTCCTATGGAGAAAATTGCAACCGCATCGGTCCATGAGATTCAACTTGGCGCGCTCAGATTTTACCGCAGCACGTCATTAGCGTTATTATATCAGGAAATTTTACTAAAATCAGTTCGCAACTCTAGGAATTTTAATTAATTTTCCGACTGACTATGGCTCTTCACATCGTTACAGCGACCCGATGTTAGGTGCTCTAATGGAAACTGTAACTGTTGTTATGACATAAACAACAGCACAATCATGCAATTCGGCACTTTTCGAATAGATTTTTAAAATACCCGTTGATACTAAAACGATAAATTTTGGATGAAGAACTGTCATGCTCAATTTTTGTGCAGTATTCCAGTCTATTGCACCTAAAATAGATTTCTAACATAACCTTTGTTATTAAAACAATCAATTTTAGACAAATAAAGATTTGTTGAAATAAGACAACATTTCTTTGCATTGTTCGTATGTTATACAATTACATGTGTTCTTTTTCTAAATTGATTATCAACATGGATCCATGTAAACGTAACAATCATCTACAATTCTTCTTTGTACTAATTCTTGCATGGCAAACTGTTTCTTTAAAAGTTTATAGTCAAGAAAGTAAAGGAACATAACTTACTATATTTGATTATATTTAGATTAATAAAAAATCAACCAGCATTTTCATTAAATTGTAAATGTTTCTTCACGTTTGAACACACAAACTGCTGCAAATAGTCGTTTCACGTATTTTCCATAAAAGAAATAGTATATTTTTAACGTTTTATAAGTCGTAAGCTCAGCCCCTGTCTCATTTTTTCTAAGGTTAATAAAGCGTTCATCGGATTACGTTTACATGACTTTTTTTCTTATATTTACACATAGTAACAGCGTTTTATAAGGAGAAACCCGTGACACCCAGTATACTGCAATCAATTTTTCAGGATGCATTTTCTTTAGTTACAATTCAATTATGACGTGATTGAATTTACAAAATATTGATGTAAACATTAATATCGATACACTGAACAATGTAGAAGCATTAAGCGATTCAATTCTCATTAAGCGACATGCTTGTTTCAATATACAATTTTTTTAATAGATTCTGTAATACGATAAGGATGATTTACAATTTCATATATTATTATATTGTCAGCATGTCGTAGCGTTCAACTTGCAGGGGGACTTCTATGCGTTAAACTTGATGACACGTTATTATTATCTTGATAATTTTAGATATTGATTAGCGCGGAGGATCAATAACCATTACGATGCGGTGGTTAATGGTCGTTGACAGTGAGCCATAAGAGATTTACGGCGCAAGTATAAACTAGAAAACTTCGCACCACGAAAAGAAGGTTAAAGCTCACAGGTGGTAGATGTAATCTTGGCCCATGAACGGTACTTTGCCACTTGCCGTCTATTAGCACTCGGTACTCCAATGACAAAACGCTATTTAAAACCTTCCTCGCTCCTTAAAAATTTTCTTCGAGACAATGACGTTACATGTGTTTCATTTTTCATTACTCATAGAGTATCACTACAGTAATGTCTGGATATATGCACAGGAGATGTGCACGATATTTGTGCAAAGTTTATTATTATTTAAAAACTTGATGGCAGATAGGTGAAACATGATACAAGATTAGATACATCCAATGACACAACATTTTTGTTTTTTATTATTTCTTTATGAAACTTTTATCATTATATTCGCAACATTTTCTTGATTAAAATGAGACCAAACATGACAGAATTTCAAGCATATAGGTTCGTTCAATTGACGATTCTGAGCTCTCAAACTAAACAGTTAAATTTCCATCCATAGAAATAAATGTCTTTTGGCATTGAATTAATATTTTCTGACATCCATGTCAACGTTTTGTTAATCAAGGAATCGACCTCGAAGTTCTCACTCACATCGAGACATTACTGTACCCACAGTGTATTAAAAATTGTTGCTGCTGTTATAAGGTAGCACAAAAATTCGAGTTATTTCATACAGACAGAGTGGAACGCGTAAACGGGAGCAAATATTTCAGATGTTCGTAAATATTTCAAGAAACATTTTAAGGCAAAGTTAAACTGTTTGAAGAACTTGCGGAGAATTTTGCTTTCACCGTTTCGTTCAGCCTTCACAAAGTTTAACGTTGTCTTAAACAGACTTCCCATGTATCTATAAACAGCGCAGGCATTTAGATGTTCACATTTACGTGCCACACTCCGTATAGTAAGCACACCCATGAATATATTCCATTTGCACACAGAATGACAATGAAATTTAAATTTAAAGTACCTTGCCGATCTTTTATTGTTACAATACAACAAAGCGTGTTGTTAAAGGAGTACAAGGTGGCTGACACTGGGAAACAAAATTATAATACACATGTACTTCAAAAACCAATGCCTGAGATTTACCACTTGTGACATTGTTTTTCCTACAAATTAAAAAATGACAATGAAGAATAAAGGTATACTAAAAATATGGTAAAATGAAGAAATTCAAGAATTAATGATAGAATATATGTATACAATAGATGAAAATTTGTATTAATGAAGATCAAGAAGCTCACAGAGCTATATATGTAGAATGGATTGTTGATGACAAGAAAAATTAAATTATACAGCTATAAAAGATGAACATAATTGTTGTGACACTTGGTTTTCACTTCCAGTTAATATTCACAAGCAATAGAGAAACGTAAGAAACATACAATATTGACAAGCATAAACATTAAATAGTAAACACTTGAAAGAAGACGAAGTTTGCGAAATTTATAAATATTATTTTCTCAAAATTTCGTTTCTTGAACCTTATATTGAAATCGTCGGAACGATAGTGAGGGATGAGGTAAGGGTACGCAGTATTCGCATAAACGGAGAGGAAAGCTCCAGTCCAGCCGTATTTGCGTAGCTATAGTAAGTCTCGATGCCCAGCAAAGACACTCGAAATTTTTGTCCGCTAAGTTAACAGCCATCTGGCGAACTTTGTTTTCCCAAGTTCTGCCATCTGCTGGCGACGATGCTCTTCGCAAACATTCATCTCTGTACACGAAGCTAGTGCATGGCGCCGTTTACCAGCCTTGATAGTACACTCAACCATAGCAATATAGTGGCGTGTTTAACTATCTTCAGTTGCGCGACTGTTTCAAGGTTGGAAATTAAACGGGGGCCCAAGAAAAGGACCAAGCGCCAAAATTTCTAGAGAGTTACAGTACGTGGTACATCCAGAGGGACTGTGTGGTTTATGGTTTCTTCATTAGAACTTTGAATACAGCTACAATATACATAGAATAATGGTCATTTGCAAAGAATATTAACGTGACCCCTTTGTGAATTACACTTTTGCTGTTTACTATTGTTTTTATTAGAAATATTTCAAGGCTTCTATGAAATATTGCTTCTATGCTAGAAATTATCAATTAAAAATTTTTCATTTATTATAGATCGAAACGTTAAATAATAAACAGATACATTGGCTATTCCTGTGAAATAGTATCCACATCTGACCGAAATCAAAGTTCAACTTTTCCCAAGTAGAATTGAATAAATTCGATTAATTTTGTTTCTACAGAATCTCTTTCGAAATACACTATTTTCGGATTATACTACCAGATCGATGACACCCTCTGTATTTGATATACATACAGTTTCAGCCATTCGAAACGCATGGAAATATTTAAATGCATTTCTTACCTTCAGAATCGGCATTCGCGAATACAAATTGAGTCTAGTTCCCTATGCGGTTCATTTTCTGCAGGTCTTCCTGTCACTGAGCAACATGCGTTTCGACCGAATCATGCTTAATTCATGAGCAACGATTACTTACGTAATTTATGACTCGCAACTGGATAATTTCGTGTATCTTAACGCAACGTGTTTACAAGCTGGAATTTGCAAAAGCGAATACGTTAAACAAGTTGTCTCGAATTTACCTAAAATAATTTAGTTTGTATCCTCTCGAGGCAAAGAAAAATTGTCCAATCAGTAACAAAATGCAAGAGTATTTATAATTTACAACGAAATTTAATCAGTCAATTTTTATATTAAGTATGTTACATAATGTACACTTTGCACCTTCTCAAAACAAAGGAAATTTGTTGAGAGTGCAAGAAAGTGTGCAAAAGATTTTATAACCACAAATGAAATTTAATTAGATAATTATTGTGTACCATAAATAATTTACAGTTTGTATCTTTGTAGTCAGAATATAGTAACCAGCAGTATAATAAATGTAATAAAGTTCGCTAATTAAAACGTCCTATAAATTGTTTGAATTAATTTTAATGAAAATTCCGTTCCGGTCGCCATTCCATTGAACGCTCCGAAAATTCTTTGTGGTGCGAAGCTCCTCCTTAACACACGGGCGATAAGAGAAAAATAGAAGTATGCAAATGTTCTTTATTGCCCGTGGATGTTCCGGTGTAGTTCGCGTCACGGAATTTCATTTACCACGATTCCTGAATGACATTACACGATTTCGCACAACGCCTCGTGATTCCGTAAAAGGGGTTTACACTTCTTTGCCTAATTGCGATAATCGTTATTCTGTTGGCCCCGCACGCCGAAATTGCTTAACGGAAGGAAGCACGCACTGCAAAGTGCAACGTAATTATCTCGAAGTACACTGCACAACTAAATTCGCTTCACTAAACTGCGTAATATCGCACGCGTTACAGAACCGCTATCTAAAATCGGGATCTTGGGCGAAAATTTGCCACGTAATTACGCCAGCCGTATTTTCTTGTATTACAGAGAGGGTTCCTCATAACTGCTTCTATTAGAACGTCGAAAATTATAGGGCTTGTCGCCTAAATAGTAGTGCAATCTAAAAAGTATGGTTAAAGTGTGTATGAAATGTACAGGGTGATCGTTCACCAAATATTTTGCTCCATTTGTTAAAAATTAACTTCGTTTTTTAACTTCAATTTTGAGATCCGAATATTAAATCAAGATTGCATTTAATAGTAATTTGAAAAGAAATCTGACCCTTGTATTTATTTTCTAAAATACTCACCTATTTTATGATTTATTTTATTCATTATTGTATAAAATGTACAGGGTGATCGTTGACCAAATATTTTGCTCCATTTGTTAAAAATTAACTTCGTTTTTCAACTTCAATTTTGAGATCGGAATATTAAATCAAGATTGCATTTAATAGTAATTTGAAAAGAAATCTGACCCATGTATTTATTTTCTAGAATACTCATCTATTTTATGATTTATTTTATTGATTATTGTACAAAATGTACAGGGTGATCGTTGACCAAATATTTTGCTCCATTTGTTAAAAATTAACTTCGTTATTTAACTTCAATTTTGAGATCCGAATATTAAATCAAGATTGCATTTAATAGTAATTTGAAAAGAAATCTGACCCTTGTATTTATTTTCTAGAATACTCGTCTAGAAAATGGAATTCTGGTGAATATTCGGCAGCACAAAAAATAATAAAAAAAGATAATAGGTGTGCAGGCGTAGATAGAATTTCATTTATAAATTGGTTCCTTTTACAGGTATCTTTGAAATTCTTTGCATCATTTTCATCCATTCATACCACTGAAATTGGATGCAAAATGTTTTTTGTCCCGTCACAACTGAAGAAGTTATTCAGAAATGTAAGTGGAAGAATTAAAATGAAACTTTCTTGCCGACACATTTCACAAGAAAGGTTTTATCCAACTCCCAAAACCATTCTTAACAGAAATTACTTTCATTACTTCTCCACTGAACATTTCCATTTTCTTTGTTATCTGCAGTCCATTGTAATCTTCTTTGTAGCATTTCCATGCAGTTTCCACAAAATTCTTACTCTCTCATAGCATGCATTTTTATGAATATTCTTGCTTTCATCTTTTAATTTAAGATCTTTAATTTTGAAAATAACATTTAGTTTTTACTTATCTTTTTGTTACTTTACATACAGTCACTTTGGAAAATGGCCAGTATTTTCTGGTAGACTTATTTCTTCGAAGAGGTTGAAACAAAGAGTATGTTTATTGTTTAACATTGTTTTTATTGTATTATAAATACTTCCACGTATATTCAAAATTTTTTATAGTTTATAAATGCACAAAGCTTGGAATCTCATCGTCGTTTAAAACGCAGCTTATTAATATTACTACAAGTGGCAATTATTAATGTAATTGACATACAGAACAATTTTAATACGTATTCAATTTTAACGTAGAATGTATCACGATGTGAGAAGTATTTATGTAAGTTTATTTTCCCCATGTGCAGCTTTTGCGCAGTACTTCAACTCCTTTGTGTGCAACAAAAAATTTCTAGTTCACCTATTTATAGTTCTTTGTTCTATATTATGGCGTAATACGCTGAAGCCAATAGCATTTGTCGATATAAGTGTCTAGTATGAAAATACTCGGTGAAAAAATGTATTTCTGTAAAACTCACAATGGGTATATTCAATTTTATTCCACTCGGAATTTTTTACATTACATGGACAATTTTCTAGTTGTATGGTACACATGCTCTTAAAAGAAACAACGAAAAAGATAAAAACGCAGAAAATAAAATAAAAAATATATAGTTTATTTTGTGAAATAATAGATTAGCTTCTTTAACGTTCGCCACATTTTTGTCATTATGTTAATGGGTTGACTTATTTTATTCTAAAAGGTGAAAATGTTCGTATCCAAGTCTCTTTGTATATTAATTATAAATCTTTCTTTAAACCCTTTAAGTGATTTAAATTGTCCTGATAAAGCTACTTTACCTATAGAAGTTCCTTTAATATGCTGCCAGTCTAGCTTTTCCACCATCACTAAATTCAACAGATTTAAAAATTAAAAATTGTTGCTAAAATTACCAATTGCATTTACCTCCGGATTTCAACGTCAATTTCCATTTTCCCGAGAAGTGCTAAACCCTGTAATTTATGGACGAAGAAAATACACGTTTGCAGACCGCTAAGATGTTAACGCAGTTGATCGACGTTTACTAATAGTGGTGCACAGCGTCCTTTTTCGATGCAGTCTCACGCAAAACGATCGATGCAGTAAACGCAGTGCTTTAGGGGGGAAAAAATAGTCTCGCGTAACGTCCCTGACGAATTTCTAAAGTAATATCCGTGGCCGGGGGCTGAATCTCGCTCGTGTCTGCGACATTGAAAAGCGTTCAATGATTTATTGCTTCGTAGATAGACTGGCGTCTACGACAGCGGCAGGAAGTCATCGGAGGAAGACATTCTCGGCGATACAGGTTGCTAGTTGCGAAATATAAGGCGGAAATATAAGAGGGTGCCATAATATATTGTTGTCGTCGCTTCGGTAAATTGAAAGCTGTTAAGTGAAAACGCGATTGATTCAGTAAAAATTGAGCACGGTCCATTTTTGATCAGCGTATATTAAAAACCTATTTGAACCGTGTTGTTCTCGACGTCTATTGTTCGCAATTACCGTAATCAATTCCTATCGGTCCATTGTTATTAATATTAAATATACCAAATGACCGGTTTCTTATTTTAAAATTATTGAAATTCTAAAGAAGATTCCGTGAGAAATGAATAAGTATTTTTTATACGAATACTCATCTATGTAAATGCAATCTTTCCAATTTTATAATGCAATTGTTCTTAGTAGGAAACGAAATTTGTACAATATGATTACATCGTTGTAATCTTTGATCTTATTAATTTTAAAGTGGAATAAAGTATCACTAATTTAATATGAACCTAACCGAGACTTGCAATATTCTTATAGAAAACTTTTATAGAATAATTATGTAAACGTCACCCACGCGTGTCTGAATATTTTCCCGTTATTATAATATAACTGGTATCTAAAATTTGTTAGCCAGCATCGTATACCTTTGCATATTCTAAATATGCAACGAGTTTATTAAAATTGAGCAGCACAGGGTATGAGGACGTTATATTGCAAATAGGACATTTCAAATAAACTGAGATTAAAGTTATTCCCTTACATATGTAACTCTCGCAGCACACGGCCTTTATCCGGCATTCCTTTATCCTCTGATAGTACAAAGTGAAAGGTTAGGTTTTATGAACCTCCGATGACTACAGTAACTCAATCTTCGCGAAAATATTGCATAACAGCTTTATACGACGAACCCTCCAATTATGAGCAAATTTTAATGTCAAAGAACGCGATCAAAGAACATGGGTACTCCAACTGCAATCTTTTACACTATAATTACACTGTTGAATAGAAGAAGATTACTGACAATAGTAAACGGAGCGAAAAGTATTTGGAAACATCTCAAAGTTAACTTTAAATCCAAATACATTGTTTTAAATTGGCCACGCTCTTTACGGTTTTTCCTGTAAATGCACTTTTTCCTGCATATTTGAAGAAATGTGTTTCAGAATAATTAAATTATAAATTCAAATGTATTAATATTTATATTTTGCTCAAAGGTTTTTTCAGAACACAATAACAAATGTAAATTATTAATACAGTAGAATACAGTAGAATTAAAATATGCCTTAGTTGTAAAACTAATTTCACAAAACTACTTTTAGTAACTAGAATCCCCAAGGAACTTTTGTTGATCTCGTGAATGCATCTTTACAATCTCATTGTCAGTCGTACCTTAAAAATCGTATATTAAAAATACGAGTAATCATAACAACGAACACAACTCAACAATAATGCTAAAAAGCCACACAGCATGTGAGACTGAAAAATCTTCCTGCGACTGAAATAGTCAGGGATCCTAAGCAACCAGACGTAGAATAAAATGACCAAATCCCAATGAGTTCCCGTTGTAACATGATCTATTAATTCAAAGCGAGACCTGCTGAATACAATATCCCTGAAATGAGCTAAAATTCCAGCAGGCATTGCAGAAACAGAGAATCCAGTATAGCTTCCTAAATGATTCAGGGAATTCCTGCATATTTGACGAGCGTATGATAAACCCAGTCCAGTGGTCGGTCTTAACACACTAGCATAAATTTACGTTCCCCCTTTATAGGTAGTGGCGCATTCATCTTAATGTTTATCAAACCGAAGAGCCAACGGCAACGCCTGTAAACGTCGCGAAAATTGCTTGCCGCGAATCTTGTACAACGTCGTCGAGATTTAGTCAGCGGCTTCCGGAAATTGCATCACAATTTCGCAGCGACGCGAACGGCAGAAAAGTTTATCCACCAGGATGGGTACAGAATCAGCCGGTGAATGAACTGAACATCTCCGATCCGCATCGGCGGAAATCCTTTTCGCGATATCCGGCTTCTCTCGGTCATTGAGAAATTTAATTACTCCGGCCGAAGTTTGCCGAGTCGACGGTGCGGGGGGCTTTCGTCGACTAGTCATAATTCGACGGAACTGTAATCAATGTGTGTATTACGCAGTTCCTTCTTCAAACCTCGTTAACTCCGAGTCAATCCGTAAATCGGTTATTTAGATTTTATAACCTCCCAGCCGTGTTTCGTTTAGTTGGATCTTTAACCTTCCTACTTCTTCGGTCTCCTTTTTACACCGGCAATTCCAATTCGCAGTCTTTTTCCATGTACAGTCACACACACTCACTTTCACAAAGATGATAACTTACTTAGGCTTGGACCAAACGATTTTAATTTTTTCCAGATGTTAGAAGGACTAGTTTACTCATTTTTCCACTCACAAAAAGATTATATTAGATAATAGAATTTGAATTTTGAAAATTCTTTAAAAAATTGAATCTTAACCCTAAATCTTAATTTACTGAAATAATGTTAATATAACATTCCCACTTGTTTTTTTTTATTTTTCACCGTTTTACGTCGAACATTCCAATTCGCAAACGTTTGACATTTTCCATTTGCATGCCAGACTTCGAAAATTCTTTCTAGGTTGCTAGATTAAACGGAAAATGTTCGTACTTTATTTTCAACGAAACGCTGTTGCGTCGTTCATACAAAAAATTCTATCATTTTCTCTCGTACAGGTTTGGGAGAACAAAATAATAAATATTCAGAATTGACGTTGAAAAATATTATACATAGTGCTGTTTTCTAAGAAGCGTGAAAAATTTATTATAAAATTACGAAGATTATAAATTACACACATTACGAAATTGCCATTAGAACAAATGCACAGAAATCGCAAAGTTGTAAAAGTAACGAGGTTTTCAAGTTTTCAAGGTCCTGCGGCGTCATTGATGCCGCACATTGATGACGTATGTATCTCTCTATGTATGTTTGCGAAACTTTGAACGCACCAAAACTTGAAACCTAGTTTTTCGAAGTTGTCCCACATCTTTCCCAGAAACTTTATTTGCTTGTTATCTTGTTCTTTTAAGCACGTGTTTTCTATTATATGGTAACACTAGAAACCAGGATCTCTTGCACGTAGCAGATTATTGTCATTTGAAATCAAAAGTAAAATGAAAATCTGGTTTTCTAATTTTAAAATAAGCCTGATTTATAAAGATTAGTTTCGCTAGAACATGTCAAAGTTTTTTAAACTGAATTTTACAAATTGGTTTCTAAACCGAAAACCAAAGAAACATATCGCTATTTATTATAAACAGATAATCGTTTAATATTTTGCGATCTCCGTTTTTCTCTAAAGCGCAGAGTTCGCAGAATGCCGAATCGTTATTATGTATTGTTAATCGATTTGTCGGATTCCGCAATTTGTTTGCGTTGGAAATATAGCGGTTTATTCTCTTTTCATTGAATAAACTTGCCAATTAAAAACAATTCCTATTCTATTACCGTTGTATCACTCATCCGGCCGTTCAATCGCGACGGTAGATCAATCCTAATGATGCGGTGAACACCGTTCGCATCAGTTTTCCGCGATCTATCATTGTCGAATGTGATCCGAGGCGCGAGGGAAATGTCGCTTTAAACGAAATTTCCCTTTTTGATGAAAGACGTTCCTCTTTATCACAGTTTATTAAAGAAGATGTCGCGGAGCTCGTGTATTCACTCACAGAAACGAAAAAAATTACGTCCGCCTCCGTTCCATGTATTTTTCACCCGTAGTAGCGAGTTGGAATTCTTGCAAAATGGAGCCTTCGCAGCGGGGAATATAATTAACTTTTCTGCTGACACTGTTGAATAAATCTTAATTCCGGGAAGAAGCAAACTAGGCAGCTAATGCTACATTTTTAATTCTTGCTAATGCCGTATTTTAACAGATTGGAACAGCTGTATCGTGTCGCCTAATTGAATGATGACGTATTGTTTGTCATTCTATTACATGCTGTATGGCAACGGCGAATTGAGTTTAAGTTTACTGGCTAGCAATTATGTACAACAATTGACCACAGGATCGAATTTTCTTAGCAGGGATGTCGCAAAATATAAATAAGAAATGTACATTTTAATCATTTATTAGATGTATAAATTAATTCCTGGCCTACTCATTCATGAATTTACTTTTTGTTTGTGAAGTATAATCAAATAGCCTATTGAAAGAAGCCATCTTTCTTCTTATTTTGACATTAAACCTCATTCTTTAAATATTTTTCGATTTAAATCTTCATTACATGTTTTTATTGTCTTCTTCAACACTTTTTTTTATATTTTTTGATTATCCTGTATAATTGTGTGAAGCACTATGTCTGACTATAATTTCCTGTTTCTACTTAAAGTAATCGTGTCAGGATTACACATTATCGCCAATGTCGTATACAGCAAAGAGTTTCTCGTATGTATTGCTTTACCTTTAATTAATATGAAAAATAAAATCATTCCAAACCGCCAACAATGTTTATCAATGCAAACATAATGGAAATAACCATCGCTATGTATTTCCAGACCATAAACAACCGTTATTTTGCATCCAAAGAACATAAATATTCATATTCCGTATACCTGATAACCATAAATATTTATCGTAGTCTTAATAATTTCGTTCGAGATTTACGATGTATTTATTACGCAATATCTACACCTTATAAGTAGTTTCGTAAACAAAACATACAAGTTCAAACATAATTTCCATGATTATGCGAATAATAACATAAAAATTTCGCTGAAAATGTTCACAAAAAATGAAGCTTCGAAAACCAATATTAAAAATTGACTTTTTGAAGTTTCAATACTGCTACGCTCATGTAAACAAGAAGGGCCCGTGTGTAAAGTACCGTGTGTGCGAATCTATAAATAATACCGAACAATGGGAACAATTAATTTGCGAAAGGAGCTGAACTCGGTCTACATCGTAAACAACATTAATGTAAATCATGTTTATGCATTGCCGATTGGGAACAAGTTTTCGTCATTGATCGAAACGGGAACGACTTAAGTTGCCGATTAATGAAGCCCGGATCGGGGTCATTAGTAATAAATATTTACCGAGAGCTATCTTTCGACGGGAAGGACTATCATTGTGCGAGTGCAACAAAGTTTTCGAGATAAATATGTGACAATCCCAACGCGATTCACGAAGAAGATTTTATGACCCGTGCCATCGCGTTTATGTTACATTCACAGTAGACACGAGTTGCTTTCTGTTGACGCGCGTTTACAAACGATATGCGCTTATGTGAAACGACCTGTGTAAATACATATTTACATATTTACTTTTCGTCCCAGATAGACGATTTATTTATTCCAACATACAACATTCGTATCGTATCAATCTATCTTTTTTGTTAATTATAACGAAGAGTTGCACTATAAACATTCATTTATTCAAGATCTGTATAAACATGAAATGACATAAACGAGAAACGTATAGTGTGAGTTAAAAATACAAAAATATAAATTATATACGAACTATTAATTATGTAAAGACCATAGAAGTAAAATACAATTCAAAAAGGTTATTTTTCAGAAGCAATACTAATATTGAATTATCATTCTGCTTATATCAGCATCTTCGGAGGGATATCAATAGAAAATGATTTAAGTAAAGGGGGTTCGAAGCAATAATCGCAGTAAAACACATCACGTTTTCGCCTCTCGTTTGCAATTTACAATTGTAGAACCGGGTGTGACGTGTAACCTGGAAAAGTCTGAGATATCCTACTGATTCCAAGTGATCTACGTGACGTCTTAAAAAACATTCTTCCGGTTCCCTTGCGACCAGTATGGCAGTCGATGTGTTCAAGATAACACGGTCACGTCAGACTACGTTTCTCGAGTTTACGATAACCCGTGGACATCTGTTTGCTACTTGTTACAAAATCTGTTCCGAGGAATTCGAATTCCTTTACTGTTGGCTGCAAAGGGAACGTTCTCCGATAATACAATTTATCAGCCAGTAACTGTATCTCTCGAAATCGACCCTAATATTCCACGTATTTGAACAGGTCTAATGCTATTGCCAAGCTGCGGATTTTGTGCATTTATGGCAAAAATGGGTGGGCGTAATTTCAAAAAGATTACAAAAACTTAAAAATATCGATGCATTTCTTACAATTTAAGAAAATCATTGAAGAGAAAAATGAATTCCCATTTTGTTCGTGGCTCGAAATTAATGCATACGAAAATAGTTTGCATCAATTATAATTATGAACATTGTAAATATTAATACGATTAATAGCTTGTAATGTAAATAATTTAGCAATGGAGCCAAAAGTGATTGCTAATGCAATATTGTTACCCATTAAATGCCTGATTTTTAACAATAACATTAAACAGACAGAACTATTTCTAAATAAAACTTGTTCACCGGATTAAGCATCATTTGAATCAATACGAGACAGTACTGATAAAAATTTTGAACTATTCAAATTTGGTTAGTCATTTAAATGGTGTTTGATTTTATGCACGACTTCGGAAGATTCGCGTTGTGCTAATTGTTTGAATGTAGCATTAGCAAAATCGAAAAACAAGAATTATTTCGAAGAGAAGCCAGTGGCGAATTTTCGAGTAGGGTTTCGTTTATCCAGTGGCTCGATGTATCTTTAAAAATTCACATCGCGGTTAATGGATGTTCGCCTTCCCCAATGAGTAATCCGTAGTTAATTGAATGTACCTCCACAGAGAATTCGAGGTAGAAGATTGGGCGAGAAAAGAACTTCGAAGTGCTTCTAATTACGTGAACATTGTAATCGATTTAGTTACTCTATAGGGACAATACATTAGAGGTTTCGTATATCCCTCGACACAGCAATTTAATTTGTCCAGCTTTTAGGCTGTCGCAACATTTAGAAGTATATAGCGTTTAGTAATTGTCAATCCCTTGAAATGAAATTTATCTATGATACTTTATTTAACATTTATTATTTAACAACGAAACCCATTTGAGAATAAACTAGAGGGCTATTGTTGCTCGCTCGCTTCGCTCGCTCGCGAGTAGGGTTGTTTTTGCTCGCTCGCTTCGCGAGCTCGCGGGTAGGACTGCTCCAGCAAGAGGGTTAGTGATACGCATGGCTAGTAGGGCCTACTGCTATTAATGTTTTTTATTTGGTGTGTGACTCTCCAAGAGTCACACAAAGAACTTCCCGATTCGTTACTTCTTCGCCAACATCGCTAACATCGTTTTTTTTTGTACTTTCATCGATATTCTCCCAAAATGTATTCTTGGGAGTAGAGATGATTAACCCACTCTTGCATTGGAATAACTTTCGATTATTCCAAGCGGTAACATTAGCATCAGTTAAAAAAAAAAATTTTTTAAATCTAAAAAAAAATTAAGAAAAAAATTTTTTATGTAATTGCGTTTGGTTCTTTGGTGGAAAATTTTCGTCCTCCCTTATAAATTGCATTGTAGAATCAACTCTTTTCGAAAAAAAACTAAAAATCTAAAAAACTACTTGACCAAAATGGACCAAAATCTAATCAGCTCTAAGTTACAGCGGGACACATCGATTGCATCATTCATCATCCTGATCGCGTTGTTACTTTTTCTGAAAACGTTAACGAAAAATTTGATACCATACAAACGGACATACGCACACACACACACACACATATACAAACATTTTGATAAAAATAGTCTAAAATGACTACAATGACCATGAAACGTGAAGATCTGCTAAAAAATCGATTTTCGATTTTCGGGGTAATTATAGTAACTTCCCTATGAATCGGGAAGTTAATTAAACAGACAAAAGTATTTTAACAGAGGTTTAGGATATTATGAATACTTTGTTTGAAAAGAAAATTGTGTTTTTAAAATTATTCACTCAGAGATAGATTAA
The DNA here is from genome assembly GCA_933228785.1 of Lasioglossum pauxillum. NCBI lineage: Eukaryota > Metazoa > Arthropoda > Insecta > Hymenoptera > Halictidae > Lasioglossum > Lasioglossum pauxillum. The sequence continues at coordinate 12,484,305 of OW121705.1, forward strand.
CTATTTAAAAATACTAAATTCTATACACAGAATTACTATGATTTTATATTATTCTTAATTCACTAAAACTACTGAAAATACCAGTTTATAAAGTTCTTTTCATTACAATGTCCTCGTAAAAATATTTTGCACAATCATGTGCAGTTCCAATATTCTAGATGAAAGTGTCCCCTGTTAGACAATTAAAATGACCGAGGAAAATGATTCAACGTTAGTTAGAGGGGTCAATCAAATTCTTCCACCTGTTCCTTGATTGAGTTTACATTCTGCGAAGGATGTTACACAATGAAGAAAGTACCTGAGTTCCAAATGATCCTCTTTCTTTGGTGACCGATTTTCACGCTGCGACGGTGTTCGTAACGAGTTCTGCGGTCATGTAACCATTTTTACGGAATTGTGAAGCACACTTTGCACTGGATGGAGGGTTTCGCAAATTTGTCGGCGTTTATGCGTTGAGCTAACAGTTCTCACTAAACTGCGGGTCTTCATGCATAATAAACATTTTCAAATCAATTTTTAGAAACCAAAATGTAATAAAAATGAATTTTTTCTAATTCCAATAAGTCGTAAGTAAAGTCCTTCACAATTTTATTTTTTATTTGTTCATTTTTGTCGTAACTGCAACTCCTAATGAAATTTTTACACAAATCCATGTTACCAAAGGTTTCATTCGTCACACGTCCAATTTTGGGACAGATGTCACCAACGCCGAATTCATACTATTTCGGCAGCATTAAGTCTGCGAAGCATAGCATCATTTTGTCACGGACCATAAACTGAGACTGAGGTTTAAGGAGAGCGTCACAAGCTCCGCGTACTCTTATCAAAAAATTGATCGGCGGACGGCGTTACATTTTCGCAGTATCTGGTATTTGCCACTCCACAGTCAGCTTCGAGAATGTTTCAAATGTCAAACTCTCTGCTTTGACAGAAACCAGGTGCGAGAAGAAAATTGAAATAAAAGAGCTGGAATGATTTCTGCAGAATGAGTTTCTTTTCTGTGTAGCAAAAATGGTCCCTATTGTTTCTTGGTGCAAGAGAATTTATTTCTTATGATTTTAGAAATTGAAGTTGAAACACCTTACGTTTCGCATCTTTCGCAAAAACGGATGAAAAAGTACTATCACGTATTTGAAGTACAAACTATGTAGATATGTGTACAGATTTCTTTCGATATAACAATACGATGTTTTGTTCGCAATACGTCGAAAGACGTCCCGAGCCATCGTCTTATATCGAATGAAAACTGTACATGCAAGATCTCATTCCTTGCTTAAACATTCGACTTGACACCAATACGACGAGACAATACCAGCCCAGTGACAAAATGTTGTGTCAAATTATTTTGTTTATGATACTTGACCAACATATTTGTGTCACATGTCTACACTTATGGGCAGTCGTGCCAGTAAGAAAGTTTTTTGAAAGTATTCGTACTGAGCACGTCGAAACGAATCACGTATTAAAAGTTTAGCCACCGTACATAAAACGACTGTGCCTTCATCGACAGCCATTAAACGTCCAGCGGATAAAGCGGGAAAAGTTCCAATCCAAAGGGACAAGCACAACGTACATAGTACATATATGTAGTCGTAATGGGAATGGAATCGTGATTCTCGACCGACTCAGTGATCCATCAGGCTCCTTGGCTGGTGCACGAAACGAAGATCTTTATCGGTTAATAAGCCGGCAGATATCTGGTCGTATAATCGGGGACGAGCCGGCGGCTCATGAAAATTTATGCCATCGCTGGCGAAATTACAAGGATGATAATTGGTAGATTCCCGGATTTCGTTTATTAAACCGTGGCGTGGTCAGGCAGCCGGCAAAATTACTCGACTGTATTATCGTTTTGTTGTCCATTACCTGGCACGCGCGTAGTGGTCGGCATGCTAATTGAGTCCAGAGCAAACGTTTTCGCGTCAGAAACCGAGCCACCCCGACGGAACCGTTCATTCACGGCCGTTTAGCACGTGTTAACGAGGACGACGGTTGTCACGCGAGCTCACGCACCGCCTCACGTCGTCACGCAACGTCGCGGAAACTCGTCACGCGATGCTGACCGCTGCTTCCTAATAAGTTGCTCACAGTGTCAGGATGTATTAGGCCGGCCCGGAACCTCTCCCCCGCGTGTGCCGCACCGTGACATCGCTATCGTTTCTACCCTGAAATGATTCGATTTCCAGAAACAATGCCGAAAATTCTTATTGCAAAATTCCTATGCAGAAATTTTTATTTTTATTGCCAGACCGTTTAAACATTGCTTGTACATTCAATCAGAGGTTACAGTAAGTACCTCGGAATTTTTAAAAATTTTCTAAACCCATATTGCCGGCGGAACATGAATTATTTTTTTATGAAACCTTCGCCGATACGTCGGCGACGCTTTCCCGATTAAAATGAGATCAAATACGACACAATTTCGAGCACAATAGCTTGTTTAATTAACGATTTAATAGAGCCTCGATTATCCGAACTGATACTTTAATATACGTTTCCCATGGAATAGTCCAGAGTGGGTATTAGTATTTGTTTGAAAAGAACAGTAGAGGATAAACACATTTAAAAACATTGTTTTACCAGACAATGAATACGTCTTGTGAAGCATGATCGCAGCACATCCACAAATGAAAAATAGGTAATTTGACTGACCTTCTGTATCAATTTCGACAAAAGTCGCCGGTGAACCGAGACCATAACCGTGATGGAGGCTAGGGTTGCGGGACACAATCATACGAACCATCCGTTACTTTGTGTCCTAGTAGACATGAAATATTACCGGAAACGACAGCAATTTCTACCGGCTTGTACTCGCTTTCGTCTCGGGTATTAACCGCCATACGAGCGCGCGTCCGGGGGGTTTAAACAATTTTTTCCATTCTAGTCCCCAGTTGAAAGCTTTGACGATGTTCCCGAGAATCCTATTAAAGGTGTCTGAGGAAATAAACAAAAATATTGTCTTACGCGGTTAATATTATATTTAGTACGAGCCACTTCCCGTTCGTTTGTGGTACAGTCTATTGCATTATTCACGAATGCTTTTATCTCTGCCTGGGCAATATCCTTTTAAAGCAGTTATGGCAAATTAGTATGGGAATATAGGGATATGGTCCCGCAAAATGTAATTGTGTTCGCTTAGTTTCGTGCGTTTGACGGACACTTTGTTGTTGTTTGAATCTGTTGTAACACGTGTTGATAAACATCCTTAATATTATACAGATATAATGCATAATCCAAAAGATATTTTATCGGAGATGTTTAACCTGCTACAATTTTGCAGAGAACGATCGTACAGCAATAAACTTTGACTCAATTTAAAGTGTAAAAATATTTTTAAAGGACGTAGCAATTCAGAAACTGAGGACCCACTTCTCTCAAGAATGTCTATGAATTGAAATCTCTGTAGAAACATTGAAAAATTTGTTTCGCGAATGAATCTTCCACAGATTTGAAGATTGAAACCTTCCCTTTACAATGGCATCTTCAAAATTGTTGTACTACATTTTTCACTGTTTTATGGAACAAAAATCATCAAGTTCGATATGAAGCTATCATGCTGTTTGTTAATAAAAGTATAAACATCTTGGACCCTTTTCGAGCTTGCTCCCTTTTCGTGTATAGGGGATTGCAGCAGTTTCAAAATGAAACAGCAGAAAATGTTGAAATTTCGAACCGGATTACAATTGTTTCAGTGCGAAGTCTCGCGGGAATTAAATTGTGAGCTTAACAGATGTAGCAAATACGTCAGTAATTCCGATCCAATGCATACATTACGAGATGAATAAATCTTTGCGTCCGGAGGTACAACGTCACCAAACCCATTCCTTTCCCGATACGTTCCGAGCTGTGTAGCTTTCCGACTTGATCTTTATTTATGTTTGCGAGAAATATGGAATGTTATGTCCCTGCTGGCGTCATAATTCAAATCCTCATATGTCTGTTTCGCAGTACAAGAATTCTGTGCCAGGAAGCGTTAGGAAAGCTACGGTATTTCGGGGCTACGGTTTCACATAAAATGCATACGCGTGCATAACACGCTATTTTTCTTTCGGTAAGAAATGATTAGCCAGTCCTTGTCTGCTGTGACAGCATTGTCTGCCTCGTTTAACGCCTTTCGTTATTTATTCTACTCGTAAATGTAATACAGGTTTAAAATTTCGCAATAATATTCACAAGACTTTTCTCTTCCTTTGTTACAAACGTTGGAGATCAAAAATTCTATGAAGTATGTACGTAAGTACATATGTATTAAATTGATTCTTTAAAGAAACGCAATTATATAAATAAAAAAATTGTTTCTGCGATTTTTCAATTGTTCAGAGGTGTGTAACCGCTCGAAAGTAAAATGTCTGAATTTTTCGGAGCTGAATGGACGACACGAGAATTCGGACGAGTGTTTTTTTATGGTGCAATAAAATAATTGAAAACGTTATCGAAAACACACACAGGGTCGAGTGCGTCAACGACGAAGCATAGTAAAACCCAAGCGAACAGGTCAGCGGTTTCTTTCTTCACTCAACCTGCCACCTCGTCTATAAAGTTTCCCTGCTTGATCCTTCCCGCGACTCTGAGATAAAGGGTCTCTATTCCCGCGGGACCATAAATCTGGAAGTGTGTGCGTACGACCGAGTATGAATTTCAAAGCTTTCACCCGAGGAACAACCTCTCCATTAATCGATCTCATAAACACCGTTTAAGCATAACGGAACGCGACGGGAGAACTACCCACGAAATAGATATTCCCAGTGAAAACCTTGCACCCCATAAAGAAGATAATTTATGCGCCGCGAAGCTTTTAACCTTTCGGATCTAATTATAACGAGTACAGTAAGACCTCGATTTTCGGGGTGAATTATGGACGGGGTGATCGGATAATACAACGAAGTTGCGTTATGAACATCAATTTATTAAGTGGGTGCTAAAGCTGTCTTTTTCTTGACATTTGTTACATTCTACTGTCGAAAATTGTTTCCATCACGTTTTGTACATTTACTCCAGCTCATCAATAATTATTAAAGACTCAATAATTGAATATTAAAAATTCTATAATTATTGATAAGATGAAGTAAAGGTAGGATGGAGTAAATTCTCCTAATTTAGAAGATAAGAAAATTGGATTTAAAATAAGTTTGCAATTGGTTCATTGCGTTTATTTCTTCTCTCAGTCATTTTAATAAGTATTGTCGAAGTCTCAAACTCTCCTGCTGTTTCTATTCTGTTGTGTTTCATCGACTCAGTTTTGTCATGATTTCTTAAAGTCTGCAGTCTATTTACTACATGCTGCAATATTCTCTCAGTATTTGTATTTATTTCTCAAACAATTTATTTCCTCTCTGTGCTTCATATGATCCGATGATTGTTTTCGTTACAAATCTGTTTAGCTCTTTCGATAAGTACTCCGTAATCCCTGTTCATTCTATCATTCTGGAAATGATTTATTGTAGCATTTTGATCTGAATTTGTATTTTCTGGCAGTTTAAATCTGATGGCATTTCACTGGTAATCTTCTTCAGAGACATATCTTACTTCGTCGTTCCTTCAGAGTTGCACTTGTAATGTTAATAACAAATCGTATTAACGACGGAATATATACATTCGTCTATATTTAAATATTTTTAGAAACTTCTCATTTTCTTTTGGTACAACAAATAACTTCATTTCATTATATTCATTATATTGGTATTTAGTATATTGGTATTACATTATTTATTTATTTTTCATAATTGAAAAATCACCCAGGTGAAAGCTTAAAAATGACATTGTGTTTTAACAATTCCTGATTACTTTTGATACGATTTGTACACACTCTGTATAAAACATTGCTGATATTTGATAACAGCTTAAGTGATTAATCTATCGAACAATTGAAACAAGTGTACCTCGATGAAACGTCAGGAGAAATACGATTTCTCAGGTACTTAATGAGACGGAGCAAACTTTCCTGTTTATGATCGCGTTCACTTCCAAGAACGGTAGCCGTGGATGAGTAGGAGAAGATAAAAGCGCGATGCAAGCTGCCAGCCAATGAAACAACGCAGAATCGTGTTCAACGCTCTCTTTAATCGTGTTGTAGATTCTGAGTGATGCGATTATAGGAAAGGAATACAGTGGATGAAAAGTGGATTTTCACAACGAGCTGAATATATCAAAGCTACTTGAGCGAATAATGCTATTATTATGAGTACAAATAGAACTGACATATATGTATACTAACAATTCCCTTAGAATATTCTAACTAATATTAATAAACGATGCAAAACATTTCTACAAAACTAATGTCTTTCAGTTCGACATATGCATGTTTAACTTCTGTGCACTATTTGGACCAATATAAAATAGATATTTTAATTTTACTAAATTTTGTTACCTCCCAGAAACTATTAAATATGTATATCTATATGTAAATTCAAAAAGTTTCGATTTTCGTTCACGTTTTATTAAATAAGATGAACACATTGTTTATTCGAAAAACAAGGAAAGTAGTCTCATCTATTTTTCAGCAACATATCTGAAATTGTGAATTTGTGCGGGCATCCCCAGTGTATTTGTTATGTTTCGTTCATTTATCTCACACCGATTTATGCTCGGACATTAATAGTATTGAAAAGTATACTATTATTACAATTCATTTGAATCAGGAGCTCTAATTAGATCCCCTGCGGAGCCACTAACTGTTACGGTGTGGACCACCAGCAGCTTGCACGGCAATTAACACGTTAATATAATAATCAATATTCGTGTTTACGGATCTCAGTTTATATTTTTTCTTAAGAAAATGTTCACGCAACATAGGGGATCTTGTAGTTAGCAATTAAAAATTTTCAAAAATTGTGATCAGTGTATATAATGTTACCAGTAATAAATGAATCGACGTGATTTCTAACATTAAAAGAACATTCTTCAAAAGGCACAATGGAAAGTAAAACACATTTAAGAAAGTACAACAATCCAACTTTATGATCTTTTGTTTTCTTCTTAAATTCGATGTTTATCACAAATAAAAGTTTCAGATGGAACGTATCCGGTTTAGTAATTTAGTTTCGGACTTCCTAGAAGTTAGGATCGGAACAACAAACATGAGAAGAACGCAACAAGCTTAAAGTATAATTTAAGAACACTGCAGCAACTTCTGTTTTAACCATCGTGTAAACGTTTTATCGAAGTCAATCACATTTTTGCCAAAAGAATCCAAGTCATCGTACAATCGTACAAACAGAAAAATTTTAATGACATCGCTCATTGTAACCAACGTAAAAAATTGTCTGGCCTTCATTTCCTGTTTACTAATGCAGCATTTATGAAATACTTCTTATGAAATATGATCGTGTTAATGAAAATGGGTCGATTGCGCCCTATTGTTTCGTCCAGCAGAACGGTGCATTCACTGAGAACGGACTTCTCGTCCCACGGTAAAATTATCGGCGCGAAAATGCTTCGATTGTGATAATGGTATTATACTTTTCTTTTATTAAAAGGAGTAAAAGACATAAATCTCTTCCTCAATAATGGACTTTTAAAATTTCCATCGCCCCGCGTTTTGTAGATAAAAATGCTGCAATTAATGCATTTGTCATAGAAAATCCTATGCTTTGTGCTCGTATTTAACTAACTATAGAGGGCCGCTGACAATGAGCGTCCGATGGAATCGCCTGGGCTCAGTGGAGTCCGAAAAAGTATTGTTAAACCTCAATTTTTTCATTCAGTCCTTCAGCTCTATCACGTTATCGTGCTCTACCTTTCAATTATTTATTTCACTGTTTGCACATTTTAATCTTTGAACAGCCAAATAAGAAACTTATAATAGCATTAAAGACTTCAAATATATTTTACAATTTACCTTTGTTCTTATAAATTCATCAACGCTTTTACCTTCTTCTTCTAAAAATGTATAGATCAAATAAAAAGCAGTACAACATTTTTTAATGAAATTAAAAATACTGTTGCATTATGCCCATTAAAATTATTAAGAAAATAAATAAATGTCTACATGGTCCACGTACCTTATTATTAAAAAACTACAGCCCAATTATAAAGAATTATTTTCAATGAAATTTATGTTACAAATACAACGTGTTTAAATCTAGACTGCGGACCTTTATGCAAGTTGTCATTTCCATACACAATTTTGTATTAGATAAAATAAGAGAACAATTTGTTTGACTCGTCAGAAAATTAACTTGCACATTTATTAAATTAATTGCACATGCCATAAATGCATAAAGATCTGCAGTGCATTTCTAATTATGGACACAAATAAGATTTCCGTCTAAAACCGTGGAAACCAGAAAGTGACCCAAACGGAAATGCATCGGTAAAGAATGCAGCATAGTAAACAAGTTTGCGAACTCGTGATGTTCCTCCCTTAAGTGAGAATTGTCGTTGATTTGCAAAGTCGGGGCATGTCCCCCGGAACGGTATCGCGAAACTCTTCGGAGCGAGCCCCTGTTCCTTAACTAGCTTTACATATTCAATTCGCATCCGTGAATCCAATTACGTCGCGTGCTTTCGAAAAACAATAAGAGGAAAATGTTTCGCTCTTTAGCGTTGTATCTCGTTCGTGTGATAAAGAGGGTGGGGCGGTCAGCTGTGAAAACAATGGAAAGAAATTAATTTCCTGCCTCTTTTAATTCTCGATAATAGAGGATATGAAATGTGCTCGCGTGTAGGTACTTGGCCGTGTTCGTTGGTCTTGGAAATTATAATTGCTAGGAAATTGTAATTGTTCATTTTCTCACCCCTACAAACGAAGTTCTTATATAACGTGGACAAAGAATTTTACATTAAACCTTTTTATTGAATTTTAATTCGTTTTGTATTGTAGATATTATTTACGTTTTCTATTAGAACGTTCCATTTACTTTACACTTTGAATTTATAATTTATTTACCTTAAATATACTTAAAAATATAATTTTGAAGTTAGTTTCAATTGGTTTCATTCTTTTCCGTAAAGGATGCCAAATCATGGCTGCGAGACTCACCCTGTATATTCTTGATTGTCTGGTGCAGGAATAACACAGAATCTGGACTCACCCAATTTTCGCATTATCATTTTTGCGACGAACGTATGAAGCGTTCGGTTATGTCAGTTGGATACGTGCACGGTTAAATTCCTCCAAAGGAATTCGATGTAACGTTGAATGGCTGAAGATTCTTGAATGTTACGACGGATTGGCCTAACTGTCACGATGAATGTCACGGGTCGCTTTAAAATTCGGTTTCGGCCTTTGTTGTTCGGAACCGACTCGCGATTGTTCTACATATATCGGAGGACATAACGTATGTATACGCGCGCCAAGCAAGCTGAATGTAGGGTGTTCCGCATCACAAACACGGATGCTAACGATACCGTTCGCTTTGTGCCAAATGCGACGACGGATCAGCACGCGAAATTTTCCCTATGGAACGGAATTCTCGTAATTGGAATAGCTTCCAAAAGGTAGCCATTAACGACAGGGTCGTAACATTTAAGAATGTATGCCCGTGCGAAATTAGCAGCCACGTGAAACGTCAGCACTATTACGACCATCGATTCGTATGCAACTGTATGTATGTATGTGAAATGATAAATACGCGAACACAATATTTCAAGAGGAGGAACAGTGGATTTTTCTAGATGGTAATTAGATTGCGGATTTTATACTTTCGTGACAGAAATTAGTAGGTGCAATCGAAAAAAGTAGACACATTAAAATGAATTAGGAAGGTACATACATTAGTTAGAATTAATGAAAAGTGTTAAATTAAAAAATTGTATTCATCTTGCGTAAAGACAACTATTATTCATTCCTTTAGTGCAATTATTAAAAAACACTATTGTGCAATCAAGAACAGTATACACATTAAAATAAATTAGGAAGGTACATATGCACATTAGTTAGAATTAATGAAAAGTGCTAAATTAAATTAAAAAATTGTATTCATCTCTTATATCTTGTAATTAGTGCTGAAAATTTTTATTTTGCATAAAGACAACTATTATTCTTTCCTTTAGCAATCTTTTAAAATTTTAATAATACTAATTAACATGTATAATACAAATGGATTTTCATATTGGTATGCTTATAACCTGTCGTTATTTATTAATAATGAATTGTGCAAATATTATTTGAGATTGAATGGGATGAGATGAGGATGGGTATGAGGGATATTTTTGACGTTTTTGTAAAACGAAATAGTCACTTTTAGTCCTCCATAAATCTATTATACGTTCAAAACATCTCATCAGGATTATGGCATTGCAACCGCACCGAGTTGGTACGCCCCGAGTACGAACAGTTTTCCCGAACTAACAATGAGATACTGCGAAGGGTATTCCGTGAAGAGCAACGAGGGGGAGGATATAAGGGCAAAATTGGCGATAGTAAATAGAAAGAGAGAAGTTGGGAGGATAAAGAAAGAGTGGAAAGGAGACAGGAGAGACCGAGAGATGACGAAGTTGTCTATTCGAGAGAAAAGTAGTTCAGAACTATAGTGGGATGATTTCTAAGGACGACTGAACCGAGAGAGAGGCTAGATAGAAATCGAAGGAAGATCAACGTTCTCGAAGACAGCCCGCTTGAAATTTGTATCGTCGTTATTTTTTCTGTTCGTTCGTTCCTTGCCGATTACGCGAAGCGACAACAACGTCTATAGGACGAGGGCCTGTCACCGATAATAGACCTACAACAGTTAATCCCGAGTGTATACTGCTGTGATACTGCTGTGTACCTCTGGCAGAAAGCGTTCGATCAAGATTGTCAATGTAGTCACTGCGACAAATTATTCGGGTATGAGCCGCTCGTTTGCCGAATCGATTAACTCCACGAAATGAATGGTAAAGTCAATTAAATTAAATAGAATACAATCATTTTCGAAAATTCAATTTTGATCATTCAGTGGTAATAAGATACTTTTGGGACACCCTGTATGATAGAAAATTTTAAAAAATAATGGGTACTGTTTTTGTCACTGCGTAAGCAGGTCGAAAAAGTGTTAGAACCATTTAAATATTCTAAACGAAATTATATACCAAAGTAACATAATTACGTATTAATATTTTATTAATATAGAGATGACTATTTTGTATCACATTTTTATAAACATTTATTACAATGAATTTCATAACCAGTACGTAATAGTTTGTGCAGATGCACAATTTGTCGATCAACTTCTTGCCAGGGGTAAAATGTTAACTCGTTTCATACTTGGAAATTCTTTCACGCAGAAAGGAAATATTTTCATTCGATCATACTAATTCGTAACACGTTCATTTTCCTAATAGCAACATGGCATCCAGATTTATTTTCAATTAAGTGTGGGCTATTAACATTTTCATTTAAGATCGCATTATCCATCCATGGGTTGTGGGACGGTGAACGTGTTAATATATCATGTTAACCCTCCTGTTTCCTTTCAGTTATATTACACGTCCTCGTTTCGGATTATAGTGATCTGACACATATGAAATTTCAGAATTTGTGCGATTAATCCTTAGATGGCGAACGCTTTTAATGATTTCATAGCAGCCATTGTTGAATTCACTGAAATGCTTGTCAATTTTCTTTTGTATGCTTTGGAACCTACTTCTTTGAGATCAATATCGATCTTGGAATTGATACAAACAAGCAGTCCAAAATTTAAACTCATTATTAGCACAAGAAGGGTAGCAGGGTTAAACAACCATTGTCGGCCAACAATTGCTATGAATATTGTTTCAATGACCCCTACCGTTTTAACATTTAATTAGCATTCACAGTAACATCTCGATATACGTGAAAGAGATGTGCACGATATTTATGAATAATTTTATTCACTATCTTATTTATCACTTCAGGGGCCCAGAAGCTCGACTGCCGAGGAGTGTAGCATGATGCAGAATTAAATCTACTAGTGATAAAACTTTTCTGCTATTAAATACTTTTTATATGAACATTTTACCAACATATTTGTGACATTTTTCTGATTAAAATGATACCGAACGGGACACCGTTCGGATTGTATTTTGTTTGTTCAATCCAGGATGTACAGGGTGTTCCATAAATGTTCGCGTTCTTTGACATTTTCATTTGAAAAAATGTCGGTATCATTTTAATCAGAAACATGTGACGAATATGTTGGTAAAATGTTAAAAAGAAAAATAATTAAAATAAAAAAACTGCTACTAGAAGCGAGAGATCAAGGAATAGCGTCTGAGCACGAATTTTTCACATACATCGAGCCATTACTTCGATTGTAAATTCTAAATTCATCCTTATGGTAGTCTACATATCATTCAAACGAGACCTCACAGTCTCAAACATATACACTTTGAACCACGCCAACGTTTCTACGTTCCACGTATGCAACGCTATAAAAATTGATCGTAATTAGCATGAAAAAATCGCAGTGATTTCGTTCGAGTCAATGGTATCAGATTAACTAGAAGCGTGAAAATTAAAGAAGCGTAAATTGTTGAAGCGTGGACCGTGGAAGAAGGCAAACTCAGTAACGATGGTCGTGGTTTAGAGTGGCAGCAAGTGGTTGTACAATAATGACTCAAGAATGGTAATTGGTTAGGGCTGGTAAATGGCGGTTTACACGAGAAACGGCTGCTAAACGACCTGCTGGAAAAGTACAACGTGCTGGAGCGACCTGTGGGCAATGAGTCTGACCCCCTCCAGTTGAGTTTCGGCCTTACACTAATGCAAATAATCGACGTTGTAAGTTCAGACCACCAACTTCCACTCTTTTTCTGTAAAGAACGCATAAAAGACTTTCTCTCTACGTAACACGCACACCGCACACTGTACAGATGAGACATACGTGTACGAATGTACTCGAATTAATTCAAGTGCGAGTTAAGTGAGTGGCAATAGACAGAACGTCCTTTCTGCTGATTTTATTTTCTGTAGTTAGTGATATTTGCATGCATTTCTTTTCATTGTTTATTCAGTATCCTACTTTCGTTGTCTATTACATTATGGAAGCAGTCCAGTGCTTTCTTGCATGTACAGTGACTTACAGAATTGTTCGAATATCGATTCACTATATCCTTAATATTTTATTCACACGTCACCTTAAATTTTCAAACACTGGAATTTTAGCACAGTTATTTGATTCTTAAAACGATTAGTTTTATTGCGCTCTAAATAAATTGTAGAGATTTGGGAAAAATGCTTTATACGTATGTCATTAATATTAGTAACTAATAATTTGCAAAAAATAAGTTGCTTATAAAGTTTTTATTTTTCTTTGAAGCCTCTAAAAGTAATTTACAATTATGTTTTTAAAAATGTGTTGGTATTTGATAAATATTCGTATTAAAATTTTCGAACTACTCGGCGTAATAATTTATTAAACATTATATTTTACATGGATAAAATAATATCGAAGTCACGCAATCTGCGAGTTACTGTGTCCTATAATTTAAGGAAACAAATAAATATATTCGTATAGTGACAATTATTCTTAATTAATTGCCCAACGAAATTATGGTAGTTAGTAATAATTTTTGTTTAACTATTGCATGGCGTAGGAACAGTCATTTTTTCGGTTCCAGTGAATTATATGTTTGTCAGTAAGTGTGTTGAAAAATATCAGTAATTGATATAAGTGTAATATTACTTTTCTATTGTCTTTTCGTTGAAATGATGAACTCGCTAACATATATACGTAGTGCAAATAATCACTAAAAAATATGTAGAAATTTGCAGTTCAATTATGAAAAATAACACAGTTACAGATTTCAATTAAATTTTCTTTATCAATTGCTTTAATCAACAATGGATTCCCAGTTATGAGAGGTTTGGTATCCTGTTTAACGAATTCGCATTGCTTAACAAGAACATTATTGTACATGTTACAAATTTACACAATTATACCGAACAGTTAAACGTATCGTCTGCTTAATGCAAATTGGTTGTGCGAGCATCTAGAAACAGACTTGCGATTTAATAAATTAGTTTTGGATTCAATTAACATATTACCTATACTTTAAATATGCATCCAATTCTACAGATAAACAAGCATGATTAAAATAAAATATTTCAATTATAAAATAATACAAAAATGATCAGTTCATTCATGACATGAAAAACTTTGTACAGAATATTTAAAAATACATCTTGGAAAACTAAAACATTTCTTTGATGCAAATATATTTTTGAAGTTTTACACGACTTAATACTAACTTTAAACATAATTTTTCAATTAATAACCTCGTTTAAATAACTCAAGCTAGTGTGACAAAAAATTTAATTTCGATATAATTAAATAAAAGTAGTGTATAAAATTAGTTTCTTATGTTGAAACAAATCAACAATGTTTCTGTCCTGTGTACAAAGCAATAGTGTATTGGAGAATCATTCCAGACGTTTTAAATGAATCGCATCGATCACTGTCGGGAACCAGAATCGAGTTTTCAGTTAGTTCTAATGTTCTTCCATTACCTCTCTAAACTATCGAAAAACCAAGCAGCTTCGAAGTTTATCTACTTAATAGATTATAGCGTAAAAGGTACGGTCCAAGTTCTATTGTGTATCATTCATTTAGGTATTGGCAACGAACGTAATACTTATACAAGATACGATAAGAATTCTCGACAGAAATAGTGATACTTTTCATTATTATTAAAAATGTCAATAATCTACAATCATAAAAACGTAAAATAAAAATTTCATCGCAAATAAGCAAGTCATTTTTCCTCACAAAAATTCATGTCTCTCTCCACTTCTATTCAATTCAATTAATTACATTTTTTTAATTATAAATCTGAAAATTTTTCTGAACGACGCGTGACAGAGCAATGTACTTAATGAAGAATACAATTAATTTTCATACATTTGATTTATAAAGCAGGTTAGTTTAGATATAAATTATTATTGCTACCTTTAAATTTATTATTACTGAGTAATTTTTATTTTATTGTGTTTAAATAAATCTTTAAAATCAATATTCCGAGGCAGTCTAAGAAGATAATGAAAGTATAAAATTGTTCAATAAAATAGAACTTTATGTCAATAACCAAAATATCGTACAACATTTAATAAAAATCCTCTCTTCATATGTCCAACGACATTTATGTATTTCAATCGTAAAACACTGTGAAACCGTTCAATTTTGAACGGACGGGAATCGAAAGTGGTCTAACAATTTTTTAAGAGTAACATAAACGAAATTTATAGTGCGTGTTGAAACTGAACGCCCGGTTATTGACATAAGAGTTAATCACTATCAAGAACGCGTTTCCCGTGTTCATTTCACTTCACAGTCATTTACATTTGCGTAACACCACTCCATTGTTACGTTCAATATTTCGAACTTTCGGGGGTAAATAGTACTACCATCGAATAAAATCGTTCGAAACAGGACAGGCTAATTCAGTTGGACGTTACTAAAACACGCGATCGCCATTGACTGTGATATATGCACGTATGTTACAGACACATGACTTTTAACGATTATGTCCAAATAATAAAAAAGACCGTGTTATTTACATTGTACATAATATATTGTTAAAAGTAGCATTCATCATTATTAAACAAACATAAATGTGATAGATTCACAATTTAGGGTCACTGCAATTTTTTAAAAAGCTGGACTACATATTTTTGTGATTGTCATAAGATAGTTAACGTCAAATAGACCTTGAAAATAACTCACACAATAGTTGTACAACATAAAAATAAATAAATATTAATTGAAATAAGAGTAATGGACGAAAATAGTAAAATAATTACTATGATTGAAAATTATGTGAACGTCCACCGACAAAGGTTTGTTTACACGATAGAATATCGCATGAAACAAACGGCGGAACTTCTGCACCATCCTAATCGATGTCAGAATAATAGAAAGACTAGATAATGTGGATAAATGCGGACACAAGTGACAATTGTACCCGTCGTTCCCGGTTAACGGATTAATATATTGTCTGACCGAGTCTCGCAAATTGTTTCGCATTTAATGACACGAGTCAGTTTCCGGATTATTTCGCGAACGGGAATTTGCGACGGTGGTGATCACGCGCAGAATGCTCCTCGCTTCTGGATGCAAATCGGGTCACGGGCAAGTTCCACTGATGGGTTTAGCTAGGCGAGACGCATGAACAGAAGAAGAGTCAAGAATTCTTTTCTTAAGACTGATTTCGCGGGAGCTGCCGTATTCGAGTATTTCCGATGCTTACAATAGGTGTCTAATACGTATGCTACGTCGGTAGCACTTTTAAATTCTTCGAATCAATTTATGAGTGACGTAGATAATCTTTTCCGACATCGAAATGAAAAATTCTTTATTCGAGTAGATAAAATCAAATCTCTCCATAAATTTCGTATGAAATAGTTCTCCAGTATCGTTATAGAGGCATGGCCCTATGGCTGCCATTTTAGCATAATTCTCTAAAGCCTGAATTATGATATCGTTCTTGTCAACCATAATTTTGCTGGATACTTGAAAAGCGTTCAAACGATACATATTTTAAAGTAAGAATAGTTTTGAGTCAAATGAAGACAGTGGTAGATAAACAGTATAGGTACTGGAAAAATTAATAGTTAGATTATGGTGGTCCTCTATAGCTGCCATTTTTGCAAAATTCTTTTCAGCCTGAATTATGGCATCGTCCTATCTCACAATTCAAATGAAGCATATTTTAAAGTCAGAATATTTTTGTAACATAATAAAGTGTGCAAGAAACAATACAATTCAAAATGAATAACTACATTTATCAGTTTCTTTATCAAAGTTAGGATAAAATCATCCATGGCTCCAAGAGAGTCCAATACTGAGATTCCAAGCTTAATGGGTTAAAACTAAGGTAATCACGTTAGGTGGTCCACCTTATACACGCTTTTTCCTTTACGGTAACCACATAATTAATAAATAATACTTGCATTGAGAAATATAGAAGAAGTGAGAGGCATATGGCCTCCGAGGTTCAGGGTGTAGGTAGAAGATGATTATGAGGCGTGATTCGATCAGTTAATGGGTTGACAGATGGGAATGGTTGGGAACATAATTTCGCCGCACAGTGCACGGTCCCATGGTGTACAGTGTGTTTTTCTTTGAGCTCGTTCGGCTATGAGAAAAATCAGAGGTTGAATCCCGGTCGCAATTGTAATAGTCCTATGGAAAAAGGTCACGAGGCAGAAGGAAGAACAAAGGGATGCTGCAAAAAAGGGAGCCGCTGTTGGACACGGGGAACGATAAACGGCGAAACAGACGCAGCGAAACAATGCGCAGGGCATATTTACCCGTGCTCGTTGCACGTTATTTAAGAGCGGTGCGCGCCATTTCTATGCCAGCACAGGCATGCGCTATGAAAATTCGCGATATTACCATGCCTGCAGAGAAACCGATGATCTTCCCTCGGCCTGCTGCCATCGCGATTCAATTTAAACAAACAGCATTGCGATTCAATAGTTGACACCATCTTCAACGCCCTCCCTTTCACTCGACGAGCAAATTGCGCACGTGTAGTCTCATTCGAGTGTGGAACACCATTCGCCACGTCCGTCAAGTCGGTGTCTATCAACACAATAAATCAGAGCACAATTTTTTATTTATGCAAATCCTTTTGGACCTATCGTATGAGGTACAGTTAACCCTTACCCTTAAAATTACGTCTCGCAGACGTCATGGGTTTCTAACTCTCCACCAGAAACTAGTACAATGAATATAAAACTAATACAATGAATAAAGAAAGTAGTTAATTAATTTTTCGCACTGTGGATTATAAAGGAGGCTACCGATCAATGCGATTAATATTTTGAATTTCATTATATTTAGTATTCATATTTTAAATAATTGACGATTCCAATATGGACAGTGATGCATCTGAATTATAACGATCTGCTCTGCACTTATTAATGGTATTAATGAACTCGTAAAAGACTTTTATTGGTGTGCCATTACTTCCGTTTTTGAATATAGTAATTTTTCATTGAATTTTTAACTGAACGCTGCTGAAACTGTACATTATGAGAAAGCTTTAATTTTTATATTAATGTTGTCTCTAGTATACACTCTTGCTCAAAAGTATGTGGACAACATGTTTAATTTTTATATGAATCTTTGGTGAGTTTCGTTCAATTTTGTGCGGTCTAGTTTACACAGTACCAGAGACTATATTTTAATCATAATTATGCGAGTTTCATATGTCGAATTTTTTTTCAACCCTTGTGTCGATAATCGGGTACTCACTTTAAATATTTTTTTAAAACTTCTTTAACACTTTTGTCGATAAATAAAAAAATTATTTGTATGTCTATGATATATGTATATGCACTCCCGCTCAAAAATATGTGGACAACACGTGTAATTTTTATATGAATCTTTGATCAGTTTTTTTCTATTTTATGCAGTCTAGTTTACACAGTTAATAATAATTCATTAGATATCTGAACAATAATTATTATTATTGTCTTGAGAAGAGACAGCGGACCGCGCCAATGGATCATCAATAAAATTGTACAATTTGGTACTATTAGAATAAATTATGCTTGCAACAAAGTGTCCACATACTTTTGAGCGGGGTGTACATACCTGACGAGCTTTATTGTTGCATCTATCTTTATCTTAAATGAAAATATATTCCACACTGAAAATATGAATAATGATAATAATGACAGACTCTTGATTGGTTTGATGAAATAATTTTTGCCTACTACTTAACCCCTAGCTTTACGATTTATTTTACGGTTTTAGTGACTAGAACTGTTTTTGTAGATCATAATTTCCTAAAAAAGGAGAATATTTATATAAATTCTATGCCTATGTGTTCTCCAATAGCTGTATATTAACGAAACCAAAATAGAATTTTATTTCGGTTTAAAGGAAATTATTAACATACATTTTTATCAGAATGTGTTCAGAATCTCCATCACGTGTCAGACACGATATTGTAAGGCAAGTGGTTAAAATTCATGGAGTCAATGAATAAAATATAATCGAAGGGGTTTTTGAATCATGACAAACCCAGGTACATCCTCGCTGACGAGGAAACAAGTTTCTCTCCTCGGCGTGGAGTCATTAGTCTCAAGATTAGCCGAGTTCCAAAGCTTGCCGGCAGACACCGACGACTATCTTATATGGCTCTGTGTGTGCGATAGTGTACGCTTACCGGCACGCGAATAGGTTCCCTCCAAGTAAGAGAAACTTATACCGTTATCGTCGATGCCTGTATATTTCAAAATGCGCCCTTAGGGCTGCGGCAGCCTTATCTGGCAGCGAGTTCGCCTCGCAGATGAATGTAGCTTCGCGGGCCGATTGCGGCTGGCATTCTTATGCGAGCTACGCGCAAGATAATCACGCTAGAAGCTGGTTAATACAATTAGACCGACGAACGCAACGGTCTGTGAAAAGAGTAGTTACGTTATCCAGTCTTTCTTGGAACTTCGTTCAGAGTTACCCAGCCCGGTTCATTCGGCTCTCGTGCAATCTTGGCGGATCTTTCGACTGTCTGAGCATTAGCCGAATGTCTCATAAAGTAAACGTCTCTGTTCGCAAGTTCCTATTGCCAGTTCTCCCTTCATGCTATTAACAATCACGAACAAAGTATATTTTATTCCAGTTTTTAAAAATTTTTACTCGCGCATTCTGGGACGTTGATTGATGCGAAAGGTTTGGGTTATATTTTATATATTTTAGATTGGTAATTGGAAATCTTGGTGAAATATATTAACACCAAACCTGCCGAGCAGTAAAAGCAATTAACGTGTTTTAGTTTGCAAAAATGACAAGGTTCTATTCATTTAGATTTTCTGAAATTTTTACAACGATATGTGCTTGGATACAGAATTTTATCGAATCAATTGCCACGTAAGCAACTTCATAATTTCAATGATTATGAAATGAAAAATATGAAATCGGTCATTTGACCGGCAGTGTTAATGACGTACATGATATAAACAGGTTTTCTTAATAATTTTTAAGATTCTATTAACGCCTCTCCACTTTCGTGTTTCATTATCTTGCCATAAATGCATAATGTCCGCAGTCCAATAATAACGTATGAAAATGAGCGTTGAACGAAGAAAAATCGACCGATAACCATTATGCTGTAAAAGAAGAATCTGTGAGAATTAATCAAGACTCAGCTCCCGCGTTCTTTTACGTATGCATTCACTTATAGGAACACCGAGGGAATATTTCATACTAACGTTCGGTACCATTTATTTTGGGAACGCTCATAATAACGCTTGAGAGCTTTTGAAAAATACGACGACGTTTGTTAGATGGTTCGAAAGCATTTTAAGATGAGGACGCTCCACTTTCGGATTTTGCGAACATGAATACTGAGTTTTATGAAATACAAAATATTCCACATAATTTCCACGTCTCATGGCATGCAAGACAAGAAAATGCAATTTTTATTTACATATTCCGGTATATGGACCGTATTTCTGAATACGATGTTACAAGACTAGGAAGGTATCGAGATCCTATAAAGTACCAATGCTACAAGTAATAAGAACAGTAAAAATATGAATGCCAGAAATATGATGCTGGTGGATATGAAATGTAAGATTTCATGCCGCTAGAAATTGTCTCATTAACTGATTAATGATCACATTACATTAACTGATTAATGAAAGATAGTATTGTACATGAATAGAAAGCTTGTTAGCTGAAATTTATTCATTGTTGAAGAAAAGAGAAAAAAATACAAGTGCGCCTTGTGCACGCACACAAATTAAGATAATACATCACGCAACGTATAGTGTACATATTTATAAACTTTGCACATTTTGTGTACTAATATAAACACGTCTGTAATTGAGAAAGACATTGGATGAACAAATCCATATCGTTAAAAAAAAACATTGATTAAAATATTGCCCGGACATTCCGTAGAAAAGACACTCAGCTCAAAGAAAGGATAAGCGAGCATTCCGCTGCGCGAATGTAAAGCTGCGTGCACACTAAAGCAACAATAAACAACTTTCAGTTGATGCTGGATGTATCTTGAAAAAGTCTTTGACCCAGTAAAAGGAGGACAAGTTAACAAGAATCGACAAAGGGTGTCTCAATGTTGCTTCAGTGTGGACGTAGCTTTAAGTTCGTCAGCATTTTCCGGAATGGTTTTCTCGATTCACCTGCATCAAAGGTGGAAAGCGAGTAGTAGAAAGCCTTCTCGCCATGGGATCTCGATTGTTCCAGGGAAAAAAATGATCTCGC
Organism: Lasioglossum pauxillum; assembly: GCA_933228785.1. NCBI lineage: Eukaryota > Metazoa > Arthropoda > Insecta > Hymenoptera > Halictidae > Lasioglossum > Lasioglossum pauxillum. Next base: position 12,505,436 of record OW121705.1, read on the forward strand.
CTTTAAACTTCTCTATAGAACCTGCGGGACAAGGCTTCTCCTGCGTTGTTCTCCCAGAAACACCTGGGGAAAATAGAAAAAACGAGAAAACAGGAGAGAGAAGAAAGAGAGAGGGAGAGGGCGCGCGCACAGTCTCGGTAAAAGGGGAAGGGGGAATTCGGTAGAATTTCAATTGTGGGTCCGGGTGCTTTGACGTCAAGGAAAATCTCCGTTGCAGGTTCTGAAGCTGTGCAAGATCCCGTGATCCTCAAAGATGAACCAAATCCAGAAATGTCTTCAAACGTGATTGAACACGCGGCGAAATGAATAGGATCGTGATATCCGTCTTTCCGGTTGAATTTCGAGTTTCGTGTAGTTACACGTGCCCGGATCGAAATCTTTTTTTATTAGGTACGCGAATGTTTCTGCTGTATTCTCATAGATGTCAGAACCAGTAGTACTTGCACGTAATTTGAGACGGTGTAGCATGTGATAGTACTATAAACAAACTTGAAACTATCACTGTTAATCTTCATGGCGAACAATTACTCATTTTAAGTCGAGAATTGAAAGAAAAACATCTAGAATATGCCAAAAGTCATGACAATTGACTTTTCAGTTTGACAATTCTAGATCGCACATTGCAAAACTAGTCAAGGACACGTTGGACCTGTTTGGATGGGGTGTGCTACTACACTAGGGTGGACCTTATTTTTTGACCAAAGAATTTTTTCGTGGGCACCCCCCAGAATTATGACAACTGTTGAGAAAATGATCTGGAAAAAATTTGGGGCCGATTGGCTCATGGGAAACCGGCGCTCAACGAATTTGAAAATTTTTTTTTTTAAATCTTAACATAAATATACGTTGTAATATATCGTTGAATTTGTCTTTTTTTTGTCTGTAAGAATCCATATATAGCATAATCAGTTGTTAATAGAAAAAACATCCGTGACCTTGAAAACTTGAAAAAATTTTTTTTCTCTGATGCTATATTCACCTCCTTATATACTACAACTTTTGTTTGAAAAGTTTTTTCATATATACATAACTGACAGAGATATTAAATAAATTCATTAATACGCTCCAATCTACAATTCACAATTTTTGAACGCTACGCGATAGTTCTCTGCAAGTTTTTCTCGAATCCTCGTGCGTTGACGTCGAATAGATGTTCGATTGATAATTAAGTCGTCTAGATCATGATTAAGAGCTTGTGCTGTTGCTGTTATTATACGAACAGCATCACGATCGCTTACTTTGCACTTGTCAAGTGTTGCAACAAGTTTATCCGTAATGAACTCTTTTTGACCACGTCTCTTTTTAGGGTTGCTTGGACCAGGTTCATCCACAGGAATATCAATTTCAATATTGTCATCCTGACTTGACACGTTCTCTTCTTCGCTGAACGATGATATTTCCATTGTTTCACCTACATTTAAAATATATCAACATATAAATAAAGATTAAAGAATATTTATATCTAAGATAATGATCAATATTTTGGCTTTTAAAAATAAACTGCAAAATAATATTTATCTGGCACAGAGTCTGCCTTATACTTTGCTAGTCTAGATTCTTCTTGCTCCTGTCGCAACGCTTTTCTCAGTCCTTTTCGATATAATGCACGATCTGCTCCAATCATAGAACCAGGACGTCCCCGTTGCCGTTGACTTAACAGAAACAGTTTGTCTTCCTCTATTTGAATCGTTTCTAATGCATCCGCATGTGCAATATCAAAAAGATCTTCCAGTTTGTCGACAAATTCCTTTTCACGATCTTCTTGAATTTTAGTACGGCGTTTGCAATTTTTATGCAAGCTCACCCATTCTTTATACAATGATTCCAATTTTTCGATGCAATTCTTAAATACTTTCATGGGAATTTTGGCTTTCTGCCAAAACATTTGAACTTCCTGGATAACTAAGTGAGCACTACCGCGAACACTCAATTTCACATTGCGCAAATTGTGAAATAGCACTCTTAAAACTTGCCCGTTGGATGGCAATTTTGCACCTATAATTTGGGTTTCTGCGTGCCCGAGTAAAAATAATTTTTTCCTCGTACCTTCTATTTGAAATTTACTTTCACCACGTATTTCAATGTCACCACGCCGAAGACTCAGAACCAGAACGTACTGTTCTCTTAACTGTTTGCTCGCGGACGCGTCGGTTCACGAATTTGTTCGAGTGCTTGGACTGAACTGAACGTGAACTGGACTTTCGAGGCTCCTCTATGGATTGAGAGGGCGGCTTTTTACCGATTGTCATAAGCAAGAAGATACCCTGATTGGTTTGCTGGATTTTGGATTTTCCAATCAGGACACCTTTAGTTGTTCAAGTCTTCTACCGATGATTCTAAGGGAGGTGTTAAAATTCTAAAAAATATACGAATTAACTATTTAAGAAACTGTAGTATTATCAGAAATACAACTATTATATATTTTAGGTAAAATTTAAAATGTATCTTAAACACCTGGGTACTTTGGTTCATCTTTCTTCTACAAGAGTATTTACGAACGTTTAAAATAAACTCTATTATATTTCTGTCAGTTATGTATATATGAAAAAACTTTTCAAACAAAAGTTGTAGTATATAAGGAGGTGAATATAGCATCAGAGAAAAAAAATTTTTTCAAAGTCATTTTTTCAAGTTTTCAAGGTCACGGATGTTTTTTCTATTAACAACTGATTATGCTATATATGGATTCTTACAGAGAAAAAAAGACAAATTCAACGATATATTACAACGTATATTTATGTTAAGATTTAAAAAAAAAAATTTTCAAATTCGTTGAGCGCCGGTTTCCCATGATCCAATCGGCCCCAAATTTTTTCCAGATCATTTTCTCAACAGTTGTCATAATTCTGGGGGGTGCCCGGGAAAAAATTTTGCAAAATAATTTTCATCAAGTATAGCTAAGGTCCACCCTATACTACACCCACCATTTTCACCAGATATGCACCATGAGGTTAAGATTTATGAAGTACTTCAGTTATGAAGGTGTGGCCAGATCAGGGGAACTGACTCGGTTTGAGGGGAAAAAGTTATCCCCTCTCTGTTAGTATCCGGAGTAGTCTCGTGACATTGTGATGGTCATTGTCATGACAGAGACGGAACGCGTCACGTGACCGGGTCGAGGCGGAAGCGTGGGAGAATAGCGTCGTAGAAGGGGAAGAACTAACTAGAGTGGAAGAACTAATCAGTGTCGTCAGATGAGGGCAGTGTTGGGCAAATTTTATTTTAAATAATAAATAATTAAATAATAAATAAACGTGTGATTTTATTTGCAAATAATAACTAAACTTGTTATTTAAATTAAAGTTATTTAAATAATTCCATAAATAATCTATTTATTATTTCTTATTTGCAAATAAAAGTTTATTTATTATTTGGATTGAGGTGGAAATCAATTAAATAGTTTTCGGTCTTCTCTTATTTCTTGTATTTTGTATATGTATACAATGAACACGTGACGAAATTAATATCATGATTACCCGTATATATAATATTTAAGTGAATACAACTATTTTTTGTATCAATTTGCTTTTCCAATTGATAATTCGCAGTTCATGTTTGACTTTAAAACTACTCTTTCTTCAAACGTAATGTCAGAAAGTTTGTTCGATTTTGGCGTATTGGTCATAGTTGCCAAAGAAAATACCCGCTCGACTGGAGCTGATGATGATAAAGGTGTGTTATATTTTATAAATATACGTTTTATAGCCGTGTACGCATCCAGACAATTTAAATCCGAGTTCGGATCTTGGACATATTGTGTTATTAGATATTCTGATGCAGCCACTTCAGGACTAGTTTGTACTTCATTTACTACACCAAAATCTAAAAACTTTTCAAGTTTACTGTCCCTGAAACTTGAAAAGTTTCGCACGTGATGGCCATCTGTCGAAGTTGAAGTTGTCGGAGCGCGGTAGTTGTAAATAATCGGCCGATTCGGAGCTGATCCGAGCGCGTTTTTTCTCTGCTATAGCAACCTTTTCAGGTATACCGCCAGTGGTCGGGCTCGTCCGGAGGGCGGATTAATGAATGAAAATACAATTTAATTTATTATTTGTTAATACAAATAATAATTGAAAATTGTATTTATAAATAACAATTAACTTTATTATTTTAAATAAATTCATTTAGACTTGCTCAAATAATAAATAATTACACTGTCCAACAAATTTCAACTTTTTTTATGTTCCCTAATTACTGTTGGGTCCTTCTTATAGAGTTTTTTGCGCTGATTCCGAATCTGTTTTTAATTTTTTTCCTATACGCACAGTTTTCGAGGAACATGGCTTTGAAAAATAAACATATTTTTCAACTTTAAACAAATATTGTGATGTTATTATAAAAGATATTGAATTGTTCTTTGCAGCAGAAGATTCTGTAGACTTTCCCGAATACAGTGGTATCCAAAATTAATACATTATGAATGTTTAAACATGTTTAAACAATCATTAAAGGCGGAGAGACGCCACTTTTGCACCAATTTTTGAGGATACTTTTCAATTTATCTTAAAAAATAAGGATCCAGCAGAAAATCGAACTATACCACTCGATAGAGCAGACTTTTATCTTGAGAAGCCACCCTGTCAAGTTTGGATTGTCGACGTTTTTTTCGAACCAGAAAGCAAAATATCTTCGCCCGACATGAGTTGCCGCCAGTGGCGCTCGGGACGAGATACGGCGCAGCGACGAGATACGGAGCGGCGGACGACCGTTGTAGTGGTGAGCGCCACTGGCGGCAACTCATGTCGGGCGAAGATATTTTGCTTTCTGGTTCGAAAAAAACGTCGACGTTTCAAACTTCAAAGAGGGGTTTCTCAAGATAAAAGTCTGCTCTATTGCATGGTATAGTTCGATTTTCCGCTGGACCCTTATTTTTTGAGATAAATTGAAAAGTATCCTCAAAAATTGGTGCAAAAGTGGTGTCTCTCCAGCTTTAGTGATTATTTAAACATGTTTAAACAATCATAATGTATTAATTTTGGATACCGCTGTATTCGGAAAAGTCTACAGAATCTTTTGCTATAAAGAACAATTCAATATCTTTTATAATAACACTACAATATTTGTTTAAAGTTGAAAAATATGTTTTTTTTTCAAAGTCATATTTCTCAAAAACTGTGCGTATAGGAAAAAAATTAAAAACAGATTCGGAATCAGCGCAAACAACTCTGTACAAAAGACCCAACAGTAATTGGGGAACAAATTTGGTGTTGGACAGTGTTATTTATGCGTTTTATTTGAATATCCAAATAACAAATAACTTGTTATTTAAATCATTATTTAAATAATTATTTATTTAAATAAATTTATTTATTGCCCAACACTGGATGAGGGGAATCACGGTGAGATGATGTACCCCCTCTCTGATGACCAGACTGTGATAGCACCGTGATCTACGGTCTTAGTGGGGGACGATGGAGTGTGCGCATGGTGCTGGAATGGGATAGTGGAAGGGGAAAAGGAGTGGAGAAAATGAAGCCGGTTTCTACCTCATCTGGCGACACTGCAACGTGTCACATATTACTCTACTCTGGTCATCAGAGATGGGGTTCTGGCGGCACTGGACCTAATGTGACGACACTATGTATCACACTTATTACGTGAAACGTTGTTACAGCTAACGATAGAAAATACTTTGAATAAAATATTCTTTATATTTAGCAAATAATTCAGGTATCTAATAGAAGATTACCAAACTCTGTCGATTATGCGTGTGTAGCCCGTGAAGAATGAATTCTTTGACGCAGGGACGGGGTCTGTCTGGGATCCTTTTGACGCGAAAGAACGAAATCAAGGTAACGGCAGGGCCACGAGTGAGTACCGAGATGGCTTTGAAGTTGTTGAAATAGAAATAGAACAGAACCAGCCCCGGCTACCGTTGAAATTCAATTTGCAAGCATTGGGGAAACCTTTCCGTTGCTTAAACTATCGCGTATTCAAAGGAAATATTATATTCGAAGGCAACGCTCCATCCATGGAGAGACGGCCGGGCGCACCGCGTAATTATGCTTCTAAAAACGATTTTATGAATCGATTTCATGGACGTACAATATCCCTGTTTGCTACTTCCGAATAAATTCAGATTGGATTTTCTGTGTGTGGCTTTGCAAGCCGTTATTTTAAATGTCGAAATACATTTTGGGGTGCGGTTGTGTTGCTCGGGTGAATAGTTTCTGCGAAATGAAATTCGCTAGAAGTACGTGTGGAATTACTTTCGTGTAATTTGTACTAGAGGTTGCGTAGGAATTCATTTAATTAAATAATTGTTGGATATAGCATTATTGTTATTAGTTTTGTGTTTATATTTGATATAATGCAATGTACGAGGAATTTGCATAGACATATTACAACGGTCACTCTGTACTGTATACCAAACCCGAAGCATGTAAACGAAGGAATCAGAAACCGAAACTTTTCGACAGATCTAGTCCAAACAGCCACAAGTTGAACCTTCCTAAACAAAAAGGCGATGTTTAAAAGACGGTACTGGTAGGTTTCAAACATCAGAAGCCCTTAGCCTTCTCCGAAAAGCTTGCTAGCGACCGCACAAGAATCTCTACTTGAAACGGGCCGATGAATTTCCGTAGGATCAAGTAGTCCAAAGCACCTCTCTCCGCCATTTTGCGGGGGTATTCTGGTTTTCCATTTCCAAAATATCGATTTTTCTTTTCTCGCAATTTCTTTAAGTGCATATATAAGGAACTACATTTTCCGAAACAGTTGCTACATCTCAAGTTCTAGTTGACCAATTGACTTGAAATTTTTAGAGAATCTTCAACGCGTAGCCTGTTGTCTCACGAACCAACATTTATGAAATTCGCCAAATATTTTTTATTTTGCTAAAATCTGAACTTGATTTCAAAATGTCACCATTTTGTAAATAATCGAGATTTTGTATTTCTTCTTGTTCTCAAAATATTCGTGAAAATTGGTAGAGAGGCACTCAAAACCGGAAATGCTCCTTAAAACAGCCGTCTCGGCTGACGCGTGGTCGCGTCAAAAGAATTATGGCTCGTCGTTGGGTAGACACGAGTGCCGCGAAAATAAAATCCAATTTCACATGAAAGGAATCCGGTTAATGGCGGGGGACGGGAGAAAAGTCGGTGGAAGAGTCGCGAGGAGGAGACTACACCCGGTCTTGGGTATCGGTTTCTCATTTCCATGGCGGATACTCACGGATGCAGGATCCAGCCGTAGCACAGAAAGGAGGCTGCAAAGTGGATTTGTTCGACTAGGAAATGCGCAACGTGTACCGGCAACACCGGCGACGCTGAACTGCATTTGCGGCTCCACTTGCGAATACTTGCGATGCCTCGTCACGTACCGCAAAAAGTTTCGGGCCGTGCCATACGTCGAATTAACTGTCTGTGCCGGGTGATATCTAATTTTCCGTATGCTTACGGCATTTTTGGCCGGCTTTGGTAACGAGACCAGGTCGATACCGTGTCGTTTAAAGGGGCCGGAGTTGCGGAAACGCGCACGGACTGTAACTTTCCTCGCGGAAACGAGGACCCGTGGAAAATTGGCGACTTGTCGTATGACAATATGACTTCTGTAGTTTCTAATAGTATACAGGGTGTCTCAATATCTCCTTCATTTTTAATGGCACAAAAAAAAGTATTTATGGCATAATTTAAATGGTATCAAAGGTGGAATACCATAGAACAATTTTTTTGTACGGTTATTTTTTCATAGTTTCACTTAAATGAATTTTTTTAGCCGCTATAAGATGGAATAAAAATAAATAAGTTTTCCCGATAAAAAACATAACGATGACCTTGAAAAAACTGGAAAAATAACCGGACGAAAGAAATTGTTCTTCTATGATATTCCTCCCTCGATACCATTTAAATTATGCCATAAATATTTTTTGTGCCATTAAAAATAAAGGAGATATTTGGGTGGCCTCGCGGTAAATACGCTACAGGATTAACATTGGATTACACCTTTTTTATTAAAATTGCACTTAGTAATTGGTGGAATATGTATATTAAAATGTAGGCCTGGGCAATATCTTCCCCGCTGTCGCTTAACGACTCCCACCACCAGTGTACTGGTCCCCCACTATCAACTATTTCATATTGCCCTTTAGTACGTTGTCATTAGAGTAAACAATAATTTGATGTTATCGTTATTCCATTAAATACATTTAAAAATTCGATCCCAAAACCGTATCAACTGATTCGTTTAATAAATGAGATGCAGCTTGTTGACTTGGCGTACTAGTACATCTGGTAAAGTCTGTTGTTTCAGTCGAAAAAAATTCGAATTTTGTATATATCAATTTGGTTTTTGTTTGAGCGATAAAGGGATGTGTGCTGAATACATTCGCGAAGTTTCAAGTATATCGGAAAATTGGTTTTTGTGATATCGTATCGGCCAATCACAAAAATGCGGTGATTTCGGGAAAAACTCGTTTAAAGTTCGAAGCGTTACGAAAATAGGAATTTACATAAAGATCAGCAGTCGACTTATCAGAGCCGAAAATTTCGTTCCGGAAAGCTGTAGAGTTCCCTGACCCATCGATTCCTTTAATACCGTGTGAATATAATTTTTCGCAAATTTATTCAATTCCACCGAAAAATTCATATCCTTCCGCGTTCCATTTCCCACAAAGTGGAGCACGTATAAAAATGTGAATAACTATCAGCAGTATGTAACAAAATAGAATTTTATATGCTACAAAATTTTATCCGAGCGTTTGATATAACTTTTAACGTCCATAAAAATTATAGAAATGTGTCGTAGCAGTTTACAGAAATTGTTTAGAGTCATTGCTATTTCATCCTCACTTTTCACGGATCCTATAAAAAGTTACGTGACTCGAAATGTTACTATAAAAATTCATTTTCAAGTATTATCACAGATTTATGTTAGCCCCGTGTGACTGACGTGGCAATGAAAGTGTTAATAAATAAGGAAGCTATGCTTTATGTTTCATAAAAGTTCAATGTGTACACCATACTCTTAGCTGTTATAGTTAGTACGTCGAATGGCGAATCGACAACCGTAAAAGCTCCGCAAACTTCAACTAACTCATTTAATGGAATATAAACTGATTACGTTCAAATCCTAACTTAATACACTTAACACAATAAATCACGCAATTAGGACAAGTCATACCTCAAGGTTAGATAGAAAAAATTACAGATGTTGGATGGCATGAGAATATTTATTTTCGTACTACAACATATTACAGATCATTTTTTATAAAAAATAAAATTAGAGTATTAACGAAATCGACAATTCGTGAGACACTTTCTGTTTTTAGTGGCTTTGTATGTGGCTGGAGTATAAAAGTTCACTCGTAGTCACTTCTTTCTGCGGCAGTCGTAAAAGAGCGAATTGTGTTTTATTGTTCAAGCACAAACAGTGCACGCAATCACTGTATAAAAAATATAAGAGAAAGCTTTACGAAGGGTTTACAACGCATGTGTGACGGTGGAACGCTCGATCATCTTTAACCCTTTGTGGCCTGAGGGTATTTTAAAGTACAACTTTCACTGAAGTACTACATACAATGATTCAAATACAGTAGCATTTACCATGGAATTTAATTTAACTTGATTGGACATTCGTATTCTATTAATGGCAAGAAATACTGATAGATAATTACAACATTTTTACCGTACAACTTTCACAGAAGTTACTACAATTGTTTGAATACAGTTGGATTTTCCATGGAATTTAATTTAACTTTATTGCACCGCCACATGCATTCGTATGCTTGTAACAGTTTATATTTAACTATAACGAATTACTAAAAACTTTGAAATGTATTTTATTAGTGACTTTTTTAAATATTACACGTCCACATACTTTTGTTTAGAAACTCGATTTTCCTACGTGAAACTATGCAGGTCTATGTAAGGCAAAGTGCATTTGCATTTTTTAGGTGTGTCGTTGCATTTATTAAAGCGGAGTCCTGAGGAAGTAGACCTTTTACACGATTCTGCTTTCCTCTCTACAGCCCTTTTTTGGCTCTAACCCAGCTTATGACAAAATTGTGCGACTCTCTTCTGTATTATGGGAATGGGCAGCTTTCCATCGAATTAATTATGGAATCGCTTTAAAAACCATTGTTTCATTATTCTGGGATTTCGAAGTTGTAATTTCAATTTTTAATGCATACAGCAGGATGTAATTCTATAAACTGAGCATCACAACCCCTAAAATATTACACTAATTTTCGCTATTTTATTGCACAAGAATACTTCCTTTAATATTTCTATAACAGTTGGGATTTCCAGTCTTAATATTTAAAACTATGTAAATTTTGAAGGAATTTGACTGTGTATTTAATATACAGGGTGTCTCAGCTGAAGGAGGCCACCTAAATACCACCTTTATTTTTAATGGCACAAAAAAGATATTTTTAGCATAATTTAAATGGTATCGAAGGAGGAATTTCATAGAAGAACAATTTCTTTTTCTTCGTTATTTTTTTATCAGGAAAACATTTTTTTATTCCATTTTATAGCGGCTGAAAAAATACATTTGAATATGCTTAAGTCATTAACAAGATGGAATAAAAAACATACGTTTTCCCAATAAAAAATAACGATGGCCCTAAAAAACTATGAAAAAATAACTGGAGAAAAAATTGTTCTTCTATGATATTCCTCCTTCGATACCATTTAAATTATGCCAAAAATATCTTTTTTGTGCCATTAAACATAAAGGAGATATTTAGGTGGCCTCCTTCAAAATTTTTGATGAGAATATTTTTATAATATCAATATCTGTTCAGCCATTTCGGCTGGTTCCAGTGAATTTTCCCAACTGGTTAACAGAGGTCGAATGCGCACGTACAATTACGTAGTTCGCGAGGTGGCAGCGAGGGTGTTGCAAAAGAAATGATAACTCGATTCCTCTCTTGCCGGTTAATGCGGCGAAATAGTGTTGCGGCGGTGCTAAAATGACACAGGAAGCCAAGGTGCCAACTACGTGGTACCGTTCCTTCCGCATCCGCCGAAAATTGTGTCGGCGTTAACTGCTCTTTGTTTACCGCGGGCTGAACTCGCCTCCTGTAACTAACTTACGGTATTTGTTATAGCCGAAATTGGCTTACCGTCGGGGATGGAAAGTGAATCCCGAAACTTTGCTCGTCCATTCCAGGCCGTACGTGATCTGTATAAACCGACTTTTCCACTGCGTCTGTAACTTATCCCAGATCCGAAGGCTGCGAACGTGTGACCCGTGAGGCCGCAACCGCTCCGCGAATTTATTCTACCCTTATACCACGATCCGGACCCGCTTGCGGCATCTCTGCGTCGTCCGAAAATTATTTAGCGCAACACCAGACCGAAACGACCCGATCGATCCTGCGAGTAACAATTTCAAATGAACGAAGCCATTCGAAATTGGGCGACGCGCATTCTAGCCATGAAATAGGTTAGACTTCTCGTAAGCTTATTGAAATTGGCTGAAAAGGATACAGGAAGGAATCATTTCTAAGCAATAGTTTACAAGAATTAACGAAATATTAATTGGACAATCTTCTTGTTTTTTTATCACATATAAAATAATATGGTAAACGTGCTGTATAGGGTAGTCACCCCTCAATGATTTTGATCTTTATACAGGGTGGCCCACATAACTCTGAACAGCTCAATATCTCCGTTACTTTTCGTTGTACAAAAAAACTTCGTAGGACAAAGTTACACTGTTTGAAGGGCCACATATAACGGTGTAAGGGAAAAAAAATTTCAAGGTCATTTTTATGAGTTTTCAAGGTTATCGATGTTTTTTTAAATGGAATGAGGTACATATTTTTTAATACATCAATCGATGCAGCTGGACATTCTTTATAAAAAAGTACTAACCTATGTATGTCGAAAAGTTAGTAGTTCAGGAGATATTTCAATTTAAATAACTCCAAAATACCATTACTGTTGTACTAAGGCGTTAGTGTTTACTTACTTGTGTAACGCCTTAGTACGACAGTAATGGTATTTTGGAGTTATTTAAATTGAAATATCTCCTGAACTACTAACTTTTCGACATACATAGGTTAGTACTTTTTTATAAAGAATGTCCAGCTGCATCGATTGATGTATTAAAAAATACCTCATTCCATTTAAAAAAACATCGATAACCTTGAAATCTCATAAAAATGACCTTGAAATTTTTTTTCCCTTACACCGTTATATGTGGCCCTTCATACAGTGTAACTTTGTCCTACGAAGTTTTTTTGTACAACGAAAAGTAACGGAGATATTGAGCTGTTCAGAGTTATGTGGGCCACCCTGTATATCGCACCCTTGTGACAACAGTGACACAACTCAGGGTAATGTTGCAGGAACACCCTTGGAACGATTATGGAAATTCATTTATCTTTATAATTTGATCAGTGGGGAAGCGTCTATGTCGATCCTATTGAATTATGTGTGCTGCGTCCTACAAACGAGTGTTATTATTAGTTTTGTCCTGATTCGGGTGGTTTTTCAGTATTGAAAGATAGAAATGAGCGAAAAATAATCTAAATATTATTCGTGCATTTGATTAACAAAATATTGACTGATTTCGTTCACAATGAGTTTTCCACTTCTGCCCAAAAACATACTTCTTTGAGACGCATTTACCAATGTCGCTCTTCTAATTGTAAGTAACCTTCAGAAGGTTTTGGCTGTCGTTCGATGATTATTAAAAATGTATAAACGCCTCGCGTGGACAGTGAGATAAAAATAGTGGTCAGTTTGAGTCCCAAATACATAGTCTGCTTTAATTAGGGCACAAGTGTAACTTCAGACGTCAGACGGATATAAATGTAACGTTGCTTACCCGCTCTTAATCCAGACGTATATTCTACTTATAGCAGTGATTTAGTTAATCACTTTTTAACCAGCGATGGACTATGTCTGAAACCTTTTGGAGGAAGCCCAGAGTTATAAACGTTTCATGTAAATAACAATCTCGTAGCAGCAAGTTCAAATTATTATTAAAAGATCAATGCTGGTCTCTAAAATGATCAAAAACGTCGGCCGTATAAGGGTTGATAACATACACGATGGTCCACGTAAATATTTTCTTCAATTGTGATAATATAAACAATAAATGGGTATGTGACGAAAACATAACCATTTTCATTGTCCTCGTTTTCACCATTACCGAAATCATTTCCCACATCCAATATGTGAACAATTATTGAAACAGATGCACCGATCGAATACTTTCTGGCAGACGTGGTAGTGCTAAAAAGAAAGCAATACCCCCTGTCAGCGGATGAAACCCTTCCGCGGAACAACAACCTGGCGAGAGAGAGGGAAGGAGAGAAATCCGCGAGAGCCGATACTACAAGATAAAAGCATCTGGAGCCGCAAAACGGCACGGTAAATCACCAGAATTCAAATAATGCGTCCGAAAGCTGAAGCTGGATCATGAATCCGAGATGCGAACGCAACGCCCCGGAAAGCGTCGAAAGTATGCAAATACGGGGCAGAAGAATAATATATAGCGGCGAAAGCTTTAAAGATTAAACCAAGAATGGAGGCTGTCAGTGCAGGGTGGGATTTATAGCCGGGAACCGTGAATCCATGCGGGTGTTGGGCTACCAATCCGTACACTATCGTTCGTGTGTCCTTGCTCTTTCCGAACACACTGCGAAGAGTATCTTACGGTTGAAGGCGGTGGCGCGTGACCCACGGCGGACACGTAACAGCCAGAGATCTCGGAAATCCCGGGTCAAATAGGGGATGGGGCCGCGGATCTAAAGTTCCGGAGGGTTTGGCCCCGCTGTATCAAATTTCGTAGGTCAGTTTTCGTTATCCAAGCTAACCCACGACCCCTGTGATTTCGCCCAGCGATTTCCCAGCTCAGGAAATGCAGCCGAAACCCCGCTTTCATCTCGTCTCGCACCGCCACGTTCTAACCCCGCTCACTACCTCGCCTCGTTACAACAGTTTTACCGAATATGGCGGTCGCAACAGGAATTTATGTCACACACGTGGCGAACATTCCGAGACGTACCTACATACGCGGCATTTTATCCGTTCGATTAACGTCGAACTCGCAATTCGGGCGACCGAAACCATGCCGACCTGCACAGAAACGCCCGTTCTTCGTACAAGAATCCATAACTTTTATGGTATTCGGCATGAAGACACGCGATAAACGGAATTTTCGTGTTTTGGGGCCGGTCGAATTGTTTCACTCACTAGTGCAAATTGACGTGTTCATTGCGTTCACTCCTAGTAGCATAATAACGAGACAGAGTCTTGATGAAGGTTTGAAGTCAGAATAAAAAGTCACGAAAATTTTAATAGTGAAAATCAGTGATTTCAGTTGAAAATCACGAAAATTCTTTAAAATACTGCATGATTGAACAGTTTTATTTTTTAATAAAAATAATTATAAATGACTGAGAATTATTTCGTTGCTGATAATAATTGTTGATGAACAACATTATATTCGTGTAATGTAAATTCTCAAATTATAATCACCTAATGAAAGGAACTATGGTGGTACCATTTATACTTTGTCTCAAATTTTGTCCTGAAGACATTTAATGTACCTTTAAAACAACAAAGATATTTGAGGTACAAACGTTAGGTGACTCACCCTGTATAGCGGATTCCAGTTTTGTAGTATTGATTCCAGCAACATCAAATTGCGTTTATAATCAGAGATAGTGTATGAATATTTGATGAAATGTTATATTGCTGAGGTTGATTACAAAGTGTGGAGAAAATAAAAAATTCTCGAAAAAATAACACGGTATGTGAGTAATTGATCGAAATCACATGAAATGTATAAAAATTATTCGCAATATATCATCATTTTTATTTGCGGAGAACTGAACGAATAAGTGATCAAAATTGCGTCACTACAAATACAAGCAATTTTATTCTACATACATTTATTCGTCGTTTGGTTTATAAATTAGCTTTTTACCATTTCGCAATTACTGTGTTTATTAACTTTGACAGTCGTGAATAATTGCAACATGTTACATTAAAATTACGTTCCATTTTTCTAGTGTTTGCGTAATAAGTTTTCTAATTGTGAGATGTGTCTGTCTGACTAATGATGTGCTTATACTACTTGAGAGAGACAAAATTGAATTAATCACAGTAAATCCGTAACAAAAATAACTTCAACGCCACGTCAATTTATTTCCTAATTTTTCGTCAACTGCTACTTATTACCATGAGTGGAAAATCAAATCAATTAAGTGTTAATCCTCAGTTTCTTCTTCGTTTTAATATTTCCCTGTAGCTGCTTGTTGCTCGTTTAACTGGATACTCCTCAAATAACTGCAATTAAAAGCTGCTTTAATTGGTTTTAAACGCTTGAAGTGCCAATTAATCTGTCTTGTTAACAATTCAGTGGCCTTAGTGTAGCCTCGACTGAGATCGAAACATAAAGATAGCGGAATTTTTAATACTCTATTCACATGCAAATAATAAGCGAATA
Source organism: Lasioglossum pauxillum (assembly GCA_933228785.1). Taxonomy (NCBI): domain Eukaryota; kingdom Metazoa; phylum Arthropoda; class Insecta; order Hymenoptera; family Halictidae; genus Lasioglossum; species Lasioglossum pauxillum. The sequence continues at coordinate 12,520,847 of OW121705.1, forward strand.
ATTGTCCAATTCCTGTCAAATATAAAAATTAATTATCCACAAACTTGTCCACTAGGTACTGAACAAAGAGAAAAGAAAGTAGACACCAAATTGAATTTTGCGACCAGATTACGAGAAATCCGTTTTGCACACAAGAAGAATTAAAATATAAGTCGAAAGCAGAATAAAATTATTATCTCTTAAGCTGCACGTTCAAATCGCATTACAGTGGCAACGTTTTATTTAAGAGATTGAATGCAGAACGTTAATCCATTTTGCGACATATCCGTGGCCACGAAATCGCCATTGCAGTATTCGCTCTGGCGCACATGTTCTGACAGTACTATTGTTTGACTGTTCAATCGCTTCGACGATTCTTCAGTGTTATAGAAAGTTATATTTATCATAATAAACGTAGTTATTATTTATGATATAAAATGTTTTTATAAAATCAATTTAACTGAAATTTTTACTGAAACCCAACCAATTTTGAAGAAAATAAAACCTCTTATTTTTAAGACTGGTATTAAGGAACTGCATTTACTTTTGCAAAGATGTTACCTGATATCAGGAGTAAATAATTAGACAGTTGTTATATACAATTGTGTGCGTGCTCGACTAATCACAGAATTCTCTTAAAGTAAACTTCTCGAAGTGAAGTACCATTTCCAATCGAATCGATCTGAACCATTATTCTCATTTCATAATTAACTCGACATAAGTCTAATTTCGAAGGAAGGGTACAAAGGAGCAGAGAAAGCTTTTCTCCGTTTCCTTTTTAAACTTTGAGTGCACTTCCATTTGATCCGAATTACTATACTGAGATAATTACCCGCGGAAAACGATAAATCTCTTACCGAGGTGGTATGAAGTTTTCTAAAGGTTGAATTATATCAAATAAAATAAAAAATGAGCCGATTGAATACTGTTGTAGGGTTCGGCTGGTCCCATCGATCCCGATGGCAATAAGATTAATCACGGTTCAGTGTTTAAGCGAGACAGGCGAAGGGAAGACGAAATTTCGGCTGGCGATTAATTATTCGAAAGTTTGCGTGCCAATACTCCGGATTGCGGTTCAAATATTCGGCGCAGCACTTCCGGCCAGGAATGCATACGCGTGAAAGGTATTCAACTACCGGCTTGGTATGCCATGAAATCCTCTTTTCTTCTTCGGATGCTTTTAATTGGAGAACATCTATCGACAGATCTGTCGTTAAATTCTCTTGTAATTTGTGAAACTGCACTCGAAAGTTAAAGCTATCTACGTCGTGCATAATACTTGTACCTTCGTAGAAGTGCCACTCATTTCTAGTTCAATTTTTGCTTTTCCATAAAGAAGAATGGAACTTATAATTATTATAGATCTTCATGCAGAATAAAACTTGTCTGCACTGTCAGCAAGACACAGAAATTAAATATAAAATCACGTCTCTCAGTAATTTTAATAAAATGTGAACAGTAGCTTGAAAAAAATTTTCGACGACATACCAATTTTATATTTTGTAACACTTTTGTTCTTCTATGTTTGTATAAGTACAGAAATTAGTTTTCTAAAAGCGATTAACATCGTAAAAATTGTCTCACCAGTATAAAATAAATATGTTTAAATAAGTAGACTAAGAGTAGAGTAAGAGTCAATGTTTACCACAGAAGAGGAAAATGGTTCTCAGCCACTTCGACTTCGACGTTAGTAGAGAACGCTTCGCATTTGGCGTGTAATGCTTAAATAATTGAGTTACAATACACTGTATAATGTATTGAACTTTGATAGTCCCTAAACGATGTTCACTGAACTTTGATGGTCCTCAAACAATGAACAATTTACTAAACTCCGATAGTCTCCGATGAATATGTAGATGATTCAATTTTGGTATTTTCTGTAAAATATTCTATCAGTACTCGCATCCTATCAATATTCTATCAGTACTCGTTAATATTGTAATATCTTAACAAACCTGTTTCACATTCACGAGAAACCTTAATATTTTTTAATTAAGGAATGTTATTTCCAGAATACATGTAATACTCCTGCAAGGTGGAGCTATACACCGAGACATCCATTTAGCTATAGGGGTCCTAATAGAAATTGCAAGGGGAAATGAGCTCAGTTATAATGACGGTTGTGCGAAACATAAGTTTTCTCTCGCTCTAACGGTAATACCTACGAAAATTTCATTGGCTGTTGCAATCCTGTTCCTGTGTTGCATTCCTTGAAGGAACATGGAAGAACTATAAAATGTAGATACTTCTGCACATACTTTTACTGTATCTGTTATTATTAAAACCTAAGTTCAACTGGATGAGATAGAAAGAAAGTGTTATCGAAATTTCCAACTCTCAAAAATTACTTCTGAAATGAAATTAGTTTCCATATGGATACAGATTAACTGGCTTTCGAAATAAAAAAACAAAAGAAACTTTTTCAATATTAAAAAAATAAAAAGTATATTTCATTAGTATGTGCATGAAATTCAGGAAAGTTAAATTTGATTAATTATCACTTCAAACCTCATGACTAGAGTGCCGAATCGAATCTACTAAAAAAATGAATAAATCAACTGTGAAACAAAAATATTTAAAAAATTTCAAAATACTGTCGTGTTATGTGTGGCATATTAAAATGATTAAGGAAAGATATAAATGTGTACGTAACTTCTGTATCTTGCGATTGATGCAGACAATTATTATTTTGCACAAAAATTGTCAGTCTACTAATGACTGATGTTTGATTATCTCCGTAAATGTAAACATGCTTTAATAAACAGTGTGATATAATGTTGATGACAGTAGTGGGAATGCAGCAATGATGGTGACGATTTTAGAGGACACTTTCCCGTAAAAGGTTCTCATGTTTTTCTGTGATGTTCCCTGCATCGAGCACCGAAATTTATGTTTGCACGTGACGTGTACCTGTCCAAGAATCCCAGTTTATGGCTGTTTGTCCAAGCTGCAGCAGTCCGAGGTGTCGATGGTCGTTCCAACTCCCATCTGCGTTGGTTCGCAACAAAAACAACTATTTTATACTAAAATCCACTTTCTCCATTATACTACGTAGTAAAGTGATGTAGTCCGTCACTGGTCAGACATTCCTCATGGATCATCTACGAAATACGACCGTAGGGTTACTATATCTAACATGGTGCAACATTTTGATAGGTAAATAACAAATCCCATCGACGACAGTGTAAAATATTCAGTGAAAGACAATTTATGCATCTATGGGAAACATTAATAGGTTAAATACAAAAATGTAAAGACATTAAAAGAATGTAAAAATATCGTTACACTACTTTCGACATTTCATTTCTTTTTCGTATGATTGTCTTAAAAAATGTTTAGTTTTTATAAAAATCCACAGTCTAAGACTATTTTTATGCATCTTATTATTAGTCTCGTGTAAAACAGATTTATATTTAAAAAATTCTATTCTTACAATGATTTCACTTGATCCGTCGAGAGCAGTGAAATATGCTTGATCCAGATAGGTTCTAAAATCAATCTCGTCGGTGTAAAACACAAAAGTTTGCTTTCACAGCTGTAAAAGATGCTCGATGTGTCTTCCTTCCATTCCAATACGAAACTCGCATCTGCGAATCCTAGATCAATAAATGTATGTACGTATATATGTATATACATTTTCAAGTGTTCTTTTCTCTCTTCGTACTGTAACACATTTTCTTTCTGATGTCGTGTATCCATAGTATTATTTGTCTCTAGAATGCAGATTTTTGTATAAATTAAAAACTCTCTGGTGAATTGTTAAGGAATTAAGTGTATCATTGCATTTCTGACTCGAAGCAAGTTTTTATATCTCATTTGTCATAAAATGCAGTTAACTAGAAATTCATTTAATATACCAAAGATTGCATCAAAGTTTAACTGAAAGGAAAACCTCATTAAAGCTTAACGAACTTTTTATTGTGTTGGATCGTAGACAATCTGATTTGACGTAAACGCATAAATCTACAGTCTTATGCAGTTCTTAATTTCTTGAAAGTTAAATCACTGTTCGTGGAAAGAAATTATGAACTACGATTCTCTCTAACTTGATTATTCTTCGATTCGAGATTAATTTATAGCACATTGTTTCACTTTGATTGTTGCGGTGACGCAATGTCCTCTTTAAAGAAAATACATCACGATACGTGTTAAACGCTTTTTAATTATGTCAGGCGCGATAAAATTAACTAAATAGTGAATTACAGATGGGTCGCATGATGTGCATAAAATATTTATTTAATTCGATCGAATTATAAATACCACCATAATTAGTTAGAATTAATATGCGAGCAAATCCCGGAGCGTTCGTGCAAGATAGGATAAAAAATACAGTTGCTCCAAAAAGGATTGGCACATTAAACTATAATTTTGTTAAAAAGAATCGTACAACAATAAGTCTGGACTCATTTTAAAGCTTAAAGCATCTACTTTGGCAATTCATCATTCATTTTTTAAAAGATTTTTTATGTAAAATGATATTGTTTAAGCTATAAAATGAGTCCTAGTTTATTGTTGTACTATTTTTTTAAACGAAATTATTGCTATTTAAATGTCCAGAATTGTTCGAGAGTGGAAAATTCAGTGTTGAAATACTTTGTGGATCCACTGTACATCATTCTTCTTTCTCGACACGAGAAAAAAATTGGGTTATACATAGAGTTGAGATAACATTTGAAATATGGAATTACTCTTATGCTATCTATCATCTAGGCATAATGCGGATTTCGAACGTTACAAGGTTCCCTTTCTTATTCGAGGGAATTCCTTGGCCGTTCACGCGATGAAGCCTCGACGTTGAAAGCATTGAATTGTGCGCTGACGCGGACCATATTTTTTCCGTGAATTGTGTCATCGATCGAGGTTTACGAATTCATTCAATATTTCGCCGAAAAAAGAAACGGTGGAAATATGGTACGTAGAAATGACGCTTCCGACCTACCTGCTAATTATCGCCCCGGTCCTAACGGAGAACTTTTCTACGCGTGATGGCAGAATGCCTCGGTATCTATTTGTCCGTAATGAGCGTTTCGATTTTCCGTCAGAATGCCTCTAAAAGGAGGTAATAAAACCACTCTCTTTTTTTTCGCGACGTGCATTGCTGGTTGAACTTTCTTCGTTTTTTTCTTCTCTTCTCTGCCTTGCGTTGTTGTTGCGTCCGCAACGAGTAACGATCCCGCCTTGAAATTAGTTTCTGCAAAGTATTCTTAACTTCTGCCTTCATTTCGCTCGCCATAAATGTTTTAATTAAAGTTCGTTAAAAGAAACTCAATATTTCGCCTCTCCCCCCTCGGAAAAATCCGATCTATGAACGGAAGTTCAACGGCAAATAAGAATCAGTTTTTTCCCATAGTTCAATTACTCAGGACGCGAGCATCATACAGTGACTACCAAAAGATTTTCGACAAATTGTCCATATTTAATCCGCAAGTCTCAGACTACGAACGTATCATACAGGGGCTTTTCTAAATTTGCGTAAGAAATACTGTTGTCGATGCAAGATAAATATTATAATTGAATTTAATGACTTATAACATACTCATTCAAGGTCATTTAATGCCGTCCAAGATTTAGCTTAGCAAGGCTGAAGCACGTCCACCTAAATAAGATTTGCAACCATCAAATGTCCCTACTGAAAGAGAGTAATATTTGAAATATCTTTTACAACGAGCTATAATTTGTGAAATAACTGCGTGAGAAAGTTCAAATAGGACACCGTGTATGTAAAGTTTCGCAGGGACATCGATTCAGCAACAAAATTCGTAATTCGACTTGTAAAACGCGTATCGACGTTCGCGGAAACTCTTTGAAAATTATATGGGCGCGTTGCGGGATGGAACTCGATCGACGACAGGCCATCTGATTACTATGAAACGCGAGCGGAAGACCGAGTAACGTAGTCTGCCCGCGACACACTCGGTCAGCCCACTTTCCGCCAACACCACCGTTTTTTCCTGCCTCTAATTAAAAGTTCGCGATCCAAACCGGTCGTACGTGCCTTGGACTACTTTTCCCCATTCATCGTGGATTCGACGCGGTATGCATATCCCTGGGACCCACGCTGATTACGCCGATGGAGGGAAAACGAGGCCGCCCCTGTGCACGCGGAAACTTGGTTTCGCCCAGTCGACAGCGAATCGAAAACAAAGAGACCCCTTACACGCGACATCACAACTCGAAAAGTCTTGAAAGGCCGTGCGTGCCTGCGGTGGAAAATCGCGGTTTTACGCCACGGCAAAACACCGGCACGTATAATTAATAGACCGATGATGATGGCGGCCGACCCGCCGGAAACTTTTTCACACGCCTTCGAATTTAACATTCAGAAGAATACGCGTCTGAGATCACATTTTGACATCTGTATCTCTCAAACATGGTGTGCCGGCTCTATTCTTTGATCTCTTGTCGCTGGGACGTAGAAAGGAATAGTAAACGAGACGAAATAATATCGATACAGTATTAAAACTTTTTTGTGTCAAATGATTTTCTTAATGAAACATCTTCCAACATATTCGTGACATTTTTCTAGTTAAAATGACTCCCAACACGACGCAATTTGGATCATATTTACCCGTTTAATTCGTGGTTAGGCTCATTCTGATAAGAGAAATATCACGAATATACTGGTAAAAGTTTCATAAATAAATAATCTCGGTCGCCTATGTTCACAGCTAATTTTTTTCCTATTAAAAACAATATGGTTTTGTTATTGTTAGTGAAACGAATGGTACTGTTCCATGGCAAGCAGGTAGAGCGAGGTTTCAGAATCAGAATTCCCGCAGGGCGCGTATTTCACTGGAAAATTGACATTATCAGAAGTTCCGTGTCTGGTAAGTTGTCTGGGGAAGGTTTTCGTCGCAGTAGTTCAGCGTCGGCGTTTCTCAAAAGTTGTTCGAATTAGTCGGATAATTGGCGGATACATGGTAACCATGACAAGCTCTGGTCGGTGTTTGGTCTTGTTCTACTTTCCCTGCCGGTCACATTTCTCTGCCGGTTAGCTGCTCGCTGGCTATACGTTATTTACTTCGAACAACCAGCCACAGTGCCGCGTGTACAGTAAATATAATTAGCAGCTCTACCGAGAAACTCATTTAGAATCTGAACGAAGCCGAAGCTGCCGGCTCTTATTATGTGGCTTATGCGGCACACGTAGTCCACCGCTGTACGAAACACACCGACGCGACGTCTGAATTCGAACACAACTGAATTACAGAAACGTCCATCGACGAGACGTTGAATTTTCGGTGTCGGTTCTCCTTCTTCTTCTTCATCGTCTTCTTCTATTCCGTCGAGGCGGAACTTTTCCCTGCGTGCACACGCGGAACTGCCAGGTAAATATGGGTTACGCGTCTCGATGAAGATATTCATGCATAGAAATTGTTCCCCTCGATATATTTTACCGTTTGAGTACCGCGTGTTCTCCAGGAACACCGTGGAAACTGGAACGCGTTAAACTTTTAGAAGCCTTTTGAACGCCAAGAAAGTATTTCATATTTACGGGCGGCACGAAACGCGTTTATACATTTTTATAATACTGACCCCGGCAAAAAAGAACGAAGAAAAAACGTTCGACGAAAGCGGCGAAATCCGACATGAAAATTCGGGAATGAAAATTATGCCAGCCGAGCGTGCAAAATATTTTTATCGGTTGCGTGTGTCCGAGATTCCATGGCATATTAAATGAAATTCGAATTTTGGTGGAACGCTCACCGGGAAAAGTAAACATATTTATTTTGTAAGTATCGCGTTGAAACACGGGAAACGTGTAATTAAATTTAGGCGAGTTTGTTCTTTTTTTACCACGCTTATATTAGCTTGCCGAGTTGTCGTTGTTGTTATATGCGTCAAATCTTGTAATCGAATTTTAAACCACTTCCCGATGAGCTAGAGACTTGAAACATTAAACATAGTTAAGAACTGGACGACAATGCAATGTTAAAAAACAAATTAGAAAAAAACTGTGCGTTCAGGAGAAGAAAAGATTTTAATATTAATCGTCACACCTCGTCGTGCGACGCTCGGTAGTATGTCATCGCATGTTCAGCGATCCCCACTCCGCGCGCCCGCGCTCCCTACTCCACTACGCGTTCCCACTCCGACTCATCCCCACTCCACTGACCCATTTCGCACCGAAGGAGCTCAGTCAGTGTGGTGTTCCGTTCATTCAGTTCAATTTCGGACAATTTCGGACTCCATCAAGAGACGTCGTCTCTCGGAGTCATCCCCTCATTCTATCTCGCGTATTTCCATATCTTGCGTTTCTATATCTTACTATTTCATACCAGTATTACTATATCTTGCGTTCCGTTTAAAAAAGACTAAAAAGTAGAAAATAAAAAGATATATAAAAAAAACTTGTTAAAAACCACGCTTACATTAAAATGCACTAAAAAGGAGAAAATCATTTTTTTAGACATTAGTGACTATAAATAAAAGCGTTGAGCGCCCACGCAGATTACGTCAATATAGTTTAGCGCTCCACGCTTTTATTTCTAGTCACTAATGTCTAAAAAAATTATTTTCTCCTTTTTAGTGCATTTTATATTATTTATTGTTGATTGCCATGTAGACGCTGTTTTATATTTTGCACGAGGAAGGATATATCCATTACACCAAAACAACCATCGATCATCTTGTTCTTTCTTGCATTAAATTTTCAGCTGGGAAAATAGGCTGCCAGATTGCCTAGCGTGTGCGATGGTATTCGATCGATACAAAGAAGATACTACACTGAGATTCTTAAAGAACCATCTTCTTCTGAAATTACGAAAACCTGCTTTCTACGTTGAACACAAAAGTAGTTTGAACACAAAAAGCAATTTTCGAATACACAAATGAACCGTGCACGAAACGAGACAGAGCGGAACTATTAACATGTGTCGCGTCATAAGCAATGTCTTTGTCCTCATTGTCATCCCCAGAACGCGCACCTGAGTCCAACCATAACATTTCAAACATCTATTCCATCCTGCGGATTCAGAGAGCAAATGGCCACAGGAAATGTATTCAGCATAGTCACCGTGTGCAGTCGAGGAATCTTTCTTCCAGTTTTAATGAAAAACAGTTTTCTTTTGTTTTTTCTCCCTTCGAGTCTTTCTCTTGCTTGCGTGCTTGAAGTGCAATTTTCTCTCGTTCCCAACCGACTACCATTTTGCCTGAAAATGTACGTTTTTCGTAAATTTCCTTGTTTTCCTTCTATTACGGTGGTACACACAAGTTGCTACAAAATAGTGCAACAGTAATTAATTTAAATGAATAATAGTGGTACATAATTGTTTGAATGACTGGTGCAATTGTATATTGATAAAAAGTTTGATTTTAGTCTGAAATTGAAATGTCTATGTCCAATATAAAACAGACAAGACAATCTTTGTATTTTGATTTTCGTCATACGATGAAGAGTTGTTCCAATAGGATTATGAAATGTTTATCAACCTATTTGTGACATTTCTCCGATTCGCATGAGCCCAAACACGATACAATTTGAATCATATGTACTGGTTTAGTTCATGACTCATTAGAACCTCGATTATCCGAACCAAAATCGCAATTCTCCATTATGTAAACAGTTCAATCTAAACTGGTCTACATACAAGACGATTCATTGTGCACAGATGACTCAAGATATAATCTAACACTGTAACTAGTTAACTGTCCTATTATCCCAACACTCATGTGCCATTGATTACTTCGGATAATAGAGGTTCTACTACATTGTGGGTTAACCGAGTAAATGTGATCCAAATTGTGTCGTGTTTGGACTCGTTTTGATCACGAAAATGTCACGAATATGTTGCTAACAGTTTAGTAAAAAAATCATTAGTTGGTTCACACGCTATTGAGAAATAATATCGGTACACTTTCTACTATTCCTAGTTAATAATCCCCAACTCTGTTGCGTCCTGCACCCTCCACACTAATTACATTGAATCGGTCACGAGCTGACATAATTTCAAGTTGAATTAACTTGCCCGGTGACCGCGAAACAATTGAAAAGAAGAAATGTGTTTACGCGGAAGTTTCGCTGGTCATATCGCGAAGTGGTAGCCGCTGTTGTAATAGCGATATAAAGGGCGGCCGCGTGAAAGAATGTAAACGAGGATTCTGGGTTCGTAATTTATGGAAACGTGCCGACGGCGCGTGCCGAAACAGAAAGCCGTAATTAAGGAATTTTCACGAAGTCGGTGGCTAACAATAACGGTCGCGGTATTTTATTATAGCATCAAAAATGTTCGCGATGCCATACTGCGAATTCATCTGTGCGATAATTACGCGAAACACAAGGGGTTCGGGGAAGTGAAATGCCACGTGTACACACCAACTAAGAACTTCCGCAATTATTATACCTGCAGCACTTCTTTCCTCTCATTCACAGCAACAGGATTTCCATTTTTTCCTCGTTTTCGAATATGAATCTTCCATGCAACGTGCTTCTTACTTTCTGTAATGGCTGGCACACATTATTCCACGTATAATGAAGATGCACAATTTTCAGGTCTCAATATTCATTTTAGCTCTCAATATTTATTTGCATTAAAACAAGAACTTCATGTGCTGTTTGTATAATACTTGCTTCATTACAAAGTATAAATGATATGCAAATGCGACACTCTATACATACACACAGACACACAGTATCATCAGAGTCGCCATATTACGGGAGGGAGCACGAATTCAGGGGACAAAGTTGCACGACAGAGACGGAATATTTCAAGAAATATAGCAACTCGTCCATATAACCGTTCCACATAAGTTAATGTGCGCCATTGTCAAACATTGTACTATTATTCATAGATCCTCTTAATCATGTTCCGCGAGTGAGCCACTCGTCGACTACGAAATCGCGTCTACGTAACTCGAGAGCAGCATCTTTCCTCGAGTAATAATGACAGGCATTCAGCGAACGATGCTTTTCGCTTTAAAATGTTTCCATCAATGACCGACGTCCTTTTCACTTGAGTCGTATAAAACACGGATCCCGGAATTTTATTCAGAGCTGTTGTAATGAATTAAAGGCGGCGCAGTCTTGGATCCTCCTTCTCTCGAGCCGGCTCCGAGTATCTCGTAAAAATGTAGTAGTCCGTGAAAACCAGTATTTACAGTGGCAGACCTACAATTTGCGAAAACATCGCCGAGCCAGGGAATTGCCAAGGAAAGCTTTCTCGATACCATTCACTATTTTTGCCTCCTTTTCCCCTCGACTCTTTACGCGTTACGCTCCCCATCTTCCTCCTGTAAAATGAAACGAATACGATGATTGGTTCTCAGGATCGACGAAGAATTAGCCCTTAGTACTCCTTTCACTTAGAGTCATCCTGGTAAGAGTGCGCGGTGGATTTGTGCATGCAAAGTGTGCAAAGTGCAAGCGAATTAAAGCTTCAATCGTGCTCAATGAAATCTTAACTCCCCTCCCACCTATTGGCTTGTTTGAGACTCTCTGAGGATTTTATTCCATTGTTCTTCAAACAAGACTGTCTGTCCAATTGTTGGACCGAGACAAGAACAGAATGCTCTAATAGTTTATTAGAATCTGCCCTAAATATTCTAATAATAATATTCGAATCCAATAATAACGGAAGTACTGAAATGGGTAAGCTTAAGTAAAAAAAATGTTAACCAGATGTTAAGTAAAGAGGAAAGGTATTATGTCGCATAGGGGTTGAAAATAGAGAACAGTGGTAATTGTTAAATTGATGTGGAGACCGAATTCGAAGAAAACGCTGAAGAAATACGCGCGAAGAAATTCCGGGAGGACATAATGGCACTCGCAGCTGGTACAAGGCAATTAATCGTACTTGATTCGACGGGAATTACGTTCTTCGTACGTGCTTCCTCGAACGCTTGACATGCACTGTATCACGTGGCAAGCAGTAGGTAAACTGATTTTATATTAAATTACGGGCAACAACGTTCCACTCCCGTTGTCGTACGTGAAAAATTACCTGGATTGTGCTCAGAAGCATCGAACACGTAGCATCCATTCCTGTGGGATTCGAGGGGCTTATTGAATCTTTCAATGCATTCGTCTGTTGCTCGTATCTGTCTCTAACAGTCTCTCCCCTACAGCCTGGAGACTTTATACTGATTATCTGCTAGAATGCTGTTCTCTATTCGGAAAAATTTAATAAACCATCGATAACGTTGCGATGAAATAACTCGTTTTTCTTGCCACCGTTTCGTGGACAGTGGAAGAAATCAATTTGATCAGACGATCGACACAGTCTTCGGTGGATTGTTAAATCGATCGAAATTGTTTCCGTATTCGTCAGAAAAAAGGCTACTGGAAAATCGATGATGACTTTTTCTGGCTGCAACTTCGTAGAGAATAAATCAATTTGATAACTAGATTGCTGATCTTTATGCAAAATAAAAATTATTTATATTAGTTGCAGGGCAGAGGAAACAAATAGGAGTATATTTCTCTCTTTCGTCAACAAAGTTCTGATGTGGACGATCATAAACATCTGCGATTAAGTTTTAAGGAAAAACGTAGAAAATAGTTGTGCGTAAACATAATTTTATTTCTCCTTCATTGAGAGACTTCAACTTGTTGAATTGTTCTTAAAATACGCGTCTTTGTTCGTTCAGAAGCCACACTGGAAGGAAATTAATCGATGATTGGAGGAAACGATCAGTTATCTCGAGGCGTCGAAGAAAGTTTCTGACATTTCTCATTATCGCCACTTTTTGCAGATAATTAAAAATGTATTATTTCACTGCTGTTCCGTTTTCACAGTCGTTTATTATTTTCCCATGCCACTGAACGTAGGTATCATTCTATATTCTCCAGGCAGGGTGTTTAATCTTTATTTAACTTTTCCATTCTACTTCTTTGTTGCATATATTCATGTTTTTAATACTTACTTAGTCGTACAGTTGTCATGGTTTTAAACAAATTGTTAATAACGTATTTGCGCATAAGTAGGATTACAAGCATAATTAACCTGGAAGCCGTTCTGAGATTAGTGTAATGTCTAGATGCGGATTTTCACGTGTTTATGGCACCTACGGTAATATACCAGAGAACGTTTGCATTAACAAAGATTAGAAATACGGAGCAGAACTGAGGGATTATTTAGTTGGTCAAACTAATTATTCATTTATCCTGGTCTTTATAAAATTACTCATAGACAGACAGAAAACTAGTAAAAACATTTAATTTAAATACACGGTTGTATTATTTCTAGCTGAATGCAATTTTTAAGAAAAAAATGATGTCCAGATTAAGTGTGCTCCTGTAACTGCTGCAGCTTCGTCTATTTATAAAAATAAGGAGTCTCACAATGTGCCCAATAACATTTTGAGGAGAAAGACCAATTACTATTGTTCTGAACAAGTCATTATTTGTAAATTTGGTAACGAATGTGCAAACAGTAAAGTATATTACAGTTTGATTAAATGTATTATTGTTAATATTGTGGTGATAGTTTAGTCTATCAGGAAACTGATCGTTTCACAACAATAGAAATGATCTTTACAACAATAATAATTGATAAACTCTGTTATCTGACAATCTCAAATGTCACGACTATTTTAGATCGTTACATTCATAACAGATTATTAAAGTTTTCAGTTCATGTTCATGTCGTTCCATGACATTCGATTTACATCGTAGCCGGAACGTCATCGATGAATCGTGATAGCGTAGGATACTCGAGGTGAAGTGCATATTAACTAGCGCACCGTGAATCGCACGTTTTTATGACACTCTATTCGGTATTCCCTTTTATCCTATTCAGATTTTCTATCACTGAATCAGTCTTTTTTTTTAATCGACGAGAGATTTCGATTATTCGGACTGCAAGCTTCCCAACGATTGCAATTTCTAATTGTCTCTATCATACTGCAGATAAATTCAGAAACTTTTACGACGGCAACTGTTTCACTACACTTGTATTTAGTGCTCTCATTTAACTTTATTAACTTAAATCTTGCCAGGCTTCTTTAATTCATTAAATATTGCAATGTTTTAAGTCAGCGAACAGAAAGACTATTTTATAAATATAAGTCATATACATATTATTTAATGTAAATGTTTTTTCAATTAAGATTCTTGTCATTTGTTTCCATTGGCAATAGAAATACATAAACCATTTGATTTAAGGCATTAGAAATAAATAATAAAGTAAACACTAGTTTAATTGACTAAATATTAGTACATTTTTAAGAATCTAGAAAAGTATAAACATATTAGTTACTAGTTAAGATACTTCATATTTATTATAGGATTGAAAAGATTATTATTAAAAGGATTGAATGTAGAATTCAGAGGAGCTGTATGATATTCGAAGAAAGGTACATAGAAATATTTTGCGAGCGATGTCATGGGGACCTAATAAGCTGTTAGCAGAAATTACAGTGGGGGTAAAAAGAGAACAGGCCGAAAGCAAAAACCGAATATTTTTCGATTCAAATGAACCGTGATTTATATTCTCGTGCGGCCGAAATGTGCGGTAGATTTATGTAAAACCGTGGGCCACGAGACCACTGAAATTTCGATTCCGTTCAGGCGAATCACGTGGCCGCTAGAAAATGTCGCGGCGATGTGAAACACCATTAATATAACGTAGTTAAACGTGCTTTCCATCATCGAAGATTCGTGATTCGTACCTGGCCGAAAACCATCGGCTGTTTTTCACGTTCATTCACAGTTCGAGCACGGCTGTCGATTTTCAAAGCAGAGAGCTGCGAGAGAGATTCGCCGAAGCTCTCTCGACACCGACGACATTTTGCGTTCAAGTACAATCAATAATTTGTATCATTGGCATCGCGCCAACGAACATAATTTATGGCGCGGCCGTAACTACGCTGGCACACGAGTTGTTTAATGAAATTATTAATTTATTTACACTCGTGTCCTGTTAACGCGCGATTAATTTGATCGGTCCCGACCGGTGGATTTATGCAAATTTCACGGCATGTTGAATCCTGATATTTAGGTTACGCGGAAAAATCGTGATGTTTGCTGCTGACATAATGACGACGATCACGCAGAAAATTCTATTACTGATACAATTTCAGCACTAGTTACTATGCTTAGAAGAACGTATAACTTTACCGTCAATTGCTATGGCCTCTGTTCATTTGTTAACTGAGTAGAACATTCCGATAAATCATTTATAAAATCGTTAACTATAAGTAGCTTAATATCAGCAGAATTGATAATAGACTAACAGTGTAAAATATTTATAGCAAAAGATATCACTGTCAAAAGAACAAGTAAAACTTTTGGAGGTACGAGTGGAATAGTGACATCTTTTTAGTGTATACGAGTTAAAAAATATTATTGTTATTTGTTATAAACATATTTGTGTTTGAGTGTCGAAACAAAGTTTGCCACATTTGTATTCTTAGTACAATTATTATTTTCCTGTCGAAATATGGATATACCCAATATGGGACACGTTGAGTGTACGTAATATAGGACACTCGGTATCAGACGACGATGTTAATGATGATGATAATGACACAGAATGTTTATTTCATGAGTGCAATTAGAAATGACAATAATGGTGAAAAATGGGTCCAATGCATTTCCTGTTTTCATTAGGGTCACGAGGTATGTGATGCTTTGGGTTCGTCATTCATATGCTTAACGCGTAGAAGACGAAAAATTAACCTAATGTAATATGAATTAAGGAAATATGAAATATTCTTATTATTTATTTTTAGTACTTAAATAATATACTATCAAAATCTGATAGAACTATTGTTTAATTGTTAACGTAATAATGAGTTTAAAGATCGAATAAATATTCTGCCGAAATCCAATATGTATACATACACATAATGAATATATCTAATATACAGGGTGTCCCAAAATTTACCATTTCCGGGATGTTCAGAATTTTGGGACACCCTGTATGTATAAATAATTATTTTCGATTTGGTATCTCTGAATGAAAGAATCATGTATCGTTAATATTCAAACGACATTTCTTTTACCAGGAATTTTTATTAAAAATATGCAACATGCAGTTTAAACAAATTGGTTCTTTGACTACTTTGATAACCACGGGACGCTTAAGTATCTTGACTGATAACCGGTATTAAAATAGAACTGACAGATATTAGCAGCCTTATGAAATATTTGACATTCTTGGGTTTTAATATTCTACATTCCTCTGTATTTGATGCCAGTTTATTAATTGCCATTCGATCCGCCGTCACATCGGTTTATCAATATTTCTGGAATTCTGATTAAAAATTGCTAAGCCAGAAATATATGAGGCGAACTATGTAGCCGGATTCATCTAAATATTTCTGATGTATACAAATAAGTCAAAAAGATGCTTCGATCCGCGCAATTTGTTTAACAGGTTGGATGGTATAAATGGAATTGCACAATGAAAAGAAAATATTTCGAATGTGAAAAACTCTTTTCATCCTATGCACCCATATATTTTTCAATTTATATAAGAATCCATATTAAAGTGAAGTTAAAAAAATAATTTTAAAAAAACAAACCATAAAATGATTAACTCAATTAACATTAAAAATAGCAAAGAAAAGAATAATTAATTTCAACTAAACTGTTATTTTACCTGTAGAAGCAATAATAATTTCATCTTTTCCAAATGAAAATACTTATTTATGAAAATGACTCGGTTTTCATAAGAATTTCAAGATTTAATATTGATTAAAGAGATCGACTCAACGCTACCGAATTTATTTAAAAAAACGTGACAAAAAGTATAGTTTCGGGAATTGAGAAATAAGACGTCAGAAGTGGCTCGATTGAATAATTTCCGACGCCAACAGCGACTGCAATTAAACTTTCGATATCAACGTATAATGTAGTTAAGTTTACCGGTTGAACTGCCAGGATAACGGGAAATGGAATTACTAATTTAACAGGGGAATGATAGGAACTAGAAAATTGCCGGCGCGAATGAATTTACTCCTTGCGATTTGGTATGAGGGTGGCGCTGGTTGCAGACAGTGGTTTGCGGTTTAACAGAGTTAAGAATACGTGGATGCACCTTGTCGGCGTTGGTGGTGATGGTGGTGGAGACAGGCGGTCGTGATCTCGGCACTTCATCCAACGCTTGAAACTGCATCAGTTCTCGTTCGACTTTCCAGTTACTATCGATTGCCTTGGAGCACAGGAAGTTCGATTAACAGGCTGCCTACCTGTAATGAAATGAAAAAAAATTGATTTTTCAAAAATAGTACGATACTTCTGGAAAACTTCTGAAAAGGTTTTATTTGGAAATTCGTAACATTATTGGATTTATTAATAGAACGCGTTTTTTCTTAAGATGAAGTTTTTTGTAATCGGTAATGGAAATATCTGAGACGCTCGACCAATTTAGACAAAATTTTTGGATAAAGTTCTTAAAAGTATTATCTAGTCTGTTTTGATTTGTATATTTTTTCTTTTTTTACGAATAAGAGAAGCTGAATCATTTATTTATACAGGGTGTCCTAAAATTCCTGAACATCCCGGAAATGGGAGGTTCCTGAGACTATTTGAAGCGACATTTTCCTTTGCAAAAATGTTATCCGCGGCTTTGTTTAGGAGTTATTAACGAAAAACACGGACCAATCAGAGCGCGACCTAGACGCGAGTTGGCACAGTCGTTCCGGCGCGCCAACTATCTATTGGCCGACTATTTCAACTTGCCTCTAGGTCGCGCTCTGATTGGTCCGTGTTTTTCGTTAATAATTCCTAAACAAAGCCGCGGATAACATTTTTGCAAAGGAAAATGTCGTTTCAAATGGTCCGAGGAACCTCCTATTTCCGGGATGTGCAGGAATTTTGGGACACCCTGTATATTGAATTATTTTGACTTATACTTTTATCATTGTTCGAGATAAATAATTTCAATATGTAGTTTGATATTTCAATATGTTTTGTAATTATTCAGGTAGAAGTTCGTGCAACGTAATTTTTAATTAATTTGAATTATACATGAAGATGTAGATGTAGTAGGGTTACAGGCATATTTAAATGAAATTAGTATTGTAAAGTTCCAGCGGAGCAGAAAGCATCCCACAACAGTAAACACGATCTGTTAGCGGATAATGGTATACTGAAATTAATAGATATCAACTGTTGTGTTCCAAGGGATCTGGTATTTCCAAGTAGTGTAAATGATATTCGTCAGCGGGGTAAAATAACAAGGTTTCTTACACTTCCATGTCACACTAAGTTAGCGATAGCAACAGCTATGTCGCCTTTCGAGCATCTTACTATCGACTTAGAGAGAAGTTCGCAAACTACATATAAGTACGTCTAATAGCCATTATCCATCTCGAACAAAATTTACATGTTGACGTCTAAATACTGACAAATCCAAGTAAAGCGTACTTGCAAACCCTTAAACAAGTGAATAAACTTTCATGTAGAAAACAGAGAATATAAATCAAAGGAGACTTCAGATTATTTTATTAGTGAATTCATGTTTTGAATACACACACATTCTATAATCATGGAGATTAATATATTGAAAAACGCAATATGTGATCTACAAATAAAGTATGATTCGGAAAAGTTCAGAAATCATTATCAAAAATTGCATACAATGGACTCTGTTCGTGGAATGACTTCATAAAGGAAGCAGAAATAATTGATTTAAACAATATAGATTCCCCCTGCGAGAAACTAATTTGTATATAATGATGTCTATTATAATAAGATTCGAGCTAATTTTAAGCTGATAGAATTTTTATTTAATAAGAGCAAGCTTGGAACACCCCGTTTTTATCGGAACATGATTGAATCAGTTGAAATGAGATGTGACAATGAGTCCATGAAAAAAAAAAAACGTCAACTAATGAAAAGTCAACGTTCTCGGCTGATTTGTGTAGCAATGAATGGTAGAATAAACTGAAAGAAAGAAGCGGGAAAACTGACCGAGCCGGCTAGGTATTGTTTTGAATTGCCAAATGGTCTCAGTCAATAAGGAGCACCGGCGAAAAATGTTTCCCTCATGAATATTAACGCGGGGAATGTGAAAGGCTTTACAACGTGTTAGATTTGAAATGCAACAGAGTAATCAGACTTCTGATAGTGTATATTATTCATGAGAGCCGCGGAAAATGTATGCAAAATTATACACGTTTATCGCGGTGCTAGGTGTGGAAAGAGGAAGCGCGAAAGGAAAAGTTCCCTGGGGATTGATATTGATTCGAATTAAATTGATGTTAAATAGTTTCGAAGAATCTTTACATTTCTCAGAATCGTCGGTGTGATCACCTGTCTTTCGAAACATTATTCAATTAATCTTTTGTCTATTAAAATACTTGATTTGGGTCATTGTATTGAGACAATGTAGACTCTATTTTATTAATTTTACTCAATAGTACACCTTCTGTTTTATCATAATCTTTACAGTAAAAATATCCGTGAAATTGTGTATTGGCATTTTAGTGTTATATCAAAATTAAACTATAGCTTTTTGTTCGAATACAAACTCTGCTACGTTTCATGAATCAAGTTCCAATCCATTTGTGATTTTAAATCCTGCAAAATGTTCGTTTTCACTCTGATTTGTTGAGAATTTCATATATTTTTGTTCCGAACCGATCACGAGTATACTTTTGTTAAAACAAATTTTTGTGGAAATGAAATTTAGACCAAAACTAGGCAAAATCATCTGGGGATTTTAAAAATATTTTTTAAAAGCACGCGAGAGTTACCGAAAATTTAAATGTATTGATTTTCAAAACACATAATGAAAAGTAAGCTATTTGCGAAACTTCAATGTTCTTGACTATTGAGCCTCCTATTAAATCGCATAATTACTTTGAAAATCTCTGACCTCCTGACGAAAAATGTAATTTATTGAAATTATCAAGTTGCTTACATCGAAATTGATTCAATAAATTTCTTTATCCAAACACATATTGTTATAAAAATTGCACAGAATCTAAATAAATAGAGTCTTGTCATTTTTGTAAGCAAAAACATTTTAATCGCTTTTAGCGCTCGGTAGGTTTAGTGTTAATAATTATTGTGTTCACAGATGGACCGTTTACAAAACTGAACTGAAGCTCAATTCAGAGTAGGGCAATAATCAACTAATATTTAAAAATGACTAATAGTCATTTTGAATGTTGGTCATAACAAAATAGTCATTAGTCAAAACTTTTTGATTAGTTAGTGATAACTAAATGGCAAATAGTTAGTCACAGCTCTAAGTAATCGTTAGCTATTGCGTATTAGTGAATTAGTAGTTGATGATCAGTCATTAATCTTTAGTCATCAGTCACTATTGTGCGATTAACATACATTAATATTATTAATTAGTTATCACTAATTAATAAAAAAGTTTTGACTAATGACTATTTTGCTATGACTAACATTCAAAAAGACTATTGTGGCTCAATTAATGCATAAACTCAAATTTTTTGAGATCGTAACATGCGGCGTTTTTCCTTACAACCGCAGATATAGATAAGGCGGAATGCGTTATCAGAGGGTACAAAACTGGAGCGAGGGAATTTCTCTGCGCAGGAGTAAAAAGTTTACTTTCTGGCACTGAAAATACAGTTTCAAAGTCTTAACACTTTTTGCGGGGAAATTGTGTTTCCGACGTTTGAAAGTCTCGTGACGCACAAGTTCTGCAGTGATTTCAGCATAAGGAGCACGTATCCCTGCCCCCCTTTTTTCCCCTTTTTCCCCCGTCGCTCGTTCCTTTCTACGAAATCTTGCATCTGCAAAAGCGCGCTCGGTCGAAGCTACGCTATCTTCACATTTTTCTTTGCTTGATGCTGCTGCTGCCCTTTCGCGTATTCCCTTTTCCCGCGATCCTGTGACGTGGCCCGGTTTGAGCAAAGGAGCGAAAGTATGATCATACATGAGCAATCAAAGAGGCAGAAACGAGAGCGGTAAAATAGAAATGTCGGGAAGACGAAATAGCGAAATGCTCGAGGTATAGTTGAAGTCCTGGATCGCGGAAAGTCCTTGGCGACACGGTAAATAGATTTCTCGCATTGTTTGCACACGTTGCCCTCGTTTATTCCAACTAGACGGATCTCCCTGCGAAATAAAAATTGCTGAAACATTGAAGATGTAGAAATCCCAATTAATAGTTCCAATTGTTCAATTAAAAAGAGCAAAGATAAGTAAAATCTGTCGAGAATATTTAACTATTTTTTTCAGTTTAGTTTTAAGTTTAAAGTTTTTTATCAGTTTAGTCCTAAAATTCATATATATTTATTTCTATAACACATAATTAATATTAAACCATTTGCGAAATGGTTTCAGTAAAGACAATTCGTTTCAGTAAAGAGGTATAAAATAATTTTACATATTTCGTAGGAAGCATATCGTTACAAACTGTTATAAAATGGAAAAGTGTACGAACATTGTTTTTCTTGACGTTTTAATCGCGTGTTCAGAATTGTACAATTTCTGCTGTCCACGATTCGTTAAAAAACAGAAGGATTGAAGCAGCGGAGGTGAGAAAATGAAAAGAATTAAGCATGAAATGTACGTGACACAATATTCGCATGATAAAAAGTTATACCGTATTTGCATTTGAAATGCGAGCACGTTGCTCGTTAGTGACTCCATACTGGAGAATAAAATACCCAAATAGTAATACCCAAATATTTTCCTGCGTTCCGGGTGAATAAAACATTGACAAAAATTAGTCGACATAGTTTTGTTCAATAATCCTGCTGACTATTTATAAAATATCTCATTATTTATTATTAAACGTGTCAGCATTTTACACAGGAATGGAAAAGCTGTTATGGTTTTTAAAACGAAATTTAGTCTTTTAAATAGTGAATTTTCAATATTTACCGCAAATGGAGATAATTTGGGGACGTATTCCGTGGTTGGATGACCCTACATTTTTTCGCTGAGACGTGCTTATTTTTGCTCATTCCTTTTTCGTTCGGAAATTCAGCTTGTTATTTAAAGTTTGCAAACCGGGGATTCTCTAACGAGTGGCTGCTATATGTCGGCCAAATTTGGCGTCCAACTGGACATTTTTACGGTTGGAAAAAGTTCGAAAATTTCTGTCGGAAAAATTTATAATGGCCCGTTTTAGCTATAGCTGTCTTTATCGGAGAAAACCCATTACTCCCACTCCGTATGCAGATCATCTCACGCGGCGCACCTTTATGAAACCACCCCCACAAGGCGTACCCTTGAAATGGTACCCACGGCGTTCATAAGACGCTCATTGTGACCATGAGATCGTCTACTTTAATTTTTACCAATCGAGCAAATGTGAAGTCGTCAGGAAAGTTTTAAACCAGAATATTCAATCGGAAAGACTTCACTGAAAAAAACATTTTTTAACCTCAGTTATTTATGAAGATCCTTTTAACATCGGAGTTATTAGCGACCACATTGATTCAATAAACTGTTCTACATAATATTGTGAAACAACAGATAGAACATTATTACTTTTAAGCAAAATCTTTTAATAAACACTTGGAAGAGTAATCGCCGTGATAAATCTTAAGCTCACACCATTGTATCACCAAACAAATTCCAAGCTCAATTCGAAGCTCCATGCTAATATCGTAGATGATACCCGGCTAGTATTAAAAAGCACGTCGCACCGTGGAATCATATTGAATTTTCCAGAGAGCAGTTAAACTCATTTACCTCTTTCGATTATTCAGAGACTGGGCGGGCGCGCGGGTGTAATGAAAAACTAACGAATCCCTTGGCGGAAATTTTTGCACAACAAGAAGCCAATTAAAAGATATATAACTTCACAATGGGTAGAGGTGAACATTTTCCGCGCAACAATTAGCCGCTTCATTCCGCCGTGAAGGGACAGAGAGACGAGAAGCAAACTGAAAGGATTAATTTCTGTCACAGTTAAGTGTCTCTTTTCACGCCGTAGGATCGACGCTCGAAGGTATATTGTATTGTCTCGGCAAATGCAGTGCCGGGTACGAAACGAAACGAAAACGAGACGGAAGGAAACAACAGGAAAATGATGGGACGAGAAAAAAAATGTATGCACGCGGAGAGGAGTATAGTGGTGCAAAGTGGACCATGCGTGGAACGCGGGGCTTGCAGTTTCTGGATATTTAAATGCAGGCGATAGCTGGTTTTATACGCCGAGAAATGTTGCGCGCCGTCCCCGCAGCCGCCGCCGTGTAATACCGTTCCCCATGTCGGATGGTGCACTTGTGAAATTAAATTTTGACCACCGGATTCCCGGTCCTGAGACCGTTACGGCCGAGATTTTAAACGTCCATGGGTTCCCCCGCGCGTCGTTTCGACTTTTCCGCTTTCCGATTGGAAAGTGTTCGATCTGGCAAAAAAGAGAAGGAAACGGCCAATGGTTCCCAAACGTGGTGCCAGGAATACGGATATTTGCATATCACAAATCTGGCCGCGGCAGTTGAGATTTTTCGCCGCCATTTGCATTCTAATTAAACGGCCCGAGGATAGAATAACGGCCATACCTTTAATTGGTAGGCATTCTGCGCTATGACGAGAGACTGTTTCGAAATTTAAATGGAAACATGATATTGTGTTCCGTCGAGAATTTAAATAAGAGTTTGCGTGGAAATGAAATCGCAAGATTGGTGTATACAGTGGTACCCTGATAGACGTTGGAACCGAAATGTCGCTTATATCGTGCACAAACACTATTATTTGATCCCTTGCTGTTGCAGTCGGACAGATAACAGCAGTGAGCAAACGAAACTTTCACAAAAACTTTTGTTTTTATTTTATACGAGACTTTTATCAGCACATTCGTGACGTTTTGCTAATTAAAATCACACCAAACACGGCACTATTTGGACAATATTCATTCGGATAATAGAGGTTTTACTGAATTGTCAATTGAAGAGGTAAATACGCTACGAAATGAGTTGTGTTTGGTTTCGTTTTAATCAGGAAAATGTGACAAACGTGTTGGTAAAAGTATCCTGAAAAATTAATTAAAGTAAAACGATTCGTGATTTGGGATAAAATTAAAAAGAAAAATCTCATGCGAGTTGAAGCTTTATTTTCCAGGAAAAGTAATTTAAAATATCAATCGAGCACGTGTGCATTTGACTGGCGCACAAAGGGTATCAATGTACACCGGAGCTGTGATTATTTCTGCGTCTACAGTAACTCAGAAACAACGTATACGATATTGTATGTATACGCACAGTATTTGTTTGAAAATCTGCGGAGGAAATATTTATCTTCTCTGTTCGAATCCAATTAACTTTAACATCGCAGAGGTATAAATTATATTCTCTAAACTGGTTTACAAATGATCAGAGAAAATCTGCTGTTGTCAGATTCCAATAGTCGCTTGAAGCTTGGAGTAATTAAACCACGGCGCGTCACTGTCTTGCCCTTTCAAAAATACGAAGTGTCCTGACATACTTATTGGGAAATGCTTTGGCGTTGTCTAATAAGAGCTCAATTTTTGAAGTGCGTGTCAGTACCGTCCTACGCTAATTAATTGATCGTGAGCAATGCTTTCAATAGCATATTTGAATGCAATTTCCAATAACATTTCTTGTAACGAAAGTGCCCATCAATCTGATTTTAAATAATTCTGTATATTTTCTTCTTCTGTGCTTAACTCTAGTCACTACACCTACAAAAGATACTTCTTGAATGTAGGTTTTTGAATGCATTTCGCGATCACAAAATTGCTTGGATAAGAACTTAGGAACATAATAGGGGAAGATAATATTTTCATTTCCATTTTGAACTTTCGGGCAGCTTTCCGAGACAAATGGTTCACCGTTCGTCGATTCAGATTTGCGGTGGTTCCTCTGGAGAGCGTTCTTGACCATTACTTATAATTGTGGAGCCCCGATTCCGTCTTCTTTCTCGCATTAGCCCTAATTCTCCCCGGGTGAAAATAAGAGCGACGCTTCTTGGCAGAATGGCTGGTAATCAAGCCGCACCTGCGGTTCCAGCGAGAACTGCGCGGTTCGAAAGCAACGGATCGTAAAGGGCATAACGGAAAGGAGGCAGGAGAGATGGGGGAGCTAGAGAGAGGAAGGGGTAGGAAGAAGAAAGATAAATGCGGGGACAGGCCTGTAGGGAGTGCTCGTGTTCGTCGAGTAATAAGAATTCAGCCAGTAATTACACACCGGAGACTTTTCCAGCGTACTCTCCTCATCCGCGATCCCTTTGTTACGTTCCTCCAGTCTCCGGGGGTTAACGAGTAGGTGTCTACCGTCGCTCTAAGAAACAAGGAGGTCGCGCGAACGGCATGGTCCACTCCTACGACCTTCCTTCGCAGTTCCTTGGCCATGCGACCGCTGTTCCTTCCGTTTTAAGCTTCGTACCCGCCCCCCCCCCCCCCGAGCCTACACCATCGCCGTCTAAACGTTACGGTACCTAACACTCAGAACCCGGCGCGCGACGATTCTCACCTCGTATCCCGGATCCTCGGGAAGAACCAGGTGCGGAAAGTCGAAACGAGTTTTCGCTGCGAGAGAAACGATAGCTCGCTCGATAACTGAATTTCATGGGGAATGATGGCGTCAGGGTGTTTTGATGCACTTAGGAAAATAGGGGTGCGTTGAGAGCCCGTTGCGCCCAGGCGCGACCTTCCACTTCTTTAGCCGCAAGGTGCGCACAGGAAAATTGTTTATGAAAAATTGGTAGGGAGAGTGGCTTCAGAGTGTTGGGTAGCTACTTCTTAAGATAATAATGGAATTTGCGCTAATGATTCAGAAAGAGTCGTCGTGGAGGATCTTTCTGTACTGATCTCGAAGATTCTCATTGTAAATATTAGATCAGTCTCCTTTTACAAATATTTTTGTGCTCCTACAAAAATTCATATAATAACATTATCTCTCGAATGGATGTGATACATCTGCCATCGTTGCCATTGATTAAAGCCTTGCTGGACCCGAGCTCCACAATTTATGTCTTTTTAAACACGAGCTGGTATCGATCAGCGTTTATTGGATCGAGTTTGCAATGCTCGCTGAAGGTACTAAGGTTCTTTGCAGATATTTTAAATTGGCGTGGAAACATTATGTGCACCAGCAACAACGCAGAATACATGAAGATGCTGCGTAATGGGATGAAATATTTTTAACCCATTGTCAGTGTGTACAAAAGCGGATAACAATATGCAAATAAATAAACGTGCATCTGCTACTTTTTACAGTGGGAAAGTGGTGTATTTATTTCGACGATTGTTCCGTTCTTTCAATTCGTTGTGTATTTTATAAAGAGAAAATACGAACGTGTATTTTCAATGTACGAACTTCATAGATTTATTCGTGAATTCAAATGAAAATTATGAAATTAAATGTAAACAGAAAGTAATATTGCATATATTTAGGAAATTTAGAATTGATGTTAATTAACATTGCATTACAATTCCGTTTTAACGAAAATGAATATAGGAATAATTTTTTTTATGTAGTTTTATGTTCCTCGATGGTTATTTAATTGATATAAATTTATTTATGTTAGATTAGTTGTTAATAATCATAATTCTGGTCGTAATTCTTAATAATCTTATCGTGATCGAGTTTTTCACAATTTTTCGTTGTTTGTAAAAGAGCCCGATCCTCTTAAACAACCTCATTGGAAGCTCTAAAACATTGATTAGCCTGATCCTTGGTGCTTTAACTCCCCACTGAAGACAGATATCTTAATATCGCCGACTTGCTCGTTTTAGCTCTGAAGTAAGTAGAACGCATGTAATTATTCAGACTACGAAAATCGTAAATGCTTAAGGTGTTAATACTTCATCTCCACTCTGCCGTCCTTTCGAGTTTCCGATCTTAAAATCGTCATGAGAGGAAGCATCAATCATGCATGCATAATTGCGTTAAGATCTCCTTGATGCACCGAGCTATTCTCAAAAAGACCATTTAGCGCGTTCTTCACGTCTTCCACAATTATTAAATAATAACAACCTTCCTGTCCATCTTTTAGTTTATGTTTAGTTATGCA
The DNA here is from genome assembly GCA_933228785.1 of Lasioglossum pauxillum. NCBI lineage: Eukaryota > Metazoa > Arthropoda > Insecta > Hymenoptera > Halictidae > Lasioglossum > Lasioglossum pauxillum. The sequence continues at coordinate 12,547,683 of OW121705.1, forward strand.
ATCGAAGACAACCTAATAGAATACTACTACAAACATGAATAGTAATGCAATAAATACTGTGTACATTGTTGGATGGTTTCGTAATTTCACGAAAGCAATGTTGACATATTATACTTACCAAGTGCAATCTACTCGTTTCAATTCATTGCAGAGGCTGTAAATTTAAATTCTTTCAAATGAACGCTTCCGAATTTCGAATGCTTTCTGCAGGGCGGCAATCGATTCTCGGTCGACATTAATCTTCGAAGGAACTCATTTCAGCGAGGGGATTGTGTATCGATCCTCATTCTACATTAATCCTTGAAATAACCCATTTTATCCTCGAGCAGCTGGCTAATTAATGCAATTCTCATAACAGATACCGAAATGGCAACCAGCCCCTCCATCCGCGCGCGAATTATTTGAGCCGTTTCAATAAATCGGCTCCACTGACACGGAGATAAGCATTCAATTCCAAATAACAGACATTCATCGATCGGTCTACTTGGCTTAATGAAATCAATGAGCATGCGTCACTGTCAAGGTTGATGGCTGACAAGCGGTCGGCGCGGGCCAACTGCTACACAGTAGGGCTCACTTTAAGTTTGGGATCCGGAAGTAGAATTCTTGCGGTAGCAAACGGTAACGTTTCTCTTCCAGGAATCGCCAAAGTAAGCTAGCACGGGAGTACAAGTTCACTTTAAAAGAAAGCCGTAAACAAAAACTAAGCGTGTAATAAAGAAAATTTCAAATTCTTTTTTGTTTCACCCCTTGAAACGTGGTGTCAGTGGATTGCTGAGATTCTGCTGATTAAAATGAGCCCAAACACGACGTAAATCGGACTACTTTTGTACAATAGACTTTATACAGCGATGTGATAGATGAGTCAGGTAAATACTGTGCCGATCATCTTCTGGTGGACGAGCAGCATGTCTACATTATTCACATTAAATCTATAAAAGTGTCCGATCTACGCCGTGTTTGGACTCATTTTAATCAGAAAACTCACAGCAATTCATTGGTGCTACATTTGAAAAGATCAGACAAAAATTATTCAATTTTAAATTCCCTCTTTTGCCTGATTACCTTTTAAGTTCGTGGTACTTCTTTGAAGTCTGTCTTCATCCCTGCATATAGTAGCGTCTGCGCCGAGTTCGAGGCACTGACAACGAGTGGTGGAGAAGAGTGGGGGAGGGTCCTGCAAATTAAAGCGTAATAGATGTAGCAGATTTCAGTGAGCACTACTAGCTGCCGAATTATTGGGAACGTGGTGAATTAAGCGCTTCTCGTTCGAAAAGAAAGAAAGGAGGATGATCCTCTGCAACTCATCCGTGCGAACCGCTGTATCAGCGATACACACGGTGCTAGCCAGGTTCCATTTGCTCGAAATCCTGCGTGGGATTTGCAGAGACGGCCGCAACGATATTTGCACGCCGGCCGACGCGCGACGACGGTTTGTTCTTCGGACACCGTACGCTAGTCACCGCGACGTGTTTCGCGCGACAAATTAATCGCCGGGATTAAAACACGTTCGCCGGCTCAATTAGAGGGTGCATTTCGCAGCTTGGAATTAGACCGACGACCCCGGACCCATGTCGCGGATCCTTGAACACGAATCGAGTCGTATCGCAACTCTGCCGGTAATTAAATGCCGATGCGCAGTCGAAAAACAGCTACCGACAGTACTAGAATCTGAACGACGAGCTTTAATTTTACAATTATTATAATTGGATCAGCGAGAGCATTTTTAAGTCTTGAATTTCAACTGATACAAAATATTAAAGAGAGAAATATTTATGCGAACAATTATTTTGCACGAAGAACCGCAGATTATTACCTCGCTTCCAAGCAGATGACAGCGGATTATTCTGGAAAACGGTTTTTGCATAATCAGGGACTAAAAAGAGAGTTACGGGAAAAACGAGAAATTGCGGGTAGAATGGGCAGTCGCCTGTTCAAAGCTTCCGCAATGGTGGACCGGGCAGAATGTTATTTTCCGTGTTGATGGATACGGCAGGAAGTTTTCGGCACGGCAATGACGAGGCGGCTTTTCAAGGCTTATTAACCGCTGTGTGTGTATCGGGAACGCGACAAAAGCGTGTTCGTGACACGGTGTTAATGACATGGTCGAGAACTCGCAGCTTGAACACGCACAGAAAGTGGCGTGTCTTCTTCAAAGAGACTGTGCGACCCTTGCATGGGTCCCAGAGCGTGGTCCGGGCCGACGCGACGCGACGCAACCAGAAAGAGTCACCACCGAGCGTGAAAAGATTATTTCCTCGGGATTACGTCGAGCGAATTCTCCCGTGAACATCTCTTTCTGCTTCCCTTCCCCGAAATTGGATCTCGAATGTCCTAATTTAGAGAAAAACCTGTAAAACCATTCGACCCTTTTACCCGAATCCTTTTCTTCTCCATTCTCCTTCGTCGAATTGATTATTTCGACCCCCCGGAATATTACTTTTCCGCGGGCTTTGTAATAAGCGATTAGAATGTAATGGCTCAGGCGTGCAACTGTGCTTGCCCTCTCCCTCTCCCAGGAAAAAATTGCTATATAACAGCGTTCCACTAGGGAAGGAAAAGTTTCGGGGACTTTAATGAAAAATTAAACGACCGCATTTCTGCGGCGTGCTACGTAATACGTACTACGAACTAACGGCCACGAGTTAGAGAAACAATTAGAAAATCTGCCCGAGAATTGTACGTTGTGTTTCGTCAGATTTTTCCTGCGATCCAGAAAGTGTGTTGATAAGGTTCCATCGTGCAAAGTTACAGGGGAAATTCAACATTCAACATTAAAATATTTGCTCAAAAAATACCTAGTCTGTGTGGAAACAGTATACCACTTCAGTCACTCTATAAAAATAACGAGTGTATTTATTCAGATTTTTATTGTAATATATGTTCAAAGACATAAATTTATCGAATAGAATGAAATTGTAGGTTACAATTATTTTACACGAAAAAAGTAGCATGATTTAAAACAAGACGTGAGTTTCTAATTACTTCCCAACATAAATTGCCATATTTATTAATTTATTCATAGCAATAAAAGTTTCAGAATATTCTAAAAATGCAGTTTTTAAAAGTTTCTGCAGTTCTTAATTACAGTTCGTAAAGTTCCTGAGAAGTGAATAAATAAGTTAGATTAGCAACTTTAAACACATTTGATATTAAATATCAAAAGTCCTTATAAAAGTATCTACATATTTTTATTGTTTGTATTAGATGGTATTTCTTTGAATGGAACGGTACGTTGTGAGCAGGGCTTGAAAGTACACAATCACTATTGCTATTGAATTATTAATGGCTGTATGTTGCATAAATTTCACATACAGCATTACCGATGCTGAAAGGTTCTGCTCTAATATAATTGGCTGATTTCAACAGAATCAAACATATCTTGATCACTACGGACTACTATTTAGAATCATTGCCACTATATCAATAAAATTAGTGTTTCCAATAATTACAGGTACATACAGCAACGTTCGGTAGAGTACAACTGACATAACATACTAATCGTCAGACTACACGAAATGCTGAAACAATATTAATGAGCCGACGCGAATATGCTATTGTTACACAGATGGAATAACCGATAATGAAGTACTGAGTTAGCTGATTATCAACTGTATTAAAAAACACTTCGAGTTCCAGGGACGAAGGGAAATTAAGGAGACAACACAGGCTGTTTGTTTATAATTCCTCTTGAATCGAGTTAATTTCAATTGTTAGTCTCACTGATTGTCGCAATTTCTTAACAATCAGAACAGGCTTAAAGTTTGCTCTTTCTTCCCTAATTTCTAGTTAAGTGAACTATTATTATTTTTATAACTAAACGATTTCGGACAACCTAATAATTAATAAGTAGATGGATTTTATGCATGTATAAAAATGAGTAGATCAAATGTAAAATAGAAAATACATTTAAAGGATTTAAAAATGTTGGAAACAAATGAGAAATAAATATCCAGGTAGCTTCTGTGTGTTACAATTAACGCAGACAGTTTGCAGACAATTTTGCGAAAATCTTTAAATTAGGGTGACAGATGCAAGGGATGCCCCTAATATTTCGAAGCACACACATACGTGCGCGTAGAATCGTAGAACGAATCAGGTGAAAGGATTTTTGTGAAATCGACATCTTCGGCAACTTCACCTGAGATTTTACGCGACATTCCCGTCTATAGAATTTATATGACAGAAGGGTATACTACGATTCAACGAGCTGACGAACTTTTGAAAGGTGATAGGGAACCATTCTGTCGAAACCAGATTTGTCATCCATTGTAGACCGAATGGTCGGCTACACACGAACATTCTTTCACGCGAAACTAGATCAGTCCGTATCAAATCTGCGACGAGATAGGTACGCGAACCACACAACTATAAATACATCGAGCCCGGGAAACTTGCACTGAAATTCCGATGAAGGTTTAATCATTTCTTTTTTCATGTCCGCAGTCGCGTAAATATTAGGTTATTGCATAATTTCAGTCGTATGTCAACGCTGAAAATTGAAGAACAAACGAAATACGGAAAGTATAAAATATGGCAATTTACTATACTGAAGACGAGAGTTCGAAGTATGTCAGAAGTTATGAGAAATTCTGGAATATTTTAGTAAATGGTTCTTGTTTGTAAATAATTATCTTGACAGGAACTAGAGGAATATACTTTTGGAATGGGAAAAGTGTGCAAAGGAAAATTAAAGAAGTCGACTGAATATGTGTGTGCACTTCCTTTTGACAAAGCCTCTGTAGATTTGCACTGCTCGATGCAATTTTTCATTTTCTGTAAAAACGTCCGGGAAAAAGTTCCGACGCTTTTCCAAGACATTTTCATCAGAAAATGGGAAAGTTTTATGGAAAGATCTTGCGGAATTGTTGGGAAGATTGATCATAGCCATAGCAAATATTAGCTACTGTCTCATTCCTGTTTGATGGACGCAAAAGTGACAGGATTCTTCTTAAACGATGCATATATTCTACATAATAACTATTATTTCTAAAGCAGGGACTTACCAATTTGTGACAAATGTAATTCTTGAAGCTGCAAGCATATAATTCAATCATCCACATAACATAACAGCAATACCATCATTTGAGACTTTGAACAATAATATGATTCTTCCTGCAGAACGTGTTTGATATTTTAAAAAATCTTCGGGTTAAAAATTACCTCTCTGGTCGGTCGATTCCGAGCTGCAAGCCCAAATGGACCAAAAAGTACCGGATAGACTTGTGCTCATTAATTCGCAAAAGAAACACGCAGAACGATCGTCGACATTTCGCGGGCCAATTGGAGATCGATAAAAAAATTCGAGAGAATTATTGGAGATTATGTGAAGTACATTAAACGCACACCTGGGTAACGATAGAGAGAAAGAGAGAGCAGACCCGGCTCCCGTTCGTAATGCGAATTTAATTTCGTGAATCTCGAAAATCATTCTGTCGAAAAGTTCCGTCAACAACTCAATTTTTAGTAGGCCGAAAGTTGCCGGTACATCATCGAATGTTACGAGGAAAGTTGAGAAGTGCTTGAAAACTTCTGCTCCGAGCGATCGGTTTCCGCTTACGTTGGTCGAGTATTGTAGAAAAATGGCGTCCGATCGCACATTTTTCTGGAACCCCGTGTGTGCCTGCGCCCAACAATCGCGATTTATGCGTGAACAACCGATTCATTCCGATCTCTTTGTTGCAGGACTATGCATGAACTGCGATAAAAAGTGAGCACGGCGATTCCTTTCGAATAATAATAATAATAAAAACGAAAGAACAAAGAAACCATTTATTAATACTACAACTGTAGTTATTCGAAATTCTAGTAATAAGTATTAAGATCAATATTTTTAATTCATACAATATTTCATAAAATCAGGAATTCAATAGAACTTATTTTTCCAGTTTTGTTATTTTGCCAGTTTCTGTGTTATGCATAAAAGCTGAAGGTAGTTTTAATTGATACGGCGATGAAACTTTTAATAAATACTGCAATGCTCACGATGTAATATTAATAGGATCCTGTTATAATATTAAAAACAATTGGGATAAAAAAACAAGGTGGGCAGGAATAAAGATAATTTTCACCGTATTTTTACTGACTGTTTCGGTGGATATTCCGCAGCCTCTTAATTTTGAAGAACTGTCTTAAACTTTGATGGTCTGATAGGTATGCGATAACTATAAACAAGCAACATGAAACTTCAAGTTTCGGAAGCGTATCAATATTTGACAGACAAGCAGTTGAGAAAGTTAAACATGGTGCATATTAATGAATAATTAACAATCTTATCTATGTTATCAAACTACTTCTATACTCTGTTGACAACTTGTACTAACATAAATACATATATCAGCTGTAAGTCTTCATAATATTATAGTTCGTCATTTTTAATATTAACATATTAAATTAGAACAGAATTCAACTATTATATTCCATTTATTAATATTTATTAAACTTTAGCCCCATTTACAGACACTGTATTCTAAACTTTCATGTTTAGAGAAATGCTTTCATTTCAGCATAAAATAAATACTTCGGAATTTGTTCCAATGATATACTGTACTCTTAAGCGAAACGCTGTCGCTCACAATACACGTAAGAAACGCTATTAACTATTCAGAAACGGAAACTTCGATTACTGTGACAATTCTCAGTCCGGTTACCCGAAGTTCGAGGACATGGAATTGTAACATCTGTTGCATGAAAATTAAACGCAAATACAATGGCAGGTTGCAGAACAATTCTGAATGTCTCGTTAATAACGTCTGATTTATGCGTGCGAAATGTTTCATTCAGAATAGCGAACATTTACTTAGCTTGCTGTATAATTCGCCTATCAGACGTACTGGAAAGGATCTATTTAGAACATTGTATGTATTTCTCTGAACATATTATCGCAGATTATTTAATACTTTTTAGAACCCTGTGATGCACAGCTAAGTATTTCATGAATATTTCGATAACAATCACAATTTTAGTTCTGAAACAAGCTGTACTCTGCGAGTCACACAATGACCCGTATGTGACCTCAAACTTGCACAATGACCACTATGGGACCCCAAAGTTACATAATGTTCTAGAGACTGTGGATCATTATGCAATTGTTCATTTTGATATTAAATTTTATGGAAATTAAGTTGAGAGAAAAATTTCTTTCATTGACTAGAAGATTCTTTGTAGTAAAAATTTAAAAAATAATTAGTTTCGCACTGGACTGTCTCTTCTGTAGCACCACCAACTATAATTTCAAACGCCTAATTACACTGGAAAAATAATAGGTTCAATGAGTTAATGATTTTTATTCACGTACACATTCGTTTTTCCAAAATGCATCGAAATCCGCAATCCCCTCGCACCATAAAATTCTGAACTCTCATCTCAAAAAGCCGCGCTGATCTCGAAACTAAACAGCGAAAGAACCGTCGATTTGCATAAGCTTGAACGTTTAATTGTACAAACTGCGCGCGAAAAGTGGACGAGAAAGAATCGGAGCAGTGGCTCGCGATTCAGCCGCGAAAAAGTTCGTTCTTCAAGAGATTCGTCACGCTCCCCGAAACTCATTGTTAGTAGGAACAATTTCCTTCTGGCGGGTCCCTTAATTAAATTTGAAAAAAAGACGAACGCTCGCCAGCTTAAAGTCGAATCAAAAGTACATTAAGAACACTCATTTGTTCAATCCGTGGAAGTCCCCTGGAACGTTTCTGTGCCCTGCCAGGTGAAAATGAGATCGTCGAATCCTCCTCGGATCGGATCGGATCGAAACCTCGGAACTTTCGGCCCGGCATTGTTCCCATGGCAGAACACTTTCATTACTCCTCCCCTCGTTTTCCGCGCGATTATTCGGTTGCGGATCGATTTCCATGACCCACTTGAAATTTACGCTACCCGGGCGGCTTCGGAGGGGGTGGGATTTCGAGTCCCGACCGCCATGACGGATATTGGTATGGTAATTGGCCGAAGATGTCGTTCCCGATTCGTCCGAAACACGTTACACCTTGGCTCCGATGACATTAACTGACGCCGTGCTCGCTTATCAGTGGTCGTTGGCCGTCGATCAGACGCGTCGTAAATAGATTTAAACTTCCGGCGACGCGATCGAGCTTATGGGGGGGTGTTCCGCTCTTGTTCAGGGCCGACAGCGAGCCCCTAATACCAGCAAATTAGTTTATCGTAAAATCACGCCAGCCGAAACTAACGATGTCACTCGTGATCGGCCCCCCTCCCTCGATTTTCTACATACAGCGGATCCAGATAAATATTTCAACACCAAATTTCGAATTTCGAGGAAATCAGCCATTTGTAAACCGCGATTGTTTCATGGAAAACAATAGTACAACAATGAACCCAGTCTCAGTTTAAAAACGTGATTGAGAAAAACCGAAGACAAGTTTTCATTGAAACAATTTTAATCTTAATCGTCATTATTCTACGCTACTGTCTAAAAACAGACACACTTGGAACGTATCCAAAATCATTGAACAATTTTTTTCGTGAGTGAATCTTGGATTTGAAGATCGAGATAAATTATACAGAGAAAATTGATTCACTATGAGGGCTTCACACCACCGAACATGATCCCCATTTGTGTTCTACAAAACAATGAAGAAAAATCGTACATTATTTCTTAAGGTTTCGTTGTAAAGGAGTGGCTTCCATCTTCGAATCTGTGGTGGATTCGTTCATAGAAAATATTTTTTAATGTTTTTACAGATATTTCAAATTACAGCATTTTTTTTAGAAAAAATGGGTCCTTCAGTTTGTCATCTGCTAGATCATGTAAAAATATCTTAGAGGAAAATGAACAATGGATAGCGAAAGTAGAGAGTTCAAACTTTAAAACAAGTCCAAGTTTATTGCTGTGCGATAATTTTTTGCGGAATTACAACAGGTTGTAATTGTACAGGGTGTGGCCGGATGAGTGGTGCAACCGGACAGGCGATGATTCTACAAGTAAAACTAATTGTTTTGTCTTAAAACGACTAATTGTTCTTGATAAAGATTAGCATGATTCCCGATCATCATTGATTAATGCTTCCAATTCTTCGTTTGGGAACTTCTGGGATACAGCACAGCAATCTTTCACGTCGAAATCATAATTTCTAAATCGCTGAAACCAATCTCTCTCGGCCACATTTTGGCGATTTGGGACTACCGTGCGCCGTTGATTTAAAGGAGCGTTTAATCATTCGCCGGTGAACGTTTTATCGGAATCAAGAGGATTTCCGTTCAGTGAAAGCATCGCGCGGGGGTTATGTGTTTTCCTCGAGTTCGATGAAACTGCTTGTTTCCGCCGAACCACTCTAGAACTATGCTGCTTTTCCGTTTCCAATCGGAATCGGCCAATACTGATTCGTTAACCAATCGTATGTATGTTTGGGCACACTCCGTGCTCCGAGTTTGTTTCTATTGTTCCGAAGAAAGTTATGTTTCGTTATGTTCCTCATGTTTATTAATGGTGAGAGGAAATGTCTAAATCATTTTATTTTTAAAATGTAGTAGTCGTGTTTTGGTAATTAGGGGGTGCGAAGTTAGGTGAAAAATCATTATAATTTCCACTGTATCAACACTTTTGTGCCGACCACAATTTCCAGCACACAAAAAAGGACGAAAATACTAATTACTAGTCCACAGACCTTAATGCAAATTACCACTTTAAACTATTATAAAAATTAAAATGCAGGAAGAATTCCTTCCATTGCCTAAAAGAGTCTCTGCTGCAAAAATAAAATAAAGATATTATTCAACTTCATTCAGACATATTATCTTATGATTTGAGCACGTACCATAAATGCACAAAGCGATGTACCAATTGCCTATCCTTTAATCCTTTAATCAGCTATTTTTCATTTTCCTCAAAAGAAGAAAAAAAAACGATTCCTTTATTCCGAGTCTATAAAGTTTGAAAATTGAAATTTTCGTGTTGCAGAAATATTTCCGTCCGAGTTAACGGGTATTCAAATTGTTTCATATAATCTGCCCTATTATGCTATAAATTTGCAATGTTGGAAGTTCATCGAATGCCTACGGTGGTGTTCCAAGTTGTAATAATTTCCTGGCGTATAATGGAAGGTTTCGTTAAAGGATCGCTGCAGTTTGATATTTCTTGAGTAGATAAAGAAGTCGTTGGAATGATAACGACTCCGGTAATTCCACGGATCGGCTTCGGTGTTCGACGTTCATTAGACAACTCCGCTCTGCTGAAACTCGTTAAATCATTTAATGGAAATAAACTCGGCGAGATATTTGGCGACCCGATATAGAGAATTCTTTTTTCGGTGTTTATTCAATAATAAAGTTTGATTTCTATAGAGAAAATCTTGTAAATTGTTCTGTATAAAAGTTGAACGCAGAGTTAGCAATAAAATTGGAAAAAATTGTACATTACTCCATATATCTTTGGTTTTTCAGATTGAAAAGTTTATTTCACAAGATTAAATAATTTAGTACATACGACAGGTGTGCACAATAATTAGGTTGCGGAGTTCGTGCATTGATAATAAAAATGGGTGGATATAATTTAAAATAAAAGGTTAACAAAATTAAAGAGCTTCAATATATCATTTTCAACTTGCTAAATTCGAAAAGAAAGAACTTTTTACTTGACTTCAGTTGTTTACAACCAATACACATTTTTCATAAAAAATTAGCCTAATTAGAATACAAAATGTTAATGTCACAAATACACATTTAATTGTCCTAGAATTCTAGTCAACCATTGCAAACATTTTCAGAGTCTTTATAATACTCGTGACGTACGTATAATGAATGCCTAGAAATGATTAAGCACAGTTGTTCGGCATACAATTGTTTTTCGCGGATCCTTTGTTCGGTTGAGCAAACCAGAATTATACGCCAAACGTTCTCGTTAATTGACGCAATCTGTAGGCCACACGAAACTACTTGGTTGCGACGACAAAATCTTATTCAGAACGTTCACTTAACACAAGCACACAAAAAGCTTGACAGAAATGGTAGCAAGAAGCAGTTTCAACAAAAGAGCATAATGGTAAAGGGTTACTAAGCGGCGTTCTACAAAAACCCCTACTCAACAGTGAATGTTAATTGCACCGCGGTTAATTAATCGTTAAACAGTTTAAGAGACACGCGAGTAATCCTTTGTTCGTGTAAGTGCATTTTTACTGCATTTATGTTCTCGAGAAACTGGCGTTCCTTTAATAAATGAACGAGCTTTTTTCGCGATGGCAGTTATAATTATAACGCGATTTACAAAATACGTACACAGAATGATTTAACAACAAATCTTCATCTAATAGATCAAAATTTATTGTTTCAGCTTCTAATTATATTGACATTGCTAGTAAGTGCTGTGTAAACTCTGTCGTAATTAATTATTAAATACTCTACACTTTTATAAAGTAGCTGTCTGCAAAATATTTCAACATAAATGATTTCCTTTTTGCAACATTAAAATCCGCTACGAATTTGTGCACCCGATAAATATTATTTATAAAATATTACACGATAGACAATCTTTTTTTGCAAAATGTTAAGTTGCTCTTGCCGTTCTCGAAATGAAATGTTAATTATCATAGCTCCCATATTCCAACCTGCTGCACTCTAATTATCTTGAACAAACATTAATTCATATGAAAAATTCTATCGGATTAAAATTTCCGCGAGCGGCGTTGTTGTCACAAAACATAGTGCTAACAAAGCCGCGATGGTAGTTATAACGCGCATCATGCTTTCCGAAGGGCTTTACGGTAACAATTGAAATGCCCCTCCGCGCGGGAGATAATGTGGGACTCTTTGATCGGGACCAATTAAATGTGACCGCAAACAAATTAAATTAGATTCTAACGGAATTACTGTTATCGCGTTTTGCCTCGGCCGGCCAATAATTCCGACGGATGGGACGTTCATTTGTTGCTTTTCATGTTGAGCGAATTTCATCGCACCGAATCCGATATGCGTACAGACAGCAGTCAGGCTGTAACGTTCGTGTGCGTATGCACAGGAATGCACTAACCTGCCTACTAATTACTAACGGTAGGACAGTGCATTGGTCCAGATCCTCTGGCTGGATATACCTGGAACTGCGCACGACGGACGCAAACATATAGATCGTATTGAACCAATGCCATCAAGTTAGACTTACGCCGGAATGGTGTCAGACACGCGCCACATATGTATAATTTACGTACAGGGTGGGCAGAAATCTGTCACAACAAAGTGGTCACAGATGCGGGAACAATAGACAATATTGTTGGGAATAAGTGTCGTCTTCAAGCGCAACTTCACTGAGACAGGTCAAGATAATCATAAGTTAATCAAGAAATCGTACCTTTAAGGGGTTAAATCAATATTTATTCCAATAAATTTCAATAAAATCAATTTCTTTTAAGCTATCATTAGCTACCATCTTCCTTGCAAATAATAAATGTTAGGAAAATATTAAGAAGCAATACTCTTACAGTAAAGTGATACATACTCGTAATTGTAATACTCTTTTTCAATCAATATAGCGGTATAACAGTGACCTTCAATTTTCTAAACGGAATGCTACACCAGTGATGCCAGATGAGGGGAGTCACGGTGAAATGATATACCCCCTCTCTGATGACGGGGATGAGCAGGGCGAATGGGAGACACGTTGCACGTGCGTGATGGGGACCGTGGAGTGTGCGCCTGCGCACGGTGCTGGAATGGAATAGTGGAAGGGGTAGGAGGAGAGTACATGAGCGCCGTTCGGCGCTCCTTCTGGCATCACTGTGCTACACATTTTGTTATATCATATGGAACAGTGTGTCAAGACAAATTCATTCGTATACGACACGATAACTTTCAAGGTCACACAAGGTCAGATATGGAAAAAACATTTTGATCTGAAATTTCATCAGCATCGGAGAGGTGTACCCTTTTGTAAATAATTACCAAGAATTCTTGTAAATACATTAGTACAAACTATAGAACATATTTCTTTCATTTCTGACCTTGTATGACCTTCATATATGCTTTCATACGATATAAAAAATGTACAGCATTCCATTTGGAAAATTGAAGGTCACCTTCGTTTCTAGAACAATAGTGAAAACACACAACAATTCCATACGCTATTACGTTTCAAGTGCGAATGAAAGTTATACGGAAAAGACGTTTGTTATTTTATCACTTCACTATATAATTTACCTTGTTATCCACGATCAGTGCCATCTTCCCGTCGAGAAGTTTCCGGTTGCTTTCCAGTGACGTCACTTTGAAACTGTTAGTATCTTGTTATAAATTCTTCTACCTAAGGGACTTCGAGCTATGTATTTAAATTTTTACTATATGTGGCATGTATATTCACGTATAAAAATGTTTCTACGTGTCTTTTTATTTTAAACTCGAGTTTAACTTAAGTTTAAATTGTACGCTCGTCTCGCTGTGGGAGTTTTAAAGTGCCGGTCGTCAACTTCAATATGAGACTTTGGCCGAACAGTTACTGCGGATTACAGCCAGCAACAATTAATGGATGTATACGATGAATCGGAGAGAAAACGACCTTTCACCGGTGAAGGGAGCAGGCACGTAATCCTGGAACACGGCAATGCTCGGTCACATTTTGCACAAAGGACGAGGGACATCCTCTATGCGTTCGGATGGGAAGTCATGCCGCATGCGACATACTCTCCAGACATGGCCCCAACTCTGTTCTGGTCCCTCTAACACAATTTGGGGACATTGCAATTCCATTGCAGGGATCAAAAAACGCATCGATCACTTCATAGTCTATGACAGACTCCACACCTTTCATGTGATCTACCATGGATGGGAAATAATCTTGTATACTTCCTTTATGGACAAAAACTAACCACTAAAAAAAGGCACCAAAATGTATTTGCACACCTAATACATTGTATATCTGTAGGTATCCCAATATTTTCAAAAATCAATCGAGATATGTAAATTATTCATTGTAACTGTCCGATCACTAATATCTCCATTGTTGATACGACCACTAAAGAATAAATAAACGATCAAAGCCCAACAGATTTGAACTGTCGCGACACGACAGACTACAATCACGTTATTCCCACGTTGGAGCGTGTAAAGCGTGCAGTGTAATAAATTCTCTTTTCCCATGGTCATGTTTCGTGTGCTGTCACTGTTGATAAACTAATTACTGGCTTTTTGAAACTGTCATCTTATATAGTGCGTGTCAGGCAGGAACAGATGGAATAGTTTAATCCTCTCGTGCTGCGCGCACACGTTGAATGTAGGACACTTACAGAAGGTAAAGTAAATCTAAAAAATTATTGTACAATTACTGGAACTCAAATTAATTTTTATCTAAGCTGATGATACATTTGCTTATTTAATACTGTACAAACCTGATTGATTAGGTGTGAACACTATATTTAAAATCACAGCTTAATTCGAGTTTGATGTGGACGCAGATTCAAATTACTATGGTCCACATTTAAACAGCAAATTAGTATACCAGAGCTATACTTGACCATTTAGTACTTTCTACCGAAATTCTACTGTGCCACATACGTGACACACATTTTTAACAGGACACCTCTGTAGGTAGAATAAGTAAGTAGCATGAACATGCACTTGAATGAACGTTCTGCTACTATAATATTTAGAGAGCATTATGCTGTTGAAATATGTTTTTATAAAACCTGCAGGTGTCCTAATAATCTTCTGCGACACAGTATACGAGTACGTGGTGTGCCATGTAACTTTATCACTTGAAATGTTTTCAGAAAATTCGATACTTCGTAAGGCAGTTTCCCCAAAAATTCAAGAGAGAGAGAGAGAGAGAGAGAGAGAGTGCTCTCGGAATTTATTATTCTAGGTCGATTTTGGAGTGCAGTTTCTTATTTATACACCATACGTAAATGAAGATGGTTTAAAAATATTGCACACTCACTACCACAAAAGATATACAGTCAATTTTACGCAATTCTTCTATTTTCTTTTCATCTTCTATTATCTGACACCAAAAAGTATTTGAACTTAAAATTTCTGAATCTTGAGAAATTGACGATATTTAACCTGTTCTAATTTCGTAAAAAATAATCTTACAGCAATAAACTTGGACTCATTTTAAAGCTTGAAGTCTCTATTTTGGCTATCCATTGTTAATTTTTGTCCAAGATATTTTTTCACGAAGTAGCAAATGAGAAACTGAGGGTCTATTTTTCCTCAAAAAAGCTATAAATTGAAGTCGCTGTAAAAACATTACAAATTGTTGCTGCAAACGAATTCTCCACAGCTTTGAAGATTGAAGCCTCTCCTTTACAACGACACCACAAAGATTGATGTACGATTTTTTTCGCCGTCTTATGAAACAAAAATGATGATCAAATCCGGACAGGCAACAATGCCTGTAAAATGCAACGACATTAAGATTCGTCGGATCAGTTCGGTTTGTTTGCCGTCGTTTCGTGCTGGGAATATTTTCCGCGCCGCGATTTCGGGTTCGCCTGGATACCTCCAATCTTCGTTCGACGCCGCTTTAAGTTTCCGGAAGTTAGGCAAATGTGGGGTATCATCTGGTTGCACTTTCCAGTCAGGCACATCCCGAACAAAGCAGGCCCGCCCACATGCATACACGTATACACTGGCTGCCTTCTAATTACTGCTGTTGGTCCAGATCCCGGGCTAAGATATCTCACATACGAAACCATACGTCAAACCAACCGATCGTAATAACGCTTCGATGCTATAGCATGCACGCATATCAGAACGCACACATGCGAGTCGTCGCGTGCGTGGGTGTACGCCGGTGTAAACTCTATGTAATTGTCGATAATCGGTGTCACTGTGAAATTGCCGACTATCGAGCGCGAAGCTGCGTCGGGCATTTATTCCAAGACACTTCATAATGTTACTCGTGCACAGTAGTCCATCATGTTGTAATCGAAACGGTGAAACATAGTCCAGCTTCGTTCAATTTTGCATATCCTGGAAATTTGTTCACACATTAAATACTATGAGATTCTTTAATCCTTAGTACTTCTCTATGCTGTGTGTGACTGAAGTATTTAGAATAAGACACTATACAGGGTGGCCCACATAACTCTGAACAGCTCAATATCTCCGTTACTTTTCGTTGTACAAAAAAACTTCGTAGGACAAAGTTACACTGTTTGAAGGGCAACATATAACGGTGTAAGGGAAAAAATTTTCAAGGTCATTTTTATGAGATTTCAAGGTTATCGATGTTTTTTTAAATGGAATGAGGTATTTTTTAATACATCAATCGATGCAGCTGGACATTCTTTATAAAAAAGTACTAACCTATGTATGTCGAAAAGTTAGTAGTTCAGGAGATATTTCAATTTAAATAACTCCAAAATACCATTACTGTCGTACTAAGGCGTTACACAAGTATGTAAACACTAACGCCTTAGTACGACAGTAATGGTATTTTGGAGTTATTTAAATTGAAATATCTCCTGAACTACTAACTTCTCGACATACATACGTTAATTTTTTATAAAGAATGTCCAGCTGCATCGATTGATGTATTAAAAAATACCTCATTCCATTTAAAAAAAACATCGATAACCTTGAAATTTCATAAAAATGACCTTGTAATTTTATTTCCCTTACACCGTTATATGTGGCCCTTCAAACAGTGTAACTTTGTCCTACGAAGTTTTTTTGTACAACGAAAAGTAACGGAGATATTGAGCTGTTCAGAGTTATGTGGGCCACCCTGTATATTGTTAATTAAGGGTGAATACTAATAGTAGTTTGTTCAATTGTTCATGTCCTGGAAATTCTTTAATATATTCAGTGAAAGTGGCTGGTTCTAATATTTTTAATTTACAAATGTTGAGATTCTAAAGATTCATACATGACGAATTATTCAACTACTTTATTTCTTTGGGTATATATTATTTCAAAAATAGCTAAAAATTTGGATAGACCTTGTTATTTTTATACAGTAATTGAAAATAGTCACTTTTAGTGCTATTAAACCTAGTGTTAAAAAGCAACTATTTTACATATTCAGCCTTTCCTTATAAAATATAACCAAAGAAATAAATTTGTTGGACAATTCCTCATCTTTACAATCTCATCAATCGCAAATTGAAAATATCAGAACACGTAATTTTCCATTCCAATATTGATGAATTTACTGTATTAGTCCATCGGTTCATTTTTTATATAAAAATTATACTCCAGTGAAAATGAATCAAGAATTTCACGATCTATTTACGATGGTTCCTATTAAAATACAATTGTATATTTTAAGCTTCTACAGATAAAATTGATTTCACTCCGGCCGTTTCCTGAATAAATAATTACTTCAATTACCCGACTGTCCTATCGAGTTTCGACGGATCGAACCACGGAAATCGAACGACGTTTGAACATCCAAAGATCTTCGAGAAATGTTAAGGTATGGTAATCGGCAATCTCGGACATACGGTTCACAAGATTGATTCAACGAATCCGAATTGAATTGAACAACGAGTTGCCTGCAGCTTTGAATCGACTACCGCGACCCGACAATGGGAGAAATGGAAATGCCAAATCCGGCTGTTTGTCGATTACATGTACCCTTCCGGATCTATAATACACGATGATTTACTTCGACTGATAACAGGGAATAACTGTGCTGCTTGGATCGTAGGAAACGATAGCAAAGCTCACTCTCGATTTACGCGGAATTTGATCTGCACGATTTCAATTTTGTCCGGTCTCCATCTTCCTGTTCCCTCGTCTCTCGATGACGATCGTTACTATACCCTCTGCTACATTTTTCATTCTACTCTTCCCGTATCTTGGATCATGCAATCGTACGATTTATGTGTACGCGAAAATTACTGCATCAATGCATAAATCGGAGAAAATACTTTTAAAAGCTGGAACGAACAACTTCAGTTTTTTCGAGATATTAGAGAGATTAGTTTACTTGGTTTAGAATTTTGTTCATATTGTTACTGCTCGAAATTTGGAAGAAGAAAGCGATCTTTTGTATGCATATTAAAATGAGACTGTTATTTGAATTATAAATTCTATGCGCCGAGCTATTTTCAGCTTTATGCCGAGAACTTTTTAAGAATCATCAGATCGAGTTCAGCTAATGCTAAAAATTGAATGAACTTCAATTAAAGAATTCCAATATTGGGAATTCGTACGTCCAGCAGCAACTGTTAAATGCAATAATAATGACGACTAAAGTGCATTAAAGTTAATTGTGTGCTATTTTCGAAAAGGGTGTATTTGAAATTGAAATGAAAATTCTTTATACGGTTTAATCTTGTGCAAAATGAACTTAATCTTTATAAAATGTTTCATAAGAGGTAAATGTCATTTGAGTATGAAAATTAACAATACATATTATGAAATTATAATTTTAATTCATTTTCAAACGATTTCATTATTTTACTAACATTGAACCACTTGGCTTGATGGTGGAATTAATTTATTTTCAAACGATTAAAAAGGTTTCTGAAAGTCACATCAGTCAAATTAAAAGTTAATTATGTACGAATTTGTATTCTTCAAGTCTCCACTAATTTCACTCTTTACTGGACGAGCACATGATAGAGTGTCTGACGAAATGAACACTATAAATCGTCCAACTTTAATTCCACCCACGGTGATGTAATTAGAGACAACATTCCTGGATCAAACTATTTCAGAACTGCTGCAAGTTTAACAGCGAAGAATCGATAATATGGATTGGTGTGGTTAATCGTCGAAATAAACCTAAAATGACAGAAATTCAAATGCGGAGTGCTTGGTGGATTGCAATACATTATCCAATTCGAGCGAATAGTACCTACTAACAAAATAAACGCGTCTTAGAATCCCAATTAAAAATTGCATTAATCGTTTGAAGTACATAGCTTTAGGTATTTTTAAGTTCCCAGAAGATTATGTTACTTTGATAAACTTTCGAGGAAATTAAAAAGATTAATTACACTTGTCCAACAAGTGATAAAGCAAGCACACATATTTTTAATGAAAATTTACGTAAGCTGATGACCTGAGACTTTAACTTCGCTCATTATAGAATAGCGTGTCGTGTATATTTTCCACATTTTAAACAAATTTTTTTTGCAAACTTCATCGTGGGAAGAACGTTTAGCACCTGATTAATCGTGTGTGTCGTGTACATGAATAATCACGTAACCGGTTTTATTAACGAAAAGACGTTTGTATCTGAAGTAAAAATTGCGTTAGGCTAAAAAGTTATAGTAATTGACACTAAGAATATGAAATAAATTAGATTTTCAAAGCGTTAATATTTTTTACTGTGCCATATGTTTTCAAAATTGCGAATTTTTACTTTTATGTTGGGTAGTTCCTCGAGTTGAAAATTAGAATAAATATGAAGGTAAAAATTTATAATTTTATAGTCCCATGAAAAAATAGAAAAATATTAATACTTTAATATATAGAAACATAATCTAGACTTTTTAATATAAACAAAATTTAACATTAGGTTTGTGTTTACTTTATTTCTAGTAACTTTAATAGCAATCACTTTTATTAATGATTAACGAACAATAAAGAAAACGACAAAACATTGGCTATGCATTCAAAATTAATTACCGACATGATTACAACGAGGGTGAGTGCATTTATCTGTAAAATAGGTGATTTATGGCTGAGCCCGCATGAAGTGAATCCTGTCGCAGCCAACAAAACATGATAAAATATGGTTAGCATATCAAAGTAGCTCACTAAAAACATTGTCAATATGTTGTAAAGAAGACCCTTGAAAGGCATTGTAACGAGGAAAACCCGGTCAAAAGAAAAACCAATCCATTTTTATGTGACAGTGTTGCAAAAACTTTTGATGTAATCTCCGCCACAGCGCGTCTGCTCCTAGGTTAATGTCACTCATGCTCTAAAAACGTTCGGTTTTTTCGAATGTAGAGAGAAATCCAGATCACAATTTCAGCGTCACAGTGAAGTGCTAAATTGAACACGAGAAACCACAGGCTATGAAAATATTTTTCCAAATTATTAGGACTCGAATAAAAGGTTATCTTCATAAAATAAATATATTTTTATATTGTTCGATTTGTTGTAATGCACATCTGAATGTATTTCATCAATTAAATGGACACATTCATTGAAAAAAATAGGAAATCAGTAATGCTCGCAGACAATGAAAGTATTTTTTATAAATAATTAGGATTACTGGGTAAAATAAAAATGTATGGATAAATTTTCAAACGTATTGTACAAGAGAGATATCTAAATAACAATTTCATCGTCACAATGGACTGCAAAAAATGGAACAAGAGAAATATCCGTATGCTATAAAAATATTTTATCGAAATTATTAGGTCTGGAATAAAAGGTTCCAAAAATGCATTTTCATTATTTGTGCATCGCAAAAAACAAACGTCCTTTGATAAGCACGATCTTTTACGGAAAACAAAATTGCCGCTCGTAAGCTTAATGATCGCACAGATAAAACATAGTTCGCAGAGGCAGTTCCGGTGAAAATCAATGAAAACCGCCAATTTCGAGCGCCTGTATCTTTCGAGTAATTTTGAGCGCAGGCGAAATGACGGTTAGACACCCACCATTTTCCTGCGCACCATACAAGTCAATTGAACAAAACTCCCGAACCGAGCGAAAAAATTGATCGAATTCGCGCAAAATGGCGCCGGGCCATTAAAACAAGTTCGCAGTACAGCTTGAATTACAACGGCTATAAATTATTTCCTTGAAGAATTTCTGATTTCATTTCCGTCGATTAGCGCAGCATTAAAAACGGCGAAATTTATTGCGATGGAGACCGCGTTCGATACGAGGCCGAGTAGTGATTGCAAGTATTCGGGATTGCATTCTATTGATCGGTCGAATAATTTATTTACTGCAAACACGGTATCAAACAAGCTGCTGGAAGATTCGATGCATTGCGCGGGTAACTGGGCGTTCGCGAATGATTCGTTCATACAAGAATTATCAGGACATTCGGCCGGCAGTCAGACGTGCGAAGTGTGCACCGGTTGTTACGAGGATTTTTACGAGGGAGCCAGCACATTTACAAAATATTACTTACCTTTTACTGTTTCCGTAAGATCTACATTCGGTCCTTTTATGTCTATCGCCAGAAAATGTAGAATGAAATTTATTCGTTGAAAAACGACTTCCCTTTTTAGGAAACGTTCCACGTTGTACAGCAAAACAGTCCACACAGATACATTCATACAGTGACACAGTACATGATGGCTGCTGCATATTCTACAGGGTCTTCCATTAACAAGTGTTATTGTAATTTATAAGAGACGCTGTCTTTTTTACAATTAACAATTTAATCTTCAAAAATTTACAAATACAATAGGACCTCGATTAACCGGCTTGATCGGGAGACAAACAGCCCGGACAAAAAAAGGCCTGATGGATATTCGAGACCCGAGGAAATAATTCAAATGTACATTGTATTCTAAAATGAATTTTTTATTATTGAAAATTTATTTCCCTTCATAATATAATCATTAGACTGCGGAATTTTATGCATTTATAGCAAAATTGAGTAGATGAAATTCAAAATGGTTGAAAATTTTAAATATTGAAGACATCAATATATGATTTCTGCTCTATTACAATCATTAAGGGAAGAAATAACATCGTATTTGGTTTTTATTTCTTGCAATCGATGTAGACAATTTTTATTTTGCATAAAGATCAACGCGTATTTGTTAATAATCGGGATCCGGTTGATCGAGGTCCCACTGTATGTATAACTATGTATACGGAGTTTGGGTTTACTGAGTATCTTTATCATAAATACCGTAAAAGTTATGGATTCCGTGACGCATTAAATAGATCAAAAAGCATCACCGGTATTGCCTAGCAATAAACGGAACGTACCTAGGTCGAGGATAAGTAATAGAAAAGATAAACGTCACTGAACATCCATCCCGTGAACGGTTTACTGCACCCTCGATATCTGAAGGAGAACGCCTCCATGTATCAACATCAAGAAAACAGCAAGTCACTCTCTTTCCTTGGCCAGTTATCTAGGTAGCATCTCTCGGCATTGCTCGGTTGCCGGATAATGGATAAACGGCTCCATATCGCGGAAACCAGGTTAATGGTGGACAATTTAGTCATTCAAAGTCAACGTTCTGAACGATGTTATGTTTTTCAATAACGGCGATGTAATGCTCGATAAAATCTGAACGCGAGTCAACAGTGCTGCGTCCCATTATGCGGTGTTCCGACATTTTTGCGGGGGCACATTTGCTGTCGTGGACATTCGGAAATATTAGGAACTACGTTCTAGACGCGCCCGTTGAATCATATCAGCTGCGGAAAATGCGACGTCCGGACTTAGGAATTGCTGGAATGATTAATCGCATTGTATCGTACTGGTATCACGGTTTGATATATGGAATACTTGGTATATTTTATCGGATATAAGAAATCATGCAGGGGAAATTTGATAATTAATGTGTGCACTGTTTATAAGCTATATATATAATGTTATACGGGGTGGGGCATCTAAAACAGGCCACCTGAATAATTCGCTTGCTTTTGAAGACAGAAAAAAATGCATCAGACCAAACTTACTTGATATCGAGGCGCTCGTAATCTGATGTCATTAATTTTTTTATAGGTGGAGACGTCAAGGAGATATGAAGGGCAACTCTGTTTTTTAAATGGAATGAGGTATTTTTTAATACAATCGATGCAGCTGGATATTCGTTATAAAAAAGTACTAACCTATGTATGTCGAAAAGTTAATAGTTCAGGAGATATCTCAATTTAAATAACTCTAAAGTACCATTACTGTCGTACTAAGACGTTAGTGTTTACTTACTTGTGTAACGTCTTAGAACGATATCAAGTAAGTTTGGACTGATGCATTTTTTTCTATCTTCAAAAGCAAGCGAGTTATTCAGGTGGCCTGCCTTAGATGCCCCACCCTGTATAATTGGAATGCGGATATTTATGAGACATGAAAATTGGTTGATTCAATTGCGGGAAATTGAAGTTAAATAAAAATGTATTCTTCCTCTTATTAAATTTAATAGTACGATAATAACATAACTGTTTCAGTGATGAGAGAACACAGTACTAGTAAATTATATTTTTCATACGACAATTTAGTACAAGATCGTTTGAAAGTAAACCTTGCCTCTGATTATGTCTTTCACGTAAATTTATATTGTTCACGAGCATTGCGTTACGGATTAGTTAAAGTGGCTATTTACCACGGGATATTTCCACTTGTATTGTATTACAGTTCACAAACATTCGTAGCGATATGACGTAGGCGTACCTAACATTATTTGATGTTAACAGACTTTGATAACGTAATGAGATCAATGGACTTCGTACAACGGTGAACTATGGCCATTGTTTAGTACAAACAGAAACAGCAAGTAGTACTCAAGCGTATTAATCAGCCGTATCACAATAAACGTGTATCCAAGAAACTATATTTATTGTTCTTTTGCAATAAGGAGCCCTATGTTATTGTTCACCAAGATTCCAAACCAAATGCAATAGTTCTTCTAACTTTTGAGAAAGTTATTTCCCTTAACCCTTATTATTTAACAACGAATTAGTGTAGAATATATCACGAACCATTTCAAGAATTTTAAAGCTCGGCAGCGTCGAACTCGACACGAATACTAACGGGTAGTGCTGCGCGAATATTTATGCGAGTCACAGTATGTGTCGAGCAGCACTACCGGAGCAGTAAACAAGAATAAAGTCGATTATCTCGGGCGAGATCGTGCGTCTCGTGGAAGAGACAAATTGAAGGAGAATCGTTGTTCAAAGAAGAACGTCGACTCCGTCGACGAAGAAACGGTTCGCGAAGAATCCAGAGTGTCATCGGGATCAATAAACCCGTGACTCGTGGACTGACGTCGATTTCTTGACAACGGGGGTGGTTGGTCGGCTCCATGGAACTGTTTTCATCTCCTTAAACATGGCACGGTGCTCCTACATTGTTGCCGAAAGATAAACAGTTCCGAGTTACTGTGACAAAGTTAACGTCCCCCAGCAGGGCCACTATCTGATCGTGGCTCTGCCACCGGTGATATTGAGTTTTACAAGAGCGAATACAATGGTTGAATGTAGAGTTAAATAACTCGGTGCAGCCGACAGCAGCAGCAGCATTCCGGAAATGTGAGTCTATAATTTGAATCGCGGGCCTCTAAAAGCTAGCTCGGGAAAAAGGGCAACCCTTGAGGTATTCAGCACGCCTCTGCTTTCCAGCCCACGCTTTTGACACAAGGGAATGATACAATATCCCTTTAAAACAGAAATTATTTCCCCCGGGTGTAATCCCGCTGGAAACCGCGGAATCATCCTCGCTACATCCTCGCTAGGTAGTTGCAACTTTAAACGAGAGACAAATGTTATTCCCCGTATTAATATAATTGCTGTTAATAGAATAATGCAATTTCGAACTTACCCGAAGTTAAGTGTACGGACTCATGTAGAAGAGGTGAGAGAAAGTAATGTTTACTAGCATATTTGCGACATTTTTCTGATTAAAACGAGTCTAAACATGGCACGATTCGGAGCATATTTACTTGTTCAATTAACGATTCAGGACTTCTTGTTCCTAAAATTGCAATCTGGAATATTCAGTTCACGCTTGTCGACCAATACATTTTAAGCACAAGTACAATTTTGCCAGGTCAAAAGATTTGCTCCTCGTATTTCTCCAATGCTTATAGCCTGAACAATGTGGCCAAACGACTTTTCCAAATTAAATTGTCGGAGTTAGAACTGGTTGAATGCTCGAAAGTATATTCAATAGAAACTTGCGAAAAAGTTTAAATGTGTTTTTCTGGGAAGTAAGTTTTCCTACACTGATTCTGGATTTTCTTGGGAACTGGGGAACCAATTGATTGAGAAATCAGATCAATATTTCAGAAAATAATAAAAGCCACATGAAAAATATATCTAAATTCTACAAACTACCAATTGGAAAAAATCTATTTTAATGTACATTCGTAATATGTTTCCTGTATTTTATGTATATTTCAGGCTGGGACAATAATATTCCGAACAAATTTTTTAAATTATACGGAAAAGTGTATTTTTCCGATTTATTTCTCCGCGCAGGCTCATCTTTTGCACGGTTGCGGTACTGATTATGGGACAACCAGTGCACATTCTTGAACGACCAAACTTTTGTGAACTCTGAGACGCTGGGAAGTCCAATAACTCCACTCCAGCCTTTATTCCCTGGAAACATTGTTCGACTATGAGTAGTCATATTAATACTTTCGAAAGTCCGCCTTATTTTTCACTTGAATGGAACAAACAACTGTTTGACAAGAACAAGTTAGCAGGCTGCTTAATGCGGGGACTGTGCACACAAAATTTTCTCATCAAATCATAAACAAATTCTACACATGTTTACTAATATGCTTAACAAATTTCATACACGTTCCACAAAATCTTTCAAAATGATTTGAAAAATCTGATTTTCAAATATCTTTTACAAATGAAAATTTACTTTTGCTGAATCTGAAATTTGTTGTAAAATCTAAAAGT
Organism: Lasioglossum pauxillum; assembly: GCA_933228785.1. Taxonomy (NCBI): domain Eukaryota; kingdom Metazoa; phylum Arthropoda; class Insecta; order Hymenoptera; family Halictidae; genus Lasioglossum; species Lasioglossum pauxillum. The sequence continues at coordinate 12,573,135 of OW121705.1, forward strand.
GACTATTTCGGTAAATAATAAATAAATATGTTCAAGTTCCTGGCAGGTGATCAAAATCTTCATTAAATCTGCAAAGAGTTAACGAAGTATCTTTGAGTTCGTTCAGTATAAATCTGGCACCGCGTACAGTATGATCGATAATATGAAATTGTACATGGAAATTCATACGTGTCTCTATTAATGGACATGCCCATCACCAATCTTGATTATTGTCAAGGGATTTTTGGAAAGCCACTGCTTGTAGCATTTAGCAGCTAAACTGACCAATGGTCACGTTGCGCAAATGACGCACGTCCATCAACCTTTCCCAATTTAGGTTCCGAGAAGATTAAGCGACTTGTCAAGCATCGGGATCGTCAACTGAAGAACTGTCTGCCATTGAATGAAATGTTAGTCTTTCAAAAAATAAAAAAAAAATACTAAGAGCTATTTTCTGCTTTGGCAAATAACACTATTTTCAATAAATTGCGAATTGTGCACATAATAATTTCGTTAAAAATCTAATATTTGTCTAATCTATATTAAGGATACTTGTATATTCTAAACTATACTAAATTACACTGTCCAACAGCTAAAATTCCTTTCGATTCTCACTATGCAATTCTTATAGAGTTTTTCGCGCTGATTCCGAATCTGGCCTTAATTTTTCTCCTAGACGCATAGTTTTTGAGAAATTTGGGTTTGAAAAAAAAACATATTTTTCGACTTTGAACAAAGATTGTGATGTTATTATAAAAGATATTGTATTGTTCTTTGCATAAAAAGATTCTCTAGACTTTCCCGAATCCAGTGATGTGCAATAGTAATACATTATGATTGTTTAAACATGTTTAAACGATCATTAAAGACGGAGAGGCACCACTTTTGCACCAATTTTTGACGATATTTTTGAATTTATCTCAAAAAATAAGGGTCCGGCAGAAAATCGAACTATACCACACGATAGTGCAGACTTTTATCTTGAGAAACCCCCCTTTGAAGTTTGAAACGTCGACGTTTTTACCGAAACAGAAAGCAAAATATCTTCGCCCGACACGAGCTGCCGCCAGTGGCGCTCACCACTACAACGGGCGTTTGCCGCGGCGTATCCCGTGGAACGCCTATTCTAGCGGTAAGCGCCACTGGCGGCAGCTCGTGTCGGGCGAAGATATTTTGCTTTCTGGTTCGGTAAAAACGTCGACGTTTCAAACTTCAAAGGGGGGTTTCTCAAGATAAAAGTCTGCACTATCGCGTGGTATAGTTCGATTTTCTGCTGGACCCTTATTTTTTGCGATAAATTCAAAAGTGTCGTCAAAAATTGGTGCAAAAGTGGTATATCTCCGTCTTTAATGATCGTTTAAAGATGTTTAAACGATCATAATGTATTACTATTGCACATCACTGGATTCGGGAAAGTCTAGAGAATCTTTTTATGCAAAGAACAATACAATATCTTTTATAATAACATCACAATCTTTGTTCAAAGTTGAAAAATAGGTCATTTCTTCAAACTCAAATTTCTCAAAAACTGTGCGTCTAGGAGAAAAATTAAGGACAGCTTCGGAATCAGCGCGAAAAACTCTATAAGAATCGCATCGTGAGAATCGAAAGGTAAAAAAAAAGTTTTAATTTGTCGGACAGTGTTATCTATAATAGGGGATGGTACTGTGTGTGAACCAGAGTTGAGCAAAAATGTAGTCAACGATTGACGACTAAATTTCTACTTCAATCGTTAATCGCAATTAACAATTAATCTCCTAGTTTAGTCGTTAATTGCGGTTAACGATTATTAATCGTAAATCGGATAATTGATTAATGATTAACTGCTGAAATTTCAAAATGAAATACGGAATCAAAATTGAAAAAAATGTAAACTGAATTTAGGTGTATTGTCATTCGGTCTATAATAGTCTATACAGGGTGTTCCAAAATTCCTGAAGATCCCGGAAATGGAAGGTTCCTGAGATCATTTGAAGCGACATTTTCCTTTGCAAAAATGTTATCGCGGCTTTGGTTAGGAGTTATTAACGAAAAACACGGACCAATCACAGCGCGACCTAGACGCGAGTTGGCACAGTCGATCCGGCGCCCTAACTGTCGATTGGCCGGCTGTGCCAACTCGCGTCTAGGTCGCGCTCTGATTGGTCCGTGTTTTTCGTTAATAACTCCTAAACAAAGCCGCGGATAAAATTTTTGCAAAGGAAAATATCGCTTCAAATGGTCTCAGGAACCTCCCATTTCCGGGATCTCCAGGAATTTTGGGACACCCTGTATACATATAATACAAACTCTGTTTACGTGCTTTTATGTTTTTTTCGATGATTTCTTTTTTTAATCAACGATTGACGATTAACTTCATGAATCGATTGAATCAATCGTCGATTTTTCGATGATTTCTTTTTTTAATCGTACACATTAATCAATTAATCATGATTAAAATTTTAATCGATTAATACTCAACTCTGGTGTGAACTATAATTGTGAAATAAGCAGATACTCCATTAATTTTATTGTAAACATGTGAGATACAACACCGAGAGTTTTATTTCTTCTTCGCTGTTGTTGTACTCTCATTTGCAGACAGTTAAGCAACAGTGTATAGAAGCCGATGTTCAATCGCCTGTGGCCGAACGTATTTCATTGATTAGAACGGGTCAGTCTCTTTCATCAGAAAAAACTCGACCGGTTTTTTTGTAACATTAAATGCGATCCCATAGCGCCAAACGCGGGGCTGTTGTTTGGCGTTTTTTTCAATTTCGTGCCAGCGGACATCCGACGGTTGAAATCGATTCTCGACGCAATTATTGCTTCGAGAGAAGGTGTACATACAGCGCACGCTCGCTTTTAGCAGTAGCTAAAACATCTTTAATGGGAACGAAACGTGCAATGACTCGATCAACTTGATTTTCCAGTTAGAAACTCTCGTGACGTACGAATGAATATTTATTAATAAACATTGCATGATTCGACACTTCGAATCCTGGCAACGTAGTTGTACGACAAATGGTTTCATGATATGCGTAGCCTATATAACACTTTTGTCTTCCAGGGTCATTTAAAGTCATTCAAGGTTATTCAAGGACATTTAGTGTCGTTCGGAATTTAGAGAAAATTTGTAGTCACTGTAGGATGTTTCCCTCGAAACAGTAATTTCTATTTGAAATATGGTTTACAACGATCTATAGTTAGGGAAATAATTGTATGCGAAACTTCAAATGAGACACCCTGTATCGGGACAAAATTAAACAATGCATTTCAGTTTAGAAACCCAGAATTAAATTGTAAAGCAAGGGGTTAAAGATAGCTGGGATGTGCTACCATTTTACCGAAGAGTGTACACGATGGTAAAGGCTCTAATTTGTAAAATGTCCACGTTCCAGACTGCCCCATAGTTTCTGGGACACTGTACAGCTATTATCCCGGTGACCCATTTACCATTAATGCCATCGTCGCATGTGTGTACGACATTTTATTCCTGGCGCAACATGCCATCGAAATGGCTGACAACTTTTGTTTCGCTTTTGTTTCACTTTTCGGCGCGCCCGCGCGCTCTTCCGTTCCGGCTACTTATGAAATACGTGACGATCGGATTCGGTGTTCCGCGGCCTTACCGGGTTTCCTCTCGTTTCCACGTAATCGCGATACTGAACGTCCACGAAAACTGCGGGCTCCTTTATTATCCATAGCTGGGAATTGCTCTTGTTGGAGAGAAAGCGAGATAACGCGCTATATTAAAGACGTGACCCGCAACAGGCTATAATTATCCTTATCGTGGGGACTATTCACGAACCGTGGGAACTGCGCGGAAGCTCTCTGTACTCTCCGAGAAATTTCTACTTCGAAAATCTAGACTAACGGAGATAATTTGTTTGGAGTCTAGTTGCGAAAATAGGTGAGCGCCACTTCCGCAGAGAATCGGTTACGGTTACACGTACACCAGCGTGATAGATAAAGTAGCGAGGAACACGTGCTTTGTTTTACTTTGATTCTTACAATGTGCAGGGTTCTGAAAAATATTATTTGCTATTAACCTTCGGACGACGAACCATTCTTACAATTGATGATGTTTGGGATCATCCACTGCTTTATTATCAAGGTTCTAAAGATTATTTGTGAAGGTACTTCTTGAAGACGCGTCAATTTGACACAGCAGGTGTTTACTTAATTGTATTCTGGGTTAAAATAGACCCAGATACCGCCGTCAGAGGGTTGGATCTTTGTATTGGTTGGAGGAATATCCAACAGAATTTGCATTAACCACACGCATTTACCATATGATGGCAAGCGTAAATTAATGCCTCATGAACGACAAATTGGAGACGAATCAATATTATATTATACAGGCTGCTATTTGATATTCGGAGCTATTTTATCTTAAAAATTAAACATTTCTTCCGACCTAGAATAATTCCATTGTATATAATTTTTTCATTTTATGGATATGAAATTGATGATACCTCATACTAGGCTTAAATGTGTAGTAATGGATTAGATGCCAACATGTTTAATAACGTACGCAATATTGTGAATAATGGTATATTGGAAGGTACAGGGTGTATAATAAGTAATGGTCGTCCGTTCTAGAGGTGAATCTACTCGGGTTACCCTGGGTTTACAGCCAAGAACATAAGTGGCTGTTCTCGGATAGATGCTGGGGGTGAATGAAAGAAACGGTCCCCACCAGCATCCCGAGGAGAGTAAGGGAAAAATAAAACCCTTATGGGAAGGAAAAAAAAAAGGGTTACCCTGGGTTGGTCGACATCTCATTTTACCGACACTGTTTTCATTGACGATTGGATCGACAGTAACTTGTGTCGACACTATGTTTTCATTTACATGATCAAATCGTCGACAAATGTCTTCATCGACACGGTTTGGCCGACACTGACACGGTTAAATCGTCAATGAAAACAGTGTCAGTGAAATGAGTTGTCGACCAACCCAGGGTAACCCAATCTACTTTACATCTCTGGATCGATCGACATTTGTAAGAAAAACTTGACGCAAAATTCTTTATAACAAAGAAAATTGTTGATAAAGTTGTTCTTTACATCAACACCTTCCGCTCATCCTGAAGAGAAAAAATTTGAAAGGAGCCACATATCGCAAACAAATAGTTATTGAGATATAAGCTGTTTAATTTTTTGCACAATTTGATTGTGTGGAGTTATACGTACAGACAAAAGCCTACTACTACAGTCCACCCGACCGTGTCGATGAGACGGAACATAATAGTGTGCGTGCTTCGAGCAAACGAAATTTAAAGGGACATTCGTCGCTAGGCCCGTCAATGTCATTGTCTCCCTGCCCATTCGGATCATTTTGAAGTTGCAAAATATGAAAGAATACTTTATATCCATTGTTATAAGAATGTTAAACCTGTATTGTAAAATGTTATCGTACCTGACCGTTCCTCCAGCGCATTAGGGGATATACCTGTAAAGGACGTTATAGCAAGCAAAAAACGCATGCGAATCTTCAATCGACAACACGTGCGACGGACACATCGGAGCGATGAGCGGACTATCTACCCTTGTAAACAGTCATTAATGACCGTAAACAATGCCAAAAGAAATTTTTTTGACAGTTTCCCCACTTCTCAACCTAAGTCCTTCCGACACACCCCCGTCCAATTAACAAACGCAACATTTCCCCATCTAAATCCACTCTTACCATTCACGAAATACCAAGGTGACAACCGCAGTACTGTTTTGGCCGTGGACGGAGTAACTTCTTCCCGTTCGCTGTCACGATTTTGGAAAATGTGTTGTTTTGTGCCTCGTACTTATTAAGATGTATTCGCGCGAATGGCAGTGTACTGTTGATCCGACGGAGGAACAGAAGATTCTGAAAAATGTGTAAGTACCTAGACATTAGTATTTTATAACCCAGGATTAATATTCTTATGTATAAAAATGGATATAAGGTATTCTTTCATATTTTGTTACTTCAAATTTATGATCCGAATGGGCAGGGTACTCACTTGGTGCGGGCCTAGCGACGAATGTTCCTTTCGTTTGCTCGAGGCACGCATATGATCATGTTCTGTCGCAGCGACATGGTCGTGTGAACTTGTAGTATATAGTAGGCTTTTGATTATACGTATAATTCTACACAATTAAATTTTGCAAGAACTTTAACAGCTTATATCTCAGTAACTATTTGTTTGCGACATGTGGCTCCTTCCAAACTTCTTCTTTTCCCGATGAGTGGAAGGTATTGATGTAAAAACAAACTTTAACAACAATTTTCTTTCATATAAACAATTTTGCGGCAAGTTTCCTTTACAAATGTCTACCGATCCAGAGGTGTAGATTCACCCCTACGACGGATGACCACTACTTTTTACACACCCTGTACAATAGATGAGAAAGTCTGAGTTAGGTCTGGGCTATTTTAGAGACCGAAAATGAGCGTTACGAGAGTATCGGTGAATCCGTTGAGATTGACCTAAAACTCGATTGTGTAAACTCGCGTCCCATCGCGGAGATTCGCACGTCAACTCGACAATAGATTGAACGTAATTAACGGCTGTTGAACGGACACCAAGGAGAACGCGGGGGATCAACGGTGGCTGTGGAACGTGATCATCAAAGATAAGTGGAATTGAGACGGTCTGTAACATTTCACTGGCACGGGTACACTACTGGCAACGGCGATTCATCTCACAGCCTGCGTCACTTCGATGGTTGTGGTGATTGATAGCGGCCCTCCGCGCGTGTAAGCACGAATCGACGCGCTGAGACAAACGATCTCGTTGACTGTCCGGGGGATACGTGCTCGAGGAAACTCATATTCCGGCCGGGACGCGATGAAACGTGAAAAACCGTTCCTCGTGTCTCAGATCGAACGTCGGAAATTGAAGTTACTTCGCGGGAGAACTGGCATCCTTAATCACAGAGGACATAATTTACGGGGAAACTGGGTTACGATTTTCAAACCGCGGTCAGCGCCCCAAAGATTGAAATGTAATCCTTGGATTTCTATTGTTACACACGTTTCGGTTTCCTCCGGAAAGATTTATTAACCCTTTGCACTCGGTTGTCCCCTCTGAGGCACCACTAAAAATTGCTGTACCATTATTCAGAATATTGTTTCCATGATTAAAATCGGTATTTAATCAATTACTATTCATTTCGGTATTGTGTGAGCTATTATACCAATTTCATATCCATAACATTTCAAAAAGCATAAGGAATGGAAATATTCTAGTTCGGAAGAAATGTTTAATTTTCCAGATGAATAGCTCCGAGTGCAAAGTGTTTAAATTGTTGCGAATGAAACGATCGATTTCAGATTTCACAGCATGCAAATCTTGGATAGCGTTTGATCAAGAAATATTAGGGGGTCACGAAAATTTCTTCCGCAACATGTACATTTAATCAGAGTTTAGCAGAATTACAATTTAATTACACCAGGAATTATAATTACGAGGTAATTGAATTAAATTGTAATTCAGTTATATTGTAACTTATAAGTCAGATCTCCATTCAATTAAATTACAATGTAATTCGTAATTGCAATTGCGTACAATTATAAAATACATTGTAATTAAATTACAATGTAATTCGTAATTGCAATTATAGTACAATTATAAAATATTTTGTAATTAATTACGAATTACGATATAATTAAATTAAAATTAAAAATTAAAGAGTAATACAGTAATAGGTAAGAAGAGGTTGAAAAATCCATGTGAAGGTTTCAAACAAAACGAACTTATTATTTATAAATTTATAATATCTGAACAGAAATAATTGCTGTTACACATTTTTTAAATTTCAACTATAAACATGAAATAGCGTTACGTATTATGAAGGAGGACGAGGAATAGAAACAACGCCGCACAGACAGCAAACAAGTATATGAAATAAAAACAAAAATATATCGCAATTCTTGAAAGTTTGTGGCTCCATAATTTGGAGAGCTGTATTTTAATTATATTGTATTTCAATTATACATTGTATTTCAATTATATTGTATTTCAATTATACATTGTATTTCAATTATATTGTATTTCAATTATATTGTATTTAAATTACACATCTGATTAAAATACTTAGTAATTTAGTTAATTGAAAGGTTTGAATTATGTAATTCAGTTACGACGTAATTGAATTACTATATAACTGAAATACAATGTAATTCAATTGCGTAATTGAATTAGCACAACTCTGCATTTAATATTGTTAAATAACACGAACATTTGAATGGGTGTCTAGAAGAAGGGCCTATGTCAGTTTTTTAAATTTTCAAACTAAATTATGAAATATTCTCACAAATATCATTACATCTTGCACATATGTGAAACGACACAGATTCATTCCAACCTTGAACAGATCTCGACAGCAACACGTTTCGAACTGTGATTCCTTCGAAACGTGTTCCATTAAATTGTTAAAATTATCAAATCAGGTCCTGTTTTAGCTGGCCTTCGGACGAGATGTTTAATGAAATGTGGTGTTCAGTCTTTCATACGAAAAAGGTCGCCAGGGGATTGCACGTGCGAAAAGTTTATTTTTAGTTCACATGCCAGCAACTCCGAGTAAGCGTATCTGACAACAGTCAGATTGAAATTCAATACTAATGCAATTATCTAATTAATTCAGCCTTTATCGTATCTGTTTCTGGTAACGGAAGCGAGTGGCGAAACTATCGATGAAAATTGATTAAACGAACTAAAACATTCACGTTCACGTGCCACTTCCGTTTGCACACTTATTTCATTTTGAGCAAATCTTTTTTTATGAAGAACGTACACTAGTTAGTTCACTCATGTTTCAAGACTGTGGTTTCATCCACCACTGTCAATCTGGTTTTGTGACGTGTATGAATATCTCTAAAATTCCAAATCAAAAGAGTCGTTTAATCTGTTCTCACTTCTGAGGTGAAAGTTAACTCATTTTTTTGTGTTTAGATACTGTAAAATAATTGATTCTTCCGCGATTGCGTTGAATTTGTTATACAGGATGGGGCGCCACATTTTTCCACCTCAAATAGCTTTGTTGTTGTTAAAGATACGTCAAATGTCTGAAGGACAAAGTTGAATGGTAAAATGGGGCTTATACGATACCAACAAAATTTTTGTTTTTATGTAATTTTTTTTAGAGATATGAAGGTGACCTTCATTTTTTTAAATGGAATGAGGTATTTTTTAATACATCAATCGATGCTAATGGACATTTGTTATAAAAAAGTACTAACCTATGTATGTCGAAAAGTTAGTAGTTCAGGAGATATTTCAATTTAAATAACTCCAAAATACCATTACTGTCGTACTAAGGCGTTACACAAGTATGTAAACACTAACGCCTTAGTACGACAGTAATGGTATTTTGGAGTTATTTAAATTGAAATATCTCCTGAACTACTAACTTCTCGACATACATACGTTAGTACTTTTTTATAAAGAATGTCCAGCTGCATCGATTGATGTATTAAAAAATACCTCATTCCATTTAAAAAAATGAAGGTCACCTTCATATCTCTAAAAAAAATTACATGAAAACAAAAATTTTGTTGGTATCGTATAAGCCCCATTTTACCATTCAACTTTGTCCTTCAGACATTTGACGTATCTTTAACAACAACAAAGATATGTGAGGTAGCAAAATGTGGCGCCCCACCCTGTATTTAAAATATGGCATTACGAATGAAACACACGTGGTTGAATTATCATATGAATCAAGATTGGATGAAACATTGTCTTGAAGAATTTATAAACAGTAAATATTTATACAAAATAAAAATTTTTCACCTCAATTCTAAAAACGTAAATTTTGAAATACTTTGTATGCACTGTATTTACGATAATTAAAATACCCGTTTTCGAGGAGCCAAAGAAACCAAAGCTTCGAGTAATTACCGTCAATGATTAACGGGACAAGTAAAAGTTAGTAGACCTGACTTCGTACAAATTGTTCTCCATTGCCCTCTAAGTTCATACGTTCGGTGGTGATATAGGATGCTCGTTTAAAATTCATGTACTTCGTTGCTTTATTCACATAACAACTGGAAAATTTCTATGCAGAAACTGTGGCGTTACTTGGTGCGAGGTGAATAATTTTGCCGCAGCCAGAAGGTTCACGCGATAATAATTATGCATCTGTCCAAGGGTGGCCGAGAAAACTCGCACGCCACTGGGAAGTTTTGCAAGTATAAACCATGCTGGTCGTGATCTCGCAGAAAATACAGGGTGTCCCAAAATTCGTGAACTTCACGGAAGGGGGTGGTTCCTGAGATCATTTCAAGCGATATTTTCCTTTGCAAAAATGTTATCCGCGGCTTTGTTTAGGAGTTAATAACGAAAAACACGGGCCAATCAGAGCGCGACCGAGACGCGAGTTGCCACAGTCAGCCAATAGACAGTTTGCGCGCCGGGCCGACTGATTCAACTCGCGTCTAGGTCGCGCTCTGATTGGCCCCTGTTTTTGGTTAATAACTCCTAAACAAAGCCGCGGATAACATTTTTGCAAAGGAAAATGTCGCTTGAAATGGTCTCAGAAACCTCCCATTTCCGGGAAGTTCGCGAATTTTGGGACACCCTGTATATAAAACGAAGGGATCAGGTTCCGAGGGACAGAACGTAATGAAATCGCGAGAAAGAAGGGACATTTTCTGAAATTTTACGGCATTGTTATTCGCTGTTACCGAGGAATTTGTTGCTGGAGTCTTTCTATTGGAAAACGGCGCGAACAAGTAATATTCTATTTTTCAAATATGCTGAGAATAATCGTTTGAAATGTTACACAATTTCGTATAATTCAGTCCTTTAATTAGACAGTTAAATGTAGATTTAATCACATTAATTGTGGCTTAAACAATTTATTATATCATTTCTCAGTATTCAGATCTGTCCAATCACTACTGTGATTAAAGTGGAGTAAGATTTCTATTTAGTATAAGGTAAATATTGGTCGTGTGTAACGAAGAGTTGAGGGGCCCCAATCAGAGTTGGGCAAAAATTTAATCAACGATTGACGATCAACTTCATCAATAGATTGAATCAGTCTCCGATTTTTCGATGATTTCTTTTTTAATCAACGATTGACGATTAACTTCACCAATCGATTGAATAAATCGTCGATTTTTCAATGATTACCTTCTTTAATCGTACACATTAAGCAATGAATCTTTATTAAAATTGTAATCGATTAATGCACAACTCTGGCCCCAACCATGCCCATCACTGATCTAAGTCATTGTCTTTTATTCTTCAAAATAATGAAATGAAATCATTGAAATTTGAAAATTTTAACGCAAATGCACAGATTCCCGTTGTCCGATTGCTCCCAAATTTTGCACAGAGTCTCACAATTTAGGGGAGTGGATAAGAAAAAAATCTCAGAAAGACTGTTTGATCGTATGAGGACTATTCTACTGGTCATGGATAATTTCCAACGACGCATTTTCTCAAGATTAACGAGAAATCCGGTCCCCGTCGAGGCAGGTGAAAAAGCCGAATCGAGAGATTGATCGATCCGCTGGAATAAACTTCGAGTTCGTCAAGAGTGCGCAAAACTTTGCCGGAGGGCGCAGTTGCCGAAGACGGGCGTCGTCCGTGCCTGTTATAGACAACTCACAATTAGCCATCGTAATTTACGATACGACTGCAATCAGTTCCCACGGTCGCATGCGAAACTTCCTCAAGCTACAAACGAATCGGTCGTTTACGCGCAGAAACCCGTGTCCTCCTCCGCCATGTAAATTGCTCACGACGGTGTGAGATGGCGTTTGTCCCGACCCGGGGAAGAAAAACCAACAATTCCCACCTGTCGATCGTTAATCCGTGGAAGTGAATTATCCTTGCATCGATACACGGAAACAAGTTCCTCTATTTTTCGGCTGATTGTGTAATAGGAGCTGCTCGCATTAAATCAACGGTACGTGCGCCGCCGGGGTGCAGCTGCATAGACGCCGCGCCGCGGAGTAACGTGTAGTGCATTAAGCTGATTGCCCCGCGAGCACAGGCTAATATATTAATCGTGATTGCATTTTACGAATACAATGTCAATGACGGGTCTAGATAGGCACGCCCGCGGCAAGACTTTTCTCAGAATAATTAGCGAGCTAATGAGTCGACGTTCCTCCTTTTATCTAGCACGGTGCACAATCAATGCACAATTGTCTGTTGAACTGACAGAATATGGATTTTTTTCAATGTTTGTATTTCACATTAATTCGTTCCGCGTTGTTCTTGAATGTTTTCTTTGTTTACGAACAAGTACACTCTACTCGTCAGAATAGTCTCCATCACTTTCTGCGGATTCACTCTAGCCTGCAAGTAGTTGATTAATCTGCAATGTGGTGGTTGAAAAATTTGGAAATAAAGTTACATTGATGGTGAGAGCCAGGAATTGTGACTTTTCATTCATGATCTGTGTGTGTTACGAAGGCCTAATGAAAGTCAAGTAAAATTGAGATGACAAAAATTGCACCAAAGTTAGGTTGGCAACAAAGACGTTCACCTTTTGTATACGTCCTCTCTATTCCACAATGAAGATACTCGAGAGACATCGAGGTACTTCAGCTGGTAATATAGAGGCTAAATTGTGTTTAGACGATAAATGCTAAGCAAACACTCATGAAAGGTACAGAGAATCGAAATGATTTATTTTATGACGGAAACTGTAAAGCCAAAGCTCTAGACTCTAGCGTATAGAGTTTAAACGGGCTGTAACATAAAACAATATGGACTCTGGGATAAGATTCTAATTGTCCGTAAATAGAGACTTTAGCGTTTAGAGGATACGTTAAACGATCGTAGTATATTTACGTTTTCAATAACATTTTATACCGTAATATCTGAAGTTAATCAAGTTATAAATATTTTTATGTTTTCGTAGCAACCTTTGATGAAACATTGTCTACTCAAGTTGCATCATTATCTAATAATTGACAAAACACACATTAACAATGCGTGAAAAGTAAGAACAATCACATTTTATTATAGTAAAAATTCGTAGATCAAATACAAAATAGTTATTACTATAGAAAAAATTGTTTAAACAACTTCAAAATAGTGTAGCAATTTTTCTAGCGCATTAAGATTATTAACAAACGAAATAAATATCTGTGCAGCTCCTGTACATGGTAATTATTGTAGAAATGTTTCATTTTACATAAAAATCGGAAGCTATTACGTATAGATTCCTCAGAAACGTCCACTAAAACAGGTACAATGTGTAATAAATATTAGACAGTAATCAGTTTCGATGTGCAAATTTTTCTTGGAAGTATCTGGCATGGATACTCTGATAATGCAACTCTGGAGAGTGTTCGTACATAGAACGAACTCGACGAACGATTTGTTTCCGATTACCGTTTGATAACGGAGGAAATGCGCGGGTTAATCGATCAGCAGGAAACAACAATGATCACTTGAGAACTCTGTGAAGATTGCTGACGTGTAATCAGCCTCTCGATATGCTTGCGAGAACTGCTCGATATAGGTATTGTATCGACGCGTTCGTTACGAGGCGTTCGTGCGTTTAGGCCTTTTATGAACAACTAGCCGCAAAATATTCTCGTAAATCGTTAGCTGTCATCACTGCGGACGTAATCACCTCGTCAAATCGTATTCTCACCGTATCCATGACAATTACAACGAAATGTACATGCACACATGAAACATGTTAGTGAAGCAAAAATAGTGTTTTTAGTACGAACAATATGTGCATGAAATTCGTAAGTTACAAAAAAAATGCACTCATAAAACTAAAAAAACACGAGTTTCTCGTTTTGTTAAAATTATTTTTCCATTATTCCTTCACTTTTTAAATTATGTAATGTCTCTCCACTTTTCTGTTTTTCAACAACTTACTTGGTAAACTAGTATTGAATACCTGAATGCATTTATAACGAATAAAGCTTATAAAAAAATTGTGAAACACAAGATCTGATTGAAATCAGTAAAATTCCATTAGTTTTAGATTTTAACTTGACGAATGCAAGTTTTCCATACACTTACGCATTTTAATTATAGATAATGTAGTGTTTAATTCATTTTACATTGTTTATCACAGCCCATAGAACAGCACCGTTTGCAATGTCGTAAGTTTTTAAGTTCAAGAATTCCCTTCACACGAGGGCGAAGTTCAAGATAGCGGTGTCTCGGTGTTGGGCGATTAAACATTTCTCGTTTAACGCTTCACAGGCTGACGACGCGACGCGACGCGACACGAAGCGACGGCGGGATTACGATAAATTAAAGCACAAATAAATCTTATCTCATTCCACTTGGTGCAAAGTTAATTTCGGAGAATGGTGACTGCTGAGTGCTCCTATTCGGCGCAACCTCCGAACTTGTTTCAAACTTATGTTTAGAGTTTAACAGGAACTCGAAGTGCGATATAGCTCCATGATAAAGAAGCGCGATTCTGCGACTTCTGCTTCGGCCATGATTCACCGTGCTCCTCGCCGATGCTTAAGGAGATTAAAATAAGCCTCGCACTTGCGAACCCTTAAAAAATGAATTCGATTCAAATCGTCTGGTATGATCGGCAACAGATCGTAATGCAGCACTCGAGAAATACTTCAGCCGGCATTATCATAATAATCTGTTATAATAATTTGCCTCCTTTCTTACAGGGCAACGACTGAAATATATTAATTATATAGAAACTAACAAAATTAAACCCGACCTGAACGATATAATTAGACTCAGGATCTTGATGCAAAATACAAATTTTGTGCATCAATTCCAAGACACTGGAGCTAAATTGCACCTGCTCACTTTTGTCATAAATGCATGAAATCCGAAGTTTAGTTGTAATTAACAATTTAAGGGACGAGAACTAGTCGGTAACCATTCAAAATGAATTAATAAGCCATGAAGTGTGTTAAAACCGTCATTAAGCAACCACCACAAACAGGCGCGATTAGATTTTGCAGAGGGACCGACTCACTGGCGTGAAAAACGGAAAAGAGTAATTTTCCTAATGAGAAACGGTTTCATTAGATGGGTCAAATAACTTAAATTATTACCTTCGTGGTTTAAGGAAGGAGGAAATCATACTTCAAAACCGACAAATGGGTGGCATGCATTATGCTATTGTAAGACTATAAGACAATTTATAACGTTTGTTTATACATAAATGAACAGTAGCATAAGACATGGTTTCATCAACGAGCTATTATTAAAATGTGATATAGGAATATTCAAGTTTGTCGAAATTTGTAATATTTGAACTGTTATAACTTCGTAACAAATAATCATATGACTACCATTCTGGGCTCGCTGTGAAGCGTAAAGCTTCTACTTTCAGAGCCCTCAATCAGTTTTGTCAGAGACGCTTCTGCATCATGCGGAATAATGGAAAAACGGAGGTACCTTCTGCTTCGGAACATTCTTCAGCGTCAGCAAACTTTCGGTCAATAAAAGTTCAATAAAAAGGCGACAAGAAATTTTATATCAACTATTCAAAAATCTTCATAAAGAGGTCACTCTAATTTTTAAAATTGTGGTGATTTCAATCTTCCAAAAAATTATTTGGTGTCAGTACAGTCACTTGAATTAGAACTATTTTCGAAAAGATAAAATGTCTTCGTTTTTATATCATATGATGCAGAAGCTTCAATGGAAAGTTTAATTGAGGGCTTTGAAAGCGGAGTCTTTACGCTTTAAAATGTGTCCAGAATCGTTGCTGTACAACGAAAATATCAGCAATTTCCATAAACGTCCATGGAATAGAATATCGTTAGTTGAAATAAAATTTTTGTGAACACGAGCACAGTGGAGTAAAAATTTAGTCGGCAAAAGAAATTCCTCGATTCGAAATGTCCTCAAGGCTGGATTCCGCGAACGGGTCACCGAAAATTTCCAAAGGCGAAAAATATGCGGGGTAGCGCTTCAATTTCTTTGTGCGCGAGCTTAAAAGCGATTACAAAGGTGACACGGAATCGGGAGTTCAAATACGGGCACTTTGATTTGTAAGACTGCCTCGAATTATTTAGTCGAGCGTGTGTCCTGCAACTCGAACTACCGGCGCGGCGTCTGTTGTTTTGTTTGTCTTGCGAGTTCAACTATTTGTAAGATCTGTGACCAACTCGAGACAAAATACGTGTCTTCACGAGTTCAAGCATAAATTTCCAAGCTTTTCTCTCGCGATAAACAATGCATTTGCGAAAACGAAGTCTGCTGGAAATTATATTTGCACTGGTGCTGCATAGGAGATTTAATTAATGCAAAATTCGTAAAAAAGAAGATCTAAAAGATTTATTCTTGTTTATTATTGTGGTAGTTAATTATGTTTTTAATGTAAAAGTTTACAATATTTGTCATATTGTATTAGTAAACTCCCCCACATTCTTAATCGACATGCACATCGAAGTATTGACCTTCATTTTTTACGATCTTTTCCCATCTTTCAACAAAGTTTTTAAACAAAAATATAATTTTCAACGAAAACTAAAATTATGCCTCACACATTCTGCAGGAAGGATATAAGACTGAAAGAAAAGCGCGGTAAACATTTAAACAGCAAAAACCGTGTGAAAACTGTCGGTGCGAAAGGCGTGCAGCAGCTTCCGCGAAAGATTTGGAAAAGTCCTCTTCGACTTTTCGCCCCGTGACACGAGGAGCCATTTTTCTCCGAGGATCGTGCAAAAACTCGCGGACGCGATGCAACTGGCTCCTTAATCTTGTTTCTATTTCGCGAAAGTTTCATTCGGAAAAGGTGCGAAAGGAACAACGGCAGCTTGAGAGCAGAGTCGTTTACACACCCAGGGCACGGTTGTTCCGCCGTTATTTACTTGGCGAGCATTAATTGTTCAACTTGTTGCTCGCTTACGTGTGCCCGCTTCAGCGTTTTTCAAGTATAGAGCCCAAAACGAGGGGGCGAAAAAAAGGGGGAAAATCCGAGGACCCGGAAAGAAAAGCTCACGCTACCGTAGTTACAAGACTTTTACGTTGCCCCGGGGAAATTGCTATGGTAATTCCATCCTCCTCGCTCGTGAGTTCTTTAAAAGAAAAATTAACATTCGACCCGTGCACGCTGCCGCTTGCCACGGGCACAGGGACACGAAGGACCGGCGTCGTCGTTGTACATGCACTAAAAGTTCAACGGGATTCGTATCGGGTCCTCGCCGATAAGCTAAAGAGCACGGGGTAAACGATAACGGGTAATAATTGAGGAGGACGAACGGTAAACAAGACCCAGCCGCGTGTGTTCCTCAAGTGATCGTATAAAATTCTCATTCAATTTTGCGAAACGCGGGAAGAATGCTTAACCTTCGATTACTCGCATGAGACCATTAGGACCGAAAGGGCTAAGCTAGCAGCTACCCTTTCGGGCATGTCGAGGAAATCCATGAATTGAAATAAACAGTTCTTGAAAAAATTCTCTTCGACATTTTTACTTTGTCAAATTTTCTACAACATTCAATGACGCTGCGATTTATAGATTCTTATGCCAAGAACATAAAAGTTTACAATAATTGTGCTAGTTATCAACCAAAATGTTAAAATAGTTTTAAAGAGAAATTGGAACTCGGTATCCAGGTACGTACCTGGTTACTGACATAAGGGTTAATCCTAAGTGTTCTTGTGGGACAGATATTTTAAAATTTATACGTATAACAAAAGTTCCTTGAGAAAATATTCCAACATAATTTAACTGGAATAATTAGACTATGGATCTTTATGTAAAATAAATATTGTTTTTGTCGCTTTTATAAAGAGATAAACAGCAATTCCCAATTTCACTTTAATAATTTTAATGAGCTCAAACTAGCACGTTGATTATTGTCATATTCTTTTTATCTATTTTCTGCTTTAAATTGCTCTTATTCATTTTTATTATAAATGCATAGTACTTGTTACTCCGTTTTAATTCCCTGTGACAAGGAAACGATCGTATCATTTTTAATGAAATGGCAGGTATAAAAAGTGTGTAAAAAGCGTAGCTGCCTCGTTATTGTTGCAAATCCGTCGATCTCTAAATGTTTACATGCGCGCAAACAGCGTTGGATGCTGCCATCTTGGAGCGTCACGCCGTTTTCTAAATTGGCTCATTTTATGGGGTTCCGAGCGCTTCCAGGCAAGAAAACAGGAGTTATTTTTACGACGTGTCCGTTTTGCCATTGTTGAATGTTACAACTTTTATCTCATAAATATGATTTGCTTTCACGACTTAATGGTATTTTATGGTTTAGTACCTACTACGAGAGCGTGCAAGGACTTTGTGTTGACTTATATGTATCTGCAGGGTGCATTCTATTTCGTGGCTGCTTTTAAGAAATTTTAGTCTTCCTTCTACATACGTGAAACTACCCTCAAGAATTATGATTATGGTCTCGCTTGTATTAATTTATTTCTCAATAATATATTTCTTTGGTTTCATTAAACCTTAATAAAATAAATACTCAGTAGCAGTAACTGAAGGTTACCTTTATATTAAAATGTTGATTAACCGTAATTTAAATAATTTTGTATAATAATTCACATACTGATATTCAAATTACGTTAAAAATATATTAAATCAGCGAAGTACAGTACAGTTTGTCGTTGCATACCTTCGTTAATTAAGGTACGAGTAATCTGAAAATTGTTTTCCTTCATTATTTATTATGATTTTCGAATGTGTACATACAACTTGTTTAACTAATTTGTTATAATTATACAACGTTGGTCGTTACTCATTACATATGATCACATCTAACTTTCATGTTTCAAAAATATTTATACAACATTTAAATATTGTACGTACATATAAAGTGGACGATGTGGAATGGATTTTCTGTAATATCTATGGATAAAATCATTTCAGTATGTTCTGAACAGTCTTTTTATAGTTACTGAATCCACAGCATATAGTTACATATTATAAACTATTGAGCCCTAAACTATTTCTTTGTATAATTAGAAGAAAATGTGAGGCACGATTTTTTAGAAAATCTACTTTTTTTTATATAGAAAGGTTGAATTTCTATTTTTCAAATACAAACGGTGTTCTGCAGAAATAACTTTGGCAAAATGACTGCCACGTTCGTTTAGTTCAAGATACTTAGCTCAATTTTTCAGCAAATACTACTCAAAAATCATATAATAAAATGTATACATCGATTTTTTAAAAAAACATTATTTTATACATAAAAATATCGTTGAACTTCTCCCATTTTTCTGACCATTCAAAGCTAACCCCTCCAGCAAAACTGGCCAGCAGAAGTGTTCCCACCAAAGACGAGATAAGAGAACAAACTGTAAATGTTTAGCGAAGCGTTCGGAATGCAAACATAACCACTATGATACAACGGAGATCTACGAGTGAAAGGAAAACATGTAAAACACGCGACCGCCTCTGTCGGAGCCGGCAGCGGTTACAGGAAAAAGACCCGTGCGGACAGTAGCTAGCTTGGAAACACAAACACATCCTCGAATTACAAGAGTAACTTCTACTTACAAGTTGTTAGACTGTTAGACACAAGAGACCAGCCGGCGGTTTCGCCACTCAACTTTGGGGTTGCAGACTACGAGTAAATTCTGCTCACCTGTTAACCATCGAACACTCGATAACGTATTAGTCGTGTATGCTGTACGAACACCGGGTCAAATATGACCCTACAAGCCTTTTCCCACATGAATAAAGTTATTTTGTTTAACACTTTACTTACGGGTTCTTTCATAATAGGAATTTTACAACTAGAGAATTAAAGTTGAAAATTCCTCAATAAATTGGTTCAAAGCGACAGCAATTTTATTGATAGTTAACAAATTTTTTTAGAATTATGTAATGTAACTTCTTCTAAAATTATTATTGTGGTTTTTCATATGCAGCTCATGTTCCTAATGAAACAATCAAATGCAAGAACACGTCACAGTTCCACTAATATGAAATTCCACTAATATGAAAAATAATTTTTGTATTCTTCATTGAAAGGGTTGAAACGTTTCTTTATTTTTTTGACATCCTCATAATACAGTTAATTCGTTACCAATTACTTAACGTGACATTCTAGACCCTTGCGTAGATAAGAAAAATGTATAACCAATTTCGTATTTAAGTTTGCATAAATTATTATTCTGAAAGTAGAAATCCATGTAATAGTGATCAAAGGATAAAGACTAGCTAGGCTTTAGGGGAGAACAGTAAAAAATTGTCGCAGAAAAACCTTTTAATTCTAATTAAGGGTTAAAGGAACAGTGTAAAACCGATAATTGTATTCCACGCGAAGGCAAGTGTAGGGATAGGAATTTTTCAAGATGTCACGTAAGCTGGGTCACAACAAGTATTTACGATTTAAGAGTGTTTCATGCAACATTAAATGGGACCTAAGCTCCTCGTATTTCAAGCAGTCCCGGAGCCCGCGTGACGGACCTCACTTTCCTAAATGTAATTCGTAACAGTCTCCGCGTTACCAGCTACTGCCACTTGTATTTCCTAACTTGCAGAACCCATTAAAACTGTAAATCAATCGACATTCCCGTCCCTCCTGTGACCAGAACCCGAAACATGAAAGCTGGAAAGCTCTGAGTACCAACTTCCTATACCCTACAATAAATTGAAACTCGAATCCACGCAGATGAACGTGTTCGTACAAAGTTTATATGAAACCTCCAGTAACCCACGTGCAAATTATAAATTATAGAAATGAAGTGGGGCAGCACGACGAGACTTATACGTGCTGGATTCACTCGAGGACTACAATCAGTAAAATTCAGCACTGCTTTTGCTTATTATTTTATTCTTTTGTCCGTGAAAAGGGAGATTTGCTCATACAATCTCATTTGCACAGGCTCTTTTACGAAATCCTTAGAAAATGTTTCTGAAAAACTGTCAGCAATTTAAGAAGAGGTAAACTTTTAGAAACTAGCATCATTTAAAACCAGAAGAATTAAATTTAACATGTCGAGCCATTTTTATGAAATGCAGTAACTGGACTAGTGTAAAAAAGTACAATTATTAGTGTAACATAATAAATATGCATTGTTGAGGTATATATACAATTTAGGTTTTATCTTCATGTCAAATAATTAGTCATTTATGAAAATCAAGTAGGAATGTCAAATATTTATCTCTAGACAATTGTGAATTGAATTTTATTATTAGAAAGATAGAATTAACGTGCTTCAACGTCTTGATGAAAAAATAATTCGTTCCATTGAAATTTTAAGTATTGTGTTAAAGAATCTACCCTCAGACCATTTTCGTTTAATCCTTTAAGGTAAAAACGAACTTTTAGAAGTTCTACTTCGCTTTTTATTGAAATGTCTCTCTGGTTTACTTGCGACTTCGAATGCACTAAAATGTTTCATTGTGATTTAAAGCCATAAAGAAACTTTTTCACGGTAAACCCTTCGCTTTAAGAACTTCTTTGAGCATAAAGATCACGATTAATAATAATTTATAAGACCCTCCAGAAACATCTAAAAAGATTTAACGAACCATACAATACATTTCCGGAAACACTTCTCACCTTTAGTATCAATATGAACCTTTTTATGCTATTTTTTCTGTTTGTTCTCAAAAGAAAACTTTGTATAGAGACTCGAGGGTAAGCGAGAATAAATAAAACACAAATGTCTTATAAAAATATTTGTTAACGATTCCAATATTTAGGCAAGTTTAGTAAAAAGATTTGTATTAAGAACAAAGTTTTATAACACAAAGTAAAAGTGTTAAAAAATTAATAATATTCATTGATGTTTTATCCGGTACTTTTTAATGATCCTAAAAAAAGTTTCTGATTCTGTCCCCTTAAAGTGACACGCGTTATTTATTGTTTGACCTGATTTATATTTTGATGATGCGATCGATACATCGCAAGACAAGCGAACTGTAGCTGAAAATATTTCAACAATAATTGGAGACAGATCGCTGTCCACGGAATGGAGGTCATTTGATCCTTTGATCGCCCCTGCCATCATAGCTGAGCACGCAAATTGACCACGCGACGTTATGGCATTCCAGAAATGACTACTACAACACGTTATGCTATTGCTTCGCAGTTACATGAATGTACATACCATTGCGCATGCTAGTCCGTCTAAGAAACAATGCATTCTGACCCATAAAGCTTTAAGAAGCGCTCGATGCGTTCTGCAGATAGCGCCATACATCGTCGCCGATGATCCAACGTCCGAATATTATCCGTTCGATCGTCATCGAATTCATAAAATACCCACATTACGATAGATTCAATAATATACGTGTAAATTTAATGCTAAAATTGTGCAAGCCGAAAGAATTAATCGTTTTAACAAACAAGTACCCTATTTAAAAGTACATACAGTGGGTGTACAAAGTATTCGTACACCTTTTAAAAACTAATAACCTTTTTATAATTGTACCAAACGACCTGATTTTTTATAATCAATTAGAAGCATTAGTTTACAAACTGATATGCAAAAAAGATTTTCCAAAAATTACAATTTACAAGGTTGCAGGTAAAAATAAGAAAGGCATTTTTTAAAACTTTTTTATTTGGACCCTTAATGAAAATTTAAAACATATGTTTTCTATATCCATGTTCTTTATACACATGTTGGAAATTTCATCGAAATCGATTGACGCAGGAAAAAACAACAGGCGTCGCAAGATGTACGATTCTGTGGATTTTAAGCAGAAACTGATCAAAAGTCGTGCAAAACTACGATTTTCACCATTTTTAACCGCTTGTAGCTCGTGTGTATGTTAATCGATTTCAATGAAATTTTCAACATGTGGATGACTAACATAGACCTACAAAACATATATTTTAAATTTTCATTAAGGACCCAAATAAAAAAGTTTTAAAAAATGCCTTTTTTATTTTTGCATTTAACCTTGTAAATTATAATTTTTGGAAAATCTTGTTTGTATATCATTTCGTAAACCAATGCTTCTAATTGATTATAAAAAATCAGGTTGTTTGGTACAATTATAAAAATGTTATTAGTTTTTCAAAAGTGTACGAATACTTTGTACACCCACTGTATGTCACACAATTTGCAATAATTTTTGTTCAGTGAAATTTAATAAAATGCCTAAGCAACGACGTTTTCCCTAGAAGTACTTACTCTAAAGGAAAAATCATTGATATAATTGAAAAGCATTTCACGTTCTATGAATAGAAACCGATTAACCGCTACGGATTTCAATGAAATGTTAATTACATCTTTCTACTCATTGCTGTTGGATTTCGGATAAACACATTCAACAGGAAATGAACAAGTCTATTTCCTACACGAGTACTGCCAAAGGTAAGCAGTGCAAACTGATTAAACCGTTGCACACACAATTCAGTCAATCGTCGCTGTTGATTCGATGCTTTCCTGTTCCTTCCAAACATTATTTTAGTTATATTAGCTATTATAAGATAATTTCGTATCGACTGATAAATATTTTCGTAGACTTTTCTATGATAATTAACTGTAATCTAACTTTTGAAGATACAGGTACCTCTACATGGTATGAAGTTAATTTGACTTTCAGTGCACTTGATAGTGCATGAGATCATATGAAATTTTATTTTAATAAACCTGCATTTCATGAGTGCCTTCTATCGATTAAACTTATCTCATTTTTGGGAATTTATTATTGAGAGGATCTCAAAACTTGAAATCATTTTCTCGAGTCTAACCTTAACCAGCAACCAGAGCTGGGAAAAATAGTATTTTAAATAGTAAATAGTAAATAATCCCATTTATTTTACAGTAACTTTGAAAATAAAATATTTTGTTTGATGTAGTATTTTTTGAAAATAAAATATTTTGTTTGATGCAGTAATTTTTGAAAATAAAATATTTTATTTGATGCAGTGATTTTTAAAAATAGTATTTTATTTTAAGAATATTGAAAATATTTGGACTTTGTCTTTATTTTCAATTTCAATTTTAAGTATTATTGCTCAAAATAATGGTACGCATTCAATAGACATTGAGAACTTTTGAAACTTCATTTACTATCGAGTTTAAACTCTCGATTTCGTGATTTATTCGATTTTTCTGAACACGCAAGCAACTATATAATTGCTACTGTTAGCCATCTAAAATGGAAATTACGATGGATTCCGAAGGACTTAAATGAAGAAAAACTTACTCTTATCAAAGAAACCGTATTAAGTGCTTTGAAACAGATAGCAAATCCAGATTCAGAGTCACGACCTCAATTACTTTCACAAAACAAAGAAGTAGATGACTTTTTTTCCTTTATGGAAAAAGAAACAAATGGTATCAGTCATACAAACATTGCAGAATTAGAATTATTTCAGTATTTGAGCGATAGTGATACACGAATTGAAAGTATTGCAAAGTACAAATACATGAAAACGTTATTATTAAAAGACAACACAGCTATTCCATCCTCTGCCCCAGTTGAGAGACTTTTTAGCTTTGCTGGACTGATTTTGTGTCCTCGAAGGAGCACCTTAACAGATTCTAATTTGGAACGCTGCATCTTGTTGTATGCGAATAGCAGCAGTCAAACAAAAAAATAAAACGAAAATGTGGCAAATGATATAGTTTCTTATATTAAGTATCATTGCTTCTTTAAATTATTGCTAAATTAAGAAATATTAAATAAGTAATGCGATTTCTGAAAGTATTAGGTATAACGAGGCAAAAAATAAAATATCCTACTTTGTGTTTCAGATGATTAAAATAGAAATATTTTACTTTGTGTTTCAGATTATTAAAATAGAAATATTTTATTTTGTGGATGAAATTGTTAAAATAGAAATATTTTATTTCGAGGTTCAGATTGTTCAAATAAAATACTATTTTCTTTAAGCAAAATAAAACCTAAAATATTAAATAGTATTTCAAATATTTTTTTCGCCAAATAATGCGCACCTCTGCTAACAACCTATATAAAAATTGTAATAAAATTTGTCCGCGATTCATAGAAATTACTGCTGTCAAATTTAGTGCGACTTTTACCATATACTACAGGTGCAAATAATTTAACAATTTCTCAGGGAAGCTTCTCTACTGTTTCAGTAATTGTAAGCCAAAAATGATAAATGGTTCATTACTGTATATTCCGTGCTCCCCGTGTTAAACACAGTGGAAAATAAGTTTGAAGCAGTTGTATAATCGTAACAGGGCGCTCAAGGGAGGGGTTGTGGCAAAGAGAGAATTACCCTCTGCTCTTTCGATTATGTGTGTGCGCGCGTGTACCCGAGCGCTCAGCTATGCAAGCTTTAAATTCCCCGCTCGAAAGTTGAATCTTCAACTTTTAGTTGCTAATATTGCGGAAGCGGATCCTCGGCTTGCAAAATGCTAAAGTCCTCGTTCGATTTGTATTTACTCGTTGAATATGTTCCTCGGTGTTCCATATTTTCGAGACACCTTCTACATATATCCTGGTAAAGTATACCACGAGTTGGAGATGCGATGCGGCAAAGACGAATTTGCGATTCAAACTCCCGCGGGAGTTTCAAGGGATTCGAGTCACAAATTCCTCGCAAAGTCATCTTGGCGGCTTTGTGAAGCAACGCCCATTGATTTGGAAATTACCTGGGATTCTGACTTCGTTCTTGTAGCTACTTCGCAACCGCGGGTAAATATATCGTTTCCGCCAAATTGTGCTTCATCCTCGCGAAACTGTTGTTTTAAAGTCGGCGAGAAGTCGCTTATGTGTTGGATACGGAATACGTGATACGTAATTCAGTCGAGGAAACGTGTGAAAATTACGTTTGCTTAATGCGTTGTTGCAATATGGTGGAAATTACTTTTTCTCAGATCGTAATTCATGGAAGCTGCAGTAATTACATTTTTTATACCCGATTTGTTTTGCCGCACGTGATTCTTTTCGAGCAATTGGAGAAGTTGCTAAAACACTATACTTCACGTTCATGACGTAAAAAAGTGTAAAACAAGGCGATGTAAAATTACAGATTAAACATAGTTGTCAATAAGATAAATTTTTTACCAGATCAAACACTTTGTTCGAGGTTAGCTACCAGTTAATTCTGTTTAGACACTTATTAATAAAAACAAAAGTGATATAAAAATATTAAAAGCTAGTGTAATTGTTCGAAAAATTTGCATACACCCAAAGATAACAGTAGTGCATCAGTTAAAATTTAATTGTGGATCTACTGCGTAAATTGTGAACTGATCACGCTAATAAAATAACAGAACAAGCTGTGTTCTTGGGGAAACACGTGCAATTAGCGGTCGAAGATCCACTGCTAAATGGTAGCGTGTGTTTCGGTGAATTGATACGAATCCGATACGAAATAAATTCGTTCTAGCCCGGAAGAATAATAATTTAGATCACGGAGGACCGCGCAAGGAATACACGTGTCAATTGGCGGTATCAAGGTTCTCCAGTACATGTTGCAGAGCTTGTGGGCGGTGATTGAAATGACCGCAATGCTCTTGCGGCAATGTACCGTTCGCCAGAACAAATTCTGGACGTTCTCCTCGGTTTCATAAAATCACAGCAATCCGAGTACCTCGCGAGACAAGGGCACCGATCACATTGCCGAATACGTGGGGGAATATTTGTTGTTAAGTATCGATTTAACTGCTTGGACAACGTCTCTTACACGTGTTAACCGCTTTGGACCAAAACTGGTACGTGTACCACTTGTGGTCTGACGATTTTACTTTAGGATTTTACGGATATCTTATGATTAGACTGCGGATTTTATGCATTTATGACAAAAATGAGTTGGTGCAATCTGAAGTAACAAAAATACTAGAAAAATTGGAACATGGTATTATATTATTTTTAACCTACTAAACATAATAGAGAGAAGACCTTATGATTAGCAGTTGTCAGTGTGAACGTTAATAATTACACAGGTGAGTGTTTCTTAAAGGATTCTACTTAATTCTTCCGGAAGTATTTTTTGGATGAAGATTTTTACGTAGGACAGTCTTTATGAATTATATTAACAGGCATCTGGTCATTGATGTATTAAAATAATGTCATAAATAATGATAAAATGAAATTCTAACTTAAGTGGTTAATAATATCATCTGACAACAATATATATATATATATATATATATATATATATATATATATATATATATACAATTACTTTATAAGTAGAGAAGTTTAAGAATACTGTTATGTTCAAACAATATCACGACCAAAATAATTATGTACCGCGAAATAAACGATGCAATGCACTCACCAATTCAGCATAGAAATTGAACCGAGTATTATATGCAATTCTAATTCACAAAGCCATAATCGAGTCCGCGAAGTTGTGAAGGTGGTCGGTTCGCGGGCAAAACCGTAATAGCATTACAACCATCAGATAAAGGACAGCTCCTTGAAAATTTCGACTAGCTTAAGACTCGGCTAGAAATCAGCATTGCAAATTTCATAAGGAGTTGCGAAACTCTGATACCTTTCACCTGACCGCAAAATGTTCGAGAACAGCGTGTTGCGTCGAACAGCGGGATTTCGACGTTAAATCAATATCCGAGAAACAGAACGGTGGGGGTGGAAGACGGTTGGGGTGGGGATAAATGAAATTTCTGTCGCTTTACTAAAATTCTTTGATGCCTCGTTCACGACCATACTCATTTATTCTCTCTATCCGACTCTCGCTGTCCATCCCACTCTCGCTCTCTTGTTATTTGGACAGGGTCCAAGGTGTTCCGCTATTTCTTCCCATCCTGAGTCTTTAGAAATTTTCGAGCGTTCTAAGGCAAAGACTTGGAAGTTTAACGAGATGGTGACTTCAACATCACCGCACGTTCATCTTCGGGTAATGAGAGAGAAAAAAGTTTGACCACGACGTGCCGGCACGGATCGCCGAGAATTGCCCCCGCTGCCAAGAACTCTGACAAACGAAAAACTCGTTTATCTCTCGCTTCGCTTCCTGCACTTTTTCTGGTCACTTGGCAACGTTAGGGAACTAGCCTTAGCGGGATAGTTTCGCCACAGATGCAAATTGATAGGCGCGGTTCGCGCGGCTGGTTAAACGCTATTTTATACCGGGGAGGCGCTGTGCTTATACGGTAGCTGTGCCTAATATGGAACGGCGCTTTATAGAAAACGCTGGAACATCTTGGCAACTAAATAATGAAATCGACAACAGCGTGACAAGATGATAGCACATTTACATGATTTTAATTTATTTTCACAATTGCAATTTTTGCTGTATAGGTACTATTTCATGAATGAGATTTTACCAACCCGTTTATTTGACTGATTTTAATTTATTTTCACATTGCAATTTTTCCTGTATAGGTACTATTTCATGAATGAGATTTTACCAACCCGTTTATTTGACAAAAATAATATTTCTGACAAAATCGTTAAATACGTGTATAAGGTGGAGTGGGGTAAGTGCGTCAACGGGGCATATGAACGAAATTTCTCTATCTTGTATTTATTAATGTAGTATAAGTTAGTATGAACTATTCGACATAGATGTCGCCCAAGATTAAAGGTGTTTTCCTCGCTTAAATCAACCAATGCCAAGCAGCCACGTGCGAGGTACACGTACAACATCGAGGTTACCCTGAACGTGCAATAGTTTATAAGTTGTTAATATATTCTGTGTTGTTATTTTAGGTAAGTACAACAAATATTGATGTAGGTTTACATTAAATAAACCATTTTTATTGTATTTTTTAAAATTTATTGAGAAAAACACTAACAATAAGATGCACTTGCCCGTTTGTTTGTAATCGGTCATCTCCGTAACGGCTGAACGTAGGAAGTTGGGGTTTGAGCCATTAGACGCAGCGTTTCTCCGGGAAGGTTTATGAGCAATCAGCATGCGAAAAAGTCCATTCGTTCAAGATTTTTGACGACTTTTTCCACCGGCTACAACGCTAACTGCTTACTTCAAGTTATGTGAATGTGGCGCGTTTGCGAAAACACTGGTGTATAATAATCGATATGGTTTCGTGTTTCATTTGCGAGATGCAGTTTAAAATAAAACATATAAATGTCACATCCGTAACAGGTAAAAACATGCTTTTAAAAAATATTGAGCCACAGCAACGCGTGGCGGGGGAAATCCTTGTTAAAAATAGAACTAATTGAGATACCTTATCATATTGCTAGTAAAATATACTACAACTTCCTCCTCTTCGGTTTATTTCTAGTGTTTATTGTTTACGAAAAAAACGTTGGTACAAATTATCGCGAACACCCTGCAGAAGCCTAAAATATTAAGAAATTTGTGAATGACATTTTGTATTTTTTTTTGCACCTTTTTTACAGTTAGTGACAGCGGTGGTTCTTTTACGGGATGATTTATATAATTTTTTTCCCGAGTAAATTTTTCCCACTAGAACTAAACATATTAATATACGAATACAATATTAATTATATGTTATCGAACCAGCATCACGCCTACCCTTATTGCCAAGGGGGACTTAGGATATTAGTGGAGGGTTGCTCCGACTTAAAATTTATTTAGGACAGATTCCGGAGAACATATTGCACGGCTATTTAGCATTGGCATGTGTTGCCGATTGGATAATTTATTACGCCTGGTAATCCGTACCATCTATTACACTTATTAATTTGCCAGCTTCGGGGGACCTATTCGGAGCTTATTTAGCACTGTTTGCTGTCTCCAGCCGTAAAGGTATTATTACTCGGCGGATTTTTAATGAATTCCTGCAATCGCCCCATTCCACGGAATTCATTGTTTCACCTAGGCTCACAACGGATCTCATTCTATTTGCTTAGTGTTCGGATTGTGTCGGTGAAAATTCAATTTGCAAAGGCTGCAACCCCTCAGGTGATTAGCCGTAATTATGGACGGCGGGTAAGAATGAAAAGTCGTAACGACATGGTAAATTATGCGGCGGACGTAAGACACACCGAGGCAAGGATTTAAACCGGGCTCTCGAATGGGTTTCCGCGAACTCATTGAAAGGGGCGAAAGCAAACGATAAGATCCAATTATCGAAAAACAGTTTATCTCGCGGTCAGGTGAAAGGATAAGCCCGGCTACCAACCCATGCTGCGTTGCTTTTCTTCCGGAATGGATCGGGACTCGGAAAGTATCCGCGCGCGACACTTTCAAGTAAGATGAAGCACCGATTGTTACCTTCGCGATATATGGTGACGGCTCCGCGAAGGTAGTCACCGCAAAGTGGGTGTAACGAGAAGCGAAGTAGAATGGAAGATAGGGGTCGACTTGGTCGAACGAGAAATCTCAAAATTCGGGCTGCAGCACACTGGTCCACTCGCCAGATCTAGCTGTTCATTAATATTTTAGCACTATTTGAAAGTTTAAAGGTATAGAAATTTAGATTGTTGGATTCTTTTTGATATCAGCTATAATATTATGAAGCCAAAAATACATATAGACTTTTAAAATCTCAAGGTGACTTTCATCATTTATGCATTAAAACATTTTTTTGTCATTTTTTGGATTGAAATTGCTGGACTACTGAATGTTGATTAAGTTTTGTTTAAAACATTGTTTTCTCAGATCATCCTGAAGTGTCTGATAAATCAGATTCAGGTTTTCGATAAACACGATGATCAATCATTTTTGAAGTAATGGATTTTATAAACATAATTAAAATATTTTATTTAAAACTGTGCGAAAATCATAATATTAATTATAAAACACAAAAATATAATTTTTGTAAACGAAAATAACAATTGACTGAAATCTTTTTTTGGATTAATTGTTATTATCAATTTCTTCTTCAACATCTTTCAACATTAATTGTTCAACTTTATCATCAAAATGCGTTTGTTTCTAAAAACTTGTCTATTATTTAAAGATATCGAAGAAATTATAATGTCAGACGTATGTAACAAAGTGTGAAAGAGATCCGTTACGGTTTCCGCTTTGAAAATTTTCTCTCTCTCGTATCATCTATCGAAAATGTTCTCTCCATGAAACCACAAGTCAAACTGCTTCAATCGAGTACGGATACATTGTCAGAATGTTCAGACAAATGCCTATCTACGGCGAACCAAAACATTCGACACTTATATTTTAAAGGAATTGAATAAAATTTAAAATCTTAACGCGTGACGCGCCGCGCCAGTGGTTCGCCCGCATTTCAGGCGACACATACGCTTGAAACAATAACAACTTGTGTACCGGGATCGAATGGGTCGTGAATCTTGCATGATTTCATATAGAAAAGTAGGCTGAACATAATGCACTTTGATACAATGCGGGATCAGGTGGGACTCGAAAGATATCCTTTACCAGCGATTGAAAACTGTGAAGATTCTCTTTAGTTTACTGAGCATTGTTATTTCAATAAATTATAATATTAAATCTTAGTACAAAAGATATACTTTAAATATAGACAAATACGAATATTAAATAGATTCTCCAGGGTATCAATAAGAAAAGAGGTAATTTTATCGGTGACAGATAGGATTCATAAAATGTTGATTTTTAGATGCTTGTCCTAATTACAATTTTTAATAAATGGACATTTAGGAAGCAACGTACATTGGATAAACATCGATTTGGGCAAGCTGTTTTACCAAATGAGGAGCTAGATCGGGCGACTGGACCAGTGTGATGCTGGTGTGAAGCAATATGAAAAGGATAATGAGTAGCTTGACTTGTGAGAAACAGAGAAAATAGTGAATTTCTGCATTTATAATAAACAAAACAGTTAAACGATTTAAAAATGTTTATACTAGCACCACATTTTATTTTATGCAGTATTTTCTCAAATGTCAAAACGATTAGTAACTAAGGTCACCGTTTTTTCGGGCTTTTGTAGCTATTAAAGGTTTAATCACATCGTTAATATTAATGCATTGCTACGTTGCATCATAGGATTGTAATCGCAATTTGCAAGGCAGAGCTTAGGGTTAATTTAAATCTTACACTATTGCGGATACCGAACCAGCGGTAAACTAAACGCTAAGCCGAGCTTAAGTTTTGTTCAACCACTCTGTAATCTGCTTTAGTAGACAATGGCCGAGTTCAATCATTCGTGTGATAATGCTTGATAAAGACGGAAATAGTGCCGATTATTTATTGTGTGCACTAACGGCGTGTGTCAGTATTGTACTGAAGGATATAATGGAAATTATATTTGAACCGGTATCTTCTTCAATTATATCAAATTTATACAAAAGCGGCATTAACGCTGCTTCTATCATAAACATGTTATATTATAACTAACGAACTACATTTTCAGCATGAATTTTGAAAAATAATCTAAAACTAGCGTATCCTGTTTCGTCAGTGTCTGACATAAAACAAGTTCTCCAGAAATTAACACAGGAGAGCACGTAGAATGCTAATTTCATTCGTGTATAATTAACGTGAAATGTAAGTGAAGCACAGAGAAAACGCCAAAAGAATTTAAAAATACATTATTTGCAACGCATTAAGCGTATTAAAAAAGGAAATAAATTTCTATTCAACTTCGTTTTGTTGCAATTAAAGTAGAACATTGTATTTTGCATAAAAATTCGCAGTCGAATTAAATATTCTATTATCTGTTAAATACCACAGTTATTCTTTGTAAATAGCAGGAAGCTAATTATGTCTGCATTTCTGAAGTACCTTCACTATATTTATATATATTTAAATTTAGTAAATTCACAGTTCTCTCCATGAGATATTGTACGTGAATTTATTTAAACCTACAGAATCGTGATTTTTAGTGAGTGTATGCAACATAGGAATTTGTAAAATGAATATATGGAACAGAAAATGTCGTGTAATATTGAAAAATTTGAATGCAAATAATAAACTAGAGGGCTATTGTTGCTCGCTCGCTCGCGAGTAGGGTTGTTTTTGCTCGCTCGCTTCGCGAGCTCGCGAAGAGCGAGAGGGTTAGTGATACGCATGGCTAGTAGGGCCTACTGATATTAATGTTTTTTATTTGGTGTGTGACTCTCCAAGAGTCACACAAAGAACTTCCCGATTCGTTACTCCTTCGCCAACATCGCTAACATCGTTTTTTTTTGTACTTTCATCGATATTCTCCCAAAATGTATTCTTGGGAGTAGAGATGATAAATTCACTATTGCATTGGAATAACTTTCGATTATTCCAAGCGGTAACATTAGCATCAGTTAAAAAAATTAAGAAAAAAATTTTTTTTTATGTAATTGCGTTTGGTTCTTTGGTGATAAATTTTCGTCCTCCCTTATAAATTGCATTGTAGAATCAACTCTTTTCGAAAAAAAACTAAAAATCTAAAAAACTGCTTGACCAATGTGGACCAAAATCTAATCAGCTCTAAGTTACGACGGGGCACATCGATTACATCATTCATCATCCTGATCGCGTTGTTACTTTTTCTGAAAACATTAACGAAAAATTTGATTACATAGAAACGGCCATACGCACACACACACACACACACACACACACACACACACACACACATACGAACATTTTGATAAAAATAGTCTAAAATGACTCCAATGACCATGAAACGTGAAGATCTGCTAAAAACTCGATTTTCGATTTTCGGGGTAATTACAATAACTTCCCTATAAAATCGGGAAGTTAATTATATTATCTCCGAACGGAATTCAAATTGGACTGCGTTGGTTGATAAAAGATTTTAATTTTAAAAGTGTGTAATGAATTACAAATTCAGTAAATTCTGGGAGAATATATCTTCCAATATTATAAATTTATTCAGAACTATAATACAATAATAAACTATTATCCGGATCCTGTACTAACTACAAAATTTTTAAATAAAACAGATTAACTACACTTAAGGTACTAGGATAATGGAATTTGCAGCACATTTTTATGTCGCTTCAAGAGTTATAATATAATTGTTGTTGTTTAGAGCGTTGTCAAGTCCAAGATTGCTGCTGGTTCAAGAGCAATCAAACGCTCTGGGTTGCACAAGAATGTGTACACAAATCACACACTTTGTCATAAACTCTTGTAACGTCCAATCACACACGTTCACTGAAGTGTTCGTGACGAGATCACAGAAAGTCCATAGAAATAATGAAAGGAAGTTCATAAAAGGTTCGAAAGAAAGTTCATATAATTAACGAATGATAGTTCACATAGAGTTCATGAGTTCACAATGAAAAGTTCATAAAAAGTTCGTAATACAAGTTCATGAGATGGTTCGTAAGAAAAGTTCATAGAAAGTTTGTAAGGAAAGTTCACATAGATGACTAATGACAGTTCACATAGATAACGGATGAAAGTTCAAATCGATGGCGAATGACAGTTCAAATCGATGACGGATGAAAGTTCAAATCGATGATGAATGAAAGTTCAAATCGATGACGGATGAAAGTTCAAATCGATGACGGATGAAAGTTCAAATCGATGATGAATGAAAGTTCAAATCGATGACGGATGAAAGTTCAAATCGATGACGGATGAAAGTTCAAATCGATGATGAATGAAAGTTCAAATCGATGACGGATGAAAGTTCAAATCGATGACGGATGAAAGTTCAAATCGATGATGAATGAAAGTTCAGAATGCACAGCACACTTCAATTCGTAACTCCCGCTCACGTTCAACTTCGAATATCGGTTTAAAAACGCCTTGTACGACTCCTTCTCAAGCTCGTAAGATTCTGCTCGCTATTTCTCCTACAATTCCCTACCAAAGTTCGGGAAGAGATCGTTTCCTTGGTAGGGATAACCAAGGGACCAATCACCAGTTCGGGGCGTAATCCAAATTATGTGGTACGCCTACTAAATCCGTGATTTTGTTTCTCACGCAAGCCTCGTAAATAAAACAAGCCTATGAACAAGGGTCCCTTGTTCAGGTATCTGTCCCCAAACTGGTGTCGCCTTTCCGCTGAGTGTGGGCCTGCGATGCGTCAGTTGTCATTGACTGGGGGTACGGCTGGTTTGTTTTCCCGAAACGAAAGAGGACACTTAACTTTCAACCGTACCCAAGTCCGTAACTAATTCTAAGAGCTAAACACGCCAATAAATAACTCGAAACTGACAATGTTCCAAACGATCGTGGCACAGGCCCAGACACAATGTCTAGACAATTCTAGACATGCCGCCCGCCTTGAACAATTAACGTTCAAAAAACGCAAAACTAACGCAAAGAGTACAATCACACATAGACGAGTATAACTCAAGGAACATAAAAATAGATTACAATACATAGCAATGTAAGCAGAGTAAGATATATAAATTAATCATAAAGGCTGCAATTATTCGTTAGGAATATTGGAGATACTAATACAAAAGACATAATGTCATGAAATATCAAACAATATGATTGACTCCAAAAGTGCGGTAATCATCGCACCACATGAGCAATATTCTAACTAAATTATGTAATGAGCACTTATGTAATATAAGGAAAAAAAAATAAACATACCAACTATAATTAGTAGCGTATGATATCCTAAATCAATCCGAGTTCTCTCTTTTATATATATTTTTTTTTATATCTGTTACTATATATATATATATATATATTACTTCCTATCGCTAACTGACACACAGTGTTTGAGAGAAATACAAAAAACAAAATATGAATAGAAAGAGAAGTGAAAATGAATCCATGAGTGTAAATTAATTCTACTGGTTTAGGACTTGGTTAGTGGTTCTTCTCCTCTGTCCTTTGGAGTATTCTCGCCATCTAGTATACTTTCTTTGTACAGGTTGTCTGCCATTGGCAATATACAGATTTGGTTAGCGGACGTTACAAAATTCCGTCCAATGTCCGTACTGACATTATCCATACGATGTTATCTTTGCCAGGATAAATTTCAGTAATTCTGCCCATTTTCCATTTTAGGGGAGGTACGTTGTCCCCCTTAATCAGAACTAATGTCCGAGGCCCAAAGAATGAACTAGTTTTTGACTGCTGCTGTAATTGGTGGAAATACTCCTGATGCCAGCATTTCCAAAAATGCTGTAACATTTGTTGAATATGTTGGTATCAATTTAGTCTGTTAACATTTATGTGTTGGGGATCTGGATAGGGAAGAGCTGTTAATGAGTCGTCAATCAAAAATGTCCTGGAGTCAATGGATTGAGGTCGGTAGGATCGTCGGATAGAGGGCATAAAGTACGGGAGTTTATACATACATACTCTACCGGTTTGTCATACTTTACTCTATCTGTGTTAGTAATGTGTATAACTCTTCATATGTAAGCTTCGCATCTCTAATAGTTCGTTTCAGATGATATTTACCAGATGTTACTGCGCCTTCCCATAACCATTAATATTTCAAGTTCGTGTAGTTCATTTCTGGCTCCAATAAAGTTGATGCAGACAATTTAAAAACGTGTATGTAGTTAAATTTGCAGCCAATTTTAAATGTACTGCTTTCTTCGTAAAGCAGACAAAAACACACAAATACGCCTTGTGGTTACTGTGCTATGAGTTCTGTCCTTTAATAAAAATGGTCCGGCCACAGATATAGAATGGTCGTTGGCAGGTAACTCTTGATGCCGGAAGATCTCCCATCAGGTGCTCTTGTGTTGTCGGTTTGACAAGGAAGCACCTTACACATTTTGTATTATGTGCTTGATTGCTGTTCTACCATGTGTTGACCAATAGAGTATTCTAAGGGACGTCATAACGGCTTGTGTTCCTGCATGTAATAGTCTTTTATGTTCGTATTCAATTAATAATTTCGTGAATGAATGTTTTGACAAAAGAATAACTGGAAAACCAAAAAAATTTTTTTTTTTTTTTAAATGCGACCCAGCTCTTTGCACATAATAGTTTTATTTCACAATGTCCGGTATTATCCCGTGATTTTACATAGATGCATGCTGCATATGCAAGTTCGGAGGCATCGCAAACTCCGTGTAATTCGATATATTTCGGACAAATGCAAATTACATGACGAGGAATTGCAAGTTATTTAGTTTCGGCAACTTATAGCAAAATTGTATCCATTTAACAATAAGTTCTCGCGGTAATGACTGGTCTCAAGAAAATTTGCACTGCCACAGTTGTTGCATAAAAAGAGAATCAAATACTCGCGCAATTTCTGACAATATCGTACACTTCGTTAATTTCGCCTGTTCCGGTGGTTTCAACAAAAAAAATTGAGTGCATCTATATGCGAATTCCACAGTAAGCCCAATATTTTCGTAACCTTGTCTGAAGATATAGTTATCGAGTCTGATGGTTCATGAGTAAATTCTGAAATACGTGAGCCATTCGAAACCCATTCATGTAATTCCAACACAGCTTCACGTAACACATTAGAAATGTTCCTTTTTATCGCTAACGCCTCTTGACAATTATCTGACCCCGTTAAAATATCGTCTACATAGAAACCCTTCATGATAATTCTGGTAGCTATCTCGAGTTTCATTGAAGTTCGGATTTGCGAACTTTATATTGTGTCAAATTAAAATTTTCGTTCTAATTGATGCAGAAATTCGGCAAATGTTCTATGATTTTTGGGACTATGAAACATGAAAGTGACGACGAAAATTCTGTATTTCGTGAATGCAACTCAATAGCAGTTTTCTGCGATACGCCTCCAATTTGCTGTCCAATTCCTAAGATAGTTCCATTTGTCTGAGTAGATGATAATTTTAGTCGATTGCAAAATTTGGTGGTTATAAAACTGGCTTTCATGTCCTTTTCCAAAGTTATCGTCAACTAATACTATTGTTGTACCTAAGACAACGTGCGAATGCTAGTGAGGTGTTGAGAAATTTGTTTGTGCCAAGCTTATGGTGTTATTGATTGATGCGAGGGTTCGACCGATTTCGATTATGAGGAATATGAAGTAGCGTCTGTATGTAATAATATATTATGTTTTTTGTTGCATTTCTTACAACCGTTACGTGTACAGTTCAAATTCTTATGTCCTGGATGTAAACAATTAAAGCAGATACCAGCCTTTGTGACTTGATCAATTCGTTCTGAGTAAGATGAATTTCGAAATTTCTCACACATAAAAACAGGGTGGCTTCCGTTACAAATTTTGCACGCGGTTTTAGAAATTCCTACACATGCAACAGTATTTCTATTAAAACGCGGGTTATGAGATTCTTCTGCCTTTAATTGATAACGTGGAGTATAAACTCTATCTGCTCTTATCTGGGGTCTTGAAGAGAGCCCCCTGTCCGTTCCAGATTGTGCTAGATATTTTGATTGTCCCTCTAAAAATTCCAGCATGTCATTTAATGATGGGTTTGAGGCCATTTTTATGATTACCTTTTCCCATTCCCGTTTTGTAAATCCATCTAACTTGGTTGATAATAAGTGTATAATTAACGTATCCCAATGCTGCGTCGGTTCTTTCAATGAGTTAAGAGACTTTAGATGATTAGTGCAATCATCAATCAATTCGCGAAGTGCTCGTGCAGAAGTTTTTATAATTGGTGGAATATCGAATAGTGCTTTTGTATGATAACGAATTAAACCTTGTGGATCTTCATATCTATTTTTTAAGGTTGCCCACGCTATCGCATAGTTGCCTTCGGAAATTCCTAATGCTCTTATGGCTCTTGCGGCCTCACCTTTCAAAGTAGAATTCAAATAATTAAATTTTTGTACGACGCCAATGTTAGCGTTTGTGTGAATCAGTGACTCAAATGTATCTCTAAATCTAATCCAGTCCCCGTATGCTCCATCGAATGTTGGCAATTTTATGACCGGTAGTTTGACCGGTAATTCAGATTCTGTCGATGATGACAGTTGAGATGAAATTCCAGTTTGTAACGAACCCTGTGGTCGACCGATTCCCAACCGAGCTTTAACTGATGTAACAATACGATAATATGACTTGTCAAAATTGTCCCGTTCAGTTTCATGACTAGCGTCTTCACCAGAATCTTCAGTATAGATTTCTATTTTGCTTTGTACTTCATCAAACTTATCAGCTAATGGTAAGAAATGATCAAATCTTTCTCGTAATTCTGGGATACTGTCGTCAGTTTGATTAGACTCAAAATACTTTTTAAAACGAGTCAGTTTACATTTAATCGATTTACGTTCTGAGAGCAAAACCTTGAGAGAAGCCATCGTTACTCAATCAATAATCCAGGCAAATAATGTATGGAACGGACTTACAGAAAGACGACGACAATTTATGACAGTTCAGGAGTTCCTTCAATGAGTAGTATGCCGCAGCAGATGTACAGTGGCTCAGCGCGTGCCAATGGTTGCAGGATGTGAGTCCAGATCAGCAGATGGAATTCAACGAAAGTCCCAACTCAGCAAAGAGTCCTTTAATTGCAGGTGTAGTCTCACAGATGTTGGAAAAAGTACATACTCCGGCTCGAAGGACCAATGTTTAGAGCGTTGTCAAGTCCAAGATTGCTGCTGGTTCAAGAGCAATCAAACGCTCTGGGTTGCACAAGAATGTGTACACAAATCACACACTTTGTCATAAACTCTTGTAACGTCCAATCACACACGTTCACTGAAGTGTTCGTGACGAGATCACAGAAAGTCCATAGAAATAATGAAAGGAAGTTCATAAAAGGTTCGAAAGAAAGTTCATATAATTAACGAATGATAGTTCACATAGAGTTCATGAGTTCACAATGAAAAGTTCATAAAAAGTTCGTAATACAAGTTCATGAGATGGTTCGTAAGAAAAGTTCATAGAAAGTTTGTAAGGAAAGTTCACATAGATGACTAATGACAGTTCACATAGATAACGGATGAAAGTTCAAATCGATGGCGAATGACAGTTCAAATCGATGACGGATGAAAGTTCAAATCGATGATGAATGAAAGTTCAAATCGATGACGGATGAAAGTTCAAATCGATGACGGATGAAAGTTCAAATCGATGATGAATGAAAGTTCAAATCGATGACGGATGAAAGTTCAAATCGATGACGGATGAAAGTTCAAATCGATGATGAATGAAAGTTCAAATCGATGACGGATGAAAGTTCAAATCGATGACGGATGAAAGTTCAAATCGATGATGAATGAAAGTTCAGAATGCACAGCACACTTCAATTCGTAACTCCCGCTCACGTTCAACTTCGAATATCGGTTTAAAAACGCCTTGTACGACTCCTTCTCAAGCTCGTAAGATTCTGCTCGCTATTTCTCCTACAATTCCCTACCAAAGTTCGGGAAGAGATCGTTTCCTTGGTAGGGATAACCAAGGGACCAATCACCAGTTCGGGGCGTAATCCAAATTATGTGGTACGCCTACTAAATCCGTGATTTTGTTTCTCACGCAAGCCTCGTAAATAAAACAAGCCTATGAACAAGGGTCCCTTGTTCAGGTATCTGTCCCCAAACTGGTGTCGCCTTTCCGCTGAGTGTGGGCCTGCGATGCGTCAGTTGTCATTGACTGGGGGTACGGCTGGTTTGTTTTCCCGAAACGAAAGAGGACACTTAACTTTCAACCGTACCCAAGTCCGTAACTAATTCTAAGAGCTAAACACGCCAATAAATAACTCGAAACTGACAATGTTCCAAACGATCGTGGCACAGGCCCAGACACAATGTCTAGACAATTCTAGACAGTTGTCACCTCGTTAACATTTTAACTTAGTGGCAATTTAACCCTCCATGCAATCCATTTTGTTCGTTGACATTTCGTCGAAAAGCTCGGAACTTTTTTTACATAATGAATGTTGCTATATTGCATAAAACAATTACTGACAAGACAAGAATTCATCGAGAACTTTAAAGAGGATTAAAACAGTACAAATTCAATTGAATTCGTGTACTGAAGGGTTAAAATAGCATAAAACACATTGGTTTCAACCGCGATCGGTCCGCGCAGAAAATCGACATTTTGATTGACACATTTACGAACAGCTGATCGAGAAAAAGATCATAAAAATCTAGAAACACGAGCTACGCGGCAAAGGATAAAATATGTCGGCTGTTTCCGGCCTGGGGAGAGAGACAGTTTCGTGTAATTGGTTCCCGTGATTGATGCGACGTCCAAAATCCGGGTGAATCATAAATCGCTACGGAATTCGCTAAATGATTACAAGGTAATTGTCGAAGGTGAATGATATCTGAGCCGGAAGCCTCGAGCGGGGGCAATTTTTCGTTGTTATTAATGACCGTCCGAGATTTTCTTTCCAGCTCGCCGCCGCGCCGCACCGCATCGCGCCGCATCGGTTCAAGCAAAGACTAAGTTGCCGAGCTTATTGCGTTTTATTAATTGCCTCGACCCAGTTAGTAATCCCGACCGGGCTCGATAAATAAGATAACGAGAGAAAGGAGGACTAGCTGCATTCCTCGTCGCGCGAAATTTCCCTGTCGAAAGAAAAACCGGTGAGCTACCGGTCTCGCAAATGAACTTCCATTTTTTCTCCCTTTCTTTGCGGAGACAGTGGCAAAGCTGAAAGGAAAAAATGATTACGAAAGTTCGCGGTGCATTGTGCTAGTTAAAGTTAATGGGATACCAGCGTTACAGAAACGCTCACTCTCCCTCTCTCTTCCTCTCTCCTAAATGAAATTTTAAATGGAATTTATGTGGAAATATGGGAGATGCCCATTTAGAAAGTTTAACATGGAATTTTAATATGGAATATGTGCCCCGCAGTCTCACGCACGGTGACATGCAATGATCCTGGCATTAATTATTTATGCAACGCGTTAACACGCAGAAATCAGGGGAATTGGCTCGAATTGAGGGAAAATAATTAACCCTTCTTTATCAGTGCCGGATAAGTCGCGTGGGGGGAATAGCGTCGTAGAGGTGGAAGGTAGAGTAGGAGGGTAAGACTCTGGTGATTGTTAACACGTTGAGCGCCATGTCAATATGGGTGACACTATTCTTTGAGCAAGTTTAACCCTCATACGCTCCTCAAGAATAGTTGCATAAACGAGACTAGGATAATAATTCACTCATGTTTGCTCTACACGTGAAATCAACAAATTATGTTCCATTTGTAACGCCACTTTTGAAAGAAATACATCTCACAACATAGACATAGAGGGATCAACGATTTTACAGTATGTAAAAATAGTAAATGGGTGAATTTTTAGCCTGAGGATCGTATAAAGGTTAAACAATTTTTATTGTGGCATAAGAAAATTAAATTGGTAGTAAGCAACCACTTGTGCCCTCCGCAACGTCTCATTCTTAAATTGTTGACGTAATCTGTGCAAGATTTCAATGTAGTTTGCAGTCTCAATAGATAGAAACGTGATAATAGTACGTTATGCAATGGAGGGTGGTAGGAGAGTATTATTCGCTCATTCATCGCTGCAGTTATCGAGCAAGCGGTTAAGTAGAATAGCCCGTGATGCGGATTGAGTGTCAGACATGGGTACTTGAACCTCCACTTGGTCTTGTCTAATAAGAACAGCTATGGTGTAAACATAAAATATTGGTTTTTTCCGGAAATAAATTGCAACCTTTGCACTTGGTATACGAGAGGGGTAGTTTTACTTGAAATTGATTTATGTAGTCCAAGAAACTTCTATTACATTCTATACAATTATTAAGATTACAAGGTTTTTATATTATAAAATTAACCCTTATACCACCTTCCTCAAAGTGAAAATTCATCCATTTACTATTTTGACAGACTGTGAAATTATTGACAACTTGATAAAACTACTATGTTCATGCAATCGATACAAACAATTTTCATTTTGCTTAAAGATCCACAGAAACACTAAACGATAGAGCAGCATTTACACTTTAACCCTTGTATCAATGGGACATACGAAAATGTATTGAAAATATAAACTGGAACGTCGTTGAATATTATAGAAAAGTTTGTTTATAGACGGAAGGGTTAGGGGTTATTATCAGGGTTAACGAGTGTTATCATAAACGAAAAATACCGATGTCAATTAAAAATGAAAAGGGCTCTAGATACAACAGATCGGAAAGCCGCAATTTATTTCTGCACAATCCAATGCTTTCGCTTAACCTTTCACAGTTGACAGATTCCGGAAAATGACGATATTTTACACATTCGTTTGCCCGAAGTAAAAAGGATCTGAAAGTGAGAAATTTATAGTATTCATTAAGGTGGGTCGAAAAGTGTGACGCAAATCAGATCAGAGAGAAGTTAAGAATAACGAAGTTGCGTTGGCGGTTTCGTTTTCGAGGGAAATGCAATTAAAAATCAATCTGGTACGTGTACCTACTGTTGAATGGCTTTACAGATTTCACTGCAGACCGTTACCATGACTGTTTTTCTACGTACCGGATACGGTGTCAGCCTCTGTAAAATCTGAAATCTATAGCGATAGTCATCAGTTAGGTACACGTGTACCAGATCGATTTTTAATTGCATTTTTCTCGACGACGCCTCCATCGTAATTACGTCGTTCTTGATTTTCGTCTTATTTTGAACCGTATCATCCTTTTGACGTTATCTGTAACATCAATTTTGAAGCGTCCTGTATAATCAAAGGTAATAAAAGAAGCATAAAATCCACAGAAATTATTTTTAATTATAACAATATTAAAGACTACGGATGTTTAGTAGTAAAATCTTGTTAAGTCGGTCGTTAGAAATGAGAAATAGATGAAAATGTATTTCTTCTTTCCCCCTCCCTTAAATTGCAATAAACAATCGAGTCAATACGTAGATGCGACAGAAATAATGAAATGAATAAA
Organism: Lasioglossum pauxillum; assembly: GCA_933228785.1. Taxonomy (NCBI): domain Eukaryota; kingdom Metazoa; phylum Arthropoda; class Insecta; order Hymenoptera; family Halictidae; genus Lasioglossum; species Lasioglossum pauxillum. Next base: position 12,616,462 of record OW121705.1, read on the forward strand.
TGGACAAAATTATGTGAAATCAGATGCTGATCGTTTCCAGTTTCTCCGTTTCATTATAAGTTCTCTTCCATCTCCGTTTCCAATGAATCCTCGCGATCTCAAATCTAAGAAACGATATACCCGACGCCACTTGGGTAATCGTTCCGTGCGAGAAAGACGATTGTAATCGGAGAAAGAATGCGATTCGACGCGCGACGCGACGAGACGCCGAGAACCTATTGCTTTACGTGATACGTTTAACAATTCGAGGAGCAGACGAAACGAAATCGAGACACTCGAGTAGTGCCTCGACGGAGACAGCGAGAATAGGAAATGCAGGATGCCCCGGTGAGGGAGCATGAATATTACCTGGAGAGCTTCAAGATTTTCAGCTTAGACAGCTTTCGCTGAATACATATTGTCATGGGCTCTAGTGACGAACCCCGCGGAGGTCGCCGAGAATTTTGCAAATACACTGAGGTCATTAAAATCTACACTGTACCATTAACTTCTTCTTGTTTCGCGCTGTACGTATCCGTGGAAAGCTTTTAACACTGTTCACCCGATCACATATTTTATTTTTTATAGTAATCAAGTATTTCTATCCGTTACACTGAATGAAAGATTTTGTACGTACAACAGGGTTGTATTACTGCGAACCCTTATATTGAAGTGTCCTAAAAATTATGATTGTTCAATACAGTTATTTTACTATGTATTAAATGTTAAGCTGTAATTGAATAATCGCTGTACAGTATACTCCTCTACAACATAATAAAAAAATTCTTTAAATAAGACAATGAAGGTCAATGTACCAGAAATTGTTTGGACTGCCACAAGATACACTTACACAGTCTTTTTAAACAACTTTTTTAATGACGTTGCATGAGAGATTTTTGTATACACGATACATATGTGCAGAAACCTTATTGAGAATTGACTGTTAGATTATTCTTACAATTAGTCTACAACATAATAAAAAAATTATTTAAATAAGACGATGAAGGTCAATGTACCAGAAATTGTTTGGAACACTTACTGCCACAAGATACACTTACACAGTCTTTTTAAACAATTTTTTTAATCACGTTGGACGAGAGTTTTTTGTACACACGATATGTGCAGAAACATTATTGAGAATTGACTGTTAGATTCCTCTTACAATTAGTCTACAAAATAATAAAAAAAATTCTTTAAATAAGACAATGAAGGTCAATGTACCAGAAATTGTTTGGACTGCCACAAGATACACTTACACCGTCTTTTTAAACAATTTTTTTAATCACGTTGAACGTGAGTTTTTGGTATACACGATATGTGCAGAAACTTTATTGAGAATTTACTGTTAGATTCTTCTTACAAGTAGTGCAAACTGCCGTATTACCGGTAACTCGAAATGTGTATTTAAGGAAATATAATCTAACTTAATATTGACGTGGTTTTAATAATTACATGAATAATTCGAAGTATCGTTCCGTCGAAACTCTGGATACTAATTAAGTCAATGTTTCTGATGTTTCAGGACGAGAAGAACCAACTGCTCATCACGAACCTTTGGCTGAAATTGGTAAGTTTTGAAACTTGCAAAGGCAAATAAATTCGCGTATTTGAGGGGATTTTTCTGGAAATAAAATTGCTTTTTTCGTACGAGTTTCCACTTTTGTCGATTACAGGAATGTAATTAATATGGCAGCGTTGGTACATACCGAAGAGAAATTATTTCATTCATTTGAATTTCTCGCGCTGGTCAAGTGCATAAAGGGAATTTGATTAAAAATTGTTATACATCGAAGCGTCTCTTGATCGTACTTGAAAACAAAATCCCGAACTCGAATTATTTATAAATCTTTCACTTTTCTATTGTGTTCAATCCTCGAGTGGCACAGGAACGGTAAAAACGTTTTATTAGTGAACGTTCGGAATAAATTGTTGTTATTGAGCTTTTATTACACAGATTCCAAAATATCTGTTCCATGAGAACACTTTGTATGGACGATTATCTCATTAAAATCATCAAGAGACATTATTAAACATGTTGGTATCTAATCAATTACTGCACATTTAAATATTGCATGATGTAATATATCAATTTCATATCCATAAAATGAAAAAATCATATACAATGGAATTATTCTAGGCCGGAAGAAATGTTTAATTTTCAAGTTAACACGTTCGCTACCAGCATTTGTTTCGTTGCTTACCTTCCTTGTTCGAAAGTTTTATTAACCATATTATTAGCCTTACAAAATCGTGTCTGACTCGTGATGGAGATTTTGAACAGATTCTGATAAAAATGTATGTTAACAATTTCCTATAAACTGAAATAAAATTCTATTTTGGTTTTGTAATATACAGATATTGGAGAACATATAGGTATACAATTTATATCAATATTTCCTCCTTTTTTTAGGAAATTACGATCTACAAAAAGTTTGAATCACTGAAACCGTAAAATAAATCGTAAAGCAAGGGGTTAAATGCAACGTATCCAATTTTGAATTGTTAAGACAGTTTAGCAGAAGAAAGTCACAGATTCTCTGAAAATGGTGCATTCTACTATGACTTTAAACAACAAAGTGCATAAAATTAATTGAACTGTTTTTAAGTGAACTGTCAGATTATGGATGTCACATATTTGTGACGGTGGTAGTGAACATGTTAAAATAGCTCCGAGTGCAGAGGGTTAATAGAAACACCGTGACCTCGTGACGCGACTCATAAATCTAAAATAATCGGTGGTTGAGAAGTAGGTGTCCGGTAATCTGACGATTCCTCTGTGGCAATTTATTCACAAGCTCCCCTTGAATTCGAACGTTGGAGCTTCCATCGGCGTTCGGTCCGAGCCGTCCTGTTTTTCATGCAAATGCTGAAAGTTCCGCGAAAGAAGCATTACGCGGCGGGAACTATTTCCAAGTTCGAATTGTGGTCATAACAGATTCTTATCAACTGGAACTATTAATAGAGTCACGGCAACAGGTACACCTCCGACAGAGTGGCTGAAGTGGCGCGCCCTTATTAGGGTAGACTGCCGTAATATTTCCTTTCCGGAGGTTTCGAACCGCGCTTTAAAACGCTTGTCGTTGCTCATTTCTAACGGCTTATGCCTCGTCAATCCTCGCCCTCATTCAGAACCTCTGCTGAGCCGTATAGCAAGAACGGCTTTGCAATGACCCAAATTCGCAGTTAACGATTCCCCGATGATGTTTTGCCCGATTGACAAATCGACCAAGTGCTCCCTTGCAACCCCCTCTTCACCTGTCCCCTACCCAACAACGACCTCTGTCAACAATTACAACGGAACAGATGCGGCATCGCCTATCAGTTAATCACGTGCTCTTGATTGCCGTTTAGCGATCTAGAAATTAATATTTGAGACGATAAGCTATGGCAACGGTGGGCCCGAATTTCCCTGTCAACGTCGCTTAATCGGGAATCATCCGTGTCGTTCAATCGGAAAAATGTAACGTTCACGAAGCTCGGAGATTTCGTTTATAAAAAGTAGGTTTTTTAGATACTGTACGCTTCTGAAACCCTTTTTTCCAAAATTTAACACTGACATTATTTTCAAAATTATAATTAGTAAATTTTAAATTATATTTAGTAAATGGTAAATTTTTTAATTGTGTTTAATATTATTGTGCTTATTAGAGAGATTTGTATTAGATTGTATTACAAATTATAAGAGATTTTAGCAGTTTATTACGTTCCAGTAAATGCACTATCTCATCAGTATACTCGAATAAAATTTACTGTTACCACTAAATGTCAACCGTAATAAATAATAATATGCTGTTGTGGTTTTAATGGAAAAAGTAATTTCAATCACAACCTGCTATTGTAATGTGTACATTGTACAAGATTTGTATTTGCCTGATAAATTCAATGTTGATTGATTTTCATATCAGCAAACACCAATCTGTCCGTCAATCAAAATTCTATTTTCAGTATACAAAACTGCTTGATGTCATGCTCAAAAATTAAGTGAACGCGAACAATTTCTACACGTAAACTTTATTTAGCTTCATCACTGTGACAATCGTTCCACTAATTAACCATAATAAAAGTTACATTCAATAGACTTATAAAACATAACATAAAAATAAATTTTTTGTGGCATTTAAAGTATGTTTAAAAGCAACAAAGATATTTGGAGCACCGTTAGGTGACACAGTATATAATAATTTCTTGATTAAAATATTATCAGTGCTTCCATATGGCGAATTTTTTGTTTTTATCGTTGAGAGATTCCGTTGTCCTCCAACAAGTTTAGATTTTGTTTCACTCAGAATGGTTTTAATACACACGCACGTGTATCCCTGAAGAGGTTAAGCTCTCAATCCGGCAATTTTCACAGTGTCTTAAAATTTGATCCACAAGTGTAGTTCAGACGAGCATAGGTGCAAAGGAGAAGCATAAAGCGAGGAGTTTCAAGACGCTTTGCTTCTCAGCGGCTACCTTCACGGCGGAGTTTTATAGTTTCATGGCACCGTGCTGTAGAATAGCGGATAAACTCGACTATTTTTGTCGCGGCGATGCGAAAGCATGCGAATCTTTCATACGCCGTCGAAAAGTTTTTGTTCCCTCACTTTTTAACCTTCTTCGCGTACCCTCGCACGTCAAGTGCATGTACTACGGCAACAGAACGCACAGCTGCACTTGACTTGCAACGCTGATATCTTTTTGAATATAAGTCTCGGATGTATTCAACGACTCCCGAAGTAAGATTCGGAGATATTCAAGATATATTTGACGTTGGCACGTATCGAAACCACGTCCCACATTTCCCAACGACGACGTTCCTATCAAACACACTTGCCCCGGTAAAGAAACGCGAACCGGAAGAATACACTTCTACGTAACAGGTGTGCAATGACATCTCCCAGGTAATAATTATACAGAACACCTTTACCAACATCCTTGTGCAAAATAAAAATTTTCTATCTGATTTACAACCGACGGGAGTCAAATTGAAAATTTTCAGAAAGAAGAAAATTATTTATTTTTATATTCTTGTAATGTTTTCTCTGTTTCGAATTACAGGAATTACATTTTTGCCATAAATCGTAATAAATTGCCATAAATAAAATTCGTTGTTTATAATAATGCTATTGGTATTGATGCATCCAGCAGATTGCTATTCATTATAAATAGTATTCATTCTGTTCAGTATTTTATGTTCATTTTAGCGTATCAAATTTCTACGCAGTTACGCGCGCAAATAATCACATACAGCACACAAATATGGCTACAGTTGCAGCTGGATCAACATCATCATTTGGAGAACGAAGTTTAAACATTTCATGTGGTCTCGTGCGCTTTGCGCGTTTCTGTCATTGATGATCGAAATCTTTTTGGGATTTACACTAAACCTATAGAGCAGTAAAAGTGATTGAGAAGAAGAGTTGATTCAGTTAGATTTTTCACTAGTTTTATTATAATACGTACTTAAATAATGAAATTTAATTACTTATTCGAGTCGAAAACCTTTTTAGTGTTCCTGGTTTCGTGTAAATTAAGTTTCGTATGATTTTTTATCAATTACTAGTATATGTAACACGAATATTACAATCATAGAGAAATGGACGGATTTATTAGATTAATTTAAGTGTATATACAGTGGGTGTACAAAGTATTCGTACACCATTTAAAAACCAATAACTTTTTTATAATTGTATCAAACGACCTGATTTTTTATAATCAATTAGAAGCATTCGTTTACGAAATGATACGCAAAAAAATTTTGCAAAAATTATAATTTACAAGGTTACATGCAAAAATAAAAAAGGCATTTTTTAAAACTTTTTGAGTGTTCAATGAAAATTTAAAATATATGTTTTGTAGATCTATGTTATTTATACACGTGTTGAAAATTTCATCGAAATCGATTGACGCAGGAAAAAATGACATAATAAGGACCCAAATAAAAAAGTTTTAAAAAAAGCCTTTTTCATTTTTGCATGTAACCTTGTAAATTATAATTATTTGGAAAATCTTTTTTGCGTATCATTTCGTAAACAAATGCTTCTAATTGATTATAAAAAATCAGGTCGTTTGTACAATTATAAAAAAGGTATTAGTTTTTAAAGGGTGTACGAATACTGTGTACATCCACTGTACCTGTATATCATTAATCCGATATAAAAGTTCCGCCGATTTTTAGTGAATCTGTAACACGAACCAGCGTCGCATAGTTTTCATTTGGATTTCAAGATGCAGAACATGAAGATACATACTGCATCTCTGGAGCCTGACGCTGCAGCCTGTGAGAAATATGTATTACGCAAACATGTACTTTGTGTCTCGTAATTTCCATACGTTTGCAATATTTTACATTAGTGAGTTGGATGTTGATTAGTTATTAAATACTCGTACCCGCTACAACATGCCTTTTGGCATTACGGACAAAATAATATAAATATGAAAGCTTCAATTTTCATCTTGGATTTTATAATATATTTTATAATCTCACTCATAAAAATATAAAACTTCATATATCTACAAAATTATGAGGATACTAATGGTAGAGATGTAATTACAGAGCGTAAACCGTTTTCGTATAATACTTATTTACTGTAATATACTAGTTCTCGGTACATTAACATCTTGCGTTTGACGTAATTGCATGTTCACGTAAATGCGAAGTTCTGCTTGCAATAAGCTAATAAAAGTAATTCTCAAATTTATTATGATTATACTGCGAATTTTATACATTTATGACAGAAATGAATACTTCAAATACAAAAATGGAACGACATCAGATTTAAGGATATTGTTATACTTAGGGTTTGTCGGTTTTTAAAAACCGGTTTTCAAAACCGGTTTTTGAAAGAAAAGTTTGCAAATCGAAAACCGGTTTTTTCAGTAAAAAAACCGGTTTTAAATTTATACATAACACTTATATTAATCCGCTGTAATGATTTCGATGTAATCAAAAAGTACACAGCTAGTGGTATAGCGGAGAAAGGTCGGGGAACATTATTGCCTTGAACATTTTTGTAGAGGAAAATGTCGCTTCAAATAACCTCAAGAACCTCCCATTTCCGGGACGATCACGAAATTTGGGAAACCCTGTATACATATATATGTGGAAATGGAAACAGCGCATAGAGACTGTGATGAAAAATGCTATGGAAATAGCAATAAATAAATATTTGCAAGAACCTGAAGAAGCGACTTCCTCCAGTCCTCAAACATTAACGAAGGAGTTTTTGATCTTAGAGGTTACAAATAGAAGAACAAAAAATTTAGATTTATTATTTAATGCTTTAAAGACAATTAAGCCCAGTTCAATAGCAAGTGAGCGAGTTTTTTCTATTTCTGGAAATTTTGTGTCCAAAATAAGGACACGACTAAGCAATAAATCAATTGACGTTCTTTGCTTTTTAAAATCACATTTTATTAATCAAAGGAAGAAGTAAAATAATAATGTTCACAAATATTTGTTAATTTCTGTGATTCTCTAAGGGTATTATTTTGTCAATTCTTTAATAAATAAAAAAAAATTAAAAACTTCTATTCTAAGTTGTAAACATGTCTTATTTTTTATCTGTAAAAATCCGAAACCGGTTTAAATCGGTTTCATGGAAAAGTTAAAAACCGAAAACCGGTTTTTTAAAAAGTCGGTTTTTGTATAAACCCTAGTTATACTAGTTCCAGCTTTTTAAGGTTATTAAAAGGGAAAATAATATTTTACATAACCTTAGTCTCTCGCAATAGACTGACAATTTTTATTTTGCATAAGAATCCACTAATTATGATGAAAGTCTCCAGATTCGCAAATGACGAAGTTTTAGAAAAGAAAAATAAACAGCCTACAATATTAGGCTTTAACACTTCTGTACTCAAGAGTTCTAGTCCTCTTTTTCGTAGGTGTGTTACGTCATAAAATATTTTAGGATTGACTTGATATTTTCGATGAGACACACATTTTTTATATTCCAAAGGCGCAAGGAAGTTGAGTTGCCATCGTCAAGGTTGTAAATCACGAAAAACGGGAAAACAAAAATACGTGTGTACACAACACGTATACTACGCCAGCTTGCCGTTCCCTCAGAACTTTACTACGTGCTAAGAGTAGAAATCACAACGAACGAAAATATTCAAGTTGGTAGCAAAGGTGTTCATGTGCAGTACACTGTAACAGCATACATCTGTAACAAGAATGTTCGCTACGTGTTCGATAAATCTTGTATTTCGCCGACTATTCACCGATAAAATATTTCTTGAGTTTCTTTCTTGTGCTTTGCAGCTTTAGTCGTCGTTGCAGTATTTTATTCAGCTTAAAAAAGCTTTCAAATCGTTAGCCTTTTCGTCACTGCTTTCGCAGTTTCTGGATAAATAGCAAAGAGAAGATCATTGGACAAGAGTGTCGCATAATTCAATTAACGATCAAAGGTGTCCTATGCTTCAATTGGTATCAAATTTATTGGGCGTTCGAGTGATTCATCTTCTAACTTCGATTGTAATTGGAATGTTAATATCACGTTCGACATTTCAACATCAATTTCAAGGGTCCGTTATTGGTTTGAAGCGTTCGTTTCAGTATTTCGAGAACTCTCAGCCTGTCTTTTGACTGCTGCGGGCGAATCCGTTCGATTTATCTGCGCCACTCTATTAAATCCTGTAGTCGCGTCTATACTTATGTTCTTCGTTACTAGATCGGTATCTAGTCTTTTGCCAAATTCATTGTGTAGGAAGGATGCTATTCGACACGATGATTTAAGACGAGGTAGGAGTTTATTATCCATTTTGTGGTGGAATAAACGATATTTTTGTGCAATATCACCATGGACGGCTTCAGCAACCCGTCTTATTTTGGTTACAAAGCGTGACCACATATAAAACTATATACTACTTATGTAATATTATTTACAGGTATTTATCAATTAACCCAGGCAGTATGTTATCTCGTGAAATTAATGAGGGATGATAACATTTTAAATATTGAATATTTAAACGAATCTAACAATATTATAAGGGTCAAAGTTCACTCGAGGCATATTAATCGCAAATGTTATCAATGCTACATTGAATATGTACCACATTCGATTGGTTATACCGCTATTAAACGATATACATGTGACTGTGCTAATAGCAACAGAACAGTGGGTTGCTGTTTTCATGTCGCTACGATTATTTATTATTTATCTCATGGACGATTTAAATTGAAAATTGTAAAACCATCGAAGATATTAACTAAGATATTTGATGTAACACATACAGTACCGATTATTGAGGAAAATAGTGACGAAGATTGAATAAATCTATGTATAATATGATTCCTAGAATTCTCATTTACACCTACGTAATGTCTATCAATAAATTCGGAGAGATAAGAACAGAATGTAATCGATGCGTCGCGTTTAAAAAGAAATAATTGTCAAGAAGGGACTTAATATCCTGATAAGAATTATTAATTAGAGTCGTAATATCATTTGGTTTTTAATATTTAACTATGTCCCACCAATCCGACCATCTTGAAACTTTTTTATATGTTAGATAAGCAACAGAACATTGTTCTTGAATTTTTTGGAAGTGGTCACTAAAAGGGTTGCTTGCAATTCCCATCCCTAAAAAATTAAATGATTTTTTTTTATCCTTAATTTGATCACAATGGTGAAAAAAATGTATGATATGAAGGAGATAAGTTCGAGTATTTTTGTTTCTTTTTTATCTGAATATCTTAATTAACAACCGAGAAAAAAATGATACAGTTAAGGGTATTTACCCTCATATCATCCTTATACGAAGGGTTAGCGACTTAAAATTTTAGAGGGTTATCTTTCAACCTAAAACCATTTTTTCCCACACAATATCAATAAAAATTGTGGGTGGGGCAGCTGGACCAATCTTAGCTAGACCAGGAAAGTGAAATAAGATCCTACTTTTAATGAGATCAGCCTTTGTAGATCCAAAACAGATAAAAATCGTACTGAATTCTATCGAATTTAATATTCTGGCATTTCTAACGTAACGTGTGATTCATAATTCACTGCAGCATATTAAAAATTGACGAATTTTATTATTTGGTTCTCTGTCTCTTTCACAATGTGTATCTAATTTGTAGGGTTAGAAAAATGGCTGCCAAGCAGAAGAAGAGAAGCATGGAAGATGCAAATATAGAAAATTTAATTTCCACAATTTTCTAAAGAATTCACAATTGAACATCTGGTTGGTTAATTATTACAGCATATTAAAAATAGAAGAATTCTCAAATTATACTTAATTGTAACGAATTAAGTATGAAATCAAAATAGGAACTGGCTTTCAAGTACAGTAAGAAAAACACGAGAGTAAACCGTTCTCTCTCGGAGCGGCAACAAGGGTTCTTGAAAGGATGTTGGTGGCGACACCGAATGTATTTTCTGCGCCCATTTGTTCCCTGGATCCACAGAAGGACAGATTTGGTTTTTAGAACGTCAAGATTGGGTTCGCGCACATATGCTGGATGTGTTGACGAGGACAAAGCCGTTGCTTGTGTCTGTGACTTGAGTAAATAGTTACACCCCATCGTGCACCATATATGTATATAGAAACACCTACCTTATCTCTGAGGAAAATCAGTTCCTTGTATTTCGCTTTTAGACAATTTATCTTAAACTTTGGGCAACAAATATTGAACGTATCTAGTATTATCTGTGGACGTACTGTTAATTAGAATTATTTCATCAATTATTTTCTTAGTGTCATCTTTATCTTTGTTACTTGAAAAGCAGCATGTTGCAGTTTATTTTCGTCAATAATGTAACCAATGATATTTGAATTTGACACTGCCTTCTCAGTTTAAGAATTTATTTATTTATCTTTGTATTATACTCACGTTTTTTAGAATGATGTCTACTGGTTAGCAAGAAACAAATTAAACTGAGGAATAATTGAGTTAATAGAAGTTGTATATTTGATAACAAAATTTTCATCAATGTGATTTGGGAAATTTATTTTAGAATACTTTTCTGGATGCATTTTGTACATCTGTATAGGTGACACAGTATATTTCCATAAAACTTGAAAATCAATTTTTATCTCAATCTACAAGTAAACCAAACGTAATTATTCGACAGCGAATTTGACGGATTTTCGGCAAAAATGCACACGTTGATCACAACCATGATGGTATTACCCAGAAAATATTTGTAACGCCTTAAGTAAATCTTCGTCTGCGAAGGGTTGAATCGTTAAATGTCGCTGACCCGAATGCTGGATCGGTGGTAGATTTCATAGGACGCTATTGATCCGGAAAAAATATTTTCCGGTGAAATTAGTTCCAGGTATCTTGAGCCTACGTACGCGGAATTCGGAATGCAGAACGGTTTCGATTGGGGCATCAACGAAGTAGTTCCGAGGCGGGCTGAAGTGCAGTCGCTTAACACAGTCGTACCCGGGACCGTAGTTACGTGAAAGTCCATGATTGCAGAAACGAACTTCTCGGTAGGGTGTAACTTCTTGCCCTCCACTAGAAAAGAGTGGAGCACGACTCGAGTAGGCGGAGTACTCGCATGTCTGTGAGCTTTAACGGCTCTATGGTATTATGAGCGAAGTCAGCGCTAGGTGCACTCTCTTCTCCTCTTTACCATCTCACTATGCCTCCCTCGCTTCGCTTCACCCTTCAGTTAGCCACCATCGTGTCCCTATTTCCGTTTCTCACCCCAGTTTTGTGCGTTCGTCTAAGGAAGATGAATAGGACAGAGTGAGAGGTAGAGAGGGAGAGAGAAAGAAAGAGTGGGAAGGAGAGAGGATAGAGAAAGCTAGAGGAAAAAGGAGTTTAGTGGCACGTCCTATCAAGTGGCTTCTGCACCGAACACTCTGTTTGAAATGGTAATTATTAGTACGAATTTATTCCCAGCCCTTTCTTCCTGAATTGATTATATACAAACTAAAATACATTCTGCTCTCAAAAATCATTTTCATATGTTTAATCTATCTTGCAAATAGTTACTGAACCTCCAGGTTGAAAGACTTCACATTCTGAACTTGGACTATCTTTTTGGTTCTATTTTTATTCTAATTTTCTAATAGCTAATTCATATCCTATTTATATTAGGTTCATTAAGAAGATCAGCTTTGATCTCAAGGAAGTAGGTTCAAATATATTAACTAAAATTAGCGAGTAAAAATTTGAACGAATGTATTGGTGTAAGTTACAATTGATTAGAAGAGAATTAATTTGTAAACCTGATAATCGACTATGTGACGTATTAAATTCAATAAACAGTGATCTCTTGAAATTGATCTTGAATCACTGAAGGTTTTGCTGTTATCGAGTTAATCTTCCTGATTAAATTAGGGATATCAGAGACATTAATTTCATTGTAAAAGGAGCAGAGCTGTAAAACTGAAAGGAACTGGGTTACCAGTTTTGTTTTAGGTTTACGTGGAATAAATGAACTCGTGGTCTGCCATAAGACAGAGTCTCTTCACTGTCAGGAGAGTGATACAAACGGTAATCGATCATCCGCCCCTAGCTCAACTACATGATCCTTCATTTTCAGGTTTTATGATTTATTGTTCTTCTTGTGTACCGGAAAAGTCGACCGGTGTTTATTAAAATAAAAATTAAGTGAATTGCGCTGCAGTAAGTTGTATATATTAGTTTTCTGTCATACAAAAAGATTAATATATTAATATGAATATAATTTTTATACAAAAAGGACTGATACACTAATATAAATATAATTCTTATGATTATTTTCACAAAGGCTTCAGCTTTACAGATTTATAAACAATAACATAATAAATATTTGAGGATACTATTTTAGTAACTTTCTTAGTTAAATTATTATTTAAAGCAGATAATTGAATAACAATTAACTATTATATCTGCTTTAAATAAATTATTATTTAAAGCAGGTAATTGAATAACAATTAATTATTAGATTAAATCGATTTTGTGTCGCGGCACCAGTAGAGCAATTTTGCACTAATTTTTGACAGATTGATTTCTATGAGCCGATTATTCCCTCATCGTATCGTATTAGCGCTGTATGCACAACGGTAACTGTCCACGTCCACCAATCCCCATTCCTGACAGGATAAGTCAAGTCACGAGTACCAGAGCGGTCAGAATCCTCACTTGATTAGGTTCGTTAATGTACCTGCCACTGTCTGAATTGAGATCGACTGATAGACCATACCAACTCTGGCTAAAGGCACTTTCACGTCTCGATGTGTGATTGATCCACGCTATGAATTGGGGCCATGCGTATTGAGACCTTGAAATCGCAAAATTATTACCATGCGAATGGTCTGCCGAGCATTTTGACCACTGTTTCGACTATCAATATGTCATCGACTATTTTATGGTTCACCAAACTGTCGACAGAATTTTTAGGGCACATATGAAAAATGAAAAGTATTATCAATTACTGAAGCCACAATATGAAAAATATATTTATTATCCATGTGGGTGATAATGTTGTCTGGATTGTTGTTAAATTTATTAAAATAACACAACACATAATTTTGTAAAAATAATCTCGTCATTCATGCAAGAGCATTAACATACAAAAATGCATTAGAATACTTTTTATTGCTTTTTAGTGCTAAAATTGAGGAAGTTCGGAATGATCATATGACAAGTTTTATTATTGTATTAATTTCTATCGTTAGTGTGCACATTTTCCACATAAAGTATATGAACAACTATAATAATGCTAACCTCTGATTTCGGTTGATCTAATTCTCTTTGCCGGGGCGCAGTAATTGCAATCTTATTTCTGAAACTAGTATGTTCCCTAATAAATCCAATAAAATGAACAAAAATTGTACAATAAATTCCCGTATAACGAGACTTATTTTTCAAATGAAAATTTCATCAAATACGTGAGCTGAGATAAAAGAAAGAGGACGTCCATAAGTGTCGTTTATTTTTCGTTATGTTTCATAATTTACAAAATTGCTGTGGACCTTGTTGAAATTATCATGAAATTTTTATTTCAGTCGTGCAACTTTATACTACATGTACTCACAATCAATTACTAGTGACCTTATTTTAGATCCAAATCTTTTGCCCATCGAATTAAACATTCAAAATAGTTTATAAGGTGGAGTAAATATACAGAAAGTAATGAAGATTTTAACTGTCTGTAAATAATTAAAAAATTTAGGAATTAATTTATGAATTGAAACTATAAAAAAACATGATAGCGACTAACTTTCTGTCCAAATTTGTTGTTGTAACTATAAGCTATAGAATATTACTGTTAAATTAGATATTTCTCGACGGAATTTGTATGACGGAAAAATCATCGAGTTTCCATTCTGGTTAACTAGAACTTGAAGTATCGGCGGGATTCTCAAATACAATTAAAAGTGCACGGCATCGAAATCACCGCTTCACTTTGCAGCGCAAAGGGTAATCTCCTTGATTTAAAAGGGTCTATAGCTAAAGGGATTATCAGTAAATGAAGATCAAAGATAAGGTCCAAAAAGTTTCATCAGTAGGTTCTCCTTTAAATGAAGATTAAATCCTTCCAAATCTCAGTTCCAACTCCTCCGTGTTTCTTCAAGATTCTAGATCTGCGATTCGTTTATCTGCAATTCGCCGATAAGATTAATCTTATAATTGCCTGCCTGACAGAGCCGTTTGTATAATAATGGCGTTAATTCGCCATCCTTTCCTTAATCGTAATTCTCAATCGATAGGATCGTCATAGAGTCGAACCCTAATTAAAACCCACCAAGGATTTAATTACAAAGGAGTTCATTAGAATTTTTCAATTACTAACCTTTGATTTTATCGTGGAAAATTAATTTTGGTTCTTTGCAGGACATTTTCATATTGGGGCATCTTTTGAAAATAATTAGAATTATTTCCTGACCCAATGTCTCACTTGATGTAATTGAAAGTCAAGAAGCATTTAATTCTAAAGAAGTTTATTGCAATTTTTAGTTACATACTCACTGGTGAATATAAGTTTACACCTTCTTCAGCGTTTGTACAGTTTGATTGATGTATTTTCCTGCTTCTTAAGAAGCAACGTTGACTAAAAAATCTACTGCAGCTCTTATGGAGAGTACGTTAAGAAGCTTTTAAGAAAGTCGAGTTAGGTGGGCTGTTGCTGGTGGTTTTCAGTCAAAGGACACCTAACGTGATGCAAACTTAACATGCAAACCCTTTCATCTACGCGGATACTTGCTGTGGAACCCATATATTCATATTCTATACAAGTTGGCACAATATTTTATTAATAATGATTGTACGTTGAGTGGTACAATGCTATACAAGCAGCCACTTCTATACATGAACAATTATAACAATTATAATATATAAAACACATATGAGACTGAAAAAGATGAAGATGAACAATTTTTTAGTCTTTTATTTCTCGCAATCGGCACTAGAAAATATCTATTTTGCATAAAGACCCTCAACCCAACAATTGTGTGGTAATCAGTGTAATAATAATGGTTGTCAACCATAAATTTCGACGAAACTAGAGATAAATGCACTTACGTTTTAGCGGACTGGCTGAGAACGTTCCGGTTTTAGGGGACATAGGAAGCGAAGTGCAGAAATTTGTCAGTGAATTGTTATGGGTTGCGCGAAATTAGTAGGTCGATATCGTGTCAAGTGATTAAATGGCGCGCGATAAAATTACACGTCCGAGTGAAGTAGCACGTGATTATTATTTAAGAATCACATTATCGCAAATTCGCCGGCGGAACGGTTCCGAAATTTTGCACCTTCAGTTTACAATACGTCACTGGCTTTTGATCAGACCACGAACTCGTGGCGTAACTCAATTCTCGTTGAGAGCTAGTTAATACACCCTCGATTGCTTGTGTGACCTGAATTTACCCCGAAAGTGCCACCTTATATAACTAGTGTATTTGCTCTCGCTTCTATGCGGATGCCAAACCGTTTGAAGGAAACACGCTTCTCTGAATAAATATTAGTGATTCCGCGCCGTCTATTTCGCTGTATCGAACTCGACAGCGTTTCACGTGACAATCCTTTTTACGGAAGGGGAGCGGTCTCGTGTGAACGCTGCAAAATTAAAAAATTTTCATGAATTTTTTCTGTATTTCTAATTCTTTTTTGTCAATTAATTTGTCAGTCAATTTTTTATATACCTTTTTCTTGATTAACCCTTAAGTTGTGCCTGAAAATGTATTTTAAAAATGCAACGATTCAATATACATTATATTTATATGTAGTAATCATCTCTATCGAAATGTTAATTATAAAAAACGTAGCGATATAGTACAATTTCGTCCAATTCCACAAATATCATCAACAGTTACACATTAAATAATTTTAATGAAATAGTTCGCGTAAAGGTTACACAAATATCTTAGTAGTTAAATCAAGATGATTCAATGCGATGACTCAAAATCATGTATCAAAATTAATAATTTACGAACAAGCAACAAAAAAGGTTACAATAAGTTTTTAGACATCATTTCCAAGTTCGGACCGAAGACGCTTGAATTTGACAAATTTCTCTCTTTCACACGTTTCTGCACCACATTAAAATGAGCCCAGAGTGGTGTGAATTTTGGTCTCGAATTTAGAACAGTTTATACCAAGAATTTCTCGACAAGGATCCCCGACTTTCACCTGGTGAGAATTGTTTTAATATTTCGTAAAAGAGGTACGTTGCATTTGATAAAACATTTTAGGAAGATGAGCACTGAAACGAAAGCCGGTAACAAATGTGTTAAACAGAAGCTATTAAAACGTTTTAGACCTCTTCCTGCATAAAATTGTCCCGTTGTTTACGCCTTCTGGAACCGTTTCACTCCTTGCGACCGCGTTCCGGTTAACAATTGTTCCGGCTGAAATTTGCTGTCGTACAATTAGGGGACCAAGCTGTAGAAGTTGTTTGATACTTTCGTGAGGAGAACAATTGTACAGATGTATCGCGGGATATGGAACCTAACCCGGCACAATTTCAGAAACGTAATCCGCGTATTCGTTAGAGTGAAATAGCGGCGCGCTGTAAACTCAGGGTGCGAAACAACCAATCTCTACGTGCCGGGCTCAATTTCACTTTGACGTGCTTCATATTGGCCCTGGGTTACTCAGCGGTTTTACGGACCACCATTTCTCTCCTCCTTTTTCTCTATTCGTGCACACGTACAACAGTTAGTCCACAATTACTTCGGTGTGTGCAACCTGCCCCACCATGGGGGCTGACAGTGTATTTACGTGCGAAACTGAGATTCCGTTAATAATATTATAACTATACAGGGTGGAGTGCCACATTTTGCCACCTCAAATATCTTTGTTGTTGTTAAAGATACGTCAAATGTCTGAAGGACAAAGTTGAATGGTAAAATGGGGCTTATACGATACTAAGACGTTAATGTTTACTTACTTGTGTAACATCTTAGCACGACAGTAATGGTATTTTGGAGTTATTTAAATTGAAATATCTCCTGAACTGCTAACTTTTCGACATACATAGGTTAGTACTTTTTTATAACGAATGTCCAGCTGCATCGACTGATGTATTAAAAAATACCTCATTCCATTTAAAAAAATGAAGGTCACCTTCATATCTCTAAAAAAAAATTACATAAAAACAAAAATTTTGTTGGTATCGTATAAGCCCCATTTTACCATTCAACTTTGTCCTTCAGACATTTGACGTATCTTTAACAACAACAACAATGATATTTGAGGTGGCAAAATGTGGCGCCCCACCCTGTAGATGCTGTAGAACACATTGAGCGTCTGAATGATCCCAGAAAGTCAAAGTAATTTATTTAACAGAACGTTAGCGACACAGGACCCAATAATTTAACAGAACCCAAACGATACTTCTATAAAAAGAAGTATTACAAGAATTTTGTACATCTAAGAAGTAAACTGTGACATAAAGCAGTAAAAATAACACATCTACTGATTCACTAATCAGTTGTTCTCTTCTGTTTAACATATAATTCGCTTAATAAAGATTTTGCCTAGTATAGTAGGCCATTCAGAATGTTCTAACAATGAAATGACATGAAATAATGAGTCAAAATATATTTATTCTTCAGTATATTCTCCCTTAAGATCAATACAATTTTTTCAGCGATTTTCTAATTCAGTTGCTCCATCTCTGAAATGATTTTCCTCGAGACCTCTAAAATACTCGTCTACGGCTGCTATAACTTCTTCATTTGATGAATTACGCCTGCCACGAAGGAATTTTTTGAGGTTTGGGAACAAATGGAAGTCAGAGGGGGTCAGATCTGGTGAATATGGTGGATGCTGCTACAATTCATAGCATAACTCCTTCAATTTGCCCATTGCAAGAACACCTTTGTGATGCATTGTCCTGGTGAAAAATGACTTTTTTCTTCGCTAGGTCAGGTCTTTTCTCCCGAATTTGTGAATCCAGCTGATTCAATAGGTTTGAGTAATACTTTCCTGTTATTGTTTTCCTGATTTGAAGATAATCAATTAACAAAATTCCTTTTGCATCCCAAAAAACGTATGCCATGGAATTCTTTATCGATTTTGATCCCTTTGACTGCTTTGAAGCTGAACAATCGGGCTCAGTCAACTCTGTGGTTTGTTGTCGCAATGCAGGATTATAGCGGCAAATCCAAGTCTGATCCATGGTTACAAATCAATGCACAAAGTCAGTTTTATTTTTTTGCGAACGATTCAAATGTTGTTGAGGACATTTCATGCGAATGCATTTTTGATCCGAATTTAACGAATGCGGCACCCATCTTGTCAATAGGTTTCTCATACCTAATTCATTAGTTAAGATCTCATAAACTGATCCAGTTGAGATGCCTGTGGCCTCGGCTGAATCAACCACAGTTAGTCGGCGATCTTCCAAAACCAAATCATGGACATGATCAATCATTTCTGAAGCGGTTGCAGTTCTTGGACGTCCTGAACGTGGATCATCGTTAATGTCTGTACATGGTTAAATGGAGCAACCCATTTTTTTACCATTGCATATGAAGAGGCACTGCTCCCTAACACATTCACCATATCATAAAAAATTTCCTTTCCACTTAATCCTTTTTTATATAAATGGACCGTTTATTTTGAAAGTGGTGTAAATCCATTTTCTCTTGTTTTTTTTAAATTTTAGTTACATTAAATTAAGCATGAATTACGTAATATCTCATTTTTTTCAAAAATGGACTTACACCACTTTCAAAATAAACGGTCCAAATATTCAATGACTGCACGATTTTTCAAGTTTTCTATTTTTCTAGCCAAAGCAAAAGCACGTCTACTTTAATCAGCTGTCTGACGCAAATTATACTGTCCAACAAATTCAAACTTTTTTTTTACCTTTCGATTCTCACGATGCGATTCTTATAGAGTTTTTTGCGCTGATTCCGAATATGCCCTTAATTTTTCTCCTAGACGCACAGTTTTTGAGAAATTTGAGTTTGAAAAATGACCTATTTTTCAACTTTGAACAAATATTGTGATGTTATTATAAAATATATTGAATTGATCTTTACATAAAAAGATTCTCTAGACTTTCCCGAATCCAGTGATGTGCTATAGTAATACATTATGATTGTTTAAACATGTTTAAACAATCATTAAGGACGGAGAGGCACCACTTTTGCACCAATTTTTGACGATATTTTTGAATTTATCTCAAAAAATAAGGGTCCGGCCCAAAAAATAATAGTCCGAAAATCGAACTATACCACACGATAGTGCAGACTTTTATCTTGAGAAACCCCCCTTTGAAGTTTGAAACATCGACGTTTTTACCGAAACAGAAAGCAAAATATCTTCGCCCGACACGAGCTGTCGCCAGTGGCGCTTACCGCTAGAATAGGGCGTTCCACGGGATACGCCGCGGCGAACGCCCGTTGTAGTGGTGAGCGCCACTGGCGGCAGCTCGTCTCGGGTGAAGATATTTTGCTTTCTGTTTCGGTAAAAACGTCGACGTTTCAAACTTCAAAGGGGGGTTTCTCAAGATAAAAGTCTGCACTATCGTGTGGTATAGTTCGATTTTCTGCCGGACCCTTATTTTTTGAGATAAATTCAAAAATATCGTCAAAAATTGGTGCAAAAGTGGTGCCTCTCCGTCCTTAATGATTGTTTAAACATGTTTAAACAATCATAATGTATTACTATTGCACATCACTGGATTCGGGAAAGTCTAGAGAATCTTTTTATGTAAAGATCAATTCAATATATTTTATAATAACATCACAATATTTGTTCAAAGTTGAAAAATAGGTCATTTTTCAAACCCAAATTTCTCAAAAACTATGCGTCTAGGAGAAAAATTAAGGCCAGATGCGGAATCAGCGCGAGAAACTCTATAAGAATCGCATAGTGAGAATCGAAAGGATTTTTGGCTGTTGGACAGTGCTATTTGACAGATCGATTTGGAATGTATGGTATGTTCACACCAAGGACGGATGTTTTCAACAACGATATGTTTTTGCTGCTACCAATATCATCTATGTGTCAAGCTACGAACTTTCTGAATGACCTGGTACTTCACACTTCACTCAAATGTGAACAAATTGCCATTTAATATGAATGAACCGTCCCTCTACGGTTACAGAATAAAAAATATAATGGTATACTCAGTTTACTTTAAATTACAGTGGTCAAACATAAGAGGGTTTTTTTCCCATTAATCGATTCAACACGCGTCGCCACGTTATTTCACTTACAATTAAACAGCTCGAGTTATTGAAAACGCTGGACCGTCAGAGGAGCCTCAAAGTCCACAATGGTCCTCTCCGGATTGATCAAATTATTCGCTCGGTTATCGATTAACCCATTACAGAACTAATCCCATTGATTACCATTAACTAAACAAATCGAAGCAGCTGGCACGATTGTCCTCCGTTGTGTTTGGAAATCGGCCATGTATGGACGAGCACGGTGTCCCGAATAGGTTCGTTTTTCATTAGTAGAATACCATTATAGAATGTCGATCGAAGGTTGTCTATATTCTACTCGGCCCTTCTTCTCCGGGTTTCTATTATCTTGTCCAATAACACAGTTATCCTGACAATCCTCGCTCTCGATCAAGATAACATCGAGTGGATTTTTCCTCTAACCGAAAATTCCGACGAAACGACGCTGATTCATTTTCGACGGTAATGAAACGAAATCTCGTTTTGTGTTTTTATCCCTGATGACGCTCGCAGCGAGCGGTCGTTCGAAATCGGTAAACAGAAAATTTCGCGACGGAGCAACAACAATTTGAATTGGAAACGATCAATCGACGTGTGCACGCCAGCTCGTTAAGCGTAATTAAACCAATTTGAAATGAATATGCATGCGTGATTATCAAGAACCAATGATAAAACGATCGTTCTCATAAACGGGTACTCTCCATATGTGTGTATCTGTGCCAGGGTACGCATATGTTAAGAACAATCTGGCGAATTCCATATACCCTGGGGACCGGCGAACGTTCCTATGTCAACACTTTGCCTAACGCAAGCCTATTAACCCCTTGTCACATAATGTCGCAGCAGACACGTTGCCAAGACTTCGCATTGGATTTAATATAGTGTATGAATATTCCTTAGCCCATATTTGCCGAAGGTTAATAGCGTTTTGCGCTTATTAATCTTGAACTTTTACGGGGCGCACGAAAGCGACGCGCAACTCTTCTCAGGATAGCGCTGGGAACCGCAGACTGTGAAAAGTAGTTAATAGACTGCGGTTTTTATGCGTTTGTCAACTGCAGTTTCGAAGGAAGATTAAGAATTGTGGGGAGTATCGGTATAGAGGCGTGACTATCGATTATCAACATCTTATTGATACTTACAAGTAGGGATGGGATCAAGTACCTTGCAAACAGGTTCGAACTTGATTGAATTCGAACTCTCTATAAATACTTCGAAAAACAGAAATAATACTCCTAAGTATACTCGAACCTATGCCAGACTTTGGTAAAGGGAAATAATACTTGCAAGTATATTCGAATCTTGGTCGAACAGATTCGAAACTTTTCTGAATATCGTACCGGAAATTCTCTGATTTTTCTAATCATTATTTTTTTACCTTTAAAATCAATTATGTTGTCCTCTAATGCATAATTTAATTCAATATGCATAACTATAATTTCATAATCTATCGGAAATATTATTCTTAAATAGTTACGAGTATAATCGAGAAAGTGCTTAAACCTACCCTGCAGTTCTGATTTCCAAGATTCGAGTACTACTTGTGAAAGATTCGATTCCTTTCAACATCGAAGTACTTATAAGTATCTTTTCGAAACTTGTAAGTACACATTCCGAGGTTCGATATCGGTGTGTATAAAATGAATACTTTTCAAATATAATCATTAAAACATTATTGCTTTTAAGTAGTAATCGAAACCCATGAAATGAAACTTGGTTATTGAAATTGACCCGGATTCGTGAGTACATATTGAATTTGATCCCATCCCTACTTACAAGGAGAGGTCACGTCTGTGGGGTCACGATCTTAACACTAAACCTACCACCACCGATGAAAATAACCGGTTCCAGATTTTTTATTTTACGATTATTGAAATAATAAAAATGATTTCATCAGAAATGAATTTAATGATATTTGGTCTCTTCAGGGTTTCAATATCCATTCACCACTTCTCCCCTTCTTCCACTCTCACTATCGCCCAATTTCGGCCTATTTTAGTCTAATTTTCAGCGGGACCTACTCTTTATTACGATGGGTTCCGAACCACCTCTTGCCAACAACACACGGCCTATACCCAGCAGTTCACCCCCGGCGTATACCTAGGCGATCACCCATCCAAGTACTGGCCGCGCTCACCGCTGCTTAAGTTCGGTGAACGAACGAGAACCGGTATTTGCAGCGAGGCAATAGTCCTTGACCTCATAAGAAATGAATATATAGATATCTTTAGTAGACCACGCATTACAATAAGAGCCCCAGAAAGTCTAAATAAAATCAATCTTGTAATTTTTATAAGGAAACATGTTCCAGTTACTTTTAAGGCTCGGTGGGTTTAGTGCGAATGAAACTGTTTCTGGTGATTCTAGAGACAAAATAAACAGACACGTGTCCGAGCTTTTTAGCAATTGCTCATTTTTTACGAAGATATTTCACATTTTTTAATTTATCTGCGTACAGGGTATGGCCGGACGATATAACCGAGCAAAGGATGATTCTACATGTAAAAATTAGTCGAGAAAAGGAATAACATTTTTTCGTTTGACGCCTCGATTTCGAAAAAACCGATTTTGAAAATGCAACAATACACGTGCTATTCGATAGGAATCGTCTGACATGTCTGATCATGTCCAACTTATTCTATTGGGTTGGCAAATAAGTTCGTTCGGTTTTTGTGATTTATTCCACTTGCCAACCCAATACTTCCGATCTTTAAAGCCGATTTCCTCGAAAACAAGGCGTTAAACGGAAAATTGTTATTCCTTTTGGTAAACATTGATAAAAGGGAACCCAGGCAAATATAATATGTTGTCAATTTTAACATTCTGAACAACTTGTTCCTACGCATATACCCGTCGCTCGATCTTATTAAAATGATTGTCCATTAAAGCGTCTACTGTCGTCTGTAGTTGTCTACTAAAAATTCCAGATTGGACAATTTCTGAAATTACAAAACCACTCGAAAACAAAATATGTACACATTTCCTTGTTATACATTTAATTGAACATTGAAATCGAAAAAATTGCAGGCTCGTCATAGTGTGACGTTCTCGTTCTCACAGAGACGAGAAATCCGATCCAGCAAAAGAATACCTCAACAAAAATATGGCTGTTTGAAATGGAGACCGGTTAAATCGAAAAGCTTACTGCAATGAAATTGATATTTTGTAGAAGGTAGTGTATTTTATAAACTTTCTAAAAATATCAATTCCAATCTTTCGATGTTTATATCACGTTTCCAGTCATATTTATTTGGTAGACTTCGTTGACTGCTTTGCTAATTAGTAAACAAGTCATCCTCGAATTATATGTTATAAATAAATAAATTGTGGATCTTTATATACCATCAAAATTTTCTGAAACAACTGCAAGAAAATCAATTTCTCTTTTTATTCATTTCAATAAATAAAAGAGGATATAAATGCAAAACTGTTATATTACTTTCAGCTCATTAATGCACATGTAACTCCTATATCTGGTAATTAGTGGAGACAATTCTTGTTTTGAACATAATCTGTGATCCACGTAGCGTGATCCGACGTCGTTTAGGAATGGCAGAATTTTCTTGCAAGACTCTTCTTGCAGTATATCCAGAGAAATCCTCAAATTCCATGTTGTGTTCTTTTAGTTCCGTATTTGGGGCAGAACTTCTTTCCTTTTTTTGATCTCTCTTGCCAATAATGCCCGAGGAGACCGTGCTTCAGACAAAAACTGAGCTTTGCGGATACGAGTAATCCGAAAATAGGAGAGTTGATTTGTTTTCTGAACTTACACTACCGCTCGGAAACGTTTGATCCGTTACAACACTTACAGTTCGGAGAAACGAGTGAAATAAGAGAAACATTGTAACTATGCAGGCTATTGCTGAAATAAATGCTGGTAACGAACCTTTGAAATATGGTTTTCGGAATTGGTGAGAACTTTTTCGTCTACAATGATTTTGATGCCGTGTTCAGGCGTCACGAACGAACTGTAGGGAAAAAATCTCGTCCGAGGAAACGGTTTACGATAGTCACGTGAGGTCGAAAAATCGTCCGAAAATCGTTATCGTGAAACGACTGGTGGATGCTTAACGATTTTCCATATAGCTGTCATATCTCACCTCGTCTTTCTCCCTACTTTCGTTGCTACCCTGGATCTAGTCCCACGTGCCTTCTGACAAACTTCACGACGTGGTCTAATTAGGTCACTCGTCTGAGGAAATAGAGGCATAGCTGTGAAACCGAAGATATTTCCGGGGCAAACATTTTCGGAGTAATGCAGAATCTCCGACCTCGAGGAGATAATCGGTTTACTTGAGATGGTCGTTCTGCTAATGTAAAATTGGATTGAATCATGCGAGATCCGGTCAGTTTTCACATGAACCGCTCGTTGAACAGCACGTTCTATTAGCTACGCTACCGGGATTATCTCAACGGACCGAATCCAATTTCAAATAGAAACTTAGAATTTCTAAATAATTATATATGATCGCCGACTAAAGTTTTTCACAATACCAAAAATTAATTTATAATTGTACACGAAAGAAACTAACACACTTTTAATATAACTATTCTAAAATTGATTGTTAAATGAAAGCTGAAAAGATTTAATTTATTTAAATTTTGTAGTGTGTTTGTTACAACATCCACCTGAATAATGAAATTCATCCGATCATTTTCCGTAGTGTTTATAATTTCAATTATTTTAATATAAAAGTGTCATGTAACATTTAAGTATTTTTCCTGACTCTTTAATAACGTTTAACCAAGGTAGTGTAACGCGGTACAATTTCTATAAATAACGAGCACATTTATTAACCGGTGAAATTGGACACTTCACTTCTAGGAATATGATATTCCTCATTAAAGAATATTATGTATTATTGAGAAACATTAATTAGCAATTTGTACTGTTTCATAAATTGAGCCAGCTTTTATTTCCTGTCAGTTCCATAGAAGGATTTTAACATCTTTACAGGCAACATAATTTTCTCATCTGCTCCCTACACTTCCTCCCACTCCTCTCTTCCTCTCTTTCTCTCTCTTTCTCTCTCTTTCTCTCTCCGCTGCTTGCATTTGAGCGAACTTTGGGAAACGCTCTAATTACATCCTTCAACCGGGAAGAGAATGGAGACTTAAAATTAGTTGCGAAACCAGCGATCCAGTTTCCTCTGAGAAAGAGTATATAGTTCAAGTGTTGTAATATTTTATCTCTATTTGATACCACCGAATGTTGTGAATAGTGCTGGAAATATTTCTTGATGCTCGAGCTCGTAACAAAAGGAAACTGAGGACCCTCGAATGCAAAATATATAGTCCGATAAAGAAAGAGGCCTCAAGGTGTACAAGTAGTATTTATTACGTTCGACTGAAAATGGCTTCCATTCAACCAGGAAATCAAGCGCACAGAACAAAATTCAAACTCATTTATCCATCTATATAATTTTCCTTCAGTAAACAATATTTATTTTAGTAAGATTACAGACAATTCGAACACAGCTGTGATATTAAAAAGCAGTGTTATATTATCACTAGACTGCGGATATTTATGCAAAATAAAAAATGTTTGCATTGATTGCAAGACATATCAGCCAAATAGAAAACTTATTCTTGTCTTAACTATCTTATTGAACGGAAACTAATACGTAAATGTATAAAATCCGCTGTCTAATTTTACTATACTAATGATACTTTGAATGGAAATGTAATTTTTCTCGACAGAATATTTTTGAAGTTTAAGTGTCAGAGGTATAAAATTAAACTTACTGCAGTTGCGTTTGAAATGTGTAATTCGTACCATCTTTTGAGAGCAAAATTAACGTTGCACGACGCAAGAAAATATGAAGTCTAAAGCGTAAATGCATTTTTAATTGAAGTATCACCATTCACATTTAAGGAGATGCAGCGCTTGAAATTTTCATCCTTCAGGCTATTTCCGGATTAGCAGAATAGCTGAAGATTCTACTGTAATATCCGCCGGGATCGTTGTTATATCTCCAAAATGGTTGTTTCATATTATATTTACCTATATTTAGAAGCAAATGCACGACAAACTGTGCAACCCGATATATTTTTTGCACTGTCAAAAATGCATGAAAATGCAAAAAATAAATCTACACTGTAGTGCCAGACCTAGATAAAACTTGCACAACCAAAACGAGAAACTTTTTATTTAAAACAAGTATGTTTGTCTACGAATAAAATATGATTTTCAAACAATTCTGAAATGTTTTATGAAAAGATCAATTTTCACTTACTGAACGTTAATTTTTGTCAACCAAAAATTATTATAGTGAGAATAGAAATCACAAGCTATCAGTTTTCTTGTTAGCATTGCAAATGATAGCTTGGTATCTAATACCCTGGCCTGAACTTTCCGCAGGTTCCAAACATAGCTCATGGCAATGTATGCATTATTCATTACGATTCTTTACTGAGGATAACTTCTCTTGTCAATGACTCTTTTCATTTTGGCTCGGTGCTGTTTACCCTCGACTGTAGTTTTACATAGTTTTCTATTCCCTCGTATTTTATCTTCCCTTATATCATGGGCAGTACCCAGTTCGAGCTGCCGTTTGTAGAGAGACGAAGTTAGTGCTGCAATTTTTGTTCTTTTTGTGTCATGGCGCGACCTGAATACTTCGTCCTACTCCATATTGAACACTGGAACCACTGGACGGATTAAAATGACTTTTGGAATCACTTTTAGAATTGGTACTTTAAAATTACTGTATTACTAATTCATTAGTAATTTTTCTAAAACGTGACAATTAGATCATTTGTAATCTTAAATACCCCATTTTACGTGCAAGCAATTTTATACAATGTTTATACAAAGTGTACAAAATAATTTAAAAATATGTTCATTAGCTCAAAATCAAAATTCACTCAATTATAATTGAGTGATTACGACAGTGATTATGACAAGATTAAATAATTATTATTTCAGAAGCATTGCAAATAGATGAAACAGGTAAATAAAGAAGCTATCCCGTAGTAGACCAACCCACCCTAATAATAATACTTATTGATCGTATATTACAGGTTTTATCACATAGAAGTGATACTCCCTTAGACCCGCCTACATCGTCTTATCCAACTTTACCTTATCTTGAAATCTCCAATCCTTATAGCCTAAGGGGAGTCTCTACTGAGACTGGCAAAGAATAGGAGACTTTCCTGATTTTTTACGGGAAACCATTAAAAATATCAATTTCAAAACGTAGACATAGAATTCGTAATCTCGTGCTGTAAGTGTAGAAAAAGAAACAATGAAAATACTATACAGAATCTTCAATGGAAATCATTATTCAAACCTTGTAGCCCTGAAACATATTCCAACAAAATTGTTTATTTATTGGGTTGGCAGGAAAGTAATTTCGGTATTTTAAGGTGAAATAGAGCACAATTTTTTTATTCAAGCAATGAACTTTAATGAGTAAGATATTTTTTCTTTTGTTCGATGATATTTTGCCAAAAAGAATAAATAAGAAAATATTTTATGGATTAACAATTTACCTACCGGAAGCCTATTAATAGGATTTTCAATAATTGTGCTGTACCAAAAGAAAGCATAGAAATTTTCTTTCACATTACAATTTTAAATGAAACTATTAGATGACGTTGTTGAGGGTGACTTGTTAGTTCACAATGAAAATTGCTGTTGCTATTGATCATTCCATTAAAAAGTGTTTAGCCATGTACCATAGATTTTTCAAAATTATGCAATAATCACCGGTCGGTAATGTGTTAAAGTTCATCGTTTGAATAAAGAAATTCGGTTTTATTTCACCTTAAGATACCGAAATAACTTTCTTGTCAACCCAATAAAATAAAAAAGTATAGTCGTACATATATTATAGACAAATATATGAGGGTTGCATATACTTGGAAAAAACATTAACAAAATGATATATGCTCTTATTTATTAATCTTTTAACTATGTGACTTTCCAATCGTGAGTTTGATTAGAAAAAGAACATTACAATATTTGTCGTGATTACAAATTTTGTCTTGTGTCTTTTTAATACTTCGTGTAACATCCCACTCATGTCACACACGACACACAACAAAGATAAAAATTGTTCTCCTAGGACGGGTACACGCCAATACAAATAGAGACAGAGATTATTAAGTAGTTAACAACTTGAAAGGTGTTTCTGAAAAGTTAATACGAAAAGTTGGTCGGATGCGAAAGAATTCCACCCGCAGCACTTTAAATGAACTTCTCGAATAGTTTGAAACTGGTGCCCCAATTTCAACGGGTGAATCCGACTAATCAGTGTGCGAGTGTGTGTCTGTACGTACGTGTATGCACTGTGCACGTTGGTATGTGTCCGTGTGTAGATGGAACACGCTGTCGAATCACCGTCGAATCTTCAAGCCCGCGAACGTTTTAAGTGCTTTCAGTTTCTCTCCGATTCCGCGGTGTTCCTGCGAATGTATCTGTTAATGTCGTTCAACATCTCACGAGCAGAAATCGAAACAGCAATATCAGGGCTGATCCCCGTGGCGCACAATATCGAAAGTCGGGCCGAAGTTTCGGCCCCCGAGTCTTCGATCGATAAGTTTGGAATCCGACCAACTCACTCCGCTAATCAGCCACGAGTTAAATCACGTGAAAATGTAGTACAGCCAGTTAGTCGCAGTTCGTTGGTTTGTTTGGCTTTTATTGGCGTCACCGGCACCCCCCGCCGACTTTCCAACCCACCGAAGAAATTACTAGAAGAACGCCGTTATACAAATTGCAACGGGGCAAGTTAATGTCCCGTGAATTTTACAAACGGCGCACCGCCTGTTTGCTCGGATCTACTCGGTCATTTGTGTCTCTTCTACCTTATTTATGGAAAAGTTAGCTCTGCTTTATTCTTAATCT
The DNA here is from genome assembly GCA_933228785.1 of Lasioglossum pauxillum. Taxonomy (NCBI): domain Eukaryota; kingdom Metazoa; phylum Arthropoda; class Insecta; order Hymenoptera; family Halictidae; genus Lasioglossum; species Lasioglossum pauxillum. The sequence continues at coordinate 12,645,869 of OW121705.1, forward strand.
GCTCCATAGGATCTCCGTGCTTGTTGAACGACGTTGCGGCGACGAACTTGTCCATTTACTTCTGTTAACATTACGTTACAGGATCCGTTCAAATTACGTCATTTCGGACGGGTTTGGATATTTTTAATTTACAATTATTAAGATTATTCAACTGATTTATTTCTTTGCATATGCAGGGTGAGTCACCTAACGTTGCCACCTCAAATATCTTTGTTGTTTTTAAAGATACGTCAAATGTCTGCAGGACAAAGTAAATCAGGTCAACACTTTTATACTCAGAATTTGATACTCTATCGATCTATGGTATAAAAAACAGGGCATTCTATTTAAAAAAATGAAGGCGACCTTCTTATCTCTAAAAAAATTACATAAAAACAAAAATTTTTTGGTATCATATGAGCCCCATTTTACCATTCAACTTTGTCCTTCAGACATTTGATGTATCTTTGAAAAGAACAAAGATATTTGAGGTGGCAATGTTAGGTGAATCACCCTGTAGATAACGGAAATGGCTAAAAATTTGAATAGACACATTTTCGTTATTTTTATTTGGATAGTTTGGATAGATATGTTTTTGTTATTTCTATGAAGTAATGGATAATAGTAATTTTTAGTCCCCCGTCAACTGTGTTAAGTAAGTGATTTTTTAAAGATTTCTTCAATTTTAAAATCTTTGGTGTTTATGTCGAATATTCTCGTTGTAAAAATATGGAAAATTTTTAATCTCCATGTTCAACGGCGTCGTGGTGAATAATTTTTCCATTTATTTCTCTTGACACTAGTTTTACGTCAGAATGACGAGTTAAGAAGACGGAAATGGCTGAAAATTTGAATAAATACACTTTTGTTATTTTTATAAAATAACGGTCATTTTTAGTGCCCTGTAAAACCGTTAATAAACCGTTAATAATTTCCCGAATTTACCACTGGACTCTAATTGGAAGACGAGCAGAAAGGGAAATAGAAATAAATGAAAATTCAAAGCACACTCAAAAACCATTTAAGGGTTATGAGATGATAAATTGGTAGGACATAATTATAGAGATTGCACTTCCCTTCACTATTCATTAAAATTACATGCGCGAAATTTGTATGATCGATCTTTAGTCTCGTGAGTATTACCTGTTCTTTCTAGAAAGAAGCGCTGAGTTTTCATCGAGAAAGTCTGTGCATATTAATAATCCATATTCGATGAGGAGGAATTTTTCCAACGCACTTCGTCCACGTTTTCTGAAAGAATGCTTGATGTGAATTTAAAAGTCCTTACAAAAAGTGGATGTGGTGCGTTTTATCCTGTTGCGATTTTATTATTAATCCTTCTAACATCCCAATAAAATGCATTTAATCCAATTTGAAAAAGGTTATAAGTAGACTGTGGATATTTATGCAATTTTCAATTTTTGTAGACAAATTTTAAGAAAGTGGTACCAAATAAAATTCTATTTTCATTGGTAATAGCATTTGTAGATCTAAAATGAATAAAAACCGTACTAAATTCTGTTGAATTTGATACTCCAGCATTTGTTGCAAATTTTTATAAGCCATAAATGCATAAACATCTGCAGTCTAGTTATATGTTTATAAGGGGTGTCCACTTCACCCTTAGCAGTCGACTGGTGACTCAGACTCTACTACTAAACATTTAAGTGTTGTATGAGGTATTAAGTATATCAATTTTATACCTATAAAATGAAACAAGGCATATAGAATGGAATTATTCTAGATCGGAAGAAATGTTTAATTTTCGAGTTAAATTAGCTCCGTGTGCAAAGTGTTAATTCAGCCTCCGACTGCACATAGTTCCTGGATGCTGGTCCAAACTATACCTTCTGAAGACAATAAGAGAATTAGCTATTAAAATAAATTTATGTCATAGATTCTCGACCGAGGTGGCAGACAACGTGTTAAAAATAAAATAGTGACCTTTCACGAACTTTTTGAACATAGCTATTTGGCTTCTTTACTGTAGCATCATTTCCTGGGATCGTAGCCATGGCAAAAGTGAATTCCAAGGAAAGCATCTCTCAAGACACTTCAACACCCTCTTTCGCGGCAGAATGTACTATTATCCAGAACACTCTGCTCGCGGAAACGTTAATCGTTCGCCATTCGTTACCTTAATGTACGACCCTGCTGACCTATAACTGTTTCGAAGCCGAATGTAAAAGCGAGAAATGGAAGACAGGACGGGCATGCCAATGCAACGTCGTAGATCACGGTGATAGCAGGGGCTGCTGCGACCCGTTGATCGTATTAGTGTACCATAAAACAAGGGACTGGTATTCGGCTGGTTCCACTCCGGCGATAAACGAAATTACTGAGATTCCCCGATTGGCGAAATTTAACGCGAACGTGTCATTAGGTCCTGCGAGATTTCTCTAATACCGGGCAACGGAATGCTCGGGACACAAGGGAAAGAAAAATCGAAGAAAGAGGGCGGGACACGAAAATTCGAGGGAGGAATTTACGATCCCTGTGTAAGGCGACGTCGAAAGTCCTTCGGTGCTTTTCCGGTTCCATTAGGACCGCGCCCGAATGAAATCCCACCGGTTCGATTAACTTTCGTTTCGTACTCTCGTCCCCAGACGATTGTCTCCAGGAAAATCGGTCAACTATTTTAATTAATTTCTTGCGACCGATTGACACCGCGAGACTCTACCTTCCCCGCCGACAAACACATTCTTGCGCCGGATCAGCTTCAGGCTCCACGAATAGATTTCTGTTTCGGCTCACTTACTTGGTTATTTGTCAGAGATTAAAAGGGGTCTGGACATTCTTAATGGGTCCTGAAGGACTCCAGACTTCTAAATTTCAGATTATTGAGGTTGTAAAGCTGCGTTCATGGAGAATTACACTGTCCAACAGCCAAAAAGTATTTCGATTCCCACTATACGATTCTTATAGAGCTTTTCGCGCTGTTCCGAATCTGTCCTTAATTTTTCTCCTATGCGTACAGTTTTTGAGAAAATTGAGTTTTAAAAGAAGACATATTTTTCAACTTTGAACAAATATTGTGATGTTATTATAAAAGATATTGAATTGTTCTTTACAGCACAATTCCTTAAACTTTCCCGAATACAGTGATATCCAATATTAATACATTATGATTGTTTAAACATGTTTAAACAATGATTAAAGACGGAGAGACACCACTTTTGCACCAATTTTTGGGGACATTTTTCAATTTATCTCAAAAAATAAGGGTCTTGCGGAAAATCGAACTATACCACGCGATAGAGCAGACATTTATCTTGAGAAACCACCGTTTCAAGTTTGCATGGTCGATGTTTTTTCGAACCAGAAAGCAAAATATCTACTAGAATGGACGTTCGCCGCGCCGCACAGTGGAACTTTTCGTCCATTTCGGAGACAAAATCAAAGAACTTCCGATAGAAATCAGATAGAGAGCTGAAAATTTTTTTAATTACAGCTGAGACTTCACAGAATATGGGAAAAATAGGGAGATTATGGTACGAACATTTTTTAACCTTGAAAAAAATCGTCAAACTTGCACTGTTTCAGCTTTAATTTAAATAAAATTTCATCGCTCTACCTCATTTCTATCGAAAGTTCTTGCCTTTTGTCTCCGATTTGGACGAAAAGTTCCACTGTGCGCCGTATCCCATGGAACGCCTCACAGTGTGGGACCTTTCGTCCAAATCGGAGACAAAATCAAAGAACTTTCGATAGAAATGAGGTAGAGCGATGAAATTTTATTTAAATTAAAGCTGAAACTTGGCAGAATATGGGAAAATAGGAAGATTATGGTACGAACTTTTATAACCTTAAGAAATTTCGTTAAACGATTCGTTCACAAAAATCGATTTCTTGTAAAATCCTGAAGTCGTAGACAAATTTTGAGACCAGATTTGAATTCAGCATGACAAAATCTACAGGAAATGATGTATGGCATGTTACAAAAAAATTTTTTTCTACCCGTGGTATTGCAAAAACCACAATTTTCGTGACATTGTGCAAGTTTGACGATTTTTTTCAAGGTTAAAAAATGTTCGTACCATAATCTCCCTATTTTTCCCATATTCTGTGAAGTCTCAGCTGTAATTAAAAAAAATTTCAGCTCTATCTCATTTCTATCGGAAGTTCTTTGATTTTGTCTCCGAAATGGACGAAAAGTTCCACTGTGCGGCGCGGCGAACGTCCATTCTAGTAGATATTTTGCTTTCTGGTTCGAAAAAACATCGACCATGCAAACTTGAAACGGTGGTTTCTCAAGATAAATGTCTGCTCTATCGCGTGGTATAGTTCGATTTTCCGCTGGACCCTTATTTTTTGAGATAAATTCAAAAATTGGTGCAAAAGTGGTTTGTCTCCGTCTTTAATCATTGTTTACATATGTTTAAACAATCATAATGTATCAATATTGGATATCGCTGTATTCGGGAAACTCTACAGAATCTTTTGCTGTAAAGAAGAATTCAATATCTTTTATAATAACATCACAATATTTGTTCAAAGTTGAAAAATATGTCTTTTTTTTAAACTCAATTTTCTCAAAAACTGTACGTGTAGGAGAAAAATTAAGGACCGATTCGGAATCAGCGTGAAAAACTCTATAAGAATCGCATAGTGGGAATCGAAATACAACAAAGTAGTTGAAATTTGTTGGACAGTGTTATTCAATGAATTTGAACATACAGTGGAAATTTCCAATTCTTGGTAAATTGTGGTCGTTTAAACAGCAATAATTTAGTTGAACAAATAGTACATCAATAAACGTGGGCTGGTTTTAAAGCTTGAATCCTTCATTTACATTTGCATTTTCCCTCAAAAGTGACATTAATTGAAACTTCTATGAAAACATTGAATTGTCGTCACTGAATCTACCACGGATTTAAAAATTGAAGCCTCGCCTTTACAACGAGACCTCAAAACATGATGTATAATTTTTTTTAACGTTTTAAGTCGACAAAAACGAGAAACATGTTGTTTATAGAGAATGGGAAATTTAGTGTTCAAATACTTTTCGGATCCACTGTATATTACAATAAATAGTTGTTAAAATTCTGAATAGATGTACTTTTGTTATTTTATGAAGTCATGTAAAATAGTCACTGCTAGTGTTCCGTAGATCTAGCGTTATCTTCTTCACCATAAATTTTCGGTTAGCTTTTTGAAAGATAAACAAGCCAGTAAAACTTAATTTATTCGTGCTACGGTGTAAATTCTCCTGCAAAGTTTTGTATATTACATATTTGCCGTACAGTTGGTAAAAACGTTCAAATTGTGGTGTTTATTGATGAATATTCATCAGTCGTTCCAGAAGTACTAGGTACGTTGGAATTCGACCCCGTCGATGGAAAGTTAAAATAAATATTAAATTGGAATTGAAGTCAGCAAATATTGGAGTTCTCGTGCACACGCCGGCACTAATTTCGCCTAATTCGTGGCACGTACGTTTTGAATCTTGGTCCCTTTTCTTATCGTGAAATTTACGGTCGGAATTATCAGCGAGTGTCAGTGAAACGTGGGTCCATATAATATTGCTTTATGGCGGCTTGCTTGTAACAAGAGCGCGTTACACGACACATATTAACCCCTTGCGGTATGAATTACTTTCCGTTCCGAAGAAACTGAGACCGCAATCACAGCTGCCTCTATAATCGAGATCACAATTATGCAATATATCATGGGAACAACTGTACACTCAGAAACAGATCGCATTATTAAAAATACGTGGCCAAAATAATTCATACAAAATCATTCTAAGAACAGTCGTTGTGGAAAATTCAATTTACGTCAGAGTCATTAGACTATTCACACTATTTGTGAAGATGTAATCATTGATACGGTACATTGTCTAAATAATTTAATGTTTTATCTTCCTTCTTATTTTATTTTATATATACTTTATTTTATTTATATCTTCGTGTGCAAGATTCGTTGCATCCTCTTCATGTCTACCAATTTTGTTATATGAATTCGATCGAATGAGTCAGACTCTTCATATTATTTTTGAAGATCTAATCATTGATACGGTACATTTTCTAAATAATTTAATGTTTTATCTTCCTTCTTATTTTATTTTATATATACTTTATTTTATTTATATCTTCGCGTGCAAGATCTTCATTGCATTCTCTTCATGTCTACTAATTTTGTTATATGAATTCGATCGAATGAATCAGACTGTTCATATTATTTTTGAAGATCTAATCATTGATACGGTACATTGTCTAAATAATTTAATGTTTTATCTTCCTTCTTATTTTATTTTATATATACTTTATTTTATTTATATCTTCGTGTGCAAGATTCGTTGCATCCTCTTCATGTCTACCAATTTTGTTATATGAATTCGATCGAATGAGTCAGACTATTCACATTATTTGAGAAGATCTAATCATTACTACGGTATATTTTCTAAATAATTTAATGTTTTATCTTCCTTCTTATTTTACTTTATATATATTTTATTTAATTTATATCTTCGTATGCAAGATCTTCGTTGCATCCTCTTCATGTCTACTAATTTTGTTATACGAATTCGATCGCATAAGTCAGGCTATTCACATTACTTTAGAAGTCCTAACCATTGATACGGTACATTTTCTAAATAATTTCATGTTTTACGTTTGTTGTTATTCTGTTTTATTTATGCTTCAATTTAAAGAAAGAAGGTTCCATTTGGCTCCTGATTCTTGTTATTGATACAAACAATTTTTATTTTGCATGGAGTTCTACAGTGTAACATTTTGTAACGGAATTAGTAAAAACTTCAATGCAAATGTTCCTATACAAATTTACGTAGAAAGTATTGGGTACGGGAATAAGTTTCCGCCTTTTTGGAGATGTCGTTGTACTTAAGTACCGATCGCGTATTTGATGGAACGTAGTACGTGTTTTTGAAAGGTCTATGTCTAAGCTTGAAAACGCAGTTAGTGGCAATTGTTTCGAGCGTGAACAGCAGTCAATTTTTCGCGTGAAAAATGTCGACTTTTGTTGCAAGTAAGCAGCATTTGCGGGAAGTCATGTTGCATTATTTTGTTTTAAATAAAGGTGTTATATATTTACTATATTATATTTATTATATATTTACGGGGACGATGCTCCTTTAAAAACGATGATTTCGACGTAAGGGCAAAGATTGCGATGGTGTGCCAAAAAATTCGAAGATACAGATTTCCCAGCATTACTTGATGGAAATCCACGTCAAACACTTGCAGAACTGTCAATTGAATTAAAGGTCGATCGATCTACTGTTGGAAAACGTTTTCACGGTATGGGAATTGTTTATACGCTTCTTTTCAACAAAAAGTGGCGGAAACCTATTCCCATACCCAATATATTTTCAGATGATTAGCTGTTGTTAGTAGAGACGTGTATAGCAGAAACATACTGAAACGAAACTGCGTTTCAACCTAAAGAATTGATGAGCTCACTAGAAACCCGGAAAGGCGTTCAGGCACCGTCTTTCGGGAATTCGTGTATTTTTCCGTTAACGTTGAGCGAATCTAGGGGTCAGGGAGCATTTCAGCAGAATCTGTCTCACCGTCAGTTTTCGTTCCATGACTTTTCCACGGGCGTGTTTCCATCCCGGCATTCCTAGAAAATTCGTTTTCGTTGTACGTAAAGCGTACGACAAGATTGCGAGCATTTGTCTCCCTTCCAAAGGAGCAAAAGCTTCCTCAGTTTTCTCATGGATAAAGAGATCAATCCTTTGTAATGTATACGCTAAGTGGGGGATCCTTCCTAAAAGGAAACAATATTGCCCGTGAAAGCTACGCTGCCAGGATTCGTGGATGAAAACTTTCTCCTTAAATTATTTATAAAAAATAGTGTCCCCAGAAACGAACGTATCATTCGTCAAATCAATTTTACTTTCTACTTAATTAAAATTAATTAATACAATAATTAATTCTTACGTCAATGCTCGGTGTTTAATAGCCGTTAGGTAGTAATATTTTTACAGCTCTCATTCAATTTATAATTATCCAAGAAAGTAGAGATCTATGACAACTGTGCTATTGGTCAACATGTAGAAAATTTTTAAGATTACGTAGATGATTAAAATTTATTTAAGACCACTCTATGTGTGAGAACTTGCTCTGCCGGGGAAACTTCTGTCGGATACAGACAAAATTGTAAAGAGTTAAATACATAATTAACCCCTTGTCCTACGATTTATTTTACGGTTTCAGTAATTAGAAATTTCTTTGTACAATTTCCTAAAAAAGGAGAAAATATCTATTGTATGCCTACATGTTCTCCGATATCTACTCATTAACGAAACCAAAATAGAATTTCATATTAGTTTAAAGGAAATTAATATCCATTCATATTTATTAGACTCTGTTCAGAATCTTTATCACGAGTCTGACACGATATTTTAAGGCAAGGTGTTAATTAAAACGTATTTAAAAGCACATCTCATATAGCTTCATCTTCCAACGTGGATTCTGTCTAGAATTTTTTGTGAGTTTCATAATGAGTTAGCTTTATCCCAGACGTCACGGAGTCCTGCATCAGTAACATAAAGTCCTATGTCTTTGATGAACAGAGAACCAGGGTGAATCACCCTACAGAATATTTTGACCGCCATCCAGGGAATCCCGGAATCGCTGCGACCTAGTTTCCCCGTGAAAGTGTATACGTTGTCCATATTGTTAGAAGAAAAATGCTGATTCGTGTGTCTGTACGTGACACGTCTGTCACTGACCCTCCACACAGGTGTCGAGTCCCAGGATCAACCAGCTAAGGTTTCAAGCGAAAAGTCCGATTGACCTAGTAAGGAAGCGGCACTGTACTGTCTAAAAATTATGCTACGCTCTGGACAACGACGTCTCGGGAACAGGAAGTTGTGTCAACGGGAAACAAAAAGTGTTTCGGAGGAAAACGATGCTTCTGCTGACGGCGCTCCTTTCGCAAGAGCCCGGCCATTTTTAAAGTCTGAACACTCCGGAGCTCGTCGTGTATGGGATTTTTTAAGAAACTGCCACGAATATTTGGGAAATTATTTTCGTTGCTTCAAAATGCATAGTGTCACTTAAATGTTATTCTTCTAGTTAAATGTCTTGATTACGTACTTTAATTATATACTCATAATGAAAATAATACGAATAAGTACTACTTTATGTTTCGACAAAATATATTTATAGATCGATGAATCAATTTAGAAACGATTGATGAGTGATAGCAAACCTTATTTTCAATTTTGTCTTCGTCAATTTGTCAGAACTTAAAAATGATAAAAGGTAATCTAGATGAACAAATTGAAAGGCGTAGAAAAGAATGATGAGAGGTAACACCCCTATTTTAAATTTCACCACTTCGCCAATTTGTCAAAATTAAATTTAATTCCTACTAAAGATTGTAACAATATTTATGGCAAGCAGACTGAGTAGTTTTGAAGAGAAGATACCGAGGATAGAAATAAGAGACACAATGGAGATCAGAGTTGGCCAACAAGCAGTTCTCTCGTCTGATATCCTGTTAAAATGAACGTATCACCTAGCGCGAATGGTTAGCTGTTAAAATAGTTATCGCAAATTGAGGTGGTGCCTTGTAGACTTTTCATGGGACCCGAATTAAACCGGAAGACGGAATCGCTTGAATATGCCATTTACTTCAAAGCCGCGTTCGTTAGTCATGAACTAATCTCATAATGAGGGTAGCGACGATCCTGTATGCTGGCTTTCCACACGCCTGCGTGCAAATGGATATATAATAAACGGTCTATGCGTGCCGCGTAAACCATCAAGCACAGTGGCTATTATTAATTATCTGCTCGTGTACTCCATCAGTGGCTAATCAATCGGGAGTCAGAGACTAATGGGTGTGAATCTAACAGCCAACACGAAAACGGATCGAGCAACTCCGCAGAGAAGTACTCTATGAGTGTTGGGCTGCGGTTAACGTGGGAAAACCGTCAATACGCTCTTCTCGTCACTTTCCTCGACCAGAGAAAAAAAAACCAACAACTCCTCATTCTCACTACCCCGTTGTCCCAGTGATGGCCTGTTATGGTCACTGGAATCCATTCCTTCGTCAATGAAACTCAAATTTCTCATTATCAATTTTGCAACTTTTGTGCTTTTGTATATCTGTCTACATCGTGCTGTCAACAGATCGAAAAAACACATGTAGGCACAATTAGCTCGTTTTCATCGAAAATTAATCCAGTAAGAATTTGATGGAATTTTAGTATTATTTTCTTTCGAATTTTTATGCAAAATGAGAATTTTCAAATTCGATTGTAAGAAATGGAAGCTGGACAACGATGTATTTCTGCTTTCAATAATTTTTGCATATTCAACGTAATGTAACGACTTCCATAAATTTAATGTTTTTACAGTTTTGTTTTTTCACCGAAAATTATTTCAGTAAGAATTTGATGGAAATTTAGTATTATTTTCTTTCGAATTTTTATGAAAAATGAGAATTTTCAAATTCGATTGTAAGAAATGGAAGCTGGACAACGATGTATTTCTGCTTTCGATAATTCTTGCACATTCAAAATAATGTAACGACTTCCATAAATTTAATGCTTTTACAGTTTTGTTTTTTCACCGAAAATTAATTCAGTAAGAATTTGATGGAATTTTAGTATTATTTTCTTTCGAATTTTTATGTAAAATGAGAATTTTCAAATTCGATTGTAAGAAATGGAAGCTGGACAACGATGTATTTCTGCTTTCGATAATTCTTGCACATTCAAAATAATGTAACGACTTCCATAAATTTAAGGTTTTGCAGTTTTGTTTTTTCACCAAAAATTAATTTAGTAAGAATTTGATGAAATTTTAGTAAGTATTATTTTCTTTCGAATTTTTATGCAAAATGAGAATTTTCAAATTCGATTGTAAGAAATGGAAGCTGGACAACGATGTATTTCTGCTTTCGATAATTCTTGCACATTCAAAATAATGTAACGACTTCCATAAATTTAATGCTTTTACAGTTTTGTTTTTTCACCGAAAATTAATTCAGTAAGAATTTGATGGAATTTTAGTATTATTTTCTTTCGAATTTTTATGTAAAATGAGAATTTTTAAATTCGATTGTAAGAAATGGAAGCTGGACAACAATGTATTTCTGCTTTCGATAATTCTTGCATATTCAAAATAATGTAACGACTTCCATAAATTTAAGGTTTTGCAGTTTTGTTTTTTCACCGAAAATTAATTTAGTAAGAGTTTGATGAAATTTTAGTAAGTATTATTTTCTTTCGAATTTTTATGAAAAATGAGAATTTTTAAATTCGATTGTAAGAAATAGAAGCTGGATAACAATGTGATCCTTCTGTCAATAATTTTTGCATATTCAAAATAATGTAACGACTTCCATCAATTTAACGTTTTTACAGTTTTGTTTTTTACTCGTCCAATTTACAAATGCATAAAATCCGCAGTCCAGTGATAAGAAATACTTTGTCGTCAGGACTAGCACGATACACCGAGTGCATGGGGCTTATTGGTATACTTAACAGAAGTTTCCATTAGAGTAATTTTCTGCATCAGTCCAGAATAGGCTATCTCCAACTGGATCAAGTTACCTCTAAAAGTCCGCAATCATTTTTACACTTCTTCGGAACTCCCCTTTTACTGTCTCCGCATTAAACTCAATTAATATCTTTCCATGAAGAAAAATGTTCCAAGGAGAAAGATCGAGGGAAACATAAAAGACATAGTTTTAACCCTGTAACGAAGATAGCATTATTAATTAAAAAATGTTTAATACGAACATTTATGTTCAAATGTTTAATGAACACTGAGGTATAATTTTGTATTGAACATAACAGATTACGACGGATAACTTTACGTAAACTTTTAGGACCAAATTACCATTATTGTTTAATGAAATTTATTAGAAATGTAATGTGGTAAAATAAGTTTGTTGTTGTATTGTTTGGGATAATGCTGCACCTTTTGTGGGACTGATAATTATCAATTCAATTATCACGTCACCTTAATACACACATTAGCTCAGATGTAACTTTGAATAAGAAATTATGATAAATAACTAGACTGGATTTTGTGGATTTAGGATAACAATGAGTAGGTGAAAGACAACACAGTAACTTAATAATATTATTAAGAAAAGAAATCATTGTCTACGCAGCTCCTTTTTCTTGTAATCGATGCAGAAAACTTTCATTTTACATTGAGATCCGCAGTCTATAAATAACGAATGACAAACGATGGAAATAACGCATAACTCCAATGATAAATAGTCGAATAATGAGTAACTATTCCCTATTCGGATTCAATTAACTGTCATTTGGATACCCAACACTGTGTTGATCACGAGTATCAAACTTTATACTTAGATAAGCACTTGTTTATGTCCAGATCGATCGCGCACAGTATGTGAAAGGGTGTTGCTACCTTATCGGCGTTCTGTCCACATCGGTTCTTGTCTTAAGCAGGAAGGGACCGAAATACCGAAGTGAAGAGCCCTGCCAAAACTTCGGAACTTTCCAAATCGCCTCGTATTTCTGGTGAAGTCGTGCAAACTGTGGACGAAAGTCTGGAAAATTTCCTCGAAAACTCTGCTGGAAGGTATTAGCACCCTGGAATCGACAGCGCATCGTTCACGGCGAAAGAGCCCGAAGACCAACTATTTAACGTACTCGCCACGAAATTGGCAACTATAAGAGCAGACTATTTCGCTCTTTTCCAATTGACAGTACCGAAAGTTCCATCCTTTTTTCCTGTTGTCAAGCTAAGGTATTTCATATTCATCATTCACCGGGAAACAGAAGTAGCATTCTTCTTGTTCGCTGTTCCAGCACAATTTTGGGATTGTCTTGGGCAAGCGGTATTTCAGCTGTCAACAAAGTAGTTGCGGAATTGGAGTTCCTGCAGCCAATTTATTACTTCACACGTTTTAGCGAGCACTGTGAGCTGCTCCTATTTCTTGAAACTCGATGGCTACTGAGAATCTCAAGATACTGAGGGAACATTTGTCATTTAGGAACATTTCAATTTTCTGCAATTGGGGAATTGTTTTTCACTTTTCGGTTTTGTGTTGGTGAAGTTCAAGTTGTGAAGATTAGAATCTCTTCGATACGTGGTTAGTAAAATTGAAAAACAGTAAATGATTTTAGAAGCAACCCCGCATTAAACGTACAAATTCTGTTAAAATTCCTATTCCGCTAAACATCGCATAAAAATAGAAGAAATAAGCGTGTTGTGGAGTCGCAGGCGATGCCCAAGGGGATAATGTGGGACTCGAGTAACTTTGTACGAAAAAAATGATAACAGAATTCGCAAAAATACGTACAATATGCAATCTTATGATAATATTGTTGCAGACTAGTGACGCCCCTAAAATACAGTACCAAAAGTCGACCATTTTACATCGTTTGAATTACATTGTTGGTTGGAAAACACTTTATTAGCGTTGAAATTTCAAAGTACCAATTTATTAAAACAACATATTATTCGTGATTTATGTATTTTCAAATAAATCAAAGGTTGAATAAATAACTTAACTGATACTATTGTAACATTCTGTATAATGTGACACCATTCATAATGTATAGTATGTATGGAGAGTAGAAGAGTATATAAATAATACCCTGACGGTTTTCTAGTTAAGATCTGCAATCTAGTTAAAGATATTACGAATTAAGAAAATTTTTTTAACAAATTTTTTTAACTTGCAGGAATGGAATGATGTGAACATGAGATGGAACACGTCGGAGTACGGAGGTGTGAGGGACCTTAGGATCCCGCCAAGCAGACTTTGGAAACCTGACGTTCTCATGTATAACAGGTAATTTAACGCTAGATTCATCCGTTTAATATTCATGGAACAATCCGCTTGATTTTTACTACGTCCGTATCTATCAAAAAGGATATTAAAATTTCCCCCGTGAAGCTTACATGCTCTTAAAGCGTTATAAAGTCTCTTCGGCTATAGCCAATTTTCATTGTAAATAAATAGCTGTTAATTATGTTCATTAGCGTTATACTATCCCTGGCAGAAAGTGTCCGATAAAATCGATAACGTGATCACCGAGGGAATTGCTCGTACGCATATTAAAACCGAATAAACAAATGAAATGTACGAATTAAACGTGTATTGGGAAAGCATTCACGAAATGACACGAACTATTCGTTCAATAATAATAATATGTCCTGTAAAATATTAGAACATCTTCTTTTTAAATCGTACAAGCTCAACACATCTGTTTATTACAAATTCTTTGAACATAATAATTAAAAATAACTCTTAAAGTCTAATTCATTGTCAATCGCTTTTGTCAGTGATAGAATTTTAAATTTATCAGGCAAGATTCTGAGATTTCAATCGTGTAAGCTCAAAATATCTGTTTATTATAAACTCTTTAAATATAATGATTAAAAATAATTCTTCGAAACAAAATTAAGAATAGTAACAAATGGAGTTTCTTTACATTTGTATATTTAAGTCTAATTCAATATCTGTCCCTTTTGACAGTGATAGAATTTTAAATTTGTCAAGCAACATTCTGAGATTTAAATCGTGTAAGCTCAAAATATCTGTTTATTATAAACTCTTTAAATATAATGATTAAAAGTAATTCTTCGTACCAAAATTAAGAATAATAACAAATGGAGTTTCTTTACATTTGTATATTCAAGTCTAATTCAATATCTGCCCCTTTTGACAGCGATAGAATTTTAAATTTGTCAGGCCACATTCTGAGATTCAAATCGTGTAAGCTCAAAATATCTATTTATTAGAAACTCTTTAAATATAATGATTAAAAATAATTCTTCGAACCAAAATTAAGAATAATAACAAATGGAGTTTCTTTACATTTGTATATTCAAGTCTAACTCAATATCTGTCCCTTTGGACAGTGATAGAATTTTAAATTGGTCAGACAACATATAAAATTTGGAACATACAAGACTAAACTTGTATGTATCATAAATGCTTTGACCATAATAAATAAAAATAATTCTCAAAATCAAAATAGCAACAATAATGAAGTAGTTTTCTTTACATTCCCACGTAAAAGCCAGTATTACGGCTGTAATTTAGTACGATAGACGGCGTCTAGCGTTTCCCAGGGAAATTGTAAGTCGTGTCCGCGATCGGGCTTTCATCTTTCGTTTGAGCATGCCATCGTGTCCAGTGCATATTAATTTCGCGATGGAATTTCCCCGAGAATACAAAACAAGCTTTGTCTCTGGTTAGCTCGGTTTTATAATGGGAAGTACACTTCCGTAGAAGGCGTGGTTTGATTTAAGCTTGGCCGCGTTTGCGTCTGAATCTGACATCAAGAACACTTTGTGAATAGTTTATTTGGCGGATGGTCAATAACAGAATAAAGTCAGTGATCCTTACTTGAGTCATTCGTTGATCGACCGGACTAACGTTTATGGATAACATAAAAATTTTACTCCGGCTAGGATCATCTCTGCTTGAACACGAATGCTCCGAGTTGTTTTCAAACTCCCGAGCTTTCTTTAAACAACTTTGTCCTCCCCATGCAGAAAAGAAAGTCTTGGAAAATAATATTTAAATTTCGGTGCCAGCGATTCAAATGGAAATCAAAGTGTTACAAATTTTCGTCTCGGTGGATGCTCGTTCGGGTTCGCGAAAGTTGAAAGAGCCCGACGTGGAAAAACTATTCCATCCGGAACACTGATACCGACTATAAATCGAAGTGTCGTTTTGCGACACCGAATCCTTGTTCCTCAAGTTTACAGTATAGTCAGCAGAATACTATTCTTCTCGCAGAATATACTACCTTTCAGGGCACC
This sequence comes from Lasioglossum pauxillum, assembly GCA_933228785.1. Taxonomy (NCBI): domain Eukaryota; kingdom Metazoa; phylum Arthropoda; class Insecta; order Hymenoptera; family Halictidae; genus Lasioglossum; species Lasioglossum pauxillum. Next base: position 12,661,588 of record OW121705.1, read on the forward strand.
AAGTGTTATTACGCTTCCTCCAAGAAGCACATTTTATAGAATTTATTCAACAGAAGACAAGAAAGAAATTTTATTCCACTTCGCTGGAATTTGATTTCGTAAAATATTCGGCTCGGGAGCTTCGGAAAACCAATTCAATCTTCCAAAGTAAGCTCACAGAGTCTACAGTTCTATCTTCAGTTATTTAATAATCCTGCTATAAATAATAATTTCTCGCGGACATATTGAAAGTGACACTTGTTGTTGAAAAGAGTTTCAGTGTCTTGCAAGTAATACAACATTTTTTTTAAGGTTATATTGCAACGCTTACTAAATCAAAAACACTAATTTAATCTTCTAAAGTAAGCTTATATAGTTTACAATCTTCACTTATTTAGTAATCGTGCTATATTCACAATGCTTATTTTCTTGAGCAATATTTTCATGTATGCATATCAAGAAAGATGAAGAAAAGCATAAAAATGCATGTTGAAATACGACCTCCTTCTCTGAAGAAAATTTGAAAATTTTATCGAGCATGTTTGTTCTCACTGCAGTGCAGTGTCTGACTACTGTTTACTATTTCTACTGCTTGTACACAAATAAGCATTATGCTATTTTCGGACTGAAAAATTAATTTTTTCTACAGATATATCTCTGTTACTATTCTAAAACGTGTATCTCTTCGAATTTTATAAAAAATTTTCAATGACTAAATTTGATACAGTGCTGTGAATGATAATTATAAACTCAACATGTTTTTCATAGTTCTGAAACAAAAATTGACGAAATCGTTTATGAATTTTTATATTCTAATACAAAACAATAGTAAGCAAACAAGAAATAATAGTTTTGTTCCTCAGAAATCTGGATAAAATTGCATTTGTTCTTAAAATTGTGGTTTGAGCTGTGAATAAGTATAGTTATATTATTTAATATATTATTTAAGATGTCATTTGGAATATCTGCCCAAACAGATTTTATTCTTTTTTTAAGTTCGACAATACTTTCTATTGGTGGCTTCTCCTGATTATAAACGTTCCTCGCAAGGATGCCCCATAGGTTTTCGATGGGATTCAAATCAGGGCTCAGTGCTGGCCATGATAATAGCTCGATCCCGAACTCTTGAAACCACTTTTTTTGTAGAGGATGTTGTGTGAATGGGAGCATTATCTTGCTGGAAAATCGTTTCATCGTCTTCTGTTAATGTTATAGAAGGCAACAAATAGTCGTGTAGCATCTGTTGATAACTAGCAGCATTCATTCCACCGTTTTCAAAACCTATTTCACTTTTAAAATTGTTTTTCAAGGCACCCCAAACCATGACTGATCTACCTCCCTGAGCTCTTCGCTCTTTCTTTCCTTTCTCAAATTGTGCTAATAATAATTGAACCCATCAGGCCCATCAAGATTAAACATTTTTTGATCGCTCCAGATCACATGTATCCACATGCTATTTTTTTGAATGAAATGTTTTCGCAAACATTTCTGATATTTTAACCTTCCAGAATGTGCAACCCACTTTATTACAAGACTGGAATCACAGTTCATGTTAAATCAACTCACAATTTTAGACGGAGAAGTTCTAGTTTTTGATATTTCCCTTAAAATTGCACTTTTTACAGTTGACGAAAATCGTGTAGGTCGTCCTAATCGCTTGATATTCCCGCAATTTTCAATGCGAAGTATTGGATATGGGTGTAAATGAATGTACACTGGTACTTTTAAAGTAAAAGTTAGTCTTTATTTCACGACGCGGAAGGAAGCTCTTAACCATGAGATGTCTCAGCTTCGACTGACTTTATGAAGAAAAGAATCGTTGGAACCGCCAGAAAAGAAACCAGAGTCCCTTCGTATCTCCAAACTGTTTAGGTTAGCCCCCCACAGTTCGCCTCTTAGAAGAAAGTATACTTCTGAGAACGTTCCATCGATACTTCGTAATCTCTGTTTAAGAATACGATTCTGAGATTGTTGATTCATTTTTGTAACTTGTTGATAATCCAACACCAAGTTTCAAGAAATTTTTAACTACACTTTGGGATCTATTAATTATACTCGCAATTCGTCGTTGACTTTTCCCACAGCTCTTCAAATCGATTATTCGTTGTTTTCCTACATCACTCAGTTGCGTGCCACGCGGCATGTACAGTACAGAATTGTTTCAAAGATCCTCACAAAAATATTATTATTTTTAAAAATATAATTTTAGAGACTTGCTGTAATATTACTATCACTTAGAAAATCTGACAAAACTTCAGAAACGTTCTGAATGCGGTATGAACAGCGACCGAGTTTATAAATATTCACAGCTCAAATCTACTCGTTTTGAAACATTCAGCTACTACATTACATGAAGAAGAGATAGCAAGAAACTGATAACATAGAAAAGGTCGTGCTACCTCATTATAAATGTAGTAAAACTTATTTAGTAGATTCTTGGAAATAATAACGAAAAAATACAGGAAATAAGCGTGAGTTTATAATTATTCACAGCACTGTACATACCTACACAATGGAATCATGAAAATTCATGTACTTGATATGTAGACACTTTCAATATTTACATATCATTCTGATAATTCAGAATTTTATTTAACCCAACAAAAGTTGTATTAGTTTGAACGCTTTCCGTGAACAAACTGAATTACTTTGCGATTCCTCTAATGTACACTGTAGCGTAGATAAAGCTTGGATAATTGTAGATAAAAAGAATTAAAAGGATTTAAGAGTAATGCGAATTACAATGTACATCGGGTCTGAAGGGGTTTAGCCATGCCGTTTTAAGAGATGAACGGCTAGGTAAATATTTTTACGAGTTCTTGTTATTCTGTGTGAAGCAATTTTCTCGGCTTACTGGAAAGATAGGTAACATCAATTTAATGAAAAGGATTAAGTGTGAAGGCGAAAATAGAAAAGAGGAGTATAGTGTTCATTAAAAACCTGTAGAAGGTGTATGTGCAACAGTGACATAACCGAGGAGATTATCTTATGTTTAAGTATTTGACGAACTGGTGATGAAAAGACAGCTGTGATGAAGATAATACGAGTTCACTTATAGCTGTCGCGGAGAAGTTATTTTACGGTCCTCGTATAATACTGCTATATGCTTGGGACGTCTGATTAATAACAAACAAAATAGTCGTTCTAAAACTATCTAATTTCTGTTTCAAATGCTCCGATAAAATCGTGATCACAATTTTTAATGTAATATGGATTATAAAATTTAATATACGACGTTACTGGAGGGGACAGTGTTTTGCCTCAATCGAAGCAACCGTGCGTAGCCCAGATCCAATCTATTTACAAGCAGTAGATGCAAGAAAATCACGGTTGTTTGTAGGTAGGAAGTTTCGTGAGTATAATTGTTAAACATTACACTTTCCCACGGAATTGGCGGTTTTACCCCGCTCGCGGATTTATAAGATCGAACGAGCAAGTTTACTCCCGAACGACGTGTTTCTCAAGGAATAATTAATTTTACATTCGATGTCTACGATATATTCGTGGGTTAGGGGGGTGGCCGGCCGTCAGCCCTAGGTGCATTCAAAGCGGTTGGGCGCTGACCAACTTCCGTTGCACAATTGCCCTCAAACACAGGGGTCAATATTAATCTCTGTGCCTGCGCGTAGATTGTCGTCGGGGCCGCCTCGCAAAGATGGTGTATAACGGCTGAATCGCGTCGAGGATCGATCAATTAGCCGCTTTGTCGCCTTGTCACGCCGCGTTTCTCGCGTGCTCCACTTTTCATCGGTTCTCTCGAACGAATGAGTGGATGTTCTCGTTTATTCTGTTTTAATTCACAAGCCGCGACGCTGCCGTCGACAAGATACACGCTGATCCTGCAAGAAACGCTGTTCAATTTATATTAGAAGATGAAAATTACCCGGGTAAACGGAAACTATTCTCGACAACTTTTCCAACGACAGATATCGCTGCACGGCCGACGACTTTATGCTCTGCTGGACAACTTTATGGGACCCATAAACTCTCGGTCCACTCAAAAACAATGTGAAGCCGAATAGGTACCCTCACCCGCAATACGTCGATAGCTAGTCCCGAGACTACGTCTTATATCGAAAAAATCTGTAGCGTATTTCGGTATTCTTATAGAAATGATAGGTAACTAAGTCTCGTTTCTTTGAATACAAGTGAAAATATATTTTTGTGATTTGATAAAAATTCTGATAATACAAACTAGAAATTGTGAAACAATTCCTTGCTACTACATACTCGCTTTCCTTTGAACACAAGCAGGGATAGAAACAAAGCACACCAAGCACACCAATGACGTCACTCAACCAATCGCACTACAGAATCCAAATTTACATTGCTAGTTTAAATATGCATTACATATTACAATACCAATTTTTCTTTCACTTGGGCAAGCAATATACACGTGTCTAAAAATGAGTAGGTATAATTTAAAACAATTATAACATTAGAAGAATTTAAAAGTACTATTACATTATTTTCAACCTATTAAACATATTAAGAAAGAAAATAAGTTTCTATTTCATTCCAGTTTGTTGCAATCCAGGAAGAGTATTTGTATTTTGCATAAAGATCCGCTGTCTAATGATTACGAAAGAAATTGTTTAAAATTAGCACCAATCGAGGGAGTACGACTTTACATTTTAAATAAGACACTTAAAATGATAGTTGATGGGAACAAAATTGAAAAAGAAATTCAGAGTACAAAGGGTTAATGTCGGACGGCCATTCGAAGTTCTACTCGGAAGTTTCCGATCTTCTGCGTTCTATATTGTTTGAGGTCATTCAATGTGGTGTACGTAACACCTATTAATTGTGTATCGCGTCGATCGAACTGCCTACGAAACTTTCACCGGCTAACCGTTGCAAAGTTTGTTAGAATAAATAGCTCGGCGACAGCAACACGATCACGCACGGGCTAACGCTCTATGGCAAACGACACTTCAAAATGGAGGCTATCCCGTAGCATCATGTTATGAATCTATAACAGGAGGAATTCCCATTCCAGAACAACGAGATTCACCTCAGCGTAACTCGAATCATATTTAACACTAACCACTTCGGAACTACGCGGACACACTCTGTACCGTAATTGTTCAAACGATGAAGACTTTTCTCTTTACCCGGCTTATCAAAGGTAAATGCTATTTCTAGCATGAACAACCTCTTATCAGAGTAATTAACACCGTTTAAAGTGTATAATGGTTTTAATTCCACGCATCTTGTGAATCGCATTTACTAGAAACGGAATTAAGTAATTATGAAGGCTTTTAAAAAATATTAAAACACGTGTTATAAATCATATTCCAGTTTCTTAGTTCAAATCTAACTTTCTAAGATTAAAAAATTACGTTTACAATTGGAAATGTTTATAATAGAGATAATTGATTTGAAGGTGACACTAAATGAAAAAGACTTCGAAACGATAATGCTGTAAAATTATTCGAACAATTATAAGCTGTATGCATTTTTTTCAAAGTTCTATTGTTCTAATTACATTTGATTTTTAGTGGTTAGAATACTGTCATTTACTAGAAATGGAATTAAGTAATTATGAAGGCTTTTTAAAAATATTAAAACACGTGTTATAAATCATATTCCAGTTTCTTAGTTCAAATCTAACTTTCTAAGATTAAAAAATTACGCTTAGAATTGGAAATGTTTATAATAGAGATAATTGATTTGAAGGTGACACTAAATGAAAAAGACTTCGAAATGATAATGCTGTAAAATCACTCGAAGAATTATAAGCTGTATGCATTCTTGTCAAAGTTCTATTGTTCTAATTATATTTGATTTTTAGCGGTTAGAATACTGTCATTTACTAGAAATGGAATTAAGTAATTATGAAGGCTTTTAAAAAATTTAAAACACGTGTTATAAATCATATTCCAGTTTCTTAGTTCAAATCTAACTTTCTAAGATTAAAAAATTACGCTTAGAATTGGAAATGTTTATAATAGAGATAATTGATTTGAAGGTGACACTAAATGAAAAAGACTTCGAAACGATAATGCTGTAAAATCACTCGAAGAATTATAAGCTGTATGCATTCTTGTCAAAGTTCTATTGTTCTAATTATATTTGATTTTTAGCGGTTAGAATACTGTCATTTACTAGAAATGGAATTAAGTAATTATGAAGGCTTTTAAAAAATATTAAAACACGTGTTATAAATCATATTCCAGTTTCTTAGTTCAAATCTAACTTTCTAAGATTAAAGAATTACGTTTACAATTGGAAATGTTTATAATAGAGATAATTGATTTGAAGGTGACACTAAATGAAAAAGACTTCGAAACGATAATGCTGTAAAATTATTCGAACAATTATAAGCTGTATGCATTTTTTTCAAAGTTCTATTGTTCTAATTACATTTGATTTTTAGTGGTTAGAATACTGTCATTTACTAGAAATGGAATTAAGTAATTATGAAGGCTTTTAAAAAATTTAAAACACGTGTTATAAATCATATTCCAGTTTCTTAGTTCAAATCTAACTTTCTAAGATTAAAAAATTACGTTTAGAATTGGAAATGTTTATAATAGAGATAATTGATTTGAAGGTGACACTAAATGAAAAAGACTTCGAAACGATAATGCTGTAAAATTACTCGAACAATTATAAGCTGTATGCATTTTCGTCCAAGTTCTATTGTTCTAATAATATTTGATTTTTAGTGGTTAGAATACTGCTTAGAATACTCTATCAACCTTGTGAATGGGGAGTCTAACAAATAAATGACTAATTGTTAGTAAAAATGCTGCAAAAATATTATATGAGTAGATGCACGAATGCTCAATATTTCTATATGTCAGGGAACATATTATGTGAACATACAAAGCTGTGCACCATGGCTCAATGGTGCCTATAGATAAGGCTCTCTTGCACGCTTCAGCCCCTCCCCTCTATGCATTATGGGTATTTTCATCAATCCTACTGAATGAAGCATTGTCGCGTATTTATGAATCACCCGCTGTGAACGTTAATTTTAAAGGATTTGTGAAATCATTGTAACAAAATCAATGCACGCGATCACTATAATGAACCCATATAAATTGCAAATTATTTTTTATTTAAGAAAATAAGAATAGACTACATTCAACGAATAATTCATAAAATTTCGCGGGGTAATTATTAATTTTGTTGAAATGTAGTCGATTAAATATCTTCTGATTAAATCTGAAAATTTAGAAGTACCAGTGAACCTTGAGCAATTAAAATTTATGATAGCATGACTTCATACTTTGTACTCCTGACGACAGTTATTAAATGCTAATACAATTAAAAATTAAACCGATCAGTAAATGAAGGAAGTAGTTGTTGGGTTTAACGAAACATAACCATTTTAAAATTTAATTATATTTTAATTTTAACTCTAATTATATTAACCCTTAACTAGACTTTCAAACCGTCTCGTCTATAATCTAAAGGCATTCTTCAAGCTTCTAACGTCGTTCTTCAAACTTCTAACGTCGTTTACTATTTTTGCAATATCGACCAAGTGCAATTTTTAAATAATTTTGTTTACACATTATCTGATAAACTAATGCTTCTAACAACAATTAAGTCACTGTTAATGTATTAAGTCATTAAGTCACTGTTAATATATTAAGTCATTAAGTCACTGTTAATGTATTAAGTCATTAAGTCACTGTTAATGTATTAATACTGGAATTAACTAAATCATATTGTACTGTATTGAAGTTGTTCCATTTTAAAGGGTGTGCAAATGCTTCGGTCCATCACTATAATTATTTTGACCCTTTCATTTCTTCGGACTTCTGACAACAGTAGAAACGTGTAGGACGATGAAGTCGTGCTCGTGCATTAGACCATTAACAGAGAGCTAACGAAATCAGTAAATGGTCCTTATCGGAATACTTTTTTCCCCGAAGGGGGCGCGTGGAGTTTCTGTGAATACAGTAATTTAAACCTTAAATAGTCCTCCATTACAGCTTTCTACACAATCGGAGGAGAAGTTTCGCGAGGGGGTGAAAAGAACGAAGTAAAAGGAGAAGACCGTATCTCCATTTTCCTTGCGCTCCTTTTCTCCTGGCAGCGCGCAGGGGGCACACGCGTCGCTATCGCAAGATACACACCAAACGAAAAAGTTTATTGAGACAGTCAATCCGTTAAGTGTGATCTAGATTCTAAACTATCAGACATTCCTGGTAGCTGGTATGTGGTGCTAAAGTGGGACGCCAGGCCAAGTGGGTCAGTCGCATTAAAAACAAAGCCACCGCCACCATTTAAAGGGAATCAGGAAAAGTATCTCCCCCCGGTCGGAAATATATTGTCGGAAAACGCTTGCGGCCCCTATTGTTTTTAAGTAGGTAATGTATCGGTTTCCAGGCCGGCGTCGTATTTGTCGAATTAAAAGTTCAGTTTAAGGCGCATCAAAAGAAAAGGAAGGAACGGCCAAGCTCTCCTCGTGCCACACATTCGGACCAATTTTTGCACATCGTCCACCAGCTTTTTCTGCTCTCCGATGATCGCCATGGCGTCCCTGAGGAAACTACTGCCAAGAATCTAGCGAAATCAAATCGGGTAGACGTTTAATGACCGGTGATATAGTGACCCAAAAATTCGCTCCTTTTGGGTCTACCATTTTGTGAATATATAGCTAATAGCGCGACATTAATCGATGTCAGTTTTCAAGCTGAGTGGACAATTTGTTTCGGAGATATTAGGGGTTGAAGTTTGTTAGATATAAATCTATTTTTTCACTAATAACTAGACTGCGGATCTTCATGCAAAATGAAAATATTGTACATCGATTGTGGGAACCAGTAGTTAAGTAAAAATTCATTTCACTCCTTAATAGTCTTTTTAGGACGAGAACAACGTAACAATATTCTTAGATTTTTTATATTTTTCCAGTTAATTTCTTCATGAATGCATGAAGATCCACAGTCTACTATAACTTTAATGTAGTGAAAATAATATATTAATACTTTTTGAATTTGTTTGCTGTTTTAAATTGCAGCAGTGCTGTGTATTGAACATCAAAATATGGTGAGATTTATACGGGATGTACCAAAAATCGTGCTGCAAGCGCCCTAGCGGGCAAGGAAAACAAGGAATAACATTTTTTTTGCTTGACGTTTCGTTTCCGAGAAAATCGAGTAAATAAATAATAAATAATCCGTCGGGTTCGCATGCTTTAGTGTACGCAGGAAGTAGAATAGGCTGGCCATGGTCAGACGCGTCAGCAGATTTCTATCTAATAGCACGCGCATTCGTTGAATTTTCAAACTCGATTTTCTGGAAAACGAGGTGTCGAACAAAAAATGTTACTCCATTTTTTTTACTTATTTTTGCTTGGAGAACCACCACCCAGCCGTTGTGTTAACGATTTTAATATTTCACGTAAAAATAAAAGGGTTGGTGCGAAAAACATGATAAATCCTTTCAAGCTTCACCTAAAAGAATGAACTATAATGCTATCTATTAAATGCTTAATATGCGTTATGTAAACGAAAACAATACGTTAAATAAATGTTGGTCACTATCTTCAGTATACCAAACGAAAAATCTGGGCTCCATTCCGGAATATAAAGTGAAAAATTTATACGGCCGAGAACGTCCCTGTACATCCGAGATAAAATGATGAAATTTCAAACTGGCAATTTTTTCGGTACTCTTTAGCTTTATTTTTCATCACCATTTCTTTATGAGCATACATAATAAAATGCGTCATTGTTTTTAACTACTAGGACCGCCTCGTCGGCAAAAAGCGATGAACATAACGCATTGTCATCTGAATTTTCAACGGAGAAATTAATTACATTAGAGTTGAACACGCATGGCGGTCAATTACGGCGATATGTACGTCATTAGGGTCACGAGGTGACGCTTCGTCCGGGTCCCCTGTACGCGTTAAAGTAATTTCCCCGGAAACAAGATAGGCCAACCAGGAATGAACGATATTCTTTCTCGAAAATCGCGGCACGATTTGCAATGGATTCTTGTTTCGTTGCACTGCACGACACATAAACTCTCAACAGCTCCTACGTGACGACACAGGTTAACTTGTCGTTTGCAGTTTTATTAATATACCGCGTGAGCCCTCGACTAACAGCGTCTATAACTCTGAATATCGCTGACATAAATGTGCGATACCCCATGCGACGTCGTAATGCAAGAATTTCTTACAAGCATTTTTGAATTGCAAAAATATTGCGAAAACATAAACTAGTAAGTGGATCGCGGATCTTCGTACAAAATAAAAATTGTATGGAACGGCTTCCAAACAACATTCACATTCTTAATAATTTCAACGAGATGAAAATAATACATTTTTTAGATCAGTTTGAACTTTTACGTATTTCTTCTGTTAATAATTTGAAAAAGTTGGAAACAACAGTATTGTGTTAAATTCTCTAAATATTTCACCGTTTCGTATTTAATCCACTCATCCTTTTATGAGCTCACAAAATTCCGCAGTCTAGTAATGGTGAATTTTTATGCAAAATAAAAACTGTCCGCATTCATTGCAAAGTACAGGAGCTACATATATATTTCGTTTTTAATTCATTTCAGTGTGTTGAAAATGATACAATATTTTTAATTTATTTTGAATAATATTCACTATTTTGCAATGTATGCACTTGTTTTTGTCATGAATACATACATATAAAATACTAATTTTTAAAATTCCAGAAAAAGAATTCAAACAGACCTGATAGAAATGTTGAAAATTACACTGAAAGTAAATTACTGAATTTTAACAATCATAAGTGCATAAAAACCGCAGTCTAATGTTCAGAAATGTTATATTAGAACGTATATCAATCCGCAAAAATTTATAACTGCAAATAGATTTGATAGAAAAGGTTAAAATCACAAATGCAGGTTGAACGTACACCGTTAGTTCGCCGGAAGTAAATTTTTCGAAGTTTTACGCCGCAGAAAGAATTAATCGCAACAATCGAATTATCGCGTCGCATCGTTCGCTGTAATTCAATTAGCCGAAAGTGTATTTTCTCTTAAACTGCGGCGAATCCACCGGTAAAACGAAAATAGAATTGTCATCATTCGGTCTGCGCAACGTGACCAAATTTTGATCGTATTTTCGTGAGTTCGACGGTACGTGCCGCACGTGCGAGCGTATGTTATCGTCTGCGGTTCCAGAATCTGCTACATCGGTGGCTTGGGCGGATAAATCGCAGTCGGCAATCTGTTCGATACGTTATTTATGAGCGCTGACGTTTAAGAATTCAAGCAGCAGTAAAAGCTTTTACGATTACGATAATTTTCGGAGAGAGTGTAGGGGGTCTCGATAAATTCTCGTAACGTGGTCCGACTTCTCTCTCTCTCTCTCTCTCTCTCTCTCTCTCTCTCTCTCTCTCTCTCTCTCTCTCTCTCTCTCTCTCTCTCTCTCTCTCTCTGAATGTTCTGCGTTTAATTTCGGACCAGGCAAAATGCCGGTGACTTTATATTGTGACTACGTGACGTCGCAAACAAACGGGAATTTACTGTTACGACGTTACCCCTTGTATCTGGAGCGCGTACGAAATTATGGATGCCAAAACGCGATTTTCATAAATTTCCCGCCCGTTAATTACTAGCTTCGATCTTGGCACCGGGAACTAGGCCTTTTCTTCTCCTGACCGGCTTCATTCCTCTCTGCTCCATTATTCGCCCAGATATAAATCTCGCTTTATTTTCTGCAATTTGCAAAATTACGATTTTTGTTTTCCTACCAGCGTGACCCCAGTGAACGTTTAAGGGGGCAGTACTTTGATGTGAAAATCTGCTGTTTTCGGGAATTTTTTCAAGGGTAATTAATACGTGAAAAATTTCGAGTTTCACAGTGATATTATTTAGTGTAACACTCAGTTTTATTCTTCATTTTTTGCTGATAAAAATTGAAGAATGATATCCTTAAATTATATTAATTTTTTACTGTCTGATATCTCACACCCAATATTTGTTATAAATCCCACTCAATCAAAGTGGGATATATCATCAACATGGGACATATCAAAGTGGTATATCATCAAACAAGAGTTTTTCGATAACACGGTAGCGTACATTGAAAGGATTAATAACACAATCCATCTATTAAAATCGACGATTTTAAAAGTCGATTAGGAGTGCCTAATCTACTTGCTTTATTAAAATATATTTCATCCAATCGTTCTGTCAAGATTTCGCCGGTCCCGCGTGAATTGAAAAAGTCACAGCGCTGTCTCTGTTTCGCATTCAATCACCCCTGAACGTTCATATTCCTACGAATGCTTGGAATCTGTACTTACACCGTGAAAGCCTCCGCGGGGAATCAAAGATGAAGCAAATTGTTCCGTCATATTGCGTCTCGCATTTCTGTCGCGAATTAACAGCCACGCGGTTCTGACGAACGTAACCGAGAGATGATTACTCTGTCATAGATCTCTATCGTCAAACTGAACTGCAGCCATTACGATTTTTATCGTGATAAAGCTGAGTGGGTGGAATCAACTTAGCATATTAAATTTAATAATATCTCGAAATAGATTTCCCGCAGACCTAAATGATGTGCACGTAATTTTAAAGCGTCATATAATCTTTTAGTGTGCGATTTATATAGGGAGGGGATGTTTTGTCATATTTATAACCGCGAAATCTGCGATTTAGTTATTACAAATAACTTGTAACATTTTTCATTGTGCTCTTCAAGATTCGTACCCCTTATTAATTGAATACAATATTCTAGTGATTATTTTATAATTTCATGGAAAACTTAATTTGGTCTTCGCGATTTTTAAAAAAATTTTTTTAAAAAGAGAGGCGCAGAAGACGAACCATTTGCTCCGACAATTGATTGACGGCGACACACAAAAAACTCGTTCAAATTGTTGAAGGGTGAGATCAAACGATGTGCCGGTTGCGTCCACATTTGGGACAGTCAACATTCGACACGTCATTTCTGTGCAAGTGGTTAATACCATTTTGATATTCTAAATTATAATTTCGAATGTTTTATTACAACTTCGAGTTGTGTATAATGCAGCTGGAAATTATTCATTGTTAATGACTATCTAACAATGAATATACCTGTTAATGTTAAGCAGAGTTGGGTAAAAAATTTATTTAAATAAAAATTTCAAATAAAGTGTGTTTAAAACCCACTTGGAAAAACCCACTTTATTCGGAATATTTATTTAAATAAAATTTTTTCCCAACTCTGATTAACATTAACAGGTATGTTCATTGTTAGTTGTTATTAATTTTATTTAATTTCATTGTTAGTAATTTTATTTTAATAAAAATTTCGAATAAAGTGTGTTTAAAACCCACTTGGAAAAACCCACTTTATTCGGAATATTTATTTAAATAAAATTTTTTCCCAACTCTGATTAACATTGACAGGTATATTCAGTGTTAGTTGTTATTAATTTTATTTAATTTCATTGTTAGTAATTTTATTTAAATAAAAATTTCGAATGAGGTGGGTTTAGAACCCACTTGGAAAAAACCCACTTTATCCGAAATTTTTATTTAAATAAAATTTTTGTTCAACTCCGATGTTAATTATGTATTTTCTTGGATTCGTGAAATAGTTTCAAGGCTTCTGAAATTTTTTAATCGGAAAATTTCATAAAATTAAAAGCAATCAGAAATCATGTTTGTTTTACGTGACTTTATTTACTACTTAATGCAGGTTGGGCGATTCTGCAAATTGATTTCTCAAGTTGATTCCTCAAATTGATTCCTCAAATTGATTCAAATAAATAGAAATACAAAGTTCAACCTGTTTCACACTCGTGCAAAAATAGATTTTCATATGAATTTAGTCGAGCAGAAATAACATGGTTCTAGCGAGTCCATTTTAAAAGAAGAAATCGACGTATACGTTGTTTCTGATGCCATCGGCTCATGTATTTTTGAGTGAAGAACTTTCAGTGTCCGTCGACGGAAAGTTAAAGTTGGCAATAAATTGATTCGTCGAAGAAGCTTAAAAGTCGGTTAGAAGTGTCTGAAAGCGACGCAACACCTACGAAATAATTCAGCCGAGTGATACGTGCCAGATGAAGTCGTCTTTATCAATAAATCATGTTGTTGATACTCTTAATTGGTGACCCGGCCACTCGGATTAAACGACTTTCGCTCCACTTTTATTCGCTCGCAGACAGTCGAACGCTTGACGATGCTGTTCGAAGCGTACCACCGGATTCGTTAATTAACGCACCAGCTACGTTGCTAACTACGAATACGCTGAGTGGAAAAGAATTAGTGAACCTTCGGATATATTGATATTGGACAATTGGTCGCGCGATGAATTTCGTAAAAAATCACAGACCAAAATAAAAATAAAAGAGATGTTGTAACAGAAGCGTTGTGGACGGACAATAAATCATATGAATTACTAAAGCAGCAATTTTTAAAGTTCATAATTGTTAAAATAAGTGTCAGATAGCCCCATAAGTACTGTTTTTTTTACTCGAAATGAGTAAGCGAAGAATAATTTTTCACTAAAGAATTTGAAAGCAATAGAATATTCTCAATGAAAGAAATAGTAAATGTTTTTAGGGTTAATGCACGTCATAATTAATTTTCTACACCGAAAATTTATTTTATGAGTGCCATTATTCGTGTGTGTACAATAATCTCATTTGTTCGTATACCCTTTAAAGTTGGTATTCCTTCGTTAAACATGAAAATGATATAAAAGTTAAGTGAAAAATGTTTATAAAACCTCGGTAAATATTTTTTAATTAAATTGAATAATATAGATAATCGACATACACGAATAAATAAAGAACACCATTAAGCAAATAGTAAATAATTTGTGGGTTACTCCTTCGTCAAATGTTATATAACATACACCACGTATGTTAATTACAATTCATGCAAATAAGCTTGGTCGCGTCGGTATTAACTGAAACAAAACGCAACCGAGTTCGCCGTCTTGCTACGGTGAAATGTGAAATGTTGGAAAAAGTACGGCCGGCAGTTTCCAAACAATACCGCTACAACACAATGCTATTAAAAAGGCATTATAATAAACGTTGAGAACAGAAAACGCAGACGCGCTGTCCATTGTAGAGTGTACCAATTAAAATATCCACGGCCAAGCTTCTGTAATGAAGGGTGGAGCGAAATTTATGAAAAAAATTTGTCGCAGAACGACATTCGGCGCGCCAATTAATAGTTCTATGTTTGGTTACAGTTGAACATTCTTTTTTCGCAAAATGATATTCACATGAAAAATTGTTATAAATGTTCCGTACATTGTGATATGTGAGTTTTACAATTCTTTCAGAACGTTACGTATCGGAAATAATGGAACGATATAGTGGTGCTTGCAGAATTAGGCAGCCGGAAATTTGGTCTGTCGAATCTCGGGCAGCAGCCATACAGAATGCATGGGGTGCAAAAACGCAATCACTAGCCTTTTCCGAATGAAAATGCTCCCCGATGAGACCGTTGTTGGCCGTTTTCCGGCCGGAACAAACGACCCTAAACACATTAGGGTTGTTTCGCTTGTCCTGATACGACAGTTCGATCGCTACTAATCGAATTTTCCATCGCATCCTATGACCCACCGTTGTGAAATGTTTACGTGTATAAGCTATGCTATAATATAGAACACTTCTTTAAACAATCCATTTTTAAATACCAGTCAGTCTACAATGAATTTTTATTATTTCGGCATGAAATATTCATGTTTTCAGTAAAGAATAAAATTGAACAGATGAAACCATTTCTTTTAAATGTTTCAAGTTTGAAAAATTACCAAAATATTATAAGGAGCTGTACACAAATTTAACTTACTTTTGAAAAATTGGCCGTTTTCCGGCCGGTACAAACGACCCTAAACACATTAGGGTTGTTTCGCTTGTCCTGATACGACAGTTCCATCGCTACTAATCGAATTTTCCATCGCATCCTATGACCCACCGTTGTGAAATGTTTACGTGTATAAGCTATGCTATAATATAGAACACTTCTTTAAGCAATCCATTTTTAAATACCAGTCAGTCTACAATGAATTTTTATTATTTTGGTATGAAACATTCATGTTTTCAGTAAAGAATAAAATTGAACAGATGAAACCATTTCTTTTAAATGTTTCAAGTTTGAAAAATTACCAAAATATTATAAGGAGCTGTACACAAATTTAACTTACTTTTGAAAAATTGTCATGGCTAGACAGCACATGAATGAGTGAACCTTAAAACAGAAAAAACATGTAGACGTTATTTGCAAGTAATTAAAATTATGAATTAAAAATTATAAACATTTTATTTCACCCAAAGAGCCGCTGTTTACGGCTAATAGCCTTGCGCAATAAACAATTCAGTGATTCGCAGAAATGTTTTCTGAAAACATGGTTCCGTTGGTCAATTTTGCTTGCCACGGTACAGACACATATCGTACCTTCCGCTAATTTATTATTTATATACATCCTGAACCCGAAAGTCCTCAAATGCAACCGGACGTGTACCAGACGCATACACGACAACCCTTGAAGGCGGAGCACGCCAGCATCCCAGTTTCATAAAGAGAATCCCGCAAGAACCTCCGCAGCAGGCCAATACACGTCCTCGAATCCGCCGGCCCTAACACTACGTCGCATAATTTCCATTCGCGAAAAGATAAGCTAAATCTCATCAGAACCGCATGGTCCAGAGGAGGAGGAGGAGGAGGGAGATGGGACGGTTAAGAGGAACGAGTAGGTTAGGGGGGTAGCTAACCGTGAACGGGCGTGTGTCTACGAGCCAGGATTTCATTTCGCACGACCGACTTCCGGGGGCGGTCGTAGCCGCATGTCAGTGACTCGATATTAGGTCACCGTCACAAACACTCTTCTCGAGGCGGGACGTATCGTGTGCAGGCGCATATAAAGGAGATATTCGATTAATATGGCATAAATATCGTTTGGAGCATAGCCCGGGTGTCTTGGACCAGAGGGGGATTCGTGGTGGAAGGATCCGCCGCTTAATGCATGACAAAATGAGTTTACATTCGCGACCGAGAAGTTGAGTGGAGGGGGGATGGGGGTCGTTTTGGTGGCGCAGTAGTACAGAACGTAGAGTGGAGTACCAGGTGGTAGGGGTGTAGATGCATGTGGGGGCGTAGGGGATGAAGAGGGCGAAAGGGAGGGAAAGTACGAGTGTTGGGGGGTTCGACTGCATAGGAAACTTGGAACCAGGCCAAAGGCAATATGCATTAGCCGACGCGTATTTTGAAATTCAAGCCAAAGCAGATTAAATTCTATTCCTGGCCCTGCCTCGTTTCGGCCCGTGCTGGGCCTCGTCTACCCCCACCACCGGCCCACCTCTTTCGGCAGCCATCCTACCGTCCTGTTTGCGGATACATAATGAACACCGACCCTGTGTTACGTCGATGTCTGAACTTTTATAGCGTTACGATTGCCTTGCTAATCGATATGCGGTCACCCAAATCTGTCCGAGAGGCTGTGCTTCGTTGTACCTTGTCCGCTGGCCGTTCAACGCCGCCGCGCCGGTGTATAGCATACATAACGCTCTCTCCTGCTCGAGCCCCCGTGTGGTCAACGAAAATTCAATTTTTTCCTGGCTAATATTAGAACCCCTTTCCGTTACAACCTAGTTTTACACGTGGTCGAGAAACCGTTCTCTTTCTCTCCACTTTTTTCTTTTTCGAAGAGAGGGTGGGGCATTTGCCATTGGTTTCTACCACTGGGTTGCTGGGACGTACAGGCGTTTCATTTCATTCGATGTTCTACCATTGTCAACTTGAGGGAACACATTATCCGTTAGCAGTCGAGGGGTGAATCGGAGTCACCGCTAAAAATTGCTGTATCATTATTCAGAATATTGTTTAGATTATTAATTAGATTAGTACTCCGAATTATTTTTCAATTTTATTGCCCACAATTCCCTATTATTTCAAGTTTTATTTGAAATTTACTTCGAAGGACAGTTCCCTGATTGCTACTTACTTTAAACAATTTTGTTTACTAATTATATTAAATATAGCTCTCACACTTTGTTGGAATTTATATTTGTGGAACTTATATTTGTTTTCAACTGAAAAATAAGAAATTAAATAAATAAAGGAAGAACCAAATACATATAAAAACCCGTTTCCTTCACATTTTTCTTTCTCTGACGTCGAGTCACACTCGACAAAGGAGTGCAAAGGGTTAAATATGTTGGTATCTAATCAATCACTAAATATTTAAGTATTGTATGAGGTAGAAATCGGAAAAAATGTTTAATTTTCAGGTTGAAGAGTGTTGAGCAAGGTGTTGAGTTGCAGAAATGAGGGACTGATGAGGGTTATATATTTCGTATTCGATTAGATGTTTGTAACTTTTCTCTAGTTTGTAAGTTTGTTTAGAGCGTGCAATCATCGTCCAACCGTGCATCATCGTTAGCAGAAAACACGGCAGCGAGCTTCCTCTACTTTGTTCGCAAGCTGTCCGCGCAGGACGCAGCGTCATGTTTACAGTTTCGGTAACTCGACAGCCAGATAGGGGAGTTGTCGAAATTTTCTCTCATCAAACGGCTCGGTACACGTGCCGAAATGTAAATAGCGTTTAGTCGCACGAGGACGCTAATGTCTGGCGACACTTGAATTACCCGTTTCCGACGGAATGCGGCCAAGCCGGAGTCGAAACCAAAAGGTAAGGGAGGGGCGGGTCGTGTTTCGGGCCGTTGCGGCCACGGCCGTATTCACGCTTAAATCAGTTTGGCCGGATGGGGCTTGCATGACTTTCCAGTAATTAGGTATTGAGAGATCGTTTCCAGAACGCCGGACAATATATCGGTAACTGCTGGCGGAAAGTGTGATTTGCTAGTATGCAATCCGAAACGGGACACCAGGCCTCTATCCATCGGGTAACCCACACCCCCCTCCCCGTGTGTCCCTTTCCATTCGACGAAGATTAAGTGGTTTTCAAGCCCTCCGGGCGTGAACACTGCCACAGATATCGTAGATACGTACAATCGAGCAGGTGGAA
This sequence comes from Lasioglossum pauxillum, assembly GCA_933228785.1. Taxonomy (NCBI): domain Eukaryota; kingdom Metazoa; phylum Arthropoda; class Insecta; order Hymenoptera; family Halictidae; genus Lasioglossum; species Lasioglossum pauxillum. The sequence goes on from OW121705.1 coordinate 12,680,495, forward strand.
TTCACTCCGCGCATCGCGAATGCGGTATACATACACATACATATAGACACACGCGGCTATAGATAAATTATTGCTGATCCAAGAGCCAACCGCACACGTGCGATAGACGTGCACTAGGATTTTTCGCGTTTGCTGCGTGACACCCTTTGCGGAAAATCTGGGATTATGGATCTTCTTCTAGGCTCTAATGATGATCGATACACCCCATTGACACCTGGTGTACGGAGCAGTAAAAACTACTATTTTACATTAGATTTGCAAACAAAGGATAGATATATTCTTGTTATTCTTAAATGTATCCAAGAGCAATTTCAACTTTTTTTGGGGATTTCGATTCTCACTATGCAATTCTTATAGAGTTTTTTGCGCTGATTCCGAATCTGCCCTTAATTTTTCTCATAGACGCACAGTTTTTGAAATTTGAGTTTGAAAACATGACATATTTTTGAACTTTGAATAAGTACTGTGATGTTATTATAAAAGATATTGAATTGATCTTTACAGCAAAATTCCTTAGGCTTTTCCGAATACAGTGATATCCAATATTAGTATATTATGATTGTTTAAACATGTTTAAACAATCACTAAAGGCGGAGAGACACCACTTTTGCACCAATTTTTGAGGATATTTTTGAATTTATCTCAAAATATAAGGGTCCAGCGGAAAATCGAACTATACCACGCATTAGAGCAGACTTTTTGAAGTTTGAAACGTCGACGTTTTTACCGAACCAGAAAGCAAAATATCTTCGCCCGACATGAGCTGCCGCCAGTGGCGCTCACCACTACAACGGGCGTTCGTCGCGCCGTATCCTGTGGATCGTCTATTCTAGCGGGAAGCGCCACTGGCGGCAGTTCATGTCGAGCGAAGATATTTTGCTTTCTGGTTCGAAAAAACGTCGATCATGCAAACTTGAAATGGTGGTTTCTCAAGATAAAAATCTGCTCTACCGCGTGGTACAGTTCAATTTTCCGCTGGACCCTTATTTTTTGAGATAAATTGAAAAATATTTAAACATGTTTAAACAATCATAATGTATTAATATTGGATATCACTGTATTCGGGAAAGTCTAAGGAATTTTGCTGTAAAGATCAATTCAATATCTTTTATAATAACATCACAATATTTGTTCAAAGTTGAAAAATATGTCATTTTATCAAACTCAAATGTCTCAAAAACTGTGCGTCCAGGAGAAAAATTAAGAATAGATTCGGAATCAGCTCAAAACATTCTATAAGAATTGCATAGTGAGAATCGAAATCCTTTTTGGCTCTGTTGGACAGTGTTATTTGACTAAGGTGGAGTGGGGTAAGTCCGCCCTAGTTTTTTCAAAGTTGGACTTTAAACTGATGTATTCTCAGTCTGGTATGTAAAACCTTAACGCCCTTGGTATCAAACTCTTGCTACAATTATTACTGATGAATTGGTATTATGTAGGATTTTAATTTTGCTTGAAAATCATCATTTTAATAGGATATTGTACAAAGTGTCAACTACTACGCACTTGCCCCGAAAATGGGGCAAGTGTGCCTCTGAGAGTTAAAAATGCTTTCGAACCTTGTTTCAAGTGCTACGGGACAAGAAAAGAATGATTAACAAGCCTGCTATAAAATGCTTCTTATTGCATTAAATTATATTGTTTAGTTTTATAGTTATTCAATTTTAAACAAACATGTACTTTTATGCTGAAATATGAAAGGGGATACAGTTATATTAAAACAAAGTTTAAAAATGCTTTCGAATCTTGTTTCAAGTGCTACGGGGCAAGAAAAGAATGATTATCAAGCCTGCTACAAAATGCTTTTTATTGCATTAAATATATTGTTTAGTTTTATAGTTACCCATACAATACGGACATACCCCACCGTAATAGTACGGACTTGGCCCGTGTAGTAATATTTACGGGGCAAGATCATCTTAGTGTTTCTCTCAACAAATTTTAAAAAATACAATAAAAACGGTTTATTTAATGTAAACCTACATCAATATTTGTTGTACTTACCTAAAATAACAACACAGAATATATCAATAACTTGTAAATTATTGCACGTTCAGGGTAACCTCAAAGTTGTACGTGTACCTCGCACGTGACTGTTTAGCATTGGTTGATTTAAGCGAGAAAAACACCTTTATTCTTGAGCGACATCTATGTAGAATAGTTCATACTAATTTATACTACATTAATAAATACAAAGCTAGAGAAATTTCGTTCATATTATAATAAATATAACCAATTAACGAACTTGCCCCGTAGACGGACTTACCCCACTCCACGTTAATTTATTTCTTCATTCTTTCAATAATAATAAAATATAAAAAAATGTTTGAACATAATTCAGATGTGAAACCTTCATTGATATTCGCGAAACTATCATGAAATCATCATAGTAGCTTGCACAAATATGGCACGGAATCAACAGCGCAATTATTGCAGTGATTCATATCGCGAAACGAATGATTCCCAACGTCTTCGGGAATAGTAAAGGGTCAAAAAGTAAATCATGGAGAATACTGAGGTAAAGTAATGAAGGAGGAGATGAAGTGGCTTGTTTTCGAACGGATACGGAATAGGGGAAGACAGCGCAGCGGCTGCGGGTGTTTACGTAGATATTGAAAACGTATTGTTTTCAGAGAATAGACGATAGTGATTCCGCAATACGTCGGAAAATGCGGTCGCTAGTGCGCAATTTCAGATCTGACCACGTACAATGCTGCACCACAAGAGCTATACATTACTGAATAGGATAGGACACCGAATATTTGGAACTGTTATCGAAATTAGTGCTTTCGGTGCTTGTCATCCGATGGGTACTAGGAAAATCCATTACGAGTTCCGCACCAATATTACCAATAAATCAAATCATTTCGTGGAACTTGTAATTACAAATCAATTGAAATCGTCCGTATTTTCTTTCCGCATTCATCCAATTTTGTCAAAAATTTTTCAATTCTTTTCTGACTGCTGGAAATGCACATAAAATATAAAATTTTTAAAGTAACCCTTTGCATTAAGTTGTCCCAATAATTTCTTTCAGAACCATCTGAATTCTGTTGAGATATGTTTCTTGATCGAAAATTGAATAACAAAAATCTATGATTTCGGTGTTCGATCATTCATAACGACAGCAAATGTGCAATTATTTAACCATGTATCTCGACGTTTCGATCCCTATGCGGATCATTTTCACAAAGAACATTTATTGCGTCTGAAAATAATGCAAAACAATTATAATTTGGCAAAAATATTATAACACAGCCGTGTAGATCCAAAAGATCAAATAAAAAATAATACACTTACTTGCTGCGGCAAGAAAAGGAAAAAACATTTTAAACGAAAATTATGAGTTACGCAAAGACAAACTTCCATCCATGGTGGCAGATATGTAAATGAAACCATGTGCTAACCCATGTTTTTTCCTTTTCTTGCCGCAGCATGTAAGTGTATTATTTTTTATTTGATCTTTTGGATCTACACGGCTGTGTTATAATATTTTTGCCAAATTATAATTGTATTGCATTATTTTCAGACGCAATAAATGTTTTTTGTGAAAATGATTCGCATAGGGATCGAAACGTCGAGATACATGGTTAAATAATTGCACATTTGCTGTCGTTATGAATGATCGAACCTGGCGCCGAAATCATAAATTTTTGTCATCTGAATTCTATTTCAATTTTATACCCAACTACTATTCTGGATTCATTTTTCCCAACAATTTCTTGTTTCACTCCAACTGCAACATAAAAGTACAATTTACCAGTAATATTTCACAAATTATAACCTTTCGCACAACTATTTCGACTAATATAAATGCCACGTGTTGTTAGAACGAGTTCACAATATTCTAAATGTTCTAAAAATATTTAGAAACTGAGATCCATTAAATATCTCCAATTGGTTTACATTGGACGTAGCCTGTTTTGATATTACTCATTTTTGTCTCATAAATGCATAAAATCCGCAAAGAAATAAATCTGCAAATACTTAAAATGCGATCAATGAAACTTTTTCGACTCAGTATAAAAATTGGACAGCACAGTTGAAAGGTCAAAAAAAGAAAGAAATTTTTATGCAGCAGCTGTTTCTTGCAATTCGTACACAAAATTTTTAATTTGTATAAAGATCCAGTTGAATCATCAGAACTGAATGAGATATCTAGGCGGCCACTTAGGTGGACCACCCTTAGGCGACATAGAGGGTTACCAATATGCAACCTTTCACCTTTGGTCCTTCGGTAGACAGTGTCATATCGAGGACAAGACTTTTACCGTTGTTCCGAAGAGCCTGGAATATATTGACATTCTGCATATCTGCAACGAGATATCCGGAAGAGCGAAAGATTCTCGCGACTAGAGGGTTTAATGGTGAGACAGAAGTGGAAAGTAGTTTGGCCGAGGGTACAAAGCGATTTTTCACTTCGAACGACGGGAAAATCTCGGTTGATACGACGAATCCGTGAACATTTTCGAGAACTATCCGGGCAGCCGTGGCTTTGCCAAATGTCGTGTAATAATGGAGTTATATTTGCGGAGCCAGTTGCGCACGGTGGAGTTTCAAATCGACAATGGTGTCTCGGTTCAAGCAGCTATTTAATTCAAAATGATGTTCTCGAACTGCACGGAATCCTTCGCGGGGTATAAGGGATCCAAACGATTCTTAAACGTTCCACGTGGGAATTTAGTGTTCCATATGGGACGCTCTAAGACACATTAACTATGTGTGCATGTTAAACAGAGTCGTACAAATTGCTTTCAATTCAACCGTTATAGACTGTTGCTTAATTTCTGTCGGAGTTTGGCCATGTACATTTCGTACACTAGAAGATATTAAATGTATTATTCTATCGTTAATCATCTTTATGGGATGATGTGCTTTCAAAATATATTTTTAAATATTACAAGTTTTTAATATGGATATTCATACAGATGGGACAGAAATTGTTATCATTAGATTTTTATGGAAAATTAAATTGATCTATTATTAATTGCAAGAAGCAGGAGTGAAATACAAATTTATTTATTAATTCATAAATTCTTCTGACGTCTTTATAGTTTTATGTTTCAACTACATATTTTTCTTGTAAGTGCATAAAATCATTATACATACATGCATTGGCATACGTCATACAGTGGCATGCATCATACAGTGACATACGTCATATATTGACATACATGATATATTAACATAACTCGTAAATTAACATAGGTCATACACTTGTCTCTCAACATCATTCTTATCATCTCACATCAGAAGAATGACACGTATGTCTGCAGTAGATTCAGACGAAATAGCCAGTCACATATTTCGCTCAATCACCAATCAACTTGCCAAACTATTAGGTTGTTGCAAATGAAATGGCCGTTTTGAATCTTTAACATAAACTTTTAATTTACAAGGTTTATTCACATTCCATTAATTGAAATAATTTCCATCGACATCAATACACTTCTTCCATCGTGATACAAGTGCCTCAATGCCTTTCTGGTAGAAATCTAATAAACGTGAGGCAATCAATTCATCAAATGCAATTTTTACAGCACATTCTTCTTTGAATATTTTTCCATTCAAAAATCCATCTAGGTGCTTGAAAAAATGGTAACCAGTAGGAGACAGGTCAGGCGAATAATGAGGGTGAGGACGAACTTCACACTTCAACTCTGCTAATTTTTTTACTGTTTCTTTCGCAATATGTGGCCGAGCATTATCGTAAAGCAATATTACACCACGTCTATTGACTAATGCCGACTGTTGAACACGCAGCTTTTCGTCCATTATATCAATTTCCTGACAGTATTTATCAGCAATTATGGTTTCACGTGAATCCCTTTCAACTATCTGTTTTAAGTATAAATCTTTAATAGCTGCAGGCTTGTGACCACGAGGCTCATTTTCCAGATTTGTATCTCCGGAACGAAATTTTTCAAACCAACGCCTTATGGTCAGATCCCTTGCTATACCTTCACCGAAAGCGGCATTTATGTTTTTCGCTGCTTCAGACGCAGTATGTCCAAGTTTGAACTCGTACAAGTAAATTATACGAATTTCCTTTTTTCCATGGTGAACGAAAATCGATTTTGAATCATGTATACTATACAATATTAATAATCTTAAACACGCAAATTCATGTACGAAATATGTACTTTTCAAATTGTACAACTTCAACCCCATCTGTCGAGGAAAAACTACAAAGGCGGGAAGTTGCAAATTTGAAGAACGGTCACTTCAATTGCAACAACCTAATACTTCCACCGAAAACAAAAATATCGAACTATCGATAATTAACACCTTACCTACCGGAAGATCTTAATAGGATTTTCAATAATTGTGCTGTACCAGAAGAAAGCATAGAAATTTTCTTTTACATTGCAATTTTAAATGAAACTGATGACGTTATTGAGGGTGACTTGTTAGTTCACAATGAAAATTGCTGTTTTATCAGAAATAGTGTATTGAACAGATGAGGGTTTATACAAAAACCGACTTTTTAAAAAACCGGTTTTCGGTTTTTAACTTTTCCATGAAACCGGTTTAAACCGGTTTCGGATTTTTACAGACAAAAAATAAGACATGTTTACAACTTAGAATAGAAGTTTTTAATTTTTTTTTATTTATTAAAGAATTGACAAAATAATACCCTTAAAGAATCACAGAAATTAACAAATATTTATGAACATTATTATTTTACTTCTTTCTTTGATTAATAAAATGTGATTTTAAAAAGCAAAGAACGTCAATTGATTTATTGCTTAGTCGTATCCTTATTTTGGACACAAAATTTCCAGAAATAGAAAAAACTCGCTCACTTGCTATTGAACTGGGCTTAATTGTCTTTAAAGCATTAAATAATAAATCTAAATTTTTTGTTCTTCTATTTGTAGCCTCTAAGATCAAAAACTCCTTCTTTAATGTTTGAGGACTGGAGGAAGTCGCTTCTTCAGGTTCTTGCAGATATTTATTTATTGCTATTTCCATATCATTTTTCATCACAGTCTCTATGTGCTGTTTTCATTTCCACATATATATGTATACAGGGTGTCCCAAATTTCGTGATCGTCCCGGAAATGGGAGGTTCTTGAGGTTATTTGAAGCGACATTTTCCTCTACAAAAATGTTCAAGGCAATAATGTTCCCCGACCTTTCTCCGCTATACCACTAGCTGTGTACATATAAGTGTTATGTATAAATTTAAAACCGGGTTTTTTATTGAAAAAAACCGGTTTTCGGTTTGAAAAATTTTCTTTCAAAAACCTGTTTTGAAAACCGGTTTTTAAAAACCGACAAACCCTAGAACAGATTCAACATATTTACTACATCTACGTTCACTTACAACAAGTTGAATAATTTACAAATTTGAAAATTGCTGTTGCTATTGAAGGTTCCATTAAAAAGTAGATGCCAAGTACCATAGATTTTTCAAAATTATTCAATAATCACCGGTCGGTAATGCGTTAATAATTCGCTATAAACAGGGGTCTGAGAATGCATCAACGAATCCGAAATCGGGAAAACTCGGTCCGTTGAATTCCTTAGTTTCCCGAAGTTGATTTGCAGAGGTATCCGGTCGGTTAAACCGGGGCCGCATCGAACGTGGGGGATCTTCTCTGGGCTAGCTGCGGTGCAAACTGGCCGTGCAAAAGAGATCGCTCGTTTCCGTTGAAATGTTGTTCCGTTTACGAGGCCGGTTGATCTTTTTCAAGGTATCCAGCGATCGCGAAAACTTTGTATAATGCCGCAGCACAAAGGACCGAATTTCAAGCCCCCCCGGAATTCATCGGACCCCCTCCCTCCTCCCCCATCACTGCACCGGTTTTTCCTATCCACGTGTACCTATAACCCCGATCACGGAAGTGGCCCTCTTTCCTTTCGATTTTCTGGCTTCCTGTGTGCCCCACTGGCATGGATGTGTTGGAAAGGGTTTGAAGGCCGATGAACCGAAACTATTTACCTGGTCGGACTTGGCTCGTGCAAACACGAACCGCCCTCCAGGATGCAGCGCGCATTTATCTACATGTGTATATGCGACGAAGAGAGAGAAAAAGAGAGAGAGAGAGATGGCTGTCGATCGTCGAAATGACGATAGCCGCCCGCTGGCACGAATAGCACGGACGATACTTATGAAATGAAGCTTTTTCAAGACGCGAACGGGGGCGTATCGAATCCGCATCAGAGGTTATTGGAGCGGCGTCGTTTGAACGGCAGCTCCTGTAAATTGTTAATTCGCTCCGGTGTGTTGCGGTTCTTGCTCGAGGAATTCGATCGGTTGCAAATTGAGATAACGGCAACGATGTTGTTTGCCGAACATCGGACGTCTGAAACCGAACGCTTCCTATTCTGTCCGTGTACATTGTACACACCCTGGCAAACAGCGCACTCCGGGAATCGTTTAATTCCTTCTGATTGAATAACGTAGATTGAAGTGTTAACACACCGAAGTAGAAAAACAAAGTACCGGGGCCTTATATTTTTATCTTGAGCACAGTTCACAGTTCGGAGTTGTATTTCATTCAAGCTCTTGACCAAACACAGTTGAATGTAACTCACGTGGCGTTCAGTGTATTAGCACGATCGTGACCAGCGTCATGAGCCGCTCATTTGCCGGATCGAATAATTCTGCAATGTAAAATGTAGAGAAAGTAGACGAAATGGTGTATATCCATTTGAAAGGGTCATTGAACTCTCCGTTACTCCGGCGAGAAATATGTGGAATCAACAAATTCAAATTTCTGTTAATATTTCTCATCAGCCGAATACGTCGAGTACGGCATAATCTGATGTTATTAGTTTTTTCGTGAGTGGACGCGTGGAAAAACGTTAAAAGTGAATTGTTTTGATTTACAGTATAACAATTTTTAGTGGTGCCTCAAAAGAGAGACAGTCAAGTGCAAACAGTTAATAAATTAAGTTTGTAAATTAAGGTGCTCGATGAGCATTATATCATAATTTTTAGTATTTATGTTAATGGAACAATGTCTGTTTGCCTAAACTTTAGGCCCTAAAGTATAGGTAACTTCGGAAATTTTCGGATCCCGATCCCCTGTTGTAATGGCGATACAGGTGCACTAAAATGCCTCACGTAAAACTCTTATACAACCCATGGAACATAAAACGCAATCTATCCAACACGTTAATGGAAGGTTAACTCAGCATGTAAATTAACAATTATAACTTCCATGAACCTCGCAGTTTGTCCAGCATGGACACCCGGTCGCAAACTAAGTTTATGCGTTTTTTTTTCGTCTGTACATATTCCTTGTCATGAATTTCATTAACGTAAAATTTGAAATTTTTGTTGAATTATACTTCTGAACTGCACAGGGGCACGAGCAAAAAGCAAATGGTCGATAAGAAAATCCTCGTTTAGTATACTTGGGTGAACTTCTCGGAGAGCCATAAACACGAGGGCTAGTTTACAACCTAATATAAAATGTAAAACATAGAAACATTCCTTTTTTTATTGCATTAGAGATAGGACGGATGAAATATTGCAAGACAATGGCTGGTTTAAGAATATCTGTAGATATAAAATATTCGAACTAAACTTTTGTATTACCTTTGATACGACATACACTACTGTGCAAAAGAAAGAAGCACCCGGCCATATTTAATAGAAAAGCGTAAGAAATCAAATAAGAATGCAGTAAGTTTTGAAAAAGGATTCCGCTGTTTAATTGAATGGCTCTGAGAATATAGCGTTACTGTGGATTATACTTTAAATGCAATAAATCAATCGTTGCACAATACAATTTCTACATAAAGATATTGTTTGTCATTATATCTTATAATTATACTGGGTGCTTTTTTGTTTCGCACAGTAGTGTACAATTTTCATCTACAGTTTTAAATAAAAATGAAGTGCTCGATGAGGTTACTCACCTTAGTTGAAAGGCGGAATATTCGCCGAGGCATTAGATTATCAGGTACTCCAGTTTGCCAGAAGTTCGTCGCTGCTCGTGAATCACAAATTGCTAATCATCACTGCAAATCTAACTTGATTTCATGTTGACGCAGCTAATAATTTTCCTGCAAATAATGCTTCCATACGTACGTAATGAGGCCACGCAATTAGTCTAAACAAATACTTTAATAGAAATTGTAGTAAAATGATTATCCAAAGGATATTGAATATCTCGGTTGGAGACTGAACGCATAGAATTACAATTTTATTTTGTAATTATTTTTAATAATGTCCTTAGCCACGAATAAATCACAATTATTAATATATATTGAGCTTTTTGCTTACAATGAATTCGTTGCCCTAAACTCCGGATTTTATGCATGTATGACAAAAATGAGGTGCAATTTAAAACAGTGAAGAGATTAATATATTATTTTCACTACATTAAAATTGTTAATGAAGAATATAAACTCATATTTAGCTCCTTTTACACTATAATACTACGACAACCAGAAAATAAAGAGTCTAGTAACCCATTAATTACCGGTAGGATCAGTTCCATGTTCTTTCTAATTACCACACATAACTCGTTTGAAACTAGTACTATTATATTATCAAAATATTGTCTCTTAGCAGCTACTATTCCTCGAGAAACTCTCTCTGGCACAGTCACGCGCCCAGATAAGCTGGCACCAGCGTCAAGGAATTCGGAAACTTGAACAGGACCGAAAGCACAACAGTGATCTCTTGGATCCGGCGGACGAAACTCGCGCATGCACGCGCAATAGGTGTTAATTTAGCATATGAAAAGCCGGTGGCATTCCATACATAAATCCTTAAGTCCCGCGCGTTCGCGATCCATGGGAAACATTAGCAGTGGCGCAGCATTTATTGTTAAACGTAAATCGATACTAATTCAGCGGCGGCGGTCGGCGAGCATAAATACCATCGGTGGCCGAGATACTCCGGCCACGTCGACATGTACGCAAACATTATCATCCTTGGTGGTTCGCGAGGCTCCCGATGGAAATTTAATTTTCGTCGTCAAAGGGCGACGCGCCGCTTATGCGAATTTCGCATGCGGCAGAAAGAAACGTGCAGGAACGTGGTGTGCAGCGTGGTGTGAAAGGGTGGGAAACACACCCACCTCCCCCCCTTTCTGGCTGGTTGGATGTGGATGGTTCGATGTGGATGGTGGTCGTGTTGGTGGGTGTGGCAGGGCAGCAGGCCGAGCACGAGGTGGTACAGAGAGGGTGGATTCAAAAAGAATGAAATAACGGATTGGGTTGCGGCCAACTGGCCGGCTTCCAACCAATCCTTAGTCGCCTGGATGCCGGAGTATATTATGTATACCATTCACCGGCCTTATATCCGTTGCCCCGTGGAATCGTCCCGATGCATCCCATTCAAAATCATATTTTCCCTGTGCGTTGTCCTTAAAGGGACCAGGCGGGTGCGCGAAACAATAATTGAGGAATGAACGAGTCGTCGCCCAGGCCCGGACCGACCCGACCCTGCCCGGCCCGTTCATTAACAGATACTCGACCGATTCGAGCCGTGGTCGCACCGGATTCACGGCGAAAAATTTCGCGCTTGACTCGCTCGCAATTATCTGGATAAACAGTGAGCGAGGACCGACGGCATTTTTCACGGCGTGATGAAATTATTAAGTAAATCGGGGCAACGCTTCGAAATTCGCCCCCGTTCCGCTCGCCGATTTCTGTGTATCCACAAGGAAAGTTCAGTCGTTCGACGGATTCTGCTCCGTTTCGCTGCTAATCGCGCCCGCCTGCGTTTCGAGCACCCGAATAATTAGTTTCGAGAACCGTCTCCTCCTGGATTGGACTTGCGAGGGATGTGCATTGCCGCTCAAAAAGTATGTGCATATTCACAATCGCATAAATATGTACCGTAAGCTGCGGTTCAGTTCCACTGGAATTCACTCGGTTTAGTGTCCGCGATCGGTCCTTACTCTTCTGCGACCACTTACAAGCAGCTGCAAGTGATCGCTTGCTGTTGATAAAAAATGTATTAAAGCGCAACGGTTACTCAGGAAACTTTACGTCAAACATCATTAAAGAACGTATTTTTGAATTATATCATCCTCTTTTGGTTGAAAAACGAAAACAGGATAGATTTAAAAGAACTGGTCGAATCAATTGGAAAAGTGCTGTTGTTATACCTTATGTTGAGAACATCTCTAATGACATAGAAAGGATCTTTCGAAGAGTAGGAATTCATACAATCTTCAGAATTCAAAATTATTTTAAAACGTGGATTTAAGAATATATTATGACTTTTTAAATTTACCGCCTTATATCGTTTGATATAACCTAGATCGCTTTCAATACGTCCGTACATCAGTATCTTGACAACAAGCATGTACGACGCACGCAACACACGTGTCGCACATTTATCATAAATTTATTTTCCCCAAATCAAGTGAGTGTGTCTTTATGAACAGTATTTCTTACATTAAATCATTCAATATTTCTGTTTTTGCAAAATTACTATAACATATTTAATTTACAGACGCGATTCAAATAAATCTTGAGAAAGATCCAAACTAGGATCGAAACGTTGATTTTGTTTGACAATTAGCAAAGTTGCTTTATAATTCGTAATAAACGATCGAACCGTTGCGCTGAGAACATTTAAAAATTTATTACTTACAAGCAGAGTTGGGCAATAATCAACTAATAATTAAAAATGACTAATAAATAAGTTTTTTTAATGTTAGTAATACATTAACATTATTAATTAGTTATCACTAACTAATCAAAAAGTTTTAACTAATGACGTTCAAAAATACTATTAGTCATTTTTAATTATTAGTTGATTATTGCCAAACTCTGCTTACAAGGAGCGTGCGCGACCTTCGGGTCACTGATTTAGCTTTCGAGATATTAACAATTAACAGTTTCATTGACACGCAAAATAGCGTTGCGTGAAATTGTAGCGTGTAAGTCGCAAGTTCAAATCTCATTTTATTTTTAAATTAGTTACATTTTACATTTGAAAACATATGGTACTACAACCTACAAATCAGTACGTATCACATTATTTTCTAGGATAAATGGTTTATACAATATTTTTGTGTATATTTAACTCACAATTTTTTAAAAACAAACAAGCTTATATAATCGTACAGTGAGTTCGAAAAGCAATATATCACACGATAATGGAAGAGAAAGATTCATTTCCTGCAATTATTTTATATGTATTAGTTCTCCAACCAATTTCATTATTGAGTGGTGCTTATTGTGCTATTTATTGAATGGTGCATCATTATGTTTATCTTTCTAGTGATATAAAAATAATGTTCTTTTTATACATTCAACGAAAATAATCATTTAAAATCACATTGATTGGCATCGGAGTAAATATCGATCCTTTATTTCGAATCCTTAAAATTTGGCAAGTATATTTCGTGGCTGTAGTTGCAGGATGTCGAAAATAAAGAAAAGAGTAGAGCAATTGTCCTGCTTGATTTTCCAATAGTCCGCAATTTGCTGTCGCCGTGGATAAACGAAGCAAGTTGTAACAGAGAAGGGAACCAAATGTGCAAGTTAGACGGTTCCCAATTCAATCCTCCGCATTCCTCCTAATGACTGTTACGGCTTAAAGCTTTAAATTGCCTTTAGCCGACCTACCAAACAGGATTTGCCGATGTTTAGATCACCGTCTCCCTCTCAAAGCGTTCGGAGGTTCCCTAATACCACGATTTTGAATGAGTCTATCAGGCTGCAGGGCTGATTACTTGAACCATTGATATCGGACGCTATAATTAATCTGGGTAAGCCAAATTAAGCGTTACAAACTGGTTCCTTGGAAATCACTAAAGATCATTATTTTCGTAATTCCTCTCATACATATTTGCACAATAGATCTTCGCATTCTTTTTAAACATTTTGCCCATTTGCTTATTTACAATAAAATTCAAACATAATTGTGGTAAAGTGGTCATTATATTGAATTCATTTCTATTTATTCATTTAATAACTTTATTTTTAAAAGATTGACGATTCCTTAAGAGCTATATTATGTTGTGTACTGCAATGGAATTTTTAATTAATAGCATACCAAGATCGTCAACAAGTTATTGCCTCGGTACACCAAAGAGGGATAATTGAAAAATTAGTAAATTTCTGATTGAAAGGAATGCTTTGGACGTTCGAAGGAAACCAAAAGAATGTGAGCAGAGAATTTCTGTCGCAAGCACGGGACACAAAGGATCTGCTGAATTTCGTCCGAATCTGTGCACTAAGCTTTACAGAAAAGCTCGGAAGGGATCCCCCAATGATATCACTCTGCAGAATCGATCTTTAGATTTCGTCACTAGATTGCTAATTTTTGACAATATCTATAACATCAATAATAAACTAGAATTTGAAGCTGAATCTTCTTTACTAATTTCTAAATTAATTATCACAATTTACTACATAATTTGGGGTATACTTTACTAAAATACTTTTAGATGTATGTACATCAAAATTTAAAATAACTTTGTAAATTCCTTCTTTAAAAATGAAAAATTAAGGTGAGAAATTAAAAGAACATTATTCACACAAAAAAGTGAAGAGTAATAAAATTGTGAATGAATAATAAAAGTGAAAGGCTAATCACAGACTTTACGAAATGAAGCATAATAAATTGGAAGTTGTATGGCAACTTGCAGCAAATAATGATATGCAAAAACTAGGTGAGTCAGCAGAAATTACAGAGAAGATTACAGGAAAGGAACATTCCAAGGGAACGCTAGTTGATTCATCAACGTCATTTTTAGTTAGTGCCCCCATCCATTTACTTTATGCGTTACAAGAACAGAGTTATAGTGTCTAACAAATGACGGAGTCCTTAATAATGACACGATAAGTCCCTGTAGAATTCAACTCTTATCTTTATTCGCAATTTTCGTGGTAATAGAATGCAACGAAAGATTATCAAGCAACTGATGTAAACCGACAAAGAAGCTCCATTGAATTTCTATGTAATTAACTATGTTGAGGCTGAGTTGGAATAGTCACAAGTAGGTGATTTGTTATTCCATCAGAGCTCAATGGAATTTATCTGAGTGTTTTTTATAAAATATATCAATTAATAGAAATAATAGGTGGGAAATCTTACAATAATAAATCGGTGATATGATAGAACACAGCGTGTGCTTTTAGCTCAGAACAGGAGGAGCAGATATATTATTTCCGATGACTCTGATTTATCGTGTAAACGTAGTGGCAACAAATCAGACGCATGCTTGGCAATTAGAATTTACAGCTTCAAAGCAGAGATAGCAATGCGGTTAAATTCCTAACCCCGAAATCTAACATCGGGATCCTCTATCTCCACTATATCATTGAACAGAGGCATTGTAAATCTTGTTTAGATGGGCATTCAATTATTCTTTTATTCATTATTGTTCAATTATTCCGGATTTTTATTTCATTTCTCATCCATGCTACCTCAATTAAAAGTAAAATTTAAAATCCAATAAAATCTATTTTTATTCATCCAATTCGTTACCAACATTTGTTTCGATAACCCCCATGGTTATAAAATTCTGTTAAAAGCATCGTATGTTCTCATATGAAACATGAAAGAAATATTGTCGTAATCTATTTACAATCATTTTAAATAACGACGTGTACAAGATTTATTCGATTTTCTTTACGTGAGAGAAGTATAAAATCATATACGATAATTCTGATCGTTCTGGAATAACAAATACAACAATGGAGAATGACGAAAGAATGTGTGCCCTATTATTAAAAAATATTTAATTGTTTATTTCATTGCAAAAATACTACTTTATGTATCTCGAGTCAACACATACCTACATGGTACATCAGCAATTACAGAATAATGGACGACATTGCTGTTTGTTTTTCTTCAATTTGTAAGCAATTTGCGTGATCGGTCATTTCCGAGTACCCACCTTAAAATATTTATACTTGCAAATTACACTGAAACATTTAGTACAAAACTTACTTTTTACCAAAGAGTATGTAAAGTTAAATAAATAATTTTTTCCAAACATGTAAAGCCCGTTTCCATTAATATTCCACTCGCCTTGGTCAAAAGCGGATTTTCCTGTGAAACACAAGGGAAATGCCTGTATCCTTTCCCGATACTATTCCCCTGATAAATGGATTGCAATTGGTGTTAAACGGAAAGAAAATTCGTGTTAAACGAAATAAAATCAGTTTAAAACTTCAAAGCATCAGAAAAACGAGTATCAAATTCTATGCATTTAAAATTGCTTTCGACGCAATAAATCAATTATAGATTGGAATAGGATCGCTAACAGAGCGCGGAGTAATTCAATGTGTTAATGTCCGGAAACACCTGCAGCCAGAACGAAAGGTTGTTAGAGACCGAGTGTAATGGAAAGAGGAAGAGAGAGAGAAAGAGAGAGAGAGTGTGTGTTTATTTTACATAAAAATTGTTTTGACGATATCCACAAAATAATATAAAAATTGCACTTGTCTCAACGTAGAATTGCGTTGTTATTCTTGTAAATAATAAAAACAATCCTTGAAAAAGATAAATGTAATCGTCTTAATTTTTCTGATTTAATATAAATAATAAATAAAGACAATAGATAAATAAAAACTACGTACTTACAATTCGCGATTTTATAATCCATCGATTTTAATTCTTGACTTTGTTAAATGAAAAGGAGATATTGAAGATAATTCATGCGATGATAATTTTTATCGATCCAACAATTATCGATTATCCCCGGTATGCACACGTGCCCGGTATCGCGCCATTTGCTGTCGTACACTTTATCCTCTAATGGAAGGTAAGATAGTCCCCGCGATTCGTTTAAAAATCAATCGGATCCCGTTTAACGTTAACAATCGTTTGTTGCAGCGCGGATGAAGGGTTCGACGGTACTTATCCAACGAACGTTGTCGTGAAAAACAATGGGACTTGCTTATACGTACCGCCCGGCATATTCAAGAGCACTTGCAAGATAGACATTACCTGGTTCCCCTTTGACGATCAACGCTGCGAAATGAAATTCGGATCCTGGACCTACGATGGCTTTCAAGTAAGTAATTAACTCTGCCAACGTTCCCTTACTTCGTAGTCTAAAATAAAAATATCTGATGTGTAATTACGAATTCGAACTTTGTTCATTGTGACCAGAAAATGAACATCTTCCTGAGCTTTAAAAGCTCCGAACTTTTAAATGCTACAGACTTCTTTATTCGAACTCTTATTATTAAGAGTGAATAATACCTGTTCCAATTTCTTATACTCCTATTCTGTCTATTGTTAGAAAGTAAAAATGGAATTTGCTTTGAATAAATTGTGGAAATGTAAATTTTTACTTATTAGTAAATTTATTTGTTAATGCGTTAATTTTATGACTAGATTTACGTATTAAATTAGTTTATTCATACATCGATTATAATACATTAGTAAGTGTGTATACCTTTACTGGATTTACTCCAACGTATACAATATGAACGTTGTTGATTTTTACTTGAGCTTTTCTTTTGTGTTGCATATTCATGTACACTGTCAATGTATGAAACTTATGAATATTCAAAATGTCACTGAACGCTTGATATAATCCGAAAAAGTTTCTGTATGAAAAAGTGTGTCGATAATGCCATAAGGCAAGTCAAGTACTATACCATATGCAAGAAGAGATCATTGAAGTACAATAAAAGTTACTGGAGTGTATCAATTTTGTGTGTTATGGTTTTGCAACAAATCAAAAAAATATTAAAAATTAAAAGACCAAAATGTAGGTGTTAACTTTTAAAATTGAGGAAACACGAAAATTGTAGGTTACAATCGTTTATCAACGTGAATATAAATATAAAATGTTCGCGACCGATTTTCTCGCAAAGGACACGTCACATAAAGAAATAATTCAGTATTTTTATAATATATTTATTTTTTCTCCCTGTATGCGTGATTGCCATTTTAGTATAAATCTTTCAAAATTGAAATACACAAATCATTCATTCATTTAATACACATTCCATTAATTTTTATGCAATAATGTTACATATCAATCGTGCTACTTGCAATTATAAACATTTTAATATTTCTACCATACTGCTAAATGTTTTGGTCAAGACAGAGGTCAAAGATAATTTTTTATAATTTATAAAAATGGTAATTTGCACAAAGATTTGCAGATCAGTTATAACTTCTACAAGTGATAAAATGGTGCAATATGTAGTATAATAAAAGGTGAGACAAAATCGAGACAGTAAAAATTGGTCATAACTCAGTGCCATTAAACTCGACTCGAGGGCTAATTTAATGAAACATTAAACGCTAAATGAAGATCCTAAGGAGTACGATAAACTCGTGCAGAAGTTAAACGGATTTTGTGTTAATGACACTTCGCTGTTACGAGGACACGAGAGTCTGCCCTGTAGACTCCAAGCTGGCCAGTGTCAACATCGATTAGGTTCTTGAATTTCCATTTGCGGTTAGTTTAAGAATTCGTAAAGACACGGTGAGACCACATTTTCACGTATTCACTGTACTTTAGCTCGGTTTACTTTTAATTTGCCACGTACTGTCCCCGAAAGGACAGCCAATTTAAATAGACATCCAATTAAAATTACATGCCTCCGGTTTCAAGATGGTCTGCAGGATCCTAATCAGATGATTACGTTTATGTGTGTCAGATGGCAAAGTTAGATTGCTTCGCGGAGCAGTTTTAACTTGATTTTTCGTACGACATCGTTTACAAACTTAACTCATTCCGATTTCTTTCTTGAAATGTGTACTTACTAATTTGATTCAAAGTTAAAATTAACAGACGAATTAATTGTGTATTTGATGTTAGCTTTTTTTAGTGGTGCGCAAATCGTGTACCAGTCAGACTGACCAGATGAGGGGAGTTGAGGGAAAAAGGTACCCTCTCTCTGCCAGTACCGGATTAGTCACGTGACATTGTGAACGCGTCACGTGTGACCGGGCGTCGTAGAAGGGGAAGATAGAGTGGAGACACAAGTCTTAATCTGCTGACTCTGGTTTCAGTACATGGTTATTTAACCCCTTGCCGTATTTTGACAAATCAGACTCTTGATAAAGGTTCTTAACAAAGTCTAACCAATATGAATGTTACGCGTTTCATTTTAGATGAAATAAAATTTATTTAAGCATTAAAATAAGCTATACAAAAAATATACATTTTCTTTTCCCTGCTACGATATTTTTGTGCATAAAGACGTTTTAATCACTGCAACTGTAAAGAAAATGCAAGTGATTAACAAGGCTAGGGGTTAAATCGACATATTTTTTCATTTGAAAGAATGGCCTTGTTGAGGAGTTATTAACGAAAAACACGGACCAATCAGAGACCGGTGGCGAGCGATGGTGTCGCACCGCAGTGGAGCAATGAACAAGAGAGGGAGCAGAAATTAATCTAATTAGAACTCGCAAAAAACAAGAAAGGAGAGGGACCGCAGTAAGACTACAAATTATAACAATCACATGTTTCTGTGACACCAACGTCTACGCTCAGCGAAACCTGCCGCCGAGGCCGCTCTCTGATTCGCCTGTGTTTTTCGTTAAACACTCTTTAACCTGCACACGAACATTTTTGGAACACCCTGTACGTAAAAATAGGAAGCTAATAAAATTAATTTGGATATTAAATTAAATTGCTTTTCACAGTGGAATACAAAAACTATGAATATGAATAAATATTCTATGACGTTAATAAATAGTGTCCTCGCCACCTAATTTAATCGTAAATACTATTGAGTTAAGAAAACATAAAATTCAACAAGTTAAATATAAATCACCACAATAGTTTCATAATGATTTTAAAAATGTTTTCCAATATATTCCGTAATATTAATGGATTTTGATCGGATAAAAAAGTCGGATTAAACTGAAAGAAGTCGAGATAACCGGAACATCTTCGATAGAATATTATAGTGATCTTGTTAAATACAGATAATGATGCGCGTTCTTCGAGTTCGCAAAGCTCACGGCTTTACATTACATCGTTCCATAAACGTGGCGGAGCTCTGCCAACCTTTTAGCTCGCTCAAACGAAACTATGGTAATAATGTTTCTCGGAAACATTATTCCGAGAGGATTCCTAAAAATTCACGAATCGCGGAAGGTGTATTTCGGGGACAATATATACGCGGCACTGTGCCCTACAGAGAATTCACGGTAATGTGGTTTCTGGCTCGTCGTTTCGGTTGGTTAATATGTATAATGGATGACCATATTCATGGTAAGATACCAAATTCTTTTCCATCGGTTCAGGTACGGACGGAAATTATTTAGGTTAGTTGCAATTACAAAATTTTTACTTTTATAATATGATCAAATCATCTTTGAGTCATTTGACATTTTTATAAATAGCTTAAAAATAATATAAATTCTTGGAAAAAAACACACAATAAAGTGGCATTTTTAATAGGGTGGCACGAATCATTATTGTACTAAGATTTGATTGAAAGTGCGATCATATAAAATTAAATTCTATTTTATTTCATACTGGTAATAATTGATCTGTGGATTTTTATGCAAAGCGGAAATGATCTGCATTAATTGCAAGATACAGGAGCTACATACACATTTGTATCTTTTCTTAATATGTAATTGTAATGAGTTTCAAATGTTACATTAGTATTTTTAATCTATCTACTCGTTTCATATCTACTCATTTTTGGTACAAATGCATAAAATCCGACTGATAATAAAATTTAATCGATATTATTGATTTAATATCATAATAACATATCTGTACTAACCGAATTTTTAGTGTTCATTATTTTGTTTTCTTATTATCAGTTCATGTTTGCAGTTATTTTAATTAGTAAATCCAGCTTTGTTGTCGTGTTATATTATTTAACCTTTGTAAGGTAAATGTCTCAGAGACATCAGCTTCAAATGAAAAGAATTTTTATATGAATGAAATTAAATGTTTGTTTACCTTTTATCCTGTGTTATTCTTTATTCCAAATTTATTAAAAACGAGGCTATTCATGAAATTTATTTATCGGGATCTAAGAAACCCCACTTTACTATTTATGTGTTATTAGACCTTACCTTGCGAGGGTTAAATAAATAATCATAGCTTAAATATATTTCAAGAATGAAAATGTCGTCATACAAATATTTCTTACAATTTTGTTATTTAAAACTCCAAATACATTTTGAATCCGCCGTATACCGCTATAAAGTGTGTCGAATAAAAAAGAAGGAAGGGTTGCTCGAACAGATTCGGTTCTAATCGATCGCAATAAATTGTCAACAGTTGGACCTGCAGCTGCAAGATGAGTCCGGAGGTGACATCAGCAGTTTCATCACTAACGGCGAGTGGGATCTGTTAGGTGAGTTTTTACAACCCCTATCGAGGATCGTTTCCTGACACAGCCGAGTAGTTTCCTCGGCGTTGAAAGCAATTCCACGGCGATTAGCAATTCTAAAATCGGCCCGCGTGTTCACCGTGGGCACAAAGGACTCCGGCGATCAATCGTTTTCGTCGCGCGACAGCAGCTGCATCTTACTACCGGTAGCTCCATCCAATCCAGATTTTCATCCCCCCTGGGCTACACATGGTGGTAACGTTTTCCACTTCGCAAGTGAAAATTAATTAGAACTTCGTGTCCCGACATGAAATCGCACTAATTATTTCAATCACGGTGAACCCGTTTTCACGCACGTAATAACGCCGATCGTTTGCCTTCCTAAATGCTAAACCAATTATCCAACTAACTTGCTTGTCGGATGAATTTTACAACCGGAAAGGTGTTTTCAACGCTCCACGTCACCGGGAATGATTCCGAACCCGCCACTTGTTAATCCTAACCCAATAGGAATCTCGCCTGTAGTAGTTCACTTATTTACAAAGTTAATTGCGCCCGTTTAAACTTCTGCAAATTGTATAATTCACGAAATTCGTGTTCTGTTATTTTTGGACTATGGCAAATAAACACGTGGACGAATGTACAACGTGGTTCTTAACTGATGGCACAATGAGTCGCGGAAAAAGTTTTTTCATTTGTTTGTTTTCAAGAAAATCAACTTCACAGTTTTACCTAGCATAATACACTTGATGAAAACATGACTTACGAATTTTATGTGGTAGTTGATTATATTGCTGTCAATGCTTGTGTTTATAAACATTTTTGTTGTTAATACATGGTCGTCGGGTGAGGGGAGGGAGCACGAAGTTTATTAATTTTCTATCGACTCTGTGCAACGTGTTCTAAGGCTTCATTGTATTCAATGCAAAAGCAATCTATTTTTTAAATTAATTGATTGATTTCACCCTCGTATACAATTCACTTGATTCCTGAATGAAAATTGGGTAATTCTAAATCAGGATAAATGTAATAGCAATTTAGAGTTCTTTTTCTCAAATAATAATTTAAATAAAAATAAATTTTTTAAAAATACCACGTTTTTAAAACGGACTAAAAAGTATAAAATAAAATTTTTAAAAACGCCACGTTTAAAAAACGGACTAAAAAGTATA
Organism: Lasioglossum pauxillum; assembly: GCA_933228785.1. Lineage (NCBI taxonomy): Eukaryota > Metazoa > Arthropoda > Insecta > Hymenoptera > Halictidae > Lasioglossum > Lasioglossum pauxillum. The sequence goes on from OW121705.1 coordinate 12,702,874, forward strand.
AAATAATTTTTTCTAGCCCCATACAGATTCCTAACCCCTGAAAATTTGTGATTTTGAATTTTTAATAGCTAAGAAAATACTTGTAAGATTTAAAACGAAAAACGCGGGGCGCATGCAATAGATAATTGATCCATGAACACTAAATCACTAACAACTTTATTGCACTGCAAATGATATGAAGTGTTGTACGAGATTTCTCAGCGGCAGCTACTCTCTACACTCCTTACTATGTATTATCTTGCGCCCCAAGTTTTTCGTTTTAAATCTTACAAGTATTTTCTTAGCTATTAAAAATTCACAATCACAAATTTTCAGGGGTTAGGAATCTGTATGGGGCTAGAAAAAATTATTTTATACTTTTTAGTCCGTTTTGTAAACGTGGCGTTTTTAAAAATTTTATTTTATACTTTTTAGTCCGTTTTAAAAACGTGGTATTTTTAAAAAATTTATTTTTATTTAAATAATTATTTTCTGCTTTTTAGTCTTGTATGTGTGAAATTTTACAATCGATTTTGAACATTTTTATGAGATTATAGCAGAGACATGTAGTAAATTACAGACGGTATTGCGACGCGTCATATCGAAAACGAACGCCGTGGTAAAATGTCAAAGATAAAGGTTCGACGGAGAATTTCGGTGTAACTGTTCTTTCGCTTGGTAAACAAACATTATAGTATACTAATTCGTAGTAACTTTGTAAACACCGCACGCAGCTCAAACGCACACTGACGCACACTCACTCACACTGAGCTCCTTCGGTGCGAAGCGGGTCAGTGGAGTGGGGATGAGTCAGAGGGGGAACAAGTAGGGGAGTAGGGAGCGCTGTCGCGCGGCGTGGCGACCGCTGAACGCGATGACGTAGATTTCGCGGGGGGGTGAACAGGTAAATATTTAATTGTTATTTCTCCGAAACGGATAGACTTTTAAAAAATTTTTTTTTGAATAATGCATTGTCATCCAGTTCTGAGCCATGTAACCGATTTCAAGTCTCTAGCTCAACAGGAAGTTAGTTTAAAATCAACTGCAAAATTTGCCACCGAACAAACAGACAAACAGACAAACAAAAAAGCGAGCTAATAAAAACGTGGTGAAATGAAGTAGGATCATCTTTCAGACCAGATTTCGTCGCCAGTTATTACTGTCAATGCTTGTGTTTATAAACAATTTTGTTGTTAATGCATGGTCGTCTGGTGAGGGGAGGAAGCACGAATTTTATTAATTTCCTATCGACCCTGTGCAACGTGTTCTAAGGCTTCATTGTATTCAATGCGAAAGCAATCTATTTTTTAAATTAATTGATTGATTTCACCCTCGTATACAATTGACTTAATTCCTGAATGAAAATTGGGTAATTTTAAATCAGGATAAATGTAATAGCAATTTGTAAGTTTTATTTGTAAGTAGAAAGTTGTTTTTCTCGAAACTGAAGTAGAATCACCTTTTAGTGCACATTGTGTCGCCAGTTATGAATCAGCTTGTAGATCGACGAATACGTTACTTCGACGTTCTCGTCACTGTTAAAAAGTCAATTTTGCTTTCCACAAGCACCTCCTTTTTTTATCTTCGCGTTCGAGCATACTGCATCGTTATCAACCATTATTTGGGCGAACCAGCCGCGAACGTTGATGAGTAACGACACCCAGGTACATCATCGTGGTGCAATATTCTCCTTTTAATCGTGGAGACACGACGCGACGGTCAGGAATGTCCGGTGAAAATAAAAAGGGCGCGTTGGCAGAATTGAAAAATATTGACAGCATATACAAAAAATATTTACGAGACTTTTTTATGGAACAGAAATAAGAAACAAGTTTAATCGCGTAAAACTTTCACGCTATAGTTTACAGAAGAGTTAGCAATGCACATTTCATTCAAAGCTTAGTAAAAATATCGGGTTACCATGGGTTCGTCGACAACTCATTTGACCGACACGATTTGACCGACAGTAACTTTCGTCGACACTATGTTTTCGTCGACAAATAATTTGACCGACACTATACTTTCGTCGACAAATGATTTGACCGACACTATGTTTTCATAGACACGGTCAAATTGTCGACGTCTGCTGCTTTCATCGACAGTCCGTGTTTAGCGACAGGTTTGATTCGTATTTGCTAATGTTGACTAAGCGTTATTATAACTGTTATGTTCTAGACGCATTTAGTTGCTTGTATAATAAAGAATAAAGAGAAGTACAAATCATTTCTTCAAATAAACAAACTTTATTAATAGGTACACACAAATGAACAAAAATCATAATATTTCATTTAATTTCAAACATAATTGTGTAAATACATATACATAATTTGAATGAACAGAACGAATGCTACGCATATACATATACACATTACAAAACATAACAAAATTGTACAATAATTACATAAATATCAGTGTCTATGAAAACATAGTGTCGGTCAACTCATTTGTCGACGAAAACATAGTGTCGGTCAAATCATTTGACGACGATTTCACAATGTCGAGGAAAACACAGTGTCGACGAAAGTTATTGTCGGTGAAATCGTGTCGATCAAAACTGTGTCGGTCAAATGAGTTGTCGACGAACCCGTGGTTACCCAAAATATCGTATATCAATTTTTAAGTAGATGTGATCACGAAACAAATTTAGCAATTTATCCTGAGACGATCCAATTTATAGCATTTTTGAGAGAATCTTCGGTTTCTCGTTCAACTTATGAAAGGTCATTGTGAAGAGCAGATTTTCTTTCTTAAAGTCATATTAAAACGAATATGGAACTAAAGTATTCCGTGAAGTCATTTGAATTTGCAAAGTTTCAAAAGAGAAAAAGCTTCATGTTCTCAGTCTGTTCTATGACAGGAGAGAGTCGTTGAAAGAAATTAAGTTTTAGCACATGAAAATAACATTTCACCCTTTGAAACGAGCAAGTAGAATGCTGTAAGATTCTTTTATACAAAGTTGCAGGAATTTGAAAATCGCTTACTTTTTGGTTATAACCGAACGATCTTTCGATTTCATGTAGTATATTAACTGTAGATACGTTTACTATAATTAAGTAAATGAAAGATAACATATTATTACGAGATGACCGAGTTTTATTAATACAGAAAGATAAAATTTCAGAGACCTAACAATTTTCTACCGATTATATTAAAGTTTACATAATCCTCGGACATCCTAATATTAACGGGGATGTACAGCATGGGTTTACAAAGTTTTTTTTCGAGCGTAAATATCAGTTTTGTTCTCATTTTTCACAGTACTAAACTGTGGACTTTGTATCCTTCAGAAAACACCAGTTAACAAATATAAACATCATTTATCTTACTTTTAACTTTAGTAATCCTCTACGATGACTCGCGTAATAGTTCACACAAAAAAGTTGCGTTTCATCTGAGCCTGTAATGAAAAGCTGTGAGAAGCTCTTCACAATTCCAACCAAATACAAAATTCAAAATCTTTTAAAAATCCTACTAGCTTCGCGACAAAGGAGGTGCAAGCAATTACACAATTTACTCCGAATCCGTGATGTATAATCATGAAAAATAAAATAGCCTGTAAAAACAATCGGAGTTTATTTGGTATGTTTACTCGATAGTGAAAATTAAGGTAATCACGTTTGCGCAGTACAAGGTTAATCCTAGCCGCAATTAGTAAAAAGTTCGTCGTGCGCGTTTTCGGTAAGGCTGGGATACTGCGAAGTAGTATGAGGAACGACTGTTTAATAATTCACCATTAGCGCAGTTCCGCGCGGAATTATTTACTTTCATACTGGGAGATATCATGCAATGTTTGCGCCGAATCGTCGGCTCCTCCAATGCAAGCGAATTTACTTGGTTACTTTTTACTGGGAATTCCCTGGCTGTTCATTACTTGCCCCGAAATTGTCAACAGAGGGCGACGTTTGGTTTACACTTCCAAATGGAATATGAGTTTGGTAAACCTGAGAATAGTCGTTCCACATGTGATTTACCATTTCGCTACTTCGCCGCGAATGGCCACCGCGATAACAACGAAACGTTTGCGTTAACAGTTAACCGTGCTGGCTTTGATCGATGCCAATGATGACGATCGTAGCCAATTTACTTCTTAAAACATAGCATTGCCGTTTCCATTTGTCAAATTAAACGCCAATTTCCCCGAGTTAACGAGTCAATGTATAAATGAAGTTATACCGTGATGTGAATTTTCAAATGCGTTAAATACTTTCTGAATCGGTTCAGGAATTATATAAAATAATATTAAATATTAGCGTTTCAGTGAGGTGTATCTTTAAATAAAATGTATTATCTCAAAAAGTTATATTTTTGCTGAACGATTTTATAATATTACTTTTATTAATTGATTATTGTATTATTTTATTGTTTAATTCCTCCAGATGATAGAATATATCAAGCTTCACAATTTTCAACACCAATTGATAAAAATGTTGTTTCTCTTACTCAAAGTTTTAACATACAATTACTTCCAAAAATATTTCTGGAAGAATTACACTAATGTACACTAATTTCTTTTAAGAAATATGTATTAAAAGAATTAATTGTTTAAAAAATATGTTAAAAATTAATTTCTTTTGCGAATTCTTTTCATGAAAGTTTGTATACAGTCTACATACTTTGATATAAAATACAGGAACAAAATGTTTTTAGTTCCGCGGTCAGTGGGAGTAGAATGACGTATAACAGGTGCCACAAGCTTGGAGGTGCAATTGGAAAGTCTTACGTAGACAAAAAACGCATTGGCGTGTCGGTGCAACAAACTACAGATTAGTTAGTTACAATCTCCGCTATAGAAATACAGTAGAGACTCCCGTATCCGTACCCCCATTATCCGAATACCCTAATATACGGCGTTTTATTATCCGTATGTTCTGTTATCCGCACAACGTTTTGTAGCGATGTTTACGTACCGCTGCTGAAATTTTTAGAACAGATTTTAATAAATTTATAAATGATGAAGAACATGCATTAGCAAATATATACAATGCTGATGAAACAGGTTTAATTTGGAAGGCACTACCACATAAAACGTTAGGTTCTCGTCGTGAAAGATCAGCTCCTGGTCGCAAAGTTAGTAAAGAACGCATTACTGCACTTCTTTGTGCGAATGCTACCGTGTGCCATCAACTTCCTATTCTGATCATTGGAAAAAGTGAACACCCACGTTACTTTAAACATGCCAATATGAGCGCAATGCCAGTTGTTTATAAAAATCAGACAAATGCTTGGATGGACAGCAACATTTTTGTTGAATGGTTTGGAAATATTCTAACCAACGGTTAAAGAACATCAATTAAAAAATGGTCACAGAGAAAGAACTGTTTTGCTGATAGACAATGCTAGATCGCATTCTACATGTGACATTCTTAACCAGAAGGATGAATTTATAAAAGTTATGTTTTTGCCACCTAATATAACTTCACTCATACAACCACTAGATCATGGCTAGATCATGGCTCTATCTCACCCTCATGAAGAGGGTGTGATAGAGCAATATAAAAAACTAACTTTAAAAGACTGCTTTTACATGGTGGCAAATGCGTGGAGCAACATTAAAAGTACAACATTGAAAAGGGCATGGAGAAAACTTTTAATGCGTGAAATGGAAGAAATTAGTGAACAAGAAAGAACAGCAGAAGCAGATATTGAAGAAACTGTCACTGCATTGCGTAGAATACCAGGATGTGATTGTAACAGCGATGATGTAATGCAATGGTATCAGTGCGATAAAGACAATGAAGACAACGATGAAGGTAGCGATGAAGATAACATAAATTTTACACAAATAGAAGCAGCAAACGAAAGTAGCGATGAGGACGTGCCTTCTCATGTCGAAGCATTTGAGTCATTTGAAAAAGGACTTCGATGGTTTGAGGCACAACGGGAATGTAATTCTACGCAGCAGCTTAAAATAAAAAATTTATGTGATTTAGCGGCTAAAAAGATATGGGACCCTTAGATGTTGAAACAAACTCAATTTTGTTCATTTCTACTTGTATAAATGATGTTTAATGCAAAAGAAAGTAATTGTTCTATTATCCGAAAATTACACTATCCGGCCATTTTTGTCTCCCTATTAGTTCGGATACGGGAGTTTATACTGTAGATATATTTTTCCGAAGTCCGCTCTTTTCGTAAATAACAGAGCAATAACCGGTTAGAATAGGCGGAACGATCTAGTAAACTCGACTCGAACGGAAAGATCAGATAAAGCGGCTGCGCAATGAAAGGTATTGCGCTAGATATTTCGTAGAATTGTTTGTAAATATGAATTCCGGCGTGTGTACCGACCGAGCTCGGACAGTTTTAGGAAAATTGTAAAATGGAAATGTTTCTCTCTGCGGGCGCGTAGCTTTTATTTCCGGGGGATCTATACGCGCGAGGTGTTGGTATGTGCTCCGCGGTATATGCAGGGCTTATGAAGCCCTTGGCAGAAATGTATCTTAAGTGACTTCAGCTGCAGGAAAATGTGGCTGTAACTGAAGAAACACTTGAAAATAAAGCCGCGGACTCTCTCTCCCTCCTTCTCTCGCTCTTCCGGTATGTTGCTCGAGATAATTCAAGTTGTATGGTGTGCACCCGTATAAAATAGTTGAGTCATCGCTATCGGAGCCCGTCTTTTATTTCCGCGAGCATTTTTCCTCCCCGAAGCGAAACTGCCAGCTTCGAATATTCTCCACTTTATCTTCGTCGTCTTTTAATTATTCCATTTACCTCGGCTGCCGGTTCGCGACATAGAATTCTGCAGAGGGAGCGAGTGATTTGCAAAGTAGAATTGAAAAGAAATATTTTAATAATTTTGCCAATCTACGCCCCTGTGTGTTTCTGCAATCGCAATGGGAAATTTTCAATATCTTTTTTGTAAATGTGCACTGTCGTAGAAGAAACGTTAATCGCGTCGAAAAACGTAAGAACAATTGTTATTAATTATATGGCAATAGCTTTATTGAAAGATGTGTTTGTTCACTCCCATTTGTTTTGCATTAAAATAGTAAAACTTTTTTTTCCTAATGGAACTGTTACCAACATATCCGTGATATTTTTCTGATTGAAGTGATACCAAACACGGTGCAGTTTGGATCATGTTCACTTGTTTAATCCATGGTACAGTAGAACCTCTGTTATTCGAACTAATTGCCTAGCATATTATGCATAGCTACAGTATTGCATATAGACTGTTTTAGATTAAACTGTACAATTTGAGAACTCAGATATCATCAGTTCGAATAATAGAGGTTCTTCTAAATCGTGAATTAAACAAGAAAATATGTTGCGAACTGTATCGTGTTGGGGCTCATTTTAACCAGAAAAATGTCACAAATATGTTGATAAGGTTTCATAGAGAAAATCATTAGAAACAAAATAAAAATTTTAAGAGCAGAATTCAACATTTCTTCATTAATTCCTTTACACGACAAAATTAAAGTAAAATGTTGGGAACCTTCGGTAGAGGATTGAATAAATATACATAAAATTGTTATGGAAGTCGCACTCTATTCACTTCGAATATTACAAGGTTAAATAACTTGATGAAATTTGTTACAGGGGTTCCTGGTAAAAGGAACGAAATTTACTACAATTGTTGCCCGGAGCCGTATATAGATATTACGTTCGTTGTTATCATCAGAAGGCGAACTCTTTACTATTTCTTCAACCTGATCGTGCCGTGCGTTCTAATAGCCAGCATGGCCGTTCTAGGATTTACCTTGCCACCGGATTCTGGCGAGAAACTTTCATTAGGTGAGTTCAGTAACTATCTTACACTTCGCAAGTATATTTGCATATTAACGTACCTCCAGGTCGCATTTCACCATGTAAAAGTATCGAGAAGCAATTTGAATTATTCAAAGACAAATACGTCACATTCAGCAGTAAACACTGAATGATCCTTTCGTGAATGATCCTGCATTTATGAGTGCATATTACATGCGACGAGAATAATTCAAGCTTTTTTTCCCCTTTCTCATTTATTTGTAATTATGATTATTAATTTACTTATAATTTATTGAGTAATACATAAATCTTGTAAGTGCATAGAATATGTTGATAACTATTTTTAAAACCTGAATATGTTTTAGCTGTTTGAAAAGGAATGAGAAAATGAAGCTATTCGTTAATCAATTCATAGATTCGTTTTTTTATTCTTTTACACTTTCTATGCATTTACAGAATTTGTATATTTGTCGATAATCAATTTAAATATCAACGAAGTTGCAATCAATTAATTGTAAAGAGCAATAAAGCAAATAATTGGGGGAAACATCGTACCATGATAGATGTTGAAAACATTATTACATTGCTTGCAAATTAATGAAAGCATAAAAGGGAGAAAAATAAGTTACTATTCGGTTCCCAGATCACGTAATCGACTCGAACAGGTTTCATTTTGCATGAAGATTGGCAGTCTAGTTATGGTTTTTTTGCGATTGTTATTGATCGACCAGAATGCCAATGAATACTGTCTCCGAGCAAGTTGAACTCGCTGGTCTGCATAATTCCAATTCCTTGCAGGCTTCGAAGCACGCTACAACAGCTCACGTGATTAGATTCAGTCGAGTTCTCGTAACGTATCGAATGCACGGGAGATTACAGTCGCGTTGATCTCGATCACAGGCATTCATGTATCACCGAACAACTGGAATTTATCGATCAGTTTTCCGAGAATTTCTTGATGTTGCCAACGCGTTATTACATTCCAAGATTCAGAACATATGTGTGTGCATATTATATTGGTTCGATGGAGGCATGCAATTGAACATTACATTGCAAAAATAGTCAGTTTATTTGCCAATAACTTGAGTACGTTTATTATTATTAGAATGTCAAAAATGACTTTTAGAGATATAATAATTGGTAGGATAATTAATCGTGGAGATTAGGAATTTAATATCGAATATTGTTAAATATATGACATCTTTTATATCCTTGAAATTACTGCTGTACATTTTATGCATTGGCAGATTAAAATAAAAAATATTATAATATTTTGCAATGTATAAATAAATATTAACTGCGCTTGGAACACATTGAATGTACCCCAAATAATGTTAAAATTACAAAACCTTTTTAAGTCAACTATGGCACAGTTCAGATTAGTTGAATATATTGCACCTTCCAAAATTCCAAAATCGATGATTGGTTTGAAATTAGTCATTCTTTATTTTACATTTTTCGAACGTCTATTTAAACGATTCTGGGAATTCACGAAGATTGTAGATGGAAATACTTAATACACATAATGTTGTTCCTAAACTTACTATTACCTGAAAAGAATTTGAATGATTTTAGTTTTCTTAGATTAATGTATAAAACCACGAATTCATACCAACGTTCCCATTTCGGTATCAAAGTTTCCCAATCAAGAGTCATAATCCGATTAATGGTCTCTCTACCAAGGTTATGCTAGTTGGGAACAGTCTGATTGCATAATTCGGATGTGTAATTTCGTAAAATTTTGGGAAAACTTAATTAGCCTTTCGTGCGAAAGACCAAAGAAACTTCGGAGGTTCTACGATCAGTTTTACAAACTTCTAAATAAAACTTTGTGTTCCAAGAGGATCGTACTAACAGAATTTACCATTGTCATATGTTTTTCCCTAACGCGTTTGAAGCGGTTTTTAGTATTTAATCTCGTAGATAAGCTGAAGCTGCGCAAAGATATTTGAAATTAATTTGCCTCATTTGACGGGAGCTGGTGCACGTTATAATTGTTGGGTCATTAATCCTCTTTTGCAGGGGTAACCATTCTCTTGTCCCTGACTGTGTTCCTGAATATGGTGGCCGAGACAATGCCAGCGACATCGGACGCCGTGCCTCTGTTGGGTAAGTCCGTAAATTTCCAGTCCCTTTTTTATTACTTCGTTTTATTATCCACGATACCCTCGTCGGAGTGGTCCTGCGTGAAAATAAAGTCGGACTCCTCCTCCGGAAGGTTAGCCCCGGCTGAACAATGGCAGGTTACGAAGATGAAAAGACAGAAGGTCAGGCCCGATCCTTTGCTCATCTATAATTCACCTGAGACGTCAAATACTGGACCCGTTGTCTCGGACAACGGATAAGATTATCGTGAAATTGTCAAAATCGTCCCGGCGCGCTCCTCCACTCGTTTTATCGTTTGAGAGCAAATTAAGAATTGAAGAGCTCGTAACAAGAGCAATCCCCCTGCGAGAAAAGGATTCTAATTTTCTCGTGGACAAAAACTGTCTCCTCCTCCTCGCGCAAAATTTAGTGAATCTGCTTCATTTCGTGACTCCTTCAGCCGAACGGAATAATTTAGAGCGTAAGAAGGGACTTCCTAATAAAAGTCATCCATTTTCATCGCTTCGAGCACGTTGATGTCTTACAAAGCTCGCCGAGTAATGAATAAGAGATCAGCTTCCAGCTCGGAAAATTATTTTTCACGTGCGTCGAATGAAATTAGATGTTTAGAAAAATTCGATCTATTCGAAACTACTTTTAAATCAAAATATTCGTTACTGGCTAAAAAATTTCGTTGTACATATACACTTGATATCAGAACGGAGATTACATTCCTCGTTTTGATATTAAACTTTTTATTTGCTAGCTTCTGATAAAACATCGCATAACTCAGATTTATTAAATATTTTTCCGATGCCGATAAGCATTTCAGTTTTATGATCAGTAATCTGCCAATTTGGAACAGTTGTAAAACACCGTGACGCGATAACAAGATCGTTTTTATTGTTGGCCTCAGCTTTACAAATTTCTGAATTGTTGAATTTTATTTTTAATGCTCGTAAAATGTCGTATAAAATTATCTTTAAAATAATAATTGAGAGTTTACTAATCTTTGTATTAATTTTTAAACGATTACTGGATGCACGAACTGTATAATTTATATTTTATTTATCATTAGTTTCGTTATAGTTATCACATTTCTGCCTGTGTCGGAACATAACAGGGCACGAAGGGAGAACGAAACCGAAACTGTCGGCTAAGTGTGCTCGATTCTGCAATTGCGTCATGGATTCGGACCGAAATTCGCGATGGAATTAAATAATACAGCGGACTCCTCGATTATCCCCCATCCCTTGTCCATTATCCAAACGCTCGTGATATTGTTCGGGAAATGTACTTTCTCGTACACAGTTTTACGTTCATCTTCCCTGCCGAGTACGTAGCGGCGGGATGTCGATAGCCCCGGTGTTCCACCGGATCAGATTACTGGCTGATGAATATGTAAAATTTCATTTAATTTTACGTGAAGCGATTTTAAAGGCGAAATCGATCGGCAAAGCGAAAGAACATATTACAATTTAATCCTTACCCATGGACTCTTGAAATTTCTTCGCCCGTTCCTATCAGTGTCCTATCCCGAATGTCCATTTCAATTCAAATTGCGAGATTAGCTTTTCCAAATTATTGTCGCGAGCGCGCGGAATTATAATGCAGCGTGTGATTAAATGACTACGAGGGGAGTGCGAATTCTATACATTTATTACAAGAATGAGTAGGTGTGGTTCGAATGATGATTACAACGTCACCATTCTGAACCAGAAATGATTATTGGGTTGGCAAGAAAGTAATTTCGGTATTTTAAGGTGAAATAAACCCGAATTTCTTTATTTAAGCGATGAACTTTGATCAATAAAACATTTTCTTATTTATTCTTTTGTCAAAAGATCATCGAACAAAAGGAAGAATATCTTATTCATTAAAATTCATTGCTTGGATAATAAAATTTGGCTCTATTTCACCTTAAAATACCGAAATTACGTCAAATGTCTGAAGGACAAAGTTGAATGGTTCAGTGGGGCTCCAAGGTCACCTTCATTTTTTTAAATGGAATGACGTATTTTTTAACTTCCCGATTTTATAGGGAAGTTATTGTAATTACCCCGAAAATCGAAAATCGATTTTTTAGCAGATCTTCACGTTTCATGGTCATTGGAGTCATTTTAGACTATTTTTATCAAAATGTTCGTATGTGTGTGTGTGTGTGTGTGTGTGTGTGTGTGTGTGCGCGTATGGCCGTTTCTATGTAATCAAATTTTTCGTTAACGTTTTCAGAAAAAGTAACAACGCGATCAGGATGATGAATGATGCAATCGATGTGCCCTGTCGTAACTTAGAGCTGATTAGATTTTGGTCCATATTGGTCAAGTAGTTTTTTAGATTTTTACTTTTTTTTCGAAAAGAGTTGATTCTACAATGCAATTTATAAGGGAGGACGAAAATTTCCCACCAAAGAACCAAACGCAATTACATAAAAAAAATTTTTTTCTTAATTTTTTTTATATTTAAAAAAAATTTTTTTTTTAGATTTAAAAAAAAATTTTTTTTTAACTGATGCTAATGTTACCGCTTGGAATAATCGAAAGTTATTCCAATGCAAGAGTGAATTTATCATCTCTATTCCCAAGAATACATTTTCGGAGAATATCGATGAAAGTACAAAAAAAAACGATGTTAGCGATGTTGGCGAAGGAGTAACGAATCGGGAAGTTCTTTGTGTGACTCTTGGAGAGTCACACACCAAATAAAAAACATTAATAGCAGTAGGCCCTACTAGCCATGCGTATCACTAACCCTCTCGCAAGAGCAGTCCTACCCGCGAGCTCGCGAAGCGAGCGAGCAAAAACAACTCTACTCGCGAGCGAGCGAAGCGAGCGAGCAACAATAGCCCTCTAGTTAATATATCAATCGATGTGGCTGGCGTTATAAAAAAGTACTAACCTAGGTATGTCGAAAAATTAGTAGTTCGTGAGATATTTCAATTTAAATAATTTTACAACACCATTACTGTCGTACTCAGCATTAGCGTTTATTTACTAGTAGTACGTACAGTAATGGTGTTTTAGAATTATTTAGCCTTAAATATCTCCTGAACTACTAACTTTTACATAGGTTAATACTTTTTTATACCGAACGTTCAGCTGCATCGATTGATGTATTAAAAAATACCTCGTTCCATTTAAAAAAAAATGAAGATGACCTTGCTATCTCTAAAAAAATCACATAAAAACAAAAATATTTTTGGTATCATGTGAGCCCCACTGAACTATTCAACTTGTCCTTCAGACATTTGACGTATCTTTAAAAACAACAAAAATATTTGAGGTGGCAACGTTAAGTGACTTACCCCGTATAACAGAAAGAATTGTGTTAAAAATCATTAATTAAAGTCGCCTCTGTTAGTATTTATATCCAAACGGTCACTCACCGGTACACTCTCGGGTCAACTGAAAACATCATCAATTTTTCGGTAAGCTTCAAGTGTCCGAATACTTACGGGCGGGCAGCGCGCGCCGATCATCATCGAAATTAATTACTTTGTTTCCGGAAGGTTTCGCGTTCACTTTTTCCGGGCTGAAAATGCCCGGCGGCAAGTGTCAGGGAAAAAGAGCGGCGGGTAAATGTTCCGGTTAATCCGGCAAATAAAATGGAAATCGTGACGTTGTATGTTTACGCGCGACCTGCCGCGTGAGCCTCGCTTTGGATTCCGCGTTTCGCTGGCTGATGAAAAATACCGCGGAAGATAAACATGAGAAAACGGACTTAGAGCGGGCGCGACAGTGATAAAGCTGAGGATCTTCGGCAGTATTTCATTACGTCGCGTCGCATCTCGATATTCGTTTTCGCGGTCGAGAATTTCGATATTTATTATCATCAAAGAGAGACGTACTTGGACACCGGCGCCCGTGATTTATTAGCGCGATGCAGTAAGGGAAGCAGCAGGAAATCCTTCGGTACAGTTATTCCCTGGAGCTCTGCCGCGCAGGATCCCTCCTTACGGGAGGGCTTATGCACAAGATCTTGGATCTAGATGCACCTATGCCTGACCCGTATAGCCTCGCCATTGCACCGAGCTGCGCCGGGGCTTATTGTACATAGGACCCCTTATCCCTGTCCGACCATCTTCCATTGCAGTCGGACCGGTTCTGCGGCACTGACAGTGGCACACGCTCGCTTGTCAGTAGTAGCAGATTGTGCGGGTCAGACCATTGGCTTTCAGAGCAAACATTCATTGACGTCTTGAATACGGGCGGCCGCGGCCGGGGCAAACGTTTTGAAATCGTCCGATCGATAGGCCCGAGCGATCGCATTCAAAACGTGTTTCATTCAATGCAAACTACTTCCTTTATGCACCGAATATGATTTCGAGCAACTTTATTAATCCGTTATTAATCCGGAAACCGGCACCGGCTCCCCCACCCTTCTCTATTTCGGCATGGAAAGTCGATCCGAACCCTTCAGACGGCATTTGTTTCCCGCGGGGACGGCAAACCGCCGACCCTTCATGAAAGGAACGCCTCCACGTGATTTTTCGTTGTCGACCACGAACAATGGGAACGCGAACTCACGCGTTTAGCAAATATTACGCGATCGGATTTGCACGGGTTAATGGATAACCAAGGGCTCCGAATTAACAGTTATTTTTCAAATGTTTTTAGAAGTCATCGAGTGAAAATTATTTATTTAAATGAAGTTGTCAATAAATCTCGAAGAAACCGAAAATTTACTTTATAGAATATTTTTATTCTCTAATATTATACAGGGTGTCCCAAAATTCCTTCAACAGCCGGAAATGGGAGGTTCCGGACGTCATTTGAAGCAACATTTTCCTTTGCAAAAATGTCATCTGCGGCTTTGTTTACAAGTTATTAACGAAAAACACGGACCAATCAGAGTGTGACATATAGACGCGAGTCGGCCAACTGTCTATTGGCGCTATTGGAAAATGTTGCTTCAAATGGCGTCAGCAACCTCCCATTTCCGGCTGTTGAAGGAATTTTGGGACACCCTGTATTAAAATTCTTTAATATTAATGTTTTGATATCGAAGTCCCTGTATAATTTTTGCTACCTATTCTATTACATTTTGAAATCATGACTTCCCTGCCACGATCGCATTTTCCCAATTTCTGCTGGTGTTTTCTTTGGTAAGAATGAATTTGAGAATATTTAATTATAAATTCTAATTAATTGATGGTTCTTATCAAAATGGTTTCCACTTCTACTAGACATTATTACCGGCTTCAGACAATTCTCCGCGCAACCGTGCAGGACTTTACTAACACACGTGAAATTAATCTACTTTAGTAATTACCGGTCAAGCGTCATGTGTTTAATTTTAGTTGGAACTAGTTCTTGAACTGCTCAATGTTTCCGTAGGTACGTACTTCAACTGCATCATGTTCATGGTGGCCAGCAGCGTTGTCAGCACCATCCTTATTTTGAATTATCATCACCGAAATTCTGACACTCACGAAATGTCTGAATGCGTAAGTACTTTCTCGATACTTGGTGTTCAAGCCAAGAAATGTTACAACTGTCACAATCATTAATGGAACCTCATACACTGCTCAAAAATAATTTCATACAAGATCCTGGAAAGACGCGTTATTACTTTACACTTTAAATCGACAAATTTCATTTATAATGTAAAATTTTGAAAACATTAAACGTTTCACAATATCTAAACTGGAAAGTGGATGAATTTTTATTCTGACGAGTGTATGAGAGTTATGGGAAAGAAAAATGAGTGGGAGTTTGTAAATCAATAAAGTATATAGTGTACATAGTTAATAAAAAAAAGATTTAGAAATCCCATTCATTTGTAATTGAGGATGTAAGTGCATAAATCCATCGAAAGAATATGTATTTACACTTGTGTTTCAATATCTTTTAAATCGAGAACACTGTATTTTAAAAATACATAAATGTTTTCTCAATTGAAAATTTTTTCGGGTTTCATTTATGGTGCTTGCAAATTTCGAAAATGCTACAAAACATGTAATATTGTTATGAATAATTGATAAACGAACCAGCAGATTAAAATGTTTCATTCAATAGTATAAATAATGGTTATCAAGTGTTTAAAAAATTCCAACAAAGTATTTTTTGGATACAACTTTTTATAACCAGTTTTTTGAGCACGTGATTGCGCCTACATCCTCAAGTCGTTTAATCGTTGTGATTAGCATTGATAATGAAAATAGCAGTATTATTCATAGCGTAATGTAGATTATCGTAGTTGCAATTGCGTTGTTTATCTTTGTAGTTTTTATAATTTATTGTCTATACTTGCTCGATGCGTATCACTGCATTATTTTGACCGGAATCGGAGTCCTTACATCGTCTCATCCATCTACACTCTCTGAACCGACTCCGCGGATGAACTCATCGTATATGTGGCTTCAATTAGCGTGAGACCATGTGCCTGAAAGTACTCTTCAGGTTTACTTTGGTCGTTAACTCGATTCACCCTTTCGAGTGACACTAGGTTATTTCCTTGCGGAGATTTTACGAGCCATCGTATCCTTTAGGTAACAAGAATCGCATAAACGGGCGTTGATCATTAATATTCTACTGCAAATCGCGTTTATCGCGTCTCATAAAAAACCAACAAAATATAAACACTGAAGATCAGTATATGTATTTTTACAACATCCGGTGCAATTATTCCTAAACAAGCATTCTCATAAATTCAGTTTGAATATTGTTCGCATAGTTAGAACCCTCTCAACTTTATTCAAATTTAATCCAATTAAAAATGCCTTGGAATTGTCACATTATTTAATGAGAACCCAGTCAATTAATATTCCATCTTCGTATTATTAAATTTTTTATTTTTTATTAATCGTAATTCTTTCAATTCAATTATGCACGCACGTAACATCAGCTAGGAGACTTACGTAAATCACTGTTGATTAAGTATAATTGTGTTATACAGTAGCTACCAATTCCGCTTTTATACTAACACTTAGCACTCCGAACATTTTGTGACGCTAGCCCTGACGTTAAAAGCGAATATCATGAGAATTAACAATTTTATTCCGACAAGCAATGAATGAAAAATATTTTCGGATCTCTTGTCTTTGATTGATTCTATTGGTTTGATTTACTCTAATGCATATGAAAATCAGCGTCGCCAGGTCGCCAGCAATCGAGGGGAATCAAATACCCCCTCTCCGATGACCAGTCCAGTCTACGGCACATATTACTGTACTCTGGTCATCGGAGAGAGGGTACCTTGTATTCCCCTCGAGTGCTGGTTTGGTCACTTTCTGGCCAAAATATGTATAGATATATGTATAGATATATGTATAGAAATATGTATATGATAAAAATATGTATAGATTGAAACTGTCTTCACAATGGCGTTAAACGAGTGCAAAGGGTTAACTTTATTTTTCCTGACTAATTACATCTCGATTCTGATTTTCAGGTGAAACTAGTATTTCTTTGTTGGCTGCCTTGTCTACTTCGTATGTCACGACCGGTTGAGGAAGAGGAGAAGGAAACGCAAAAGTCTCAAAAACCATCTCCAGTCACCGGTAATATAGTGACACGAAAAAGCATCGACACAAGTACAGAACATAATTACTGCTCTCAATATAAATGTTTCATCAGTGTTTTCTCACGAGGCACTTTCAACTGACACAGAATACCGAAACGAGCACAATACACAACACTCCACTGTACCTAACCTAATTTATTCAATTAGAAAATTGAACAGTACACAGAACATATTGGTACTTGTTTATGT
The DNA here is from genome assembly GCA_933228785.1 of Lasioglossum pauxillum. Lineage (NCBI taxonomy): Eukaryota > Metazoa > Arthropoda > Insecta > Hymenoptera > Halictidae > Lasioglossum > Lasioglossum pauxillum. The sequence continues at coordinate 12,720,361 of OW121705.1, forward strand.
TTGAAACATTCTTTCCTTTTGTTTTAGATTGTTACCTGTAAACTAACAAAATCCACATTAAAGAAGACAGATACGAATGCTCTTCATAGTACAATTTTATAGTAACAGATCTGATAGATAATTTTGTTTATAATTTTGTAACGCCTATTGCAAGAGTACAATGCATTTTTGAATATGAATATTTCAAGAAAATGTTTTGATCCACAGATGATTATGTTTTTATAATTTTATGACGACTATACTATATTACTTAATGTAAATATGTCAGAAAAAAATGTTTTATTAATGATTCATTTTGCAATATGAATATTTCAAGAAAATGTTTTGATCCACAGATGATTATGATTTTATAATTTTACGATGACTATACTATATTACTTAATGTAAATATGTCAGAGAAAAATGTTTTATTAGTGATTCATTTTTGAATATGAATATTTCAAGAAAATGTTTTGATCCACAGATGATTATGATTTTATAATTTTATGACGACTATACTATATTACTTAATGTAAATATGTCAGAGAAAAATGTTTTATTAATGATTCATTTTTGAATATGAACATTTCAAGAAAATGTTTTAATCCAGAGATGATTATGATTTTATAATTTTATGATGACTATACTATATTACTTAATGTAAATACGTCAGAAAAATATGTTTCATTCACGATTTTAATCCCTAAGTATTGTAGACATTTACAAATATAATATTATGGACGTAATATTAGTAATAACGGGTTCTAAACGAAATTGGACAGCAGCAAAAGTATCGAAAAACGAAAATTCTGTGATAATTCGCTATTATCAAAATTGAAGCACGAATGAATTAATAATTAAGGGTTAATCCCAATGATCTGATCGACCCAATTGATCGGTGAATGGAGGGGTTATTTATTCGAATATTTTTCGTTGGGCCAGGTACTAGCAAAACATACGGCGACTTGGAGCTCCATCAGAGAAGCAGCAAATCCCTGTTGGCGAATGTCCTGGACCTAGAGGACAACGCCCTGGCGTCCCACAACAACCTCCTGAACAACGTGTACAGTACCCCTGGTCCTCACCATCCCCACACGATGGGCCATGGGCACAGTCACATACACGCGACGCCTCATCATCATCACAGCCACGCTGCAACGCCGCATCATCAACACTCAACGCCATTGGCACACTCCTCTTATCCGGCGCACCAGATCGGTCACACGCCGCATCATCATCAACATCCGCCAGAGACGTCTGGCCCCCAAGTCGAAACGATACTTCAGAACGCGTGTTTTTGTGCCAGATACGAACTCATCCTGATCCTCAAAGAGATCAAGGTACGTTCACACTTTGTAAAACAGTCCTCTCTAATCCTCGATCCATCGTTCAACTTTTTGTACTACAGTCAAAGAGAAAAAGACAGAAAAACTGTACATCGTTTTACACTGATTTTGTTTATGTGGTTCTGGTGCTAATTAATGGGACCAAATGATAGGACACGAGTTTAAAAGTGGAAAATGAGCAAAAAATATGTATCAATTTTGAATAATATTTAATTTTTTGTAGGTAATTGGATTCCAAAGAAACGTAGAATGTCCTGCAGATATCCAATAGCATTAAAAACATTTATAGTATTTTTAGCTCTTCAGTACATGATCATTAATAGACTGCAGATTTTATTTTAATTTTAAACAAAAGAAAAATTAAAAACCACTCGAGAAAGGAATATGTCGTGCAATCGATGCAAACGATTTTTATTTTGCATAAAGATTTACAGTTTAACAATCATGTTTCAATAAAATAATCAGCAAATAATTCTCCTTTATAAAAGATTAAATTTATGAACATACAAAGAATTGTAGTTGTTGAAACGTTCCTGAATCAACATGTTGAATTTTGTTTTTCTGGTACAAGACATTTGCCAGGTTAGATTATTTCTTATTAACACGAGTGTTTTACCGTGTTGCATCGGAGAACTATATTTCACGTTGTCAGAACTAATCCGTTCTCGCTCCGACACGGCGCTATAGTACGATCGTTTAGCTCCGTGTATGTATACTTATACTTCAGTTGCGGCGTTACGTATACAATCGGGAAACACGTACGAGTCGAGTCTGCTGACGAGCATGAAATCATTCCCTGTTATATGACTGTTTGTACAGTATTATTAAGCTCGAACCAGTTCCCCAATCGGAGCTGATATGCTAAAGTCAAACACTCGAAACCTATCGGCGCTCATAATTATGAACCGAATGTAAAACGGGAACTTCGCATCTAGTTGAAGGCAAAGTCAACTTCGACTGTTCAAGAGCGATTGCACATTCTGTGTACCCTCAACTATTTTTAATTCCGCTCTCCTCGAATTATAGAAATTCATTCTTTAGCCGAGTGGTACAAACGTCTGTTTGTTAGTCTGCAATGGTGTAAACTCTAATAGATTATGAATTCTTAGCTGATTATTTTTAATAGTCTCACGACAATTGATGGTTACATTTTTATTTATTTAAGGTCACGTTGTCTGTATTGTCATTATTGGATTTCATACATTTACAATAAAAATGAATAGATCAAATACCAAAATGTGCAGACGTGATAATTTAAAGATATTTCTATGTTGTTTTCGACATTTTAAGATTTTTATTTTATCTCGGGTTTTGTTTTTAGTATTGACTTGATGAATTGTTATTTTTCAGTAGGATTTAATTTTACTGTTTTACCAAAGAATTTTCATTTCTAGTATATTCATCTTTCTTGCTTAATTTGTAATGAACCTATACTACCATGGCATTTACAACTTACTTATTTAATAATTCTTAAACGTTGCGTTTTTTTTTATTCAATTTTTAAACCACTTGTGGCTCACGCTGCACACACAAGCATTGCGACAATCTGTAATGTGAAGAAGAAATTCGCGAACAATGAAAACCATTCTAGATACATTTCGCAGATAACACAATGTTTAATACGACTTATTACAACGGTTTAATATTGTAACTTCACGCCATGAATTACGCTCTTATGGCATGTGTCCACATAAGAGTAAGTTTCACGTTCCTGTTTACCCGATAGTGTACATCTGTGAGTTATGCTCTCAAGAGTAGAAGTAATATCCATTCGAGAATAACAGCTGTCGGAGTTCGGTTAGGTCAACTCTCGAGAGAGAAACGTTCTCGTGTAGCATTTCGAGCAGCCCTAACATACTGCCCTGGCAGGAAGTGTTCAATCAAAATTGTTGACACGATGACTGAAGGAATTATTTGTACATGCGTACATCAGGGGAAAAGTGACGTTTCTAAAGTTATTCATTATAACATCATTGATATACAAGTGAATTATTAATGTTACGAAAACTTTGAATATAATCTTTACTCTACGATTGTTAGCAAAATAATCTATTTAACCAAAGTGGACCTTCAAAATTTATTTTAAAAATACTTTGGGGTCATTCCATGCATCGGACAAACAGTTCCTGAGATAAAAATTCGTAAGTGAGGCCGGTTTTCGCCAAAATGGGCAAAAATTGAAAACGTTGAAGGCCTGCCATTTCTAAAAAATTTCGAAACCGGCAAAATGATGACTTAAACCCCCCCTAATTTCACATGGACTACAACATATTTCATTTAGAACAAAATCGACGGTGGTGTCTGCAAAAAGTGATCGACTTGGCATGGAATGACCCATTGATTCAATGAAATTATATCTAATATTATATTTATACTTAATATTCATCTCTATCGAAATGGTAAATAGAAATAGACGTAGTCAAAATTTCATCTAAATCCTCAAATCAGGTACATATTAGTTGGCTGGTAAGTTGCACAGTATACTCCGCGCAGATATCAGTCTATTATTCAGAGAGCTTCAGAGATCGTAGTAATATTGGCCGGTGGTGATTCTACATGTAAAAAGAAGTCGAAAAGAGGGAATAACATTTTTTCGTTTGACGTCTCATTTTCGAGAAAATCCAGTTTAAAGATCCGTCTGGTTCGCATGCTTTAGTTACTTTAATATGTGTCGGAAGTAGAATAGGTTCATCAGGGTCAGACGCGTTAGACGATTGTATAATAGCACGTGTATTCGCTGCATATTCAAACAAGATTTTCTTGAAAACGAAGCTTCGGATGAATAAATTGTATTTTATATTTTTTCCTTGCTTTTTCATAAAGAATCACCTCGTGCCCGCTTGTACATATTATTTGAACTGTATACAAAATCTCGAAGGCTTTTTTTTTGGTACTTTCTTTAAAACTCGAATCAAAGTTCATGAAAACCTGACAGAAACGATTAATACAAATAGTAATTATTGCAAAAATTTTGTATGACGTTCAAAATCCTATAGTACTGAACACACCCTGTAAAAACCTGATTTGGAAAATTAAATTGAAAAAATCAAATAGTTTGCCGAAAGCACATGTTCGAAAAAATGCACTGATCTTGACCGTAAATGTTAACAGTCTCGATTTGAATAACAAATTGACACATACAGTTAAAATTATAGACAATATCACAGACTACGTGTATGAATGAGAAGGATCCACAGAAGGATCGAAACGTTGAAAGTTTAAATTAACTTGTAAAATTGCTTTTTTGTATAATTGATCGAACCGTTGCGCTGAAATCATCAACACTTTATTTGTTTTACGTGTATGAACATTTAATATCATAAAATGTGTAGATGTTACACATTGATTTTTTATTTGTCGTTGGACGAAACCGTATTCGATGGTAGGATAAAAACCGGGTCGATTTCTGTTTTAGATAATAACGGATCAGCTGAAGTCGGAGGAGCTGAGCACGAAGGTGAAGAACGACTGGAAGTTCGCGGCAATGGTGATCGACAGAATGTGCCTAATCATTTTTACTCTGTTCACCATCATCGCTACCATCACCGTCCTATTGTCGGCGCCGCACATCATCGTCACGTGATTCAGAAAAGATAGGCAACCGCCGGAAGGTCGGAGGTCGACGAAGATCGTGCTGGGACGCGGCGAATCGGTATCGGTGCGACACGGCGGAACACACGACGATGACCCTCGACCGGATTACGCGCGATCGACGAACACGTGGAATTTTCGTCGAGCACGACGGTCACGGCTGGTGTCCACGGGCGACGTTTACAACGACGTTTCTTCTACGCTTGGATGTTCGACAGGGGCCCGGCCGGGGTCCCGCTTCTTCAAGCTCGTGCGCCGTCTCGTTTCAGGAGATCCGCACCAAGATAGGAAGAATACAATTGCGAAGATTCCGCTCTTCGTCCTTTACGATATTTAAGAGATATCTCATCATGTAGTTCATTCCAAGAGGACGCCTTAGCGAGACACGTTGGAAATGCGCCTACGGGGGCGCGCTGAACGGACACCGATCACACCTGCGCAAACACACGCATACACACGCAACACACATGCAACATACACACACACGCATACATCGACAGCCTTACGCAATCCTATACACGCAACCATGCCGAGCTATGCGCGTCCCTGTCGATGTTCTCGATCCGGAATGCCGGAGGATCGAGATGACGAAGCTGCCTCGCGTTCGAAACCGTTCGATTCTCCTCAGAGCTTCGGATTGCAATCATTGCTCGTGATCGCGAAGAGATGATGTTTCTGTAGCCGCTATATTCATATTTACAGTGGATGATGAGCTAGTTGCTCCGAAGATCGCGATCGCCGGGCTAATGATCATCCCTCTTACACTAGATAACCTTGCGGCGGATGATGCTCTGTGAACTGATCTCGTTGGTCTCTATTTTCTGTATCTATAATTGATTGTCACTATAATTATGCTATCTATGATTGAGGATTCTGGATAATTGAAGGTTTAAGTTGGTTGTTCGAATATCATATATAGTTGACGTCTTCTTTAACCTCTTGCACTATAGATTGTTGAAATGATTAGAACATCTCTGTTGTTCAGAATTTCTTCGAGAAAGAAGAACATTTAGACTGCGGATTTGATGCATTCGTGATAAAAGTGAATTGTTACAATACTGTATCATTACGATAAGCGAAAACTACATTTCAGTTTAGCTTCTGTTTCTCATAATTGACTTAGGAAATTTTCATTATGGTTATGCATCCGCAACAACAAAATATCATTCTGTTTGTGGGAAAGTTTATGGGAAATTACTAACACACCTATATTCAATAGAGTCGATGATGTGTAGTGCAAGGGGTTAATTATTTTTATCCGGGACTACTCTGTAAATAGTGTTTGGATGCTGCATTGGCGATATGCACAAGGTTTTATTGGCATTCGAACGCGTTTCAGTTCCATTATTTCGAACTTTTTGCGTTTTTGAATAGTTACTATTGGGGTAGTTCATTTTTGGAGCTCACCGCAGCAATAGTCCGCGATCGGGAAGCGAATAATCCCGCGTGGGTGCGTGTGCATCGCAACACACACATATTCACACATACACAGTGACACGTACACGACTACATGACAGGAGAATACAGGGCACTGAGGACCGTCGAAGCGTTTGAATTTGTTAAGGGACACATCGATTCTCCCGGTGTGATCCACGGTCGTGAAACGATTTTTCGTTCGGTCCTGGAACGGTAGAGAGAATCTCATCGGAACTAGCAAGCGCGCGCGCGAGAGAGAAAGAGAGAAGAGAAATATCGCGAGCGAGAGAGAGAGAGAGAGAGAGAGAGAGAGAGAGAGAGAGAGAGAGAGAGAGAGAGAGAGAGAGAGAGAGAGAGAGAGAGAGAGATACAAACGAAAGAACGAGAAGCTGAAGAAGGGTATACTGCTCCTTTTATTGTGCTTAAATGAGAAAACCAGACGAATAAGAATACCAAAAAAAAGAGAGAAAGAAGCGAGGAAGAAGAATAACACGAAGCAAAACACGATTAAGAGCAAAGCGCACATATTAAGTATTCCGAAAAACTGAAAATGTAATTACCAAAAAAAAAAGATATATATTATATATATTTACGAGGGTGAGAGAGAAATAAAGAGGGGATGATAAAGACGAGAACGAAATGATAAGTAACAAAAAAGTAAAAATGTAACTACACACAATGAACTGCCAAGATGATTCAAAACAATGCCAGTGAATTTTATTATCCGTATCACTAGTAAGTAAATCGACGACAACTTAAATAAAACAAGGAAAAAAAATCGAGAAGACGGGGGATTTATACTACAATTTAAGATGGCGTTGCGTCAGCGCGGCGTTTAAAATACTGTTCTCTGTTAGCTCGTAAGAGGATATCCTTGGGATTGGAGAATGGTGGATTGGGGGGGGGGGCGTGGGTGGAAAGATGTTGCGGGGGTGTGCGACGCACGAATCCGCGTCTCTCTGGAGGAATAGGGATAATCACGGTGACGATTGATTTTAGCGCAGCATCTCTCTTTAGTTTTCTTAAACGAGTTTCTTTCCCTTCTATCGGCGGACATCGTTCGTTGTTGTCCCTCTGTACACGCTTGTACGAAAACGCACACAAGGTACACACTCTCTCTCACCAAGCCACACTCTGAGACACACGTACACGTACACACACGCGCGCAAACACGAGACACATACAGACACGAATATATACGCGACTACACAGTTGCTCGCAAAAAACTTCTACGATCTAACGTTTCTTAAAGGCTTCCGGATCCTCGAAATACCCGCGATCCGTCAACAAATTTTGCAGTGAAGGGAACGGGTCCTCCTCCTACGTTTTTAACGGGATCCCAGGTTTGCGACAGGATTCGAAGGAACCCGAGGCTGTTAATGTATATTTACTTTTTTAAGTCGTGTCGCCTTCGAGCCGCGCAAACCTGATCACGCGTGATCCCCAAAAGGAGGAACGCGTTTCGCGAAAAAGAAAAAAGAATAGGACTCGTTTCGGGAGCGAAACTGTTTCACTTTTGACGGGCGAGTTCCTGAAGGAATCGGCTCCGACGATGTCCCGCGATTTCGAGCGATCATCGAAGCCTGGTTCTCGAGTAATCTCTTGCTCTCCGACCGCACGCCAATCGCTTTATATGGCCGAACCATTAGCTATCTGTCTGCGAAAGTGCCCAACGTCGGACGTTATCCGTCAACGGATGCACAGCGGCTCGATTTTGTTGTTTAGCGGCGCAAAGGGAATCCCTTTTCGATCATTTCACATCGACATGTGTTTACCTTCGATACAGCCGCCTCGAAAGCTAGTCGAACTGTAATTTGTTGTCTGAAACGATTTCGAGGCTGCGGCAGTACAGCTGTCAGGCTTTATCAGAGATTTGAAGACGTTCACTGGAACTTGAACGGTTTATTCTTGTACGAAGACGCTAGCTTGTCCTCAAACGTCTTATAAAGCTCTGGATAGGACCTTGCCGCGGACAGTTTGGACGGTTTCAAGAGGAACGTGTCGGAAAACGAGGTTTGAGAAAGTTTGAGTACATGTTTTACATTTATCTATACCTTTTAATCGAATTCTTGTATGACTCGATTGTTTATTGAAAATTAACAAGCTAGATCTGGCGGACGTTCTTAATTACAACGATCTTCTTAAATATTGAAGCTAATTGGAATTATGAATCAGCGTCCCTGTCCAACGCACGTGTGTTCAATCTTTGGTGAAAATGATTTATCACTTAATCTCGGTGGAACAAATAATGCGACGGTCTTGGAGCCCTACCAACTGGCTTTGGAAATCAATATTCGTGGTGGGTATGAACCACCATACTTGTTTTTCGCGATTGACACGTCATCTATTACCTACAGAACAGTGATTCATGGATTTCAGTTGTGCACACTTCAATGGTGTCGCCTATCCTCGTTGAAGGTAGCCGAATCCAATTGTTAGGGCTCAAGAAGCCTCCAAGTCAGGATCTTAAAGAATTCTCTTGTGACGAACAGCGTTTCACAGAGTCGCTATTGTCTGTGCCATTGAATTTTCAAATATGTTTCATTGAAATTTCGCGATTGTAAAATCTCTGTCGGCTACGTGCTCAGAAGCAGAAACACTTTAGTCAATACACGAGTGCTCAGTATTTAATACGATATTCCATTTAATATTAAGAGCCGTGGCTCGACAGGTGATTGACGGAACATTTGAATGATCTATCATCGAGAACTTGACCGGAAATGGGATCACCTTTGCGGGTTGTGAATGTGTCGTGTTTTAATGTTAGATTCAAAGCTGAACTTCGTTAATTTCAATACTTGCGTATCTTATCCGACTTCGACTGATTTTTGGTTGAGTTTGTGTTGGAACAACCCTGTACGGAATTTCTAAAACGATCTTCATCAATGAGCATGTTCAAAATTTGTTCAAAATCTGAAGCTCACAGTATTTTATTCGCAATATTAAATATTAAAGATTATAGAAGAAGAATGTTACCTGAAGCAAACTTGTAAAATTAGGAATGTTTAAAAAGTTTGCAGAATTAATTTCCAAAATTTAAGAACGATATCTAATTAAATGCTCGATGACAAATTTTTAAGTAAACAATATTACCTTTTGAATATTGCGACACGGAAAACGAATGATTGAAATTATAAATTCCTTATTGATTCTTCTTGCAAAATGGTGAATGTTGAATTTCCATTACGATTTCTCATACAGTGTTGTTCCAACATATGTACTCTACTCTCCACGCTCAACCAAATTAGAGACTAATCGTTTAACTCCAACTAGTTACGCACACTTCTCAATTTTTACTATTTCGACTAGTCGCTATAATCAAAATCTTCGAATATTACGCATTCAGAACGAAGCAAAACAGATAAGGGCAGTCGTAATACACTGTCTGTGTGCTCAAGGCAAACATAATTTCTTCCTTTGATACAGAATTAAAAACGAAGAACAGAAACAAAGGCCCAAATGGTGAAAGCAGTCTCGTCGACTATGTATGTGAAGCAAAATTTCGAAGCAAAAGAAACAAAAATGAGAAACTTGTCATCGCTATTGAAGAAACAAAAGATTAAAAAGAAAAATATCGTTTACGGATAGTCTCACAGGCGGGTATTGTTGAAGATATATTAAGCAAAAGCATTATTAAAAAAAAAATCTAATAATTAATATAGCACGTTCTGGCCATTGGCATTGACGCGACAACCAATCATGTTATCTTTTAAATACTATTATAATGGTTAAAAAGTAATAATTAAAGGGCGAAAACGTTGTTAATGATGTTATAGGAACGATTACAGAAAAAAAAACGTAGACGATATAAACTTATAAGCGGTAATCAATAAACGCTCGATTGGTGGCATAAACCATTCTTGATCTTTAAACAAAAAAAAACGGTAAATCAGCTAAACTAATTACACTATTGAATTGAACTTAAAACGCTCCTACGTAATGGTTCGCGTCGGAAGGTTTCGGTAGAATACTGTATAACGTATTAGAAGAGAAGACAAAAATGGAGAAAAGTCACAAAAAAATGCATACACGGTTTATCTCAAGCAAGTGTTATTAGCGATGCGGAGAAAAAAGAGCCGCGAGAAAAAAAACGCGAATACGACAAAATGGCGGGAAAGTTCGATACGCGATGGTTATCAATCTGACGAAAAACGGGATATTCAAAAAGACGAAAAATACGAACGAAACCTACGCCTTTCTAAACGTCATTTGTTCGACGATTCCGTTTCGCAACAGAGCGTTTCGACGTATTTTACCGTTCCCGGGTGGAGTCCCGGGATTGTTGATCGATATTTGCGGTGGTTTGTTGCGAAACGAACATCCCTCCGCGGTCATTTCTTCGTTTGTTTTTCGCGACCGCGTTTGCTGTAGTTCAAGTTGGTGGAACGTGTCGCATGGCGACGATATGTTGTTGGATAACGACCGGTTTCGGCCATCCGGAGTCTCTTTGATTAATAATTACGCAAAATTATTGTTGAATCCAAATATTCAGACAGTGAAACATCACTAAAGCTTTTAAGATTTCCGAATTTTTTGGATAAAACTTTCTTCGATGTCTCGCCGAATAAACAATTTTATCATTAGCGAGATTTGCGTTCTATTATTCTCTTCCGTAACTCGCTTTTCAAGAAAAGTGACAGTTCACGAAGTCGTTCCACTGCTCACTCGTTTAATCAGATTTTTACATGTTTGTATCGTGTAAGATTTTGTAAATCGTTCAGAGATAAATGATACTTTTAATTTGCAATTTTATCTGGAAGCTTGAGTATATTTTTAATTCGCAACTTTATTCTCAATCTTCATGTTTAGTTCGCAATTTCATCTTGAAGCTTAAAAATACTTTTAATCACAATTTTATTTTCAAGCATGAGGATACTTTTAATTCACAATTTTATTTTTAAGCTTGGTTAATTGCAATTTTATTATCTACAGTGTTCCCAACTTGAACAATTTTAGTTAGTTTAGTCAGTTCTAATCTCAAATCTGTAAGTTGTCAAACGATCAACGAGATTAACATAAACACAAATAGAAAAATATACCAGAATGTATCGCATGCAAGAATAAGTATACAAGAATCGTTGTCGGAACCTGTGAACTGCCTTTTAGCCGACAAGCACTTTAAATAAATATTTGCTCACTAAAGTGTTCCTAGACTGTCCATCAACAAACAAAGCATGCAGTTGTGTATATAAAATCTCTGTTCACTTCAAATATCTTACAGTATAATTTACAGAAACTTTTGGACATCAGTCCTCGCTTGTTTGTTTCTTGTTTTCTGTCCAGTCTTGGCTGCTTTCACTTTAAACAATTTATTCACTGTTTAAAATCAATTGTTGCGTAAATAATAGCTACTGGAAGTGCAAATACAATATTTTAATGGGAAATGTGTTAAAAATGAGGAAGAATGAATAATTACAAAATTATTCTTCCTTAGTCTTTCTTGTCTAGTCTGCGCTGCTTTCTTTTTAAATAATTCAATTTATTCGCCGTTTAAAATCAATTGTCCTCGAAAGTATGACAATTCGAACTCCCAATCGAAGCAGATTCAGTGAGACAGAGGAGACGCGAGTCAATTTCTCGACAACTGGAATGGAAAGGTTTCAGTTTGCATGATCGATAATGAAACAGCATTGATGAACGGTGCGAGACGTATTTCCGAAAGAGACGGACATTTCATATATTACAACCGGAGGCGGATTCAATGAAGAATAAAAGATCGAAACAGAATTGCTCGCGAAGGATGGCTGATTCCAATTCAATTGATGGAAATCGCGTTGAACTCGTGCGCGGCGGAACGCCTAGGGCGGCGTCGCCGGCGTTCACTCGGGGGTCTGTTTAATTTTCCCCTAAATCGATAAAATTGCGTAATGAATTAATCAAATCGATCCCGGGATTGGCTGGTCGCGGTCACGTCGCGGTCGCGCGATCCGACCGGTCGACGACACTTCCATTTTAATCGTATCCAAACACGTTATAACGCTGGCAACGGTGCGCGCGTGACGTTGTTTGTCGAAACAATGGAAATTTCACATCGAGCCTATCGATAAACTTAAACTTGTTACTCAATTAGTTTAATCTTAACTGGAAAGGCGGCCGGAAGTGCAGCGCAGCGGAACCGTCGCGCGGAGACCTTAGCATTGTTAACACGAAAATAATACAAAAAAAAAACACGGGCCGGAGAAAAAAAAGGTATGGAAAGCGCGCGAAACCAGCGGTGGATTAGAGATAATTACGTAAAGAGCGCCCGCGATTTTACGAGGTGAAGTTCCGATAATTAGAGAGACGATTAAACAAATACAATACGTTTATTATACTTAAAACTTATTATACTCGTTAACGAAAAAAAAAAAAATAATAAAGCGAAGCGATTACTTGTTGCCACATATCGAAGTCAAATTGAAAGAATTCGAAACTCGAGTTGCTCACTGAACGATTAACAAAACGGATTCGGATTTGGGATACGGGGGACGGGGGGCACAGGTTCGAGGAAAGATGATGGTGAAAACGGGTTGAAGGAACGAAAAATTCATTGCTCACGGATGCTCGTTTATTTTTTTTATCCAGCGGAAATCGGCGTTTACGGGTCTGGGGATCGTAAGCCGGACGCTTAGTGAGAGTAATTAATGTTCGAGTGGACTTTTCAACTATCACGCTCAAAACGTTCAAGCATTTAAGCTGTTCACGAGATATTCAGGGTCTTAGGGATTAATTAGACGAGAGAGAGAGAAAAAAAATAAAATAAAAACGTTAGAGAACTTTGTCGAGTCGTTCGTTAAACTAATTATCGTCGTTGCTAGGATGGATATAAAGTAGACACCGGCGAAAGGGAGATTCTTTCCGTTGATTTTTAATCACTTGTCGCGGATCATAAACTGCAACGTGTGTCAGATGTGCCGCTCTCATCGGTGACGAATACTATTTACAGAATCACATCGGTGCTGATCATGTGTTAGAGAAATCGTGGGTGAACGTGCTGCGACAGAAACGGAAGAAACGAGTCGAAGAACCTTTTTGGAAACGGAACGCGACGAGATCTGGTTCTTAATCGTGTCCACGTTCGAGTATCGATACGCAGGCTGGATTTAATTGCACGTGCTGCCGAAATGTTTCCACCTTCTTGAACTTTCACGAGGGGAGGAAAACAGAGACACGAGACCACTTTCGATGAACATTTGAGCCGGAAAACGTACACACGAGCGAGGACTACGTCACAGACGTGATATCCGACGATGTCACTGGTTAATCGATCCTGTTTTCTCGGAGGGGAACATTCTATGATGTCTGACAATTTTTCTTGGAAAGAGAAATATTCTTCTATATTTTTATCGAAACAAGAGGGACATTCTGTTCCAAAGAAGAAAATAAGCATATATAATGGCAATGTTTGATTTTTTTAATATTTCTGTAAAAATTGAATTATCCTCTATTGTTCCCACGAAAAATTTTAGCAAGCGTGAGAAGAGCAATTCTTTATCCTGTACGAGCGACTTTTAACAATCCGAAATTGATGTAAAATCTCTGCGTGTTGGTAAATCGTTTCGCCATTTGTGTAAAGGTTGTCGGAGTGTGGTGTTCAATTTTGTCAACATTGCCAACACTCGGCTGAAGTGGATCACCGAGCAGCCGAGGTATTGTTACAGAGAAAACACGACATTTAACGAAGTGGCATCTTGGAGTGGGAGAAAGTGGCAGCCTTCCATCAGAACCCGATCAGATTTCTATAGAAACGAATCAAACAAGCAAACGATAAGGGGAAGCAGGAATGGAAATCGGAAAAGAGGGGTGAGAAAAAAAACAAAAACAAACAGGATACCGAGGGAAAAAGTAAACGCAGAGAGGATTAACGCAATTTGCGCCTTTACTAAACAGGAATATATATGTATATATACATATATATTTAATATATAGCGTATAGTGTGAATATTATATATATTTAATATATATCTATATATCTATATATATATGTATTTATATATTTATATATAAATATATATATACATATAAATATATTAATCTCAGCTTGTCACACGCAGAGTTGTCATTATAAAAACTATTAATCTTATAATAAATAAAGAAACAGAAGATGAGAATTAAATATAATTATACCACGGTGGAGGATGTGAAAAAACAATGATAATATTAACAATAAACATTAGCACTAATAATAATTAATAATGGTAACAATAACAATAATAAATATAATAAAATAAATAATACTAATGGTAACGTATTAACTTATTGATTCTGCGCCAGTACGAGAAATGTTGAAACGTTTTCTTTTCTTTCTACGACGTTGAATCGTTCGGTCGGGAGCGAATTCGAAAGAACGATTCGTTTTCCCCGGATGGCCGTGAATAGTGAAGCGAAGAAAAATAAAAGACAAATGATCAATATTACAGATTTAACGAGAGTATTAAAGAGAAAAATAAATCGCATTAAAGATTGATACGCTAATAGGACTGTAGCAGCGCATATGTACAGGGTGACGTGATGAAAATATATCTGGACATCGATTTGGCCTACGATCTTTCGAGTGTCTTGTATAATCGAACGCGGACGACGTTGTTTCCGAGTGAAAGAAAAGCGAAAAACCTGCAGTATAATAAAACACGATCAAGAATGTTTAATCAATCGCAAACATGTCGCGATCTTCAGCATAGAAAGGGGCTAACGGGTCGGTTATTTCATTATCGCGCGTAGCGAACGAGAAACTAATCATTTTCTTGCACAAACATACAGAGCAGCAAGTAATTAAAATTCTTATGCTATAAGAAACACGATTAATTTCAACGTAGCGGTACAAACATAATTTTCATTCGATCAAAACTCAAGACTTTTTTCGAATCCTTTGAAATAACATTATTCAAAAGAATATGTCCTCATCAGCAAAATTGGGTAATTACAAATTCACTTTTATATTCGCAGATTCAAGTAATTAATCGTTTCATAAAAATTAATTGTAAAATTACTTCGTTTCAACATGTGGAATATTTTTTTAATCTGACTAACTACGCGTTCACTTTCGCATTGCAAAAATGAATTTTGTAAAATTGTTTCATTATTCCTTTCAGTACTTTTACGTCTTTTACTATTAATATTTTCTAGCTGTAGACTTTGTTAATATTTTCTATGCCACAGTGCGACATACTTTCATTATCTAAAAATAGACGTGTTGGTTTATAAAGAGATAATTTATTAGCTTTTTTTATTAAAAACGCAAAGACCTTTCTTGTAAATATATTTTAATAATATCCCCATAAATTAAATCGAGTTTGCTAAGATTAATTCACTGTAATTTACAAAATATTTATCACTACACGAGTCAAAAACCAGAAATCCTTCTAACATCTTTCCATTTCAGAAACGGAAGAGTGATTCGAACAGTGTAAAAATAATGCATTGTCTTCAAAGTCGTTTTCGTGATAACCCACAGACTCCCGAATAATATTAACATTTTTACACAACGTTCCATTGAAACAAAAAAAGCACAGGTTTTTAATTACATCAGAATTTCAAGTCACCAACGTTACCTTCCCGCAAGAATCCATAATACAAGTAATGACAATTTGCATTTCGATGAGAAAGAGAACGAATGACTGCGACCCGTTATTCAGTTTTCCAATTTGCCTCGTTCCCTGCTTATACACTCGAGCCGCAGAAGTTTCACTATTTTACATATACTTCCGTCTTCACGTTCGATCTTCGATCGTCGTCTGCTTAGAGTGGCTTCAACTCCACCGTTTGAATAAATACTCTTCTCAAACAGCGGTTCGATTCCTCATCAGAACTCGAAACATTGGCAAGTCGAGTGTACCTACGATTCTCGACGAGCCAGCCCCTTTCGATCGTTTCGTGAGGATGTCCCTGCGAGAAACGAGAAAAGATGGAAACGGCTCCACGAAAAATGGTGGTGTGCGGGGAGAAGAATTTTTTATGCGACGGGTTCTCGAAAAATTCGAGATTTCCGAAAATATTCGCGGTTATTCGAGAATATTTCCTATCCAATGAGACGGGGATACCAAAATTTTGGAGAATCCCGAATGTTTTGAGAATCCAGAAATTTCTGACAATCCCGCAATTTTCGAGAACTGACATATTCGAGAAACCCGAAATTTTTGAGAATCCGGAAAAGTTTTCGAAAATGCTCGCACGCCTCCATGAAAAAGCTTCCACCCCGGGTCTCCTTCCTAGCCTTTCGACTCGCGCGTAATCCAAGTGTTTTAACAATTTACTAAGCTAAACGAAAAAAAAAATAAATGATAACTGGTACAAATAACTAAGATTGCTCACCGAGACACCGCGTCGCGTAAAACGTCAAAGACAATCTCCTCGGAACTCCAAGAAAAGGTCGCCGTCGAGATGGCGGGGCTGCTTCTTCTTCTCTCGATGTACGATACTACTACCTCTACTTACAGCAGGCGAGAATATCGCATAACCGTTTCTAGGGGACATAAAACGAAAACACGAACAAAAAAAAGAGATAAGAGAAGTGGGAAAAAAATGATATTAAAGAATCGATCGTGTAAATCGTACTGTAAACGGCGGTGAAACGCCGCGATCATTTAGCCAGGATAAATGACTCTAGTCGGATGTAATTTATCGTGTAAGGATCTATAATAAACTTATATAGCACGTCGAAGTCTTCCGCAGCGTTAGCCTCCAGCGTAGCCACCGAACACTTGGGAATGTTGAAAACGCGTTTCTCGCTTTTTCCTTTTTTTACTGGTAGCGTTCTCACACGATTTCGCCTCTTTACACGAGCACGTAGACGATGGTAGCGCGATCAACGAATGGTGTTCAGGATCTTATCGAGATTCACGCGATATTAACCTCGCTGTATACCGTTTTTGTAAAACTTCGCTTGGAAATTTCAGTGCTCTCTCGCGTGGCTTCGGGATTTCTTTGTACACGGTGTTCCATAACCAAATTGGTGGTAAATTCTACAGAGTACATCCGTACATCTGTTTTGATCAAGTTTTATCAAAGATCCTTTTTAAATAATGTGCTTTTGCAATTTGCAAACATCAGTGCTTCTTGCAAAAATAAAATAATAGGCAGCAGCTCTTCATACAAAATAAAAATCGAATACATTCATTGCAAAACACAGAGCCAAATTTTCCGGCCTTCCTCGATCGCGTTGATATTTAGTCAGTCGAAAATGTTCTCTTCTATAAAACAATATCATTCGATATTGACAACCGGTATACCATCAATTGCGGAACACCGTGTATAAAAAATCCCGAAGAAAGACGAAGCTCGGGTCCATTTTGACGCAGCTTTTCTCAACTACATTTCACATTAGAAATATATTAATTGCATCATTGTTGAAACTTGAATCAACCTCTACTTCTACATTTTTATCTTTTTAACAATTGTGAAAACGGAGATATACAGTTATGATTCTCATCTCTCGCAATGGGTGCAGAAAAGTTTTATTTTGCATAAAGATCCGCAGTCTAATATAATCAAGACAGTCAATTGACGTTTAAAAAATGTGTCCAGAAAAACTGTGGCTTAGGGCAGGCCCGGGCAACTTCCCCGCTGTCGCTTCACGACTCCCACTACCAGTGTACCGGTTCCCCCGCTACCAACTATTTCATATCGCCCCTACCGTGCTTTGTCTCCCCAACCCCTTCCTACACTCCAGGGGAGTTCGGTGGGGAAGAGTAGGGATAGGAGTTTCTGCGGCACGCGTTGCCCAGGCCTGGCTTACGGACAGTGTCGCCAGATCGGGGAAATCGAGGGGAATACAGTTTACCCCCTCTCTGATAACCAGATTAATACGTGACATGTTACGCGACCAGTCTACGGTAGGGCTCGGAATTATTTGCTCGCGACGGCCGATTTTCGAAGACTTCTTTTTTGTTTTTTAAAGACGCGCGGAAAAATACTTTCACGTACACCCCGGAACGGGGTAGTGTGGGACTCGGGGAATACAGGGGTTCGGTGTCCTCAATATCTACTAAAGAAACCGCAAGTCTAGCACTTCTCAAGCCGTTTTCTCTCCCTCCTACATTTCGTCCCACGAGAGTACGGACTCGTTTCGTGCAGCTTGGAAGATGGTGGGGGCGCAGCGAGCCTATCATCTCTCACTCCACTACCCACTCCTCACTTTCTTGATCCAATTCGGGCGAAGATGCGCAGCGACGCACGGAAACTGGTCTTTACGCGAGTCCGAACTCTCGTGGGACAAAGTGTATGCGCTTAAGTCCCCGTGGCGGTCCTACTTCTCGACCAATTCAGGCCAGGGGTGTGCGAGATTCCCAAAAATGTTCGGGACTCCCGTAAAATATCCGGGACTCCTGAGAATATCCGGGCTTCCCGAGAATTTTCGGAATCCCGAGATGATTCGGGATTCCCGAAAATATACGGGATCCCGCGAAGATTCGGGATTCCCGAGAATATACGAGATCCCAAAAATGTTCTACGATATTACTAACATAAACATTCCCGACTAATAAGATATGTAATCTTTGAGAACACAATGCCTTTCGGATTCTTGAAATTATTGGATGTATGGAGAAACTTCAAAATGTCGGGAATCACAGATATTTTCGGGAATTCTGACATTTTCGGGATCCTGAAGTTCTTGGGAATCCCGGATGGTTTCGAGATCCCTAAAATATCCGGTATTCTGACAAAAATTCCCGTCCCGACCGGGATCTCGCACACCCCTGGTTCAGGCGCGTATCATAGACGCTATTCGAGGCGCCTAGGATCAGTGTTGTGAACTGGTACGGGAAAACTCGCGCATGAGTGACGATTCTAGCGTCACTGAAGTACAAAATCGGGCACCTTAGTTGCCCCGCATAGCTTCGCAAAATCTTTTCTTCTCGATTTTCAAACATGACGTTTAACATGCGTATGTTATATTAAAATTTGATGTGTATGTACATGTAATATATAAATATATTCTAATTGTATATATACAGTAGCGGACAAAAGTTTGACCGCTCTAAAGAAGACGATAACTTTTTAAATATTGTACTATAGGAACTTTTATTTATTTATATTTATGAAATTAGTTTACTAAAGAATGCGAAAAGAAATATTTTCAAAAATTGCAATTGATCACAATTGTTGAAAAAACACTAAAAGTTGAATTTTTAACTTTTTTATGTGGGCCTATATTGAAAATTTAAAAGATACATATTGTAGATCTGTATCAATTAAACATATTCTCAAAATTTCGTCACAATCGGTTGACGCTGCAATGAGCTACAAACGTTTAAAGATGGTAAAAATTGCAGATTTTCACTATTTTCGTCAATAAATCGTGAAAATATGTAATTTTTACCATCTTTAAACGTTTTTAGCTCATTGCAACGTCGACCGATTTTGACGAAATTTTCAGCATGTGTATAACTAACATAGATCTACAAAACATATATTTTAAATTTTCATTAAGGGCCCTAATAAAAAGGTTAAAAAAATGACTTTTTTATTTTTGCATGTAACTTTGTAAATTATAATTTTTTGGAAAATCTTTTTTGCATATCATTTCATAAACCAGTGCTTCTAATTGATTATAAAAAATCAGGTCGTTTGTTACAATTATAAAAAAGTTATTCTGCTTTAAAGGGCGTTCGAATACTTTCGTAAGCCACTGTATGTGCGTCGTGTGGTCGTGCGTCATCCGGTTTCCCGGCAGTAACAGTTCGCCCCAACTTGCCCCACAAGCTACGGACTGTAGAACGCAGATACGTTCCTGGATTCACCGCGCATGCGCGAGTTTTCCCGTATCAGTTCACAACACTGTTAGGATAGGCAGTCCAACCTATTCCCCTCCGACAAGTGCAAGGTCCTCCACCACGGAACCTCTTTGCAATGTATGCGTGTGCATCGCGTCGTGCGTTAGGGAGCGTTCATACCGAAGCCCCCGCGTGACATTTACCGCGCGGTTTAGGACTTTTGCCGCGGGGATGGAGCACGCGGGTAATAAATTTCGAGCGTGTTGACGGGCCCGCTGTGCCCACGCTGTGCGTGGCACACAAAAAAAGGTCTCTAAGGCTTCACGGTTCGTTTAGGTAAACTACCGATAGCTTTCCTTAAAGGAAATTTCCTTAAAGGAAAGCCTTAGAGACCTTTTTTTGTGCCACGCACAGCGGGGGCACAGCGGGCCCGTCAACACGCTCGAAATTTATTACCCGCGTGCTCCATCCCCGCGGCAAAAGTCCCAAACCGCGCGGTAAAAGTCACGCGGGGGCTTCGGTATGAACGCTCCCTTATGCGTCGCGCGGCACGCGGCTCTCGTGGTGGGAACTTCCCACTACTATACATTGTAACGATGAAGTCTAAGAGTGGGGGAAGAAACTAAGCGGGGAAGGTGCCATGCATAGCTCCGGAGCTACTCGTGTTGGACCCAGTGTCGCCAGGTCGAGAAAATCGAGGGGATTTAGGTACCCCTCCCTGATGATCAGTCCAGTCTACGGCACGGGCACCGTGTGTACGGTCTTAGTGGGGGACGTTGGAGTGTGCGCATGGTGCTGGAATGGGATAGTGGAAGGGGAAAAAGAGGGGAATGCGTGAGCTCCGTTTGGAGCTCAACTGGCGACACTGGTTGGAACTGCCTGGCCTAGGAGAACTATGACCACCACGGGCAACCAGATGCGCGGCCGGGTCGAGTGGGCGTAGCCTTCGGAAATCGGCCGTCGCGAGTAAATACTTCCGAGCCCTGGTCCACGGTCTTAATGGGAGATGTTGGAGTACGCTCATGGTGATGGAATGGGATAGTGGAAGGGGAGAAGGCGGAGTTTTCGGTCGATTCTGGCGACAATGCTTACGGACAGTGTTCCGATTGAACCCCCCGTTTTACACGCATACGCGGCAATTTCAGCCTCAGTAACGTAACCATTTCGATGAAATCGGAAGCTTGAGCACCCCGCAGGCTTTTAAAAAATTGGTATGATTTTATTCTGAAAAATGAATGTATAACATGTGTATTTCTGTATATTTTGTATCTCGTAGGACACGTCCTGGAGTCTTTTTGTTCGGAACAGATTGTTTCGGTACATTCCTGCTAATATAACTGCCTCAAGGCGTCAGGGCCCTGGCCGCTCTGCTGCGTCATTGTAAATACGCTACTGTCCTGGCCGCGCATGCGCGGAAAACGGTGGGTTCAATCGGAACACTGCTTACGGATCAGAATGGACCCAGGTGTGGCTCGTTAATTAACCGACTCGACTAGAAACTAATTGCCATAGCTACCTAATCGCAGCCCGCAAGATTAATTAAAAGCTCCGATGAAAGACTGACCGAACACCTCGAAGGCTCGCGTTAGATGCGAAACTGTGACAGCACTGTGATCGATGGAAAATCAAAAAATCGTTGAGTTACAAGTCGCATGCTTACGGGTTAAGAGACGACGATAAATTTAGGTGAATCACGCCAGCGAACCACGAGAGACTCTCTCGCCGATGATAATTGTGAGACACGATTCCGACCGGCGATCGGCATATACACGAAAAAACTTCGCAGAATCACTTTAGACAAAAAAATAAATAAACACAGTCGCTCGAAGAGATCGAAGGGAGCGTTGAGCGTTCGAGATCTCGAAAGGCGAGAGGAAGAGGTCACGCTCCCGGATAATAATTGTTCACCGTTACTCGATACATCGAGGATTTAAGCCGCGTTGACACGAAGATACTCGAAAGATCGATCCTTGTCCGATTTTATTAGACCGTACTTTATACGCAGAAGTATACGCGGGCCAGCCGAAATTGTTCTGCGACAGAAGGACAACGACGGTCCTGAATGGAAACGAAACGATTCCGATGAATTAGGGGAATCGTTTCCACGTGGTCGAGCACGTTTTGCAACGAGACGGATGGAGAGGGATCCAAACATTGAAGTGGAACGTGTCTTCCGAAACTTAAATTGATTATCTCGACTTTCAGTGTGTTCTATAATAATGATCGGAAACTATCCTTCAACTATTTCGTTGACACATGAGAGTACGTTTAATTTCTCCAGGAATTGCCTTTTGTAAATATAGAATTTTATATTAATGTACAAATATTACTTTATGTGTAATATTAAATATGATTCAAATTATTTTGTGTTGAAGTTACTCGGTTCTACGGATTTCACCTGGTGTGTCGGTTACTTTTTCCACTGTTCTCATATCGTGCTTGTTATCATTCATTATTTCCGCGGTTCGCAATTAGGAGATACTGTAATTTTTTATTCGGATGTTCAAACGACGTCATACTGTTCTCAGTGAAATTCGGGATATCATTTTTCGAAGAGACGCGTTTGCCGAGTGTTTCACTTTGTCGTTTCGGCCGTGCCACGCGTATACCCATTACTATAATATACATATTATTACGCATATACGTACATATATTATATATAGATACGTATGCGAAGACATAATACCGACGACACGTAGCGTGTAGAGAAACAATAAAGAAAATATGAGAAGAAAAGGATGGAGGACGAAGAGGACTCGCCACTCGCGGTCAAGAGGCGTTATACTCATTGTCAGCGTAACAATAATCCGTGCCGACTATTCGCGGACATTTTCACGCTTGAATATCTACGTCGTTCCAGTTACGACTACGAGAATCGTCATTCGTTTCTCTCTCTTTCTCTCCGATTCTTGTTCTCACGAAACACGGGCGACGCGGTCGATTAGCCTCGGGGGTGTCGTGCTCTACGTGTCCATCACGGAATTTTGCCGAAGGCGTAAATCAGAGAAATTACTCGACATCGTCAGTCAAGCGTTCACTCGAGAAATTCTGACAGAATAAATCATTTTTAATTGTCTTCGAACGCGTTCGACAGCTTTTTAAAGAACAGAAGGTTCGATATCTTGTGCTTGTAATAAGTGTCCATTTATGGGCCGCAATGATGTCTCGATGGTTTGGGATAAATGTCCATCTCAGGACCGCAATGGATGTCCCTAGTGAACACAATCCTGAGAGCTATTAATTCGATCTTTTGTACCACGTGTTCGCTTGAGAGTTCTTAGAGAGACGTTTAAGGATTTCATGAAACATAATAATATCTAACGAATCAGTGCTTCAGGTTTCTATCAGCTCTCCAGCCTGTTTATTTGAGACTCTCAGGGAAAGTCTCTAGCGACCTGATAGCTTATGCTACGTGTTATGTTGAGGGTTTATGGGAAACTTTTAATGAACACAGGTCGGAGAGCAAATTTTCGAGCCACGTGTTCGGTTGAGAGTTTCGTTAGGTAGTTTTGACGAACATTAATTTTAGAGCAGCATTTCAGTGGGTCAGCTAGAGAATTTATCTCTCGATCCCTTATTCGGGAATGAGCTTTTCCACATACTGCAGACTTTAGACCTGCTCTTCAATGTGTCGAATAACTGTCACATGTTTGACGCACACAGGAGGGTTTCTTTTGAATTCTCACGTGGATACGTAATTGAGACCCGTCATCCGTGAACGTGAGAATGTTCGATCAAACCTAATCTCAAGAGTAAAACTCGCCGAAATTCCGCATGGACACGTAGACAGAGTCGACTCGCGTTTCCGGGATACATCGCGTCGATTATCCGTGAAATTGATTAATCCTTCATCGCAGCGACAGTCGCGCTAACAAGACGGGGAAAATGGTGGAATATTTGGAAACGAAACGAAGTATTGCGAGACACTGCCGTGGATTTTCAAGGCAATGCGAATTCTGAATTAGAATAAACGATTAGCGGACACGCAACGTTCAAGTGCCAAATTTTTAGCGATCTTAGACACGTAATTTATCGAGCCCGAGACACCGAGCAGACGCTTAATTAGTGAACGGAGGGATAGCTGGCCCTTGAGTGGCGCGGAGTTGGCTCTTTTCAGTTCTACAGCGGGATTGTGTTGGACAGGACGGGATTGCGTTGTTTTCTTGAACATTCTTGCTGATCTTGTAATAATAAGAATATTATTTTTATGCATTTCTCAACATTTGTTTCTCTTAAAAATGTGAAAATTGTTTTAAGGAAGTATTGCAATGTGCCAGACGTTTTTAAACTTTTCTGTATATTCTTCAAAAGTAACAATTATTTATATCAATTTTATTCTTCTGTATTATTTCTTTTCGAGGGGTGATTATTAGGCTGCGGATTTTATGTATTTACGACATAAACATTCAAGGAATGTTGCATTAATTCCAATTCTGATTCAAATGACCAAGAACAAAAGTCATTTCTTGTAAACATAGTTTAACTATTTAACTATTATACATGTAAAAATGATGTTGTTCAAACTCATTCACAACTTGACCTTTTTAAAACATGCTTTTGAGGATGTCTTGCAAACCGTTTCTGTTTTTACCAACATTTTATTACTGCATTTAATGGTCAGATCAATTACTGCATTTAATTGTTTAGTCAAACGAAGAGATTTTCCAATGGAAACTAGAAAACTGAACGTCATCTAAATGCAACTAAAAGAAATATTTTGTTCTTTTTTTTATGAATTGCATATTCGCAATGCAAAAACGCAGTTCTGAATGAGGAGTCACGTCTGGTAAAATGCAGAACCGTCTGAAGAAAGAGCCCGGTCTCCGCCGTCAAGGGTCAAGGGTGGCTCGTGACGACTGAAAACGAATGATTTGTACATTAGACGAAGCTGATAATGTGATTCGTCCTAAGACGGTTGATGAACGCGCGTACGGTCGATTTGACGCGAGTAGACGTTGTGATAGTTGCGTATCGTTTTCGTACACGAGTCGCGTGCGGTAGGCGTTTTCGCAGGACGCGCTGCAATCGATTCGATTCGAAGGGTTTCCGAGTGGTTGCCAATGAAACGTTCTCTATTTTCCGATATTTTTGTAGGGGGATGAGAAATATTGACGGTAGTTCGTTATTTCGGTTCGTTTTCGTTCGATGTCTCAACGCGGCGCGAAGCGAGGACAAAGAGCCGCGGGAACTGCGAAACTATATATACATATATTTTAACAATTCGCAACAATTTTTCCGCCGCATGACGGGGAACGTCGAAGCAGCATTTTCGAATAAAGTTTCGGACAAACTTTTCCGTCGAACCAACCGGTTCCATCGGTGTAATTTAACATAATAGGGGATCGTTCCGGGTCCTCGTTAGCGGATAGACGCTTGTCGAAGAGTTTCGCGAGATGTGTCCTTGTGGCAAGCAATACGAAGAAACATTTCCGAAAATTGAATATGTATTACGAGAGAACATTCACCGAATAATCCCTTTCAACGGATACTTGTTATTACACTTTGAAGTATACCGAGAGTGTTTCTACTTTTACCGTAGGCTATTTTGTCATTAAGAAGTATTATCGAATTCACGAGGTACGGCGGTGCGACAGGAAATTTCGTGAAATCTCTTTGATAACGATATCAGTGATGTTGCGTTCTCGGCATTCATTTTTCCTCGCGGATACATCGGGAGGACCGAACTCTCGCGATGTCAAATATTGTACTGTACACGAGTCTCTAGAAAATAAATTCTTTCGCCGAGAGTTTCCTGGTAGAACTTACCGCTTCTTTACGA
The DNA here is from genome assembly GCA_933228785.1 of Lasioglossum pauxillum. Classification (NCBI taxonomy): domain Eukaryota; kingdom Metazoa; phylum Arthropoda; class Insecta; order Hymenoptera; family Halictidae; genus Lasioglossum; species Lasioglossum pauxillum. The sequence goes on from OW121705.1 coordinate 12,746,163, forward strand.
GCCTTCATTTCGATATACTCGACACGAAAATCGTAACACTTCATTGACTGTATTCGACATTTGTATTTAAAATGTTCGAGACAGCGGGTCGAGAAGGTGTTTCAACATTAAACTTCTGATTCTCGAGAAATCGTCGATGTTCAAACATTGATAGTTTCGTTAGAGAAAATAGTACAACAATAAATTTGCACCCACAATTTCAATTGAATCGTTTGTAAAAACATTTCTTTTGAAGGTTCCCTTTGACAATGACTTTTTAAAATTTGATCTACGATTTGTTTTATCTATTTTATATGGAACAACAAAAATGTTGATCTTGTAAAATCATCCTGGTGTACAGCTCGACAAATCGACCAGAGAAAATCGTACATCAAGTTTCAATCTTTAAATTTGCGGTATACTCAGTCACGAGAAAAATTTATCGATGTTTCTACACATGTTTAAATTTTTAAGATTTTCGACCGAAAAAGAGTTCTCCACGTTTCAGTTCTCCACCGACTTAACATGCAAAAATATATAAAACAAAAAAGAACAATGTACTGCAAAGGCAGAAGCTTCGAGCTTCAAAGTGGGTCAAGGGTAAATTGTTACATTAATTTTTTTATCGAAATTATCAGAATTTCTCTCGAATGGGAACTTGAGTGTTGGAATACTCTGTGGATCCACTGTGCGTAAAAGCTTGTTTTCTGGATGGTACTAAGCTCAATGAATGTTATTCGCGGAGGAAACGAGTAAGGGATGAATAGAAATATAAATTCGTTCGTGTAAGGAAGAAATGACAATTTAGGATAGACTTTTGCAATACGTGTTAGTAGAGATTAGAGAGATAAAACCGGTTGATTTTTTCTTGTAATTGTGAGGAGAGTCCCTCTCGTCACAGCTAGAATATTAAGAGTGATACATTATAAGACTGCGGAGCTTCGCGCGTTCATAATAACTGCAGTAGAACCTCGCTCGTAGCATCCTTGTTTATTGCACAGAATCCTCGTTCGTTGCACGCTAGCGATCCCCACCACGAGTCGTCAGAGAATCTGGAACTCGTGGTGGGGAATTGTGGTGGCTCGCGTAGAAGCAATAGAAGATCGACGCTACGGATCACAGGTTACCTCTTTCGTTGCACGCAATTTCGGCCCCGTTTCGTGCAACGTGCGAGGTTCTACTGTACACATTTTCAGAGAATTAAACGATGGAAAATCCAACAGAATCAAAAGCTGTATGATTTCAATGAACCCAACCACTAAAACGATCTACGCGCGAAGTTCCGCAGTTGAATTCGATTGGTTTACCCTTTGAAAATCAATGTTCGAGCCAGGCGATTCAAACAATTTTCCGCGAGATTATGTTCGGGGAGTCTTCCTTCAGTGTCGAGCTTCATTGGAATCCCCTAATTGTAAATGAAACTTTCGCATTTCTACGAGTGTGTGAAGCCATCGAGTAACTTCGATCGCCCTCAGGGGACATGGAGCCGGTGATTCTCGTCGAATCGTTGCCGGTGTAAAATTTCTTTCGAGGTGTAAAAATAATAGTAAGAATTACAATAAAAGAACAAACGACAACGTGTCACAGCCAACCGAATTTAAAATGGATTTTTACTGATACACGATCGTAAGTAACAGCGCGGAAAAAAAGAAAGAGAGAACAATCGAATTGAATAACTTCCGTCTGCTAAACTCTGATTCCCTTCGTTGCTAAGGAGCAAAATCCTTTCGAAAATAGTCGCCGCGAAACGATTCACCGAGGAAAATCCTCCTCGACTTTTTATCCTCCGACATAAACGCGATGGGGGAGAATGAAAACTGGTCGGCGCTTGTTTGTCAAACACTATAATAATCATATTTAAAAGGAATGCGGAAACGAGCGAGACGAGACCTAAAATTCGAATGAAAAGAGAAGAGCGAAAAGGAACGAAACTATTAAACGTGTACCGCTAAACATAATCTATACATATTTAAAAATTATTGAATGCTAAAGTCATATTCGTAATACCACACCAAAAGGGAAGATAAATAAACTAAACACTAAATGAATGAATAATCGATTAACCGAATACTAAAGCTAGCCTGTAACCGATAGTTACGTAGTTATAACTTCGAGCAGTATTTATAGGGGTGATTCAGAGGTAGTGTATTAGAGATTAGGGTCGCAATCGAGATCATTTTCTCTCCGAGCTCTAATGAAAGGAAGCTAAATAACTAATTATCTCAGAATAACCTATTGAACTTAACGAAGAGCCAAGTATGCGAAAGTGTGGGAACGTTGAATGCGAAAGGAGTTTTAAGATGTGTGTACAGCAGGATGGTACCTCGGATCACGAGCATGAGGAGATTTTTGCGACAATGAGACCGATGAAAATAACAAATTTGCACGAATCTCTTTCTTCTCTACCTAATGCATTTTCTTCCCTGCTATATTTTAACGAAGAATTGTCTCTTGTTGTCCACCGTTACACCAGACGTCGAAGTCGTTAAACAAACTACATAATCCCGTGCGATAACGAAGAGTAAACTGAAGAGTTCCGAGTGATATAGCATGAGAGAGAAAGAGAGAAAGATTGGGAGAGCCAGGGAGGGAGAGAAAGGGAGAATGAACGTGTGAGAGCAAGAAAGAGTGCAAGAGAGAAAGAGAGAGAGAGAGAGAGAGAAAAGAGAAATAAAATATTTGCGTTACCTTGCAAATTAGAAGTGAATAACAAAAACTGAAGGAAAAAATAAAATATTGAAAAAGATACTCCCTTTTCCGTAGACCCTGGTGGGACGATGCAATTGAACTGACTCACCCTCGATCTCACTTGATTTTTAATTATGCCTCGACAACAGCCTGGCCTGATATTAGTAAATTCATATTGAAGAACGTTAAATAAGGTAATAATAATAATAATAATATTAATGATATATAAATATATATATATATATAAATATATAATAATATTTAAGAGTAAGAATAATAATAAATTTGTTATATTTCTACGCTGGGCTCTTTTTCGAGGCAGAAACGTTGATCGATATGAAAATCCCTGTTAACTGGTGAGCACATAATCGCCGCATTGTAATATTATTAACATTATTACGTTATTATGAAATTGTTGAAATAAATGAAATGAAAATAAACGTCTTCCATTTCCTTCTTCTCTTCGCTTTTATTGCCGACCACGCTTTGGTAAGACTGTCATTTCACAAGCTTCCGGAACCAAACACACAACAACGATTCATATGCTAATTTATGATATGCAGCAATAGAAACGATTCACGTTGATTTATATAGTTCATCTGTTGCACAATAATGGCAATAAATTACATTTTAACTGTAGACAGAAATTATAAATTGAATATTTTATATCTAATTGGAACACTGCGGATTGGTTACATTTGTGGCAAAAATGACATCAAATGCGAAACAGTAAAGACATTTCAGGGATTGAAAAATTTTAATTTCCATCTCAAACTTGTTATTTTTCATAAATATCTGCAGTCTACACAAAAGGAACAAATACATAAATTTCTGTTAGCCAAAATAAAATGTCGTATTTTAAAAGTAATACACACATACTGGAACATCTACAAACATTTTCAATACAAAAAGTACATTAAAGTGGAATGTATGTAAGTATTGATACGTCCATAAGTGATGATCGTTGTGATATGAAGATTTTCTTTTTCGATATGTATTTATAGATTGTCTACATGTTTGAAGATGGATCGTGGGAAAGGTTCGAAATTGCGAAATCAAAATAAGTACTTACTTCGTTTAATAATCTTTATTTCCTTGTAAAAAGAACTACCTAACGATCTATCTTAAAATTATGCCTACCAATGAAAAATCGATATCCTGCATGAACATATTCGCGGCGTTTCTCATGCATATAGTAGAGTACAAATTTTTCCGGCTCAACAATATTTCTTTTCCTCGTATATTTTCTTTTTGTACATACACAACGTAAAGCTAAATCAATGTACATTCGCTGGCACGATCATCTTTTTCTCTAGTAGACAAGAGATTTAACTGTAATTCAGAAGAGGTCGGCTTACGCAACTTGAAATGTTTCTCGAGAGTACCATTGGAAACGAAAGATTTCATATGAAGGGCGTAACGTTTCGGCCATTTTGTTTGGAAGGGTTTCCGAGAATTGATACATTTTCTCGCCTACGGAAGAGATCTTCATGCGAGGAGCAAACCCATAATGAATAACGTTCGACGCACACGTACAAAATGAATGAATAAACGAATTACTTTTCTGGCACCTTGAATATATAATTCAGCACAATTTATTGTCTACATAAAACTATTTCAACACACTTCTTACTATTCTAACAATTTATATTTATGTTTATTATAACATTCTTTGATAAAATTTCAGAAATATTGTTCTCCGCTGTGAATAAAAAACGAAAACGAGTGAAATGAGTTTGCACGAACCTGCTGACGTGCTTAGTGAGTGATAGTAGTGTCCTAATGTCTGATGTTCGGTTTCAATGGTGCAGAATTCACGGAATTTCTTTAATTTTCGAATGGAAGAAACGACTGAGGGCAAAACTGTTTTTATGGACTAGTGCTGTTCACGCTTTAGCGACGATGCACTTTTGTGCGATGAATTTCAACACGTTCCACACTGATTGTTGCAACGCTACTAGAATAACTCGATTTATTTTGATCCAACGTTAATCCCGAACAATTATCTTTACAGCTAATACGGAACAACGTATCGGCAATTGCATGTGAGAATCAATAAGAGAATTTTTACGGAAATCATTCTACGGGTAAACAATTACTCCGGTTTGCGAAGATGAACTTATATTTAAATTCTCATCAATTCGAAATAATACTTTTGAAGAGAGAAACATATTTCGTCTAACAATATAATCGATCGGACAACCGCTTAAATATATCTGAAATGCTCATGCTTAGTTTTCACATGAATATATAAAATAACATTAACCCCAGAATTCTAATATTTTTATGGCCGCATTTATTATCGTTAGTTGTAACAATTATAAATGTATGTATCCTTAATACTTATTACACTTTTTAAAATCTAATTAACTGTTATTATATTTTACATCGATGCCAAGGAGAAGAGTTTAAAATACGTAGTCAACGTAAAAATACATTAGTATTCTAGGGTTAATTGAAGATGTCAGTGACTTTCCTATCTTCAAACTCTTATATTGAACAATTAGCTTTCGTTATTTTCCTGGTGGAACTAAACAGGTATAAATTCCGGAAAAATATCTGCTGTATATCATTGTTAAGAAACTGAATGTCTGTATAGACATCTTTCATTTTATTATTAAAATTTCAATGTACCGTTTTTCGTAAATAAAAGGAAACCACTTTTGAAGTTCCAAGGAATGTGCAGAATTTCGTAGTTAGACTGCGGATTTTATGCGTTTGTCACAGAAATAAGTGGATAAAAATGGTAACGATAGAACAATTGATCGACAAAATAATAAAGGACGAAAGAAACTATTCTGCTCCAGAAAAATGTTAATTTTGCACAAAGATCTGCAGTCTATCCTCAGGATATTAAAGAATATGGTTCTACGTGATCGTTAAGATGATCTTCATTCGCGTGATATAATGACTGACACCTTCAATTGCACTTGAGCCGTAAGATGCGCGTAAAATCGTCTCGTCGTGATTCTCATACACAATCATTCGTTCGCATTCTCGAGTGAACAACGCTATAAAATATATAGAAGTAAAATGTATAGAAATGAATAAGCATCACCTAGTTACTCCACTCTCGGGGACTAAATTCTAGTTATTGTATCTTGTTCAAGGAAGACACGTGTCGCTCTATCAAGGAGTGTAATTCGTCGCTCTGATCGCGAGCTATGTTTGTTCTCTCGTGTACGTAATGCAGGCCTGGGCAACTCTCTCTGCTCCTGGGTCCTCCCCACCAAACTCCTGTGGAGTGTAGGAGGGGGTTGGGGAGATTAGGAGTGTATAGGAAGCAGTATTCACGTAGTGACGCGAGGCCAGTGTCGCCAGATCGAGGAAATCCAGAGGAATACAGTTTACCCCCTCTTTGATAACCAGATTAATACGCGACAGAGTTGTACAGAATTACAATTGAATTACTCCAGGCATTATAATTACAAAGTAATTGAATTACATAGTAAATCAGTCATATTGTAATTTATAATTCAGATCTTCATTGAATAAATTACAATGTAATTCGTAATTGCAATTTCAGTACAATTCTAAAATACTTTGTAATTAAATTACAATGTAATTCGGAATTGCAATTGGAGTACAATCATAAAATACTTTGTAACTAAATTACAATGTAATTCGTAATTGCAATTGGAGTACAATTATAAAATAGCGTTACGTATAATATTATGAACATGGACGAGGAATAGAAATTACGCCGCATAGACAGCAAACAAGAATATGAAGATATGAAAGAAAAACAAAAATATATCGCACGTCAAAGTTCTGGGCTATAATTTGGAGAACTGTATTTTCATTATATTGTATTTCAATTACACATCTGATTAAAATAGTTAGTAATTGAATGAATCGAAAGGTTTGAATTATGTAATTCAGTTACGACGTAGTTGAATGACTATATAATTGAAATACAATGTAATTCAATTGTGTAATTGATGTTGGAGTATGCTCATGGTGCTGGAATGGGATAGTGGAAGGGGAAAAGGAGGAGGATTCTGGCGGCACTGCGCGAGGCGAAGCACGGTAGGGGCAACATGAAATAGTTGATAGTGGGGGAATCGGTAGTGGTAGTGGGAGTCGTGAAGCGACAGCGGGGAAGAAGTTGCCCGAGGCCTGACGTAAATATATTGTATGTAAATACGTCGTTTTCGCGACACAGGACAACGAATCGCAAAGGTTTCGATGAGTCTCATAAAAAACCATTGGCTTTCCTTCGCAATATTCGCATATCAAATCGATAGTTTACGCTTCTCTCTTTTTGTTTCATCATGCCAGAATTTCCGGTTCGCGTCGACGTTACAATTGAACATTCGTGAAAGTCCGGGTTCGTCGTTCGGACTCGGTCGGGATTCTTGTTTTACAATTTATATTATGTTTCTCGAGTATAAAATTATCAAAACGACATGCAATTACTGTTTTCGCGGAATGATTCCTTCGAGCACGTATACGTAAATGAATACCTCGGCGGTTTATTTTTCTTTGTTGGCAAAATTGCCACGTTCTCTCTCGATCATGGCGGAGAATTTCCGTGGCAACAAAATGAAATCCTTTTTTCCGTTCCCTTTTTTTTTCGTTTCGTAATATATACAATATAACATCACTCGTAACAACGGGCTTTGACTCACGAGGCACAACTGTAGGCAATCGGTACGAAAAAATCAACGATCTTTAACGAGCAACCATAAACATTCTTTGCAAGTGGAGCAAACGTTCTATTAGAGAAAACATGACCGTTTAACAATCATCTGCGCAGTTATGCATGTATGTGTGAATATGATATTTTCCGTATATATTGATATACGATACACTTTTTTTACCTTTATCATTTCATTTATAACGATTAAGAACGCAGGGCCGTGACATTGTACTTCTAATGTGCGTTTTCGTATCAGCAAATCTTCCACGAAATTTTTCGTTACAATTTATTCTCTCCGTCTGATAGATCATGGGAAAGCGTGTAAAGAAGCGACACTAATTTTTCGAAAAAACATTAACAAACTTTCCGGACGAATGGATCTTAAAATTGATTGTTATTCGATAAACTTAAAGTCGAGGATTATTTTATTTTAACGCTCGGTCAGGTGCATTTGGAAAAGAAGCATTTCCACAAAAGAGTCAACATTCAAGCAACGTAATTTATCCACGTATATATTTTTATATCAGAATAAGAATTTATGAAATGAATAAAAAGATTGCCATGCATTTATAGACTAATTGCGTCTGACCAAAGGTTAAAATATAATTCAGTATACATATGTAGAATAAACTTTATCTAATAATTGGAAACATTGCACTTCTGGATATAATAATTAGACCGTGGATCTTTATGCAAAATAAAAACTTGTAATAATTTCAATAAGTCGGAATTAATAGGACAATACATCATCATACGATGAAGAATCATAAATGCATAAAATCCGCCGTCCAATAATCAAACTTGTAAGCGATCTAATCATATATTCTCATTTTCAACCCTCATGCACTCCTCAAAAATAATTGGACAACAGATTCTCTGTTAATATCAATCCATATTCGTTATACAGTTTAATTCAATCAACTGCTTTACTCGTAACATCATATTTCAATAAAATTCTTCAGACAATGGCACAATCATAGACTGACGAAAAATTGTACAGTATTTAAAGTACGAAATAGATGGATTTTCACCCGACGAGCGAATGAGGGGTAAAAGGTGTGAAACAAGTAATTTACTAGTAATTAACTAATTTACTTATGGACATCGTCATGCCTGCAGCGAAATGCTTAGACGTGAAATTGCTGTTTAAAATTATTTACCGATTTTGTTATTGTCTAAACGAAACAGTCAGGTTATAACGTAGCTTGCAATGTTCTCGAAACCAATCTCGACGAATTGGCAAAACAGTAGAAAAATCGAAACACATCGGCCAGTCGGTGAATGGATTTCATCACGGCTCCCCGGCGTTTTCACAGGTTTATAGACCTGTCCCATGTTGGATTATTATAATGGCGACGGTAATTCGCACGATTAATATCAAAATTATTTGATATCTACGTTCTATGTTTATCCGGTTCCCGATATTACCCAAGTTACTCATCTAGAACAGGCGATCAATGGACATTGATTTTAACGGTGACTTCCTAAGTGATTAATTTTTTTTTAATCTTTTTCATTGGATTTAATCCGCGTCCGTATCAGCATGCTTACGACAAAGGTTCCGAAGGAAGACAATTAATCGTGGAGGCAGCCATGATTAATTCTAACAATATAAGACATCGTCGGCCGAAGCCTACCATACTTCTTTGACGATCGACGGTCAAGTAAAACGTGTTTGTAACCTTTTAGAAACTGAATGGATCACGAAAATCGTTCGCGGTTGGAAAACCGGAATTTCGGAAAACTTGGATCGTCACGCAACGAAACGGAATTCAAATGGATTCGATATTATTAGCAGTACTCTAACGCTTAGTTTAATTTAATTTATGTGGTACGTTATTATGCAACGAGTGCCATTGAGCTTTGTTTTCTTGACGAATTCATAAGTTGCGATCCTTTAACGTTGATAGTCGTTCACGAGTATAAAACGAAGAAACGATCAGTTGTTTGCAAATGATCGACGGTGGAATGCTGAGCGTTTTGTTTGACAACTTTCATGACGTTATCGATTCACAAACGAAGTTTTATGCGTGTGTTAGACGGAAGAAGAAGACGGTATAATCGTAATCGCAAGGAACGAAGTAAAATCGACAATTGATCGAAGCCGCGTTTCGCAATTTCTTAAATGGCTTCGTAAACTTCGCGATCATTTGGAAGAAAAAATGTGAAAGAATATCTGCGATATTTCATCGGGCAGTTCAATATCGACTGAATCGTAAATCAGTTTGTGTACAACTGAAAGAATAAATACGATCGTATTCAGATCGTAATGATGTTTCAGAAAAATTATTGCGAGGGTGGCACGCAATTTGTAATTTGCTAAGTTCCATGGAAATTATTTTCCACGATAGATCTCTATAATATGATCCTGGTCCACGTACTCGAATATATGCGGCGCGTCCATCAGGATCCCGATGGTTCCCGCGGTTGTTACGATGAAGAAGATGTACAACTGTAGTCGGTCAATTACCATTGCTACGTACTTCCAATCTTCCCTTGTCTGCAAACAGTAAACAAATTATAGCTGAATACTGTCTTCTGATTTCGGTCGATTCGATTAACCACACCTAGTTCACAAAATTACATTCGATTGAAACATTCAAAGACTCTCCCTGATCATCCCTCTCGCGCTCACAAACTACGCCTTACCTGTATGTACAAATCCTCGTTTCTCAAGTGTTCAGCAATAAATTCGACAGCCTCGGTAGCCTTGCTAGCTTCCGGGCTGAGTAGCACCGAATCCGAGCTCTCGGATCCCCTTCTATCAGCCAAACCCTCTCCTCCAGCAGCGCTCGAACCGCTGGTGGTATGAGGAACCTTTCTGTTGATCTTACAGTTCGGATGATGAAGATTGGACAGCTCCATGACTTCCATCTTCGACTTGGCCAACGAGCCTGGCAGGTGTTTCGGTAACTCTGTCGGGCTTCCTGAGTAAGTAGAAGTGGGCAATGTCACGTTCGGTATCTCCATCATCCACCTGAGCCTGGTCTTCTTCGGTCTTCTCATCAGCAATATGGTCGGCAGATACTTGAGGAAGATCTTTCTGATCAACTGCGGCATCCTGTGTGTCCGGGGTCCACGGAAGTTCCAGTTGATGATGATAACGGTCACCAGAATACTGACGGTGTTCATGATGAAGGTGAATAGGAGGTACTTGGCGATCAACGGTAGCACGAGCGACGTCGGTGGCAGGATTTTGCTGACCAGCAACAAAAACACGACCAACGATAGTAGAATACTGATTCCCAGCGTCACTTTCTCGCCAGCTTCCGCGGGAAGATAAAAGACCAGCACGCAGAGGAAAGAGATCAGAACTGTCGGAAGGATCAAGTTCACCGTGTAGAATAAAGTCTTGCGTCTGATAATAATGTAGAAGGTGATGTCCGTCTCTGTTGGAAACTCGCCCTGGTAGGTGTTCAAGTACGCTGGCACGCTAATGATGTCCCAAGTGCCACTTTTCCAGTAATCAGACAGGTCCACGAAGTCCTTGTTGTTGTAGAGGGCCAGTGAGACTTGGTCACCGTTGAAAGTCCAAGATCCGAATTTCATGATGCAGGTCTGCTGATCGAACGGGAAATACGTGACGTCGATAGTGCACGAGCTCTGATAAATCGCTGGAGGCACCCAGAGGACGTCGCCATTCGGATAAATTAGAACGTTGCTTTTGTAGCGCACTTCGTAGTTGCCGTCCGCGCTAGAAATAGGTCGATGCATTCAATTATTTGGGCGAGGCTTTCGGCTCAAAGTTTTGCGGAGCGAGTCAATAAAATTTACATGTGACCTTTTTGTTCCATGTTAGACAGAAAGAGGTGTGTTCACGCGTAGTTGTAGTCTGTTGACGAATGCAATTGATGCGATTTTACGTGGGAAATGTAATGATTGGACTGCGTTGGTTGCAGGATAGAGAAGCTACGTGGACGTTCGTTTCATTTACGAATAATTTAAGCGAGTTGCGTTTCATTGTTTTGCATTTAATTTAACCATTTTTGTCGGAAGTGCATCAAATCCATAGTCTAGTTATAATTCATGTTTTTCTACATGTATATGTTGAGAATGTGTGAAGGATTATGAAAATTCTGGTAAGATAGAAAATATAGTACAAACCATTTGAATTGAAAAAGTCGTAACAGTATTAGTTTAAAAAATGTATTTATAGTAAAAATGTAGAATATTTCTCGTTATCCTTGAACTGAAGGAATGAATTTGTAATATTTGTAATTACCAGATTCCGGATGTTTATGCAAAATAAAAAGTTTGTACTTCAATTACAGGACGCAGGAAATAAATATAAATTTATATCCTTCATTAACAATTTCAATGTGATGAAAATAATACATTAATACTCTCCGAATCTTTTAATATTTTCACTATTTAAATTAAACTTGTTCATTTTTGTTATAACATTTACAACAGTGACTTCACCGTGTAAAATTATCGAGCGGACATCTTTGTAAATAATTTCAGTAATCGTTAATTGGAAAACTTTGCAGTACGTACTTGTTAAATAACACAATATCGGGTTTCCATACTTTGTCGGGCGGCAACCTGAGTACTCCAATACCGCCATAGTCAGCTTCGTCCCATTGCAATTGATAATCCGTCCAGATGAATCTCAGCCACACGTTTGACTTCATAATTTGATTTTTCTCATTCTAGAAATCAATTAAGGTTGCTATGTATGCTACAGTTCACTATACAACGATAATAACAAAAATTGGACATAAAAGTGCAAGGTATTTATGTAAAACTTACATAAATAATAAGTTGAAATATTTTTTAACTCTTACAATAAGAAAAGATATGATTCTTCACAAAATAAAAAGTGTTGATTTTTAATATATTACTTGTATTTTTCAGCTAAAATTTTCTTGTAAAATATACTATAACTTTCTCTCTAAATAATTTTGAATAATAATATCATATTAGAAAATATAGCTTATCTACAGTTCCATCGTGTTAGAAATAAACTGACGTTCCCACTGCATTACTAAAATTAGTATAGCTAGATAACTACTCATACATGCCCTCCTATTTACATACAAAAACGTTCATGTACATATATAATACATATTTATAAATGGCCATTATGCAAAATTCCCGACAGAGTACTGTGACACAGAAATGCAGCAGACGAAATTCAGCAGAAAACAACACAACAATCTTCGTATGTGTTATTATTGCGAATATGCATGAGCGAACTGACTCGCCCATGCACGCCTTGGGAGAGGGTAAGACAACGTAACGAATAATCGAAAGAATTCGGAAGAGTTCACTAATTTCATTCGACGAGAGGCAATACGAAATAGTACTGAATCAAACAGAACGCTCGAGAAATAGAATTATTTTCGATGAGAAAATATTTGGAGGGTGGAGGCAAATAATCATAATGAGATCTCACCACGTTGATCAGCTGCACGAAAGCCAGGCCGAAGTTCACGTGCACCTTCTCCGTCATATTCTGAACTGGTCTGATGAGTTTGTTGTATCCTCTGAACAGATCTCGGACCAACCTCTCCTCATCTTCGGAGCACATACCTGAGAAACGATGACGATTAATAGATGAAACAAACCGCGAACAATGCCAGAAACGTTCCACCGATTGCGATAATGGTTTGGCGATCGCTTACCGACGCAAAAAGCCGCGGATATCAGGAGAAGACGCGCGAGCCGCAAACAAAAATGCATTTTGGGCAGGTTTTAGGTGTCCCACCCGCAGACACCCTTACTCCACGGCCACCGCCGTGGATCAATATGAGTACGCAGACGCTGGCCAATAAGTGCATTTCCTTTCTTGCCATCCGATCCGCCGGCACACACCCTGCCCCATTCTCGCGAAATAAATTAGCAACTTTTTCCAAACATCACCCCCACGCACACACACACACCAATTTCTTCTTCTGTTTTCTGTTTTCGCCTGTCGATTTTGTCGAATAGCACTCGCCGCAATTGGTCGAGTAGATTGCACTTTGAAATGCGTGGCTCGGACGCGTTTTGGAGTTCGATGTTGGGGGTGACTGGGCAGGGTCCCTCGCGGGGGGTGAAAGCTTCAGATGCGCATGCTCCTTGTTCCTTGAGATCGTCTATGAACTGCTTTATCGAGAGATTTTGGACAAATTAGGGTTGATAATGATGATTACAATGTAGCTGCGGTGAAGACCACAAATAAACCACAAATGATAACTCCGAAAAATTATTATTCGTGTAGTTATTAAGACAGAGTCCAAAAAATCTTAAGAAGCATATGATTTTATATTTATTTTAATTGGAGAAATACTAACAAAAGATGTATACTAGTTTTATAGAAATCTCTGTGAAATGAGTATGCTTTGAAAGTTACTCTGTATCTCGGGTATCATTACCCATTTTTACTATAAAAATAGATGGTAAAATAGCCAGGTACTCGACAACATCGTTGGCGAAAGGAATTTTTCTAATCATTAAACAAGCAGAAATAATTAATTAATTAATCAATTACATTGTTAAAAGTTGCATTACATCTCGAGTTCTATTAGCTGTTCTTACTAAAAGATTAGATGGACAAGTCAAGGGAGTGCTTGTTGACACCATTGATAAATGGAATTGTTATAACCATTAAATAGCCAGAAATGATAAATTAATCAATACATAATTAATTATGTCAGCGATCGAGATCTAGCGAAATTAGTTGGGGTGGGGAGAGTTGCGCATCGCTGCGTACGTGCGCATTTGAGCTCGGCGAGCGCGCTCAGTCGGTCAGTCGAGCCGGGGACGGGGACTGCGACAGGAGCGGACGGAGTCCAAGATCAGGAGAACTATGGACTGGCCTGGGGATGACCAAGATCATCTAGAGGTTGACCAAGGCTCCTCCAACACTTGTCTACCTACTAGCTTCAGCTTGACCTTTTTTTTTGATGAGGGTAATCCGCCTTATAACACGGGGTGGGCCAAGAATTCTTCAATGCTTTCTTTGTTTAGCCTTGGCCCACCTTCAGCATATCTTTTCAATTATTAATCTAATCTAAACATACAGTTTCTGCATCAGTTCATTCCTGATTGCTCCTCTGAAAATTTATATTTCAGGTTTAAAATTGCTACTCCTCTGATCAGAGTCCCTCAGGGGCTCACTCACGGATGAGGAACGTAAGTGAGTACGGGTGTCGCGTACCCGAAGCGCCTACTCGTCGTAGGTTTTTACGGAAATATATTCTATAATTGTCCCGATCAGGAGACAGGTGGATTCTATCGATTTAATCATATGTTTTCGCATTTTTTGTCAATCTAAATGTAAACATTGTAAAGTCCCATATTCAAACTATAATTTAAACCCTCAACCGTCGCAGTATTCCTACAGGAATACATTATAAAACCGCTTCGAAGAAACCCCTTAATAATCGAATGGTGTAAACAAACATGAATTTAATTTTGCAGTACTTTTGAGTTTATTATACCATACCTTTTTAATGTCAATTTATTAAACGATCAAACAAACTTACCTGTACATGTGAAAGGGCGACTGTATACATCCATAATCTCGAGAACGAGGCGAATAAAATATAATTGTTGTCAACCAAAAGAAATTTTAACAATACTGTTTAGTAATTTTTATGTTAGGTAACGTGTATGTTGGAAATGAGTTCAGACTTGAAATCTATTGTATAAAGGTCTTACGGTTTGGCATAATTTTGTTTAGTCTAGTACACGGAAAATCCTTACAATTCTTCTACTATTTTACTATGATTTTTAACATTACTGATAACTGAAGAATTCAGGTTTGTTAAAAGACGTTGTGTATCCTTCATGCTTCATTGCGATTATGGATACTTAATATAATATGGTGATAATAACACAGACGAGATATGCTATGATATGATAATGGCACAGAATAAGTGTGAAGCAATTCATTGTTAGATGAAATTTTCTCATTCAACAACTATCCATACCAAAGTTTTCTTTCTTATAGTCTGAACTGGTTGGACGAGTTTACTATATCCACTGAACATATCATGAACTAACGTTTGATGTTCGAAAAAGGTAGCTAACAAATGATTAATTAAGAAACGAACTACCAACAGTACCAGAATTGTTCCCATGATTTCTTACAAATGTAAAAAAACCATGAACACTAAGAGATGAAGTATTAGTTACAATAAAAAATGCATATTGATTTTAGTGGTATCACTTAGAGATACCCTTACTGTACTATGAGTAAGATCTATCAAACAGATTGGAATTAACAATATGCTACGATAATATAGCTATTTGTAGATGACCAAGATGATTTTTTTCATTGGAACGGAAATGTTGAAAGAGGACTTGGGCATATTACTATGCAAGTTTATTTTTCAATAAAAATTTGGGATCGAATTGCTACTGGTTTTCTTTTTTATATCGCAACTAAAATTCTTTACCTTTTCGGGTGCGTTTCGCTATTTAAGTTTCACAGGAACAAAGAATTTGAAACATTGTTAATGATTTATGTATATAAATTATATATTATCAACTATAAGATGCAGCCCAACATGAGCTCAACACTTTTCGTGCCAAACAAACATATAAATATTGATTGGCACTAAAAGGGTTTACATAGTGTTACACTATTAATTAGGCTTTCTATCTAATGCCCAATCTTTGAATTGTGCTAGTTTTTCAAATGGATCTTTTGTGATATCGTGATCCACTGACGAAACTGAAAAACAATGATAATTAATATAGCAAACGAATTTAAAAATATCAGAAATTTGATACTAACTCAATTAATAATTCAATAATTACTTACGTACGTAAAATAGCGATACACCCTGGATCATGACAATCGTCCGAAAGATGTGGGTGCGTAAACTAGCCATATTGAACAACTTTTATTCAATCAAATTGCAGATCAACAGAAGTACACAGACGTCGTCCACTGTTTACATAACCTTTCTCGTCATCCAATTATCCAGCGCCTGTTCTGAAATTTGTTAGTTAGGTTTGTAGAATATTAATTACATTTTACAATTTTTTAACGTAACTTACACTTGGAGGCAGGCAAATTACATACGTCTTATGCTCTTTGATCTGAGGTTAAGTAACGTGATTGAACGTGATTGCGATCGCGCAAGATCATGAAATAGGCAAATTACAGATGAGCATGCTTCATGCATGCAATGGTTCACTATTGGTCGAATAATCCAGAATAATCGTCTTAGAGTTAGTACGAATACACTTTACCAGCTATCGTCTGGCGCGCAGATTTAATTGTGTTAATTTTTGTTATAATAAGCTTAATCATACTGTAAAGCCAATACAGATTTTCTATTTTATTAGTGCAATTCTATTATGTTAATCTCCGATTTTAGAATGCAGCTATTATAAAACGTTTCGATCAAGAAATGCTATTACAGTCTATAAGCTAATTATGAAATTGTAAAGATGCCATCATAAGAAATGATTTAATAAATATCTTTATATATATTATATTATATTAGGTTGGGGAAAAAGAAATCCATCATTTCTCTGCTTAAGATAACGTAAAAATAATGGATTTCTTTTTCCCCAACCTAATATTAAAAGATATAAATTTTGTTTTTACTCACGCGTTGTTAGTTCTTATTAAAATTTATGCTTTTTCTTCGTGAATTGAACAAATTTGAATTGAAAATTTTTACTTCATAAGCCTGTGTTCTATATACCTCGTCTGCGATTTTTAGACTGCGAATCGTTATGCAAAAAAAAATTTTCCACATGAATTGCAACAAGCTGAAATGAAATAAAAATATATTTGCGTTGTTAATATGTTAGTTATTATGTTTAGTTGTAGTTATTTGTAGATGACCAAGATGATTGTTTTCATTGGAACGGAAATGTTGAAAAAGGACTTGGGCATATTACTTTGCATGTTTATTTTTCATTAAAATTTTGGGATCGAATTGGTACCAGTTTTCTTTCCCATCTTGCAACTAAAATGCTTTACCTTTTTGAGTGCATTTCGTTATTTAAGTTTCACAGGAACAAAGAATTTGAAATATTGATAATGATTTATGTATATAAATTATATATTATCAACTATAAGATGCAGCCCAACATGAGCTCAACACTTTTCATGCCAAGCAAACATATACATTTCGATTGACACTAAAAGGGTTTACATATTAAGGGTTATACTATTAATGATGACTATGTGAATATACTGGTGCCTCAATCGGCTTTCTGCCTAATGCCAAATCTCTGTATTTTCCTAGTTTTTCGAATGGCTCTTTTGTGATATCTGAATCCCCTGACATAACTGAAAAACAATGACGATTAATATAGCGAATGTATCCAAAAATATCATAAATTTTCCACTAACTCAAGTAATAGTTCAATAATTACTTACGCATGTAAAATATCGTTATAATCTGGAGAGTGACAGTGCCCTGATATAGCTTGGTGATAATACCCATATTGAACAACTTTTATTCAATCAAAGCGCAGGTCAACAGAAGTACACAGACGTCGTCCACTGATTACATAAACTTTTTCGTTGTCCAATCTGCCAGCACCTGTTTTGTAATTTGTTGGTTAGCTTTGTAGAATACTATTTACGTTTTCCAATTTTTTAACGTAACTTACACTTGGAGGTACGCAAATTGCAGACGTCTTATGCTCTTTGATTCGAGGTTATGTCAGGTTAAGTAACGTGATCGCGATCGCGCAAGATCATGAAATAGGCAAACTACAGATGAGCATGCTATGCTTCATGCATGCGATTGTAGAGGATCACTATTGGTCGAAGAATCGTCTTAGAGTTAGTACGAATACATTTTACAAGCCATCGTCTGGCGCGCAGATTTAGTTGTGTTAATTTTTGTTATAACATTCTTAATCTACTTATATTCTACTTTATTAGTGCAATTCTATAATAGTTCGTCCAAGGAAACATTGTTTCATTACACATGCAATATGCAGAGAAATAATACATTTGTCTGAAAAGATATAAATTTTGTTTTTACTCTCGTGCTGTTAGTTCTAACTGGTTCTTAATAAAATTTACGCTTCTTCTTCCTCCAAATTTAAATTGAAAATTTTTTCTTAATATGCCTGTGTTCTATATACCTCGTTTGCGATTATTAGACAGCGGATCTTTATGCAAAATAAAAATTTTCCACCTCAATTGTAACAAGCTGAAATGAAATAAAAAAATATTTTCGTTGTTATTACATTTAGTAGATTCAAAATAATATAACAGTATTTTTAAATTCCTCTAGTGTGTTTACTGTTTTAAATTACGTCTACTTATATTGTTATCATAAATGCAACAAATCCGCTGTTTAGTGATTATACCAAATGGGTTGGCTTTTTCGTGTGAATACCTACTGCTGATACAATCTGGTTGCTATTGATTGATTCGTTGATTCACATGAAGTATCCGATTGCACCTAATAGAAGTCGCCAGTGTCTAAATGTAAGACTGGTTGTTTTTATTCGATTTATAATATATATTGTTGCATATGAAATGTTCGAGTTATGTTAAACAAACATAACGTTCCTCCAAATGGAATTTCTCGATCAAAGTAAGCGCTATCGTAATCAACATATTCTGTCGACAAATTCCTTAATGAAAAGTATATAAATAATCATGTTTCTCCGTCCGTTGAATACACATGTTTCCAAATCATGGATTAAAGGATTCTATTCTAGGCTTCATTTATAATTTTATTTGCTACATTATGCCTGCCTGTAACAAGCCTAATTCATGCACGACTAATTGGTCGACGACGAGCTGTGTTCTGCAAAATTTCGCGCCACAGTCCTATTTGTAATTTATGGGTTGGAAGTTATTATTATACGGGTAAAGGGAACATCGTACGATGGGTTCCTAAATAGCTTTAACACTATGTTTTATTTAAAAGATAGAGTTTATAAAAATAATCGCGTTTTGACAGAAGTGAAAAAATCATACACACACGTACAACTATGTTTTATTAATTTAATCCTTATCTTAACCTATTTGTCGATCGTAGCTTACTGAATACACTTTTCATTAATGTTTTCGGCTCATGGGTTTAATCAAATTTTAACTAACAAGCAATTTTGAAAATTTTTAAATCATTCTCAACGTTTCGATCCGGATATGGGTCCTTTTCAAGAGAACTTGCGTCTGTAAAAAACCGTATATTATAATGTAGGGTAATAGATATTACCCTATTCAGTTAAACATACATTATAATATACGGTTTTTTGTTCACAGACGCAAGTTCTCTTGAAAAGGATCCATATCCGGATCGAAACGTTGAAAATGATTTAAAAATTTTCAAAATTGCTTGTTCGTTAAAATTATTCTTAAGTTAATTGTTACCATTAGGAACGATGTGGCCCACTCAAAATTCTACTGATAATTATTTAATGCACAACTATTAACAATATTGCTATTTATGGATTTATACGAAATTTTATTGTCTCACTACGGTTCTATTTACTATTTCAACAGAGATGAATATTAAATATAAAAAGTGCAATTTGATGGTTCACTTCAGGGTTAAGATACAGTGCAACCCCAATATTTTTGCAACAGAATCTTCTACATAAAATTCGTATCCTTCTAGCTTATGTCTTCCGAGAACCCACTTGAGTCTACTTTTCCTAAAAATCGCTTTCTATTCTCTTTTTATAAAGAGAAGGATTACGTCCATCCTGTTATGTACAATACATTGTAGCAACATGGCCGAATTTCTGGGCTCCATCACTAAACAAATATTTTAGGTGAAGGATAGTTTACTAATTAGGATGAGGGTAAGGGTGAATTGACAGACTCAGATGCTACAGAATTGGAATTCTGCTTCAGGCAACGAAACGGGAAACTCATGTACAATACGGGACGCTAATACATATGTATGTTGATAGCCATGTATACTTTGATATAAATATATTATACTAATATGTATAAAATACATTTATACATACGAAGAATATACAAATGGTATAAAGCTGAAGCTAAACAAAAGTGTGCTTCTTCTGTTAATAGTTTCGGTACATTCATATCGAAGATTGATATTAATATTTGATTATGTTCTTTTCACAGATATAATTAAAACGAATGCACAAACAGTTTGGTTATAACAATTATTAATTAGTGAACGCAGTTTCCATTTCATATTATCTATTAAATGTACAAATTAATTCGTAGCAGTCGCAATCAATAAATTTTTTTTCTTTAAATAATAGTCTCTATGTGTCTGGATGCTGTTGTTGTGTGTATTTATCGATTCGCCATTAACGTACTTCAATTAATAAATGAAATTCTTTGTATATACCGTTAAACAACAAATTCTAAATTGTAAACAACAATTTGATGAAGGAAGAGCAACGAATTAATTTGTGCAACTAACAGTTGTTTACATTTCTGAAGAATGGTAGCGTCTGTTAACGATGACTACCGCGACATTCCACGTGTTAACAGGTGACTGATGAGCTGGTCATTCGTCACAGGATTAAAGCTAATCTGCTCGATTAACGAGCCGTGGAAAGAATTTGTAGGATGAATTGAGAATTTCAGAAAATGAAGTGGAGTGGAAAAATAAATTATTTTAGCAGTGACGGAAAGTGCAGGGTTCTAAACTTTTCATTTACCTTTATGGAGATTGTAAAGATGTTTTCATGGGCAGTTATTCAATCAGATTATTGCTTTGGACAAACACAATAGTCTGATAAATACTCCAGAAAAAGAAAAAATTGAATAAATACATCCTCACAATTATGATAAAGTTGTGTATCGTAGATCTACTGTGAAGCGTAAATATTTTGATATATGATAAATTTTACTGTCATAAGATTTACGGTCATAAGAGATACCAGGATACCATTATATTATAGGGTTACCCCCTGTACTCGGAGTTATTTTAACTAGAAAATTAAACATTTATTCCGACCAAGAATAATTCCATTCTATATGATATTTTGGATATACCAATATACAGGGTGTGGCCGGACGGGTGGTACAACCGAGCATGGGTGATACTACATGTAAAAATAAGTCGAAAAAAAAGAATATCACTTTTTCGTTTGACGCTTCGTTTTCGAGAAAATCGAGTTTAAAGTTCTGCGAGGTTCGTGTGCTTTAGTATACATAATACAGGGTGAATTCGATAAAGCAGGACACCTAAATATCTCCGTTACTTTTCGTTGTACAAAAAAACTTCGTAGGACAAAGTTACACTGTTTGAAGGGCCACATATAACGGTGTAAGGGGAAAAAAAATTTCAAGGTCATTTTTATGAGATTTCAAGGTTATCGATGTTTTTTTTAAATGGAATGATATATTTTCGTTAACGTAATGTTGTAGCTGACAAAATAACGAATTCATGCATGTAACACAATATGCGCTTCAAATGACCTTCAACCCAGAAAAATGGTATAAATAAAATTCAACGTGTCAGATTCATTTGATGTATTTCTGTTACGCCAAATGTTCAAAAATGTTCCCTTGAGCTGCTATACATTCATTCAGCCGTGAAGTTACAGAACGTACTGCTGCGTAATTCATTTCTGAGGAAATCGACGCACAAGCCTGGACGATTCTTTCTTTCATGTCGTCTATAGTCGTTGGTGGTTCACTATAAACATCGTCTTTCAGTTTTCCCCATAGATAAAAATCAAGGGGTGTAAGGTCTGGTGAGCGAGCTGGCCATAATACGGGTCCGTTACGTCCAATCCAACGATTTGGAAACTTGTTATTTAAGAATTGTGTTACGACACGGGAAGAATGGGCCGGACATCCGTCATGTTGATACCACATATTTTCACGAATGTTCAAGGGTGTATTTTCCAGGAGAATTGGTAACGAATCTCGTAAAAATGCAATGTATTTTTCTGCATTTAATGTTCCGGTAATAAAGTGAGGCCCAATTATTTGGTTATCTAAAATTCCGCACCAAACATTGACGGACCATGGTCTATGTTTGTCGACTGTCCGTAACCACCGCGGGTTTTCAGATGACCAATAATGCAGGTTTTTTAAATTTATTTGCCCGTGATTTGTAAACGAAGCTTCATCGGTAAATAATACATTATTAAAAAATGCTCCATCGTTTATCAATTGTCTTAATCCCCACTGGCAAAAGTTTACACGATTTACAAAGTCTCTACCATGAAGTTCTTGATGAATTGATAGGTGAAAGGGGTGAAATTTGTGTTCCTGGAGTATTTGCACTACACATTTTTGACTAATGCCTCTGCGATTTGCAGACCTCGTGCGATTTGCCTCGTACTAGCATGAGGGTTTGTATTCACTGCTGCCAGAACATTAATTGTGTTTGCTTCATTCCTTACAGTCCTCACCTTTGTACGTTTTTTATTTTCGACACTACCAGTTTCACGGAATTTATTTAACAAATTGGAGTAAACGGAAACTGATGGACAATTACACACTTAAACACTGTCGACTTTCTCAATAAATGAAAATCATATCAATCTTATCTTCCTTCGAGTAACGCATTGTGAAACGTTAATCGATAAACTGATCGAGAAATCTTAGAAACTGTGGAAATCTGATAGCAAGAAGGTCTTCTGAGTAATTAGTAGTGGATAAACACGATTCTGTACGAACGTATAGGTGAAGGTATATCATAATTGTCCTGTCAACACCGAATCTGTTATTATGTTGTGTATTGCGATACATTTGAATGTATAGCAGGTCAAGGGAATATTTTTGAACATTTGGTGTAACAGAAATACATCAAATAAATCTTACACGTTGAATTTTATTTATACCATTTTTCTGGGTTGAAGGTCATTTGAAGCTCGTATTGTGTTACATGCATGAATTCGTTATTTTGTCAGCTACAACATTACGTTAACGAAAATATATCATTCCATTAAAAAAAAACATCGATAACCTTGAAATCTCATAAAAATGACCTTGAAATTTTTTTTCCCCTTACACCGTTATATGTGGCCCTTCAAACAGTGTAACTTTGTCCTACGAAGTTTTTTTGTACAACGAAAAGTAACGGAGATATTTAGGTGTCCTGCTTTATCGAATTCACCCTGTATATACACAAAGTAGAATTGGTTGATCATGATTAGGTGTATATATTCGCTGCATTTTCAAACTCGATTTTTTCGAAAACGAAGCGTCAAACAAAAAAATGTTATTCTTTTTTTCGACTTATTTTTACATGTAGTATCACCCCCTGCTCGGTTGTACCACCCGCCCGGCCACACCCTGTATTTAATAATGTCAACAATATTTTGAATAATGCTACTACGCTGGTGAGACAATTCTCGGAAACGTGACGTCATGTGTTGTTTTGACGGGAATTTATTATTATCTCGATCGTGTGCAAGACCCCGCCATATTTAATCGACGAAGCGCTGGACCAATCGCCGAGCCTCCCCACCGCTCCGGTCGCAATTCGGGGGCAATCGCCGATCGTCGGGGACTCTGATTGGGTCTCTCGCCCCTCCACCAATGAAAAATTCGCGAGGGTAGCCTCCCCACCACCGCGCCGTACCGCCGACCCTCGCGGGCCCAAGATTTCGGCCGCGGTGTCAGTAGTATACTCAAAGTCCGCGAGTGTGTCAACAGCGTGATTTGTTATCGAGACACGGGAAGTGTATAAGTGTACGGCGCGATACGGTGATCGCCGATCATCAGTACAATGACAGTCAAAGTGAACACACGGCAGTTTCATTATTTCCAAGTTTTGTGATCATGTGGCCGTGTCAACCGCGTCATTTGTTATCAAGACGCAGAAAGTTTGCAAGTGTACGATGCAATACACGGTGACCGTTATGTGGTGAGTACTGTTTTCTTGTTTCATCCTCTCAATTCTTTGTTTAAGTGAATTACTTAGTTTCCACCGATTAAAATTTTTTCTCGTATCGTGTCGTCGCCTTCTCATGGTAATTTCCACGTGTGTCACGACGATCGATTGAATTGAAACGAATTTGTTATTTGTATTTATTAATTTTCGGTACGATGTCGAGCCTTCTTTTTGTTTTCTAAAGACGTGCGGAAAAAATACTTTTACGTATACTTCGGAAGGGGTAGTGTGGGACTCGGCGGACACAGGTGTTCGGTGCTCCCAATACCCACTAAAAAAACCGCACGCCTAGGACTTTTCAAGCCCTTTCTCTCCCTCTTATGGCGGTAGACTCTTTCCAGGATTGCAAGGGTGTGGGATTCGCCTTCTTATGTCTCGATAATACAAACACGGAGTTTTGCAGTAGTGAAAAACACTAGATAAAAGATCGATCTGGGGTGCTATCCCCCTCATAAGTCCTATTTTTTTCGTTTACGAGGTGCAATTTGCATTATTTAGCGGCATGTAGCTATGAAAATAGCTACATGCGCAGTTGTATGCTTTCTAATAATGCAAATTACGCCTCGTAAACGAAAAAATAGAACTTTTGAGGGAGATAGCGCTCTAGATCGATCTTTTATCTAGTGTTTTTTACAACTGAAAAACCCCGTTTTTGTATTATTGAGAAATTAGAACGCGAATCCCGCACTCTTGCAATCCTGGAAAAAGGAGTCTACTCCCTTATGATCAGTCAGGGCCCCACTTTACGTATTTCTTCCGACTGTCTCGTGATTCGGGCTCCACCCACTCCTGTTCTTGACTCATAGTACGATATGTAGCCTAGTTTCGTCCGAACCCGGATCGGAGGTAGTATTTATGAGCGTTCAAAGTTTCACATTTTCATCATAGCAAGCGGCGTGACACGCGCGTTTTCATTTCAACCATTAGATTGTCGCGACGTCGAAGAGAGGTGGGTCGACACAGTAGTTTCCGTGCCGGTTCCAAGCCGCATAAGGTACTGTCTTTCAAGGAGTTCCTGTCTGTCTAGTGCTCCCTATGTATATTCTAATATGTCTGTTGCGAGCGCAATTCTAAGTAAGATATCTGTATTTTCTCAACATGATGTCCCGTGCGAACGGGGTCAAGTATCTATTTCGAGCCCGTCGCCTGACAAAATAGCAGTCTGACTAAGGAAACCGACAGAAGATTTTGCGGCCAGATGGCAAATGGATCGCACGGTCGGCTGCAACCGCGCGCATCAATTTCGAATAAGGTTCTTAAAGCTTGATCGAGTTTCTGGAACGTTAGCTCGCTTACCCGTGTTAGATCTTTCGAGGAGCGTTCTAGTTTTCCGTCCGAGAGTTGTCGTTAAACTGTCCCCCAAGTCTATTTTCGCTTTCTCAGTAACTTCGGTCACTGTTCGCTGTCGAGGAGCTACTTTTTTTTTATTTACACAGCTCGTAAAGAAATTCTACAATATATTATTCAGAAAATTTCCCCGGCTCTTTTCGTACGCGTTTTCAACGCTCGATTCTCTCCTGTCGGTTCTTACAACCACAGTTAAGTCTTTGGCTGCAAGGAAAAATGCCGCATGTCACAATTTCAAAAAATTTGAGTTTATGCATTAATTGAGCTTTACACTAAGGATTTACGCATTCATAAAAAAAAGTCATGGAAAAAAGTCTAAGAATATTGTTATGTTGTTTTCAACGTGAAAAGACTATTAAGAGATCAAATGAATTTTTATTTAACTACTGCTTCTCACAATCGACGCAGAATATTTTTATTTTGCATAAAGATCCGCAGTCTACTGATCAATTAATAAACATTTAAGTATTCTATGAGGTATTATATCAATTTCATATTCATAAAAAAACATGCAGGGTCTCCCAGACCACCCGTGCCACCCATTTATAATCTAGAAAATGGGTTATTTTCAAAAATTGAAAGTGTTTCTTTTATAAATCAGATGCGTTCTATCAAATGGTGATATTTGTAACTTCCGGTCCCGGCCGGAAATAGGTGATTAAGACCGGAAGTTACATTTTTTAAATGGAACATGGTATTTTTTATTACGGATTCGGATTATATGCGAAAAACAAGAAACTTTTGTCTGAAACATCTTTTCAAGAAATGTCATTTTATGTTATTTATGTAACCTTCAAAATGAGTGTTGGCGAAGTAATGTTTTCACTATCTGTGTAATGTAGCCCAATTTTTTTATTCAAGCAATGAACTTTAATCAATAAAATATTTTCCACTTTGTTCGATGATCTTTTGCCATCTTTCTGGCATCTTTCTGGCATCTTTCTTGCATCTTTCTGGCATCTTTCTGGGTTATGCCAAGAGCAGATAGTGAAAACATTATTTCGTCAAGGCTCATTTTGAAGGTTACATAAAGGACATTTTTGAAAAAAATGTTTCAGACAAAAGTTTCTTGTTTTTTCGCATGGAATCCGAATCCGTAATCAAAAAATACCATGTTCCATTTAAAAAATGTAACTTCCGGTCTCAATCACCTATTTCCGACCGCAACCCGAAGTTAAAAATATCACCATTTGATAAAGCGCATCTGATTTATGAAAGAAACATTTTGAATTTTTGAAAATAACCTATTTTCTAGATTATAAATGGGTGGTACGGGTGGTCTGGGACACCCTGTATATAAAATGGAATTTACTCTAGGTCGGAAGAAATGTTCAATTTTCGAGTTAAAATATCTCCAACTGCAAAGATTTAACATAAATCTACAGAAAAATGTAATAATCTCACTGTATTTTTGTTCATTTGATTTTTATTGACGCATCATCTACTGACGATTATACGTTAGAACTTTGTAATGAATTCATCAACAGCAATACTACTACTGGCAGAAATTGTTCGATCAAACAAATCGAGTGTCTATCACTGTCGTTATTCATGTTTTCAACGTGAAAAATCGTTCCATCAACGATAAAAATGAATAAGTTCGGTTTTTTAATAATTACCGAGACAGCAAATTACATACTGATGTCCGCAAAATATGTTCCTTGAACACAAAACGTGCAGACCTGTCTGTCTGCAGTGCAAAACACGTCATTATTGGGTCTACGAGAATTGTAATCACAGAAGCAAAGTTTTTTTTATAAATTTTCAATCTGTCAAAAAACCGATAATTAAAATGTAAACAAACAAGTATAAAATTGGTTCATCACAATTTGCCATTGCATCAACGAACTGTTCGATCGAAAAATAAATTAGACGGCAACGCAATTAAAAAGAAGTAGTGAACGGATTAAATATTAACAAGAAAATTATTTTAAATGTTATCGCCATCGCAGATTAGTGGAATCTTGGTTATTAATAATGTTGTGTATTTTTGATATATCATACGATTTTCAACGTGCTATAATAGTATAACAATCGAATTATTATACAACAATCCGATTTGTAAAAACGCGAAACGTTAGAAATGTAATAAAACGTATACAGTTAATATAGTTTATGAAATATTTGGAATGTGCAAGGCATCTATTTGTTATATGCAAAATTGCGTATCAAAACTGAAATTCCATACGAGTTTATATGGATTCAGAGGTAACACAGAGTTTTAAATCTACAATTTATTGTAAAATAATATTTATTTCAATATTTTCAAGGCCCGGGTTCCGCGGTGTATTCTGATTTAATGGCATGATGAATCGCTTCGCTTGATGTATAAACTCTTCATCAACGATTAATCTCCGAAGAACTAAGGATCTATATACCGCGGAGAGCATTGAAAAACAGTTGGTTACGTGGAAAGATTGATATTGGAAGCGCGATTGGAATCACTGAAACATCTTATATTTTCCAACGATTAAAAATCGAAATTCCACACCGATTTGAACTCGCTCGCAGAAATGGAGGGAATGGATTCTCTCGTATACGGCGTGTTCGTGCGTACAGTTTCTCACGTGAATGACAACCGACGACCATACTTGATGATTATAGAAACTCCTCCGCTGTGCGTCATAAAGGCATCGCGCAGAATGCTTTCATTTCCACGGTTTCAGATTACAATGAAGCGTGCGAGTGAAGAACTTTCTACTTCCAGCGATCATTCTTTCTATGAATGCTAAGAGTCCTTTCTAACGTGTCTTAGAGTACGATTGACGAAGAATCCTCCTTTTCTCTCGTCTCCCCTTCGAGGAGCTTTGTCGGTTCTATTTGCTAGTTAAACTTTCAGTTTTCGGTCCCGAATAATCGACTGCTATGCAAATTCGTATTTTTATTGGCCGCTAGACTGCAGATTTTACGTCTTTATGGAAAAGTTGAGCAGGTGCAATTTGAGACAATAGAATTTATTGATACCAATGTATTATTCTCGATTAAAGTTAGTAGTGAGTTAAATAAATTTCTATTCTGCTTATCTTGAAATGTAGAACATTTCTATTTTGTCACGAGTTGTAACATAAATACGTGTGGTCATGTTCGGTGACTATTTTTGTTTATCAATAAAGTACAAAAGTATATTCTGTCATTTGTATAATTCTAAATCGTTAAAAGTATTGTGACACCACAATCAATGTTGGGCAAACTTTATTTTAAATAATAATCAAACGTGTGTTTTTAAATGCAAATAATAACTTTTTTATTAAATTTTTATTAAACTTTTTTATTAAATAAATTCCAAAAATGATCTATTATTAATGAATAAAAATACAATTTAATTTATTATTTGTTAATACAAATAATAATTGCACATTGTATTTGTACATAACAATTAACTTTATTATTTTAAATAAATTCATTTAGATTTGCTCAAATAATAAATAATTATTTTTGCGTTTTATTTGAATATCCAAGCAACAAATAACTTGTTATTTAAATTTTTATTTGAGTAAATTTATTTATTGCCCAACACTGACTACAATTACTATTTTTTTTACAACTCTAAAAAGATCTCCAGTTTATTATAGTTACTAAAAAATGGATGCATGGTGAATTTCATTTGCTGCAACTGCTATGAATTGTACTGCTTGCATCTAACTGTTACTCTTTCGAACCTTGAAGAGGAGTTTCACAATCTTCCGTAACCCTCTTATTGTTGATGAATGTACAACTACCGAAACAATTCGTCGCATATCGGACGTATAGTAATCGAGAAAGACGCTTGTCTCGCTTCCACGGAAACCATAAGTAAACGTAATCGCGTTATTTTCAGACAATATTCTAGGAATAAAGTAAAGGAGGGGCAAAAAGGGATCGTCAAACTGAATCCTCTTAACGGGCTACAATGGCACAGGTGTTCCCTGCAACTGTGTAGGTGATCTTCCATTGCCGTTCTTTCTCTTGGCAAGGATTTCGCTCCGAGCACACCTGTATTACTTTAATTTCTATTCCATCTTTTCATTTTTATCTGCACCCAACTATGGCATTAAAATTGCAATTTCTTTCGCCGTTCCATCAGAACAGGACGTACAATATATTCAAAAATTATTTGAATACTAAATTTCTGATTCTTGAAAAATTGTCAATGTGATAATTTCGCAAAAAAAGTAATTTCAGAATTTGTCACTTGGTATATCAGGCATAAATATTCTAGAAAAGTTCATGCTTTGAAATGGGTCCAAATTCATTATAAAAATAATAAATTTGAATTTAGTAAAAATATTAGAAGAATTTAATAAGACTATTATATTATTTTCAACCTATTAAACATATTAAGAAAGAAAATACGTTTCTACTCCAGTTTGTTGCAATTTAGACAGAAAATTTTTATTTTGCACAAAGATCCGCTGTCTATTTATAATTGCACCCCTTTTTTAACGAAATTATAGTTCAAATGTTGACAATTTCTCGAGAATGGGAACTCTGTTTAAACATACTTTTTTTTAAACATACATGAAATTGAAAATACCATTGCACTTTCCAATTTATCAAAATTATCGATTCAACTCCCGTTTTTGCAATTGTCTTCAGCAACTTTCGCTCCGCATAAAAATTCGTAATTCAATAAATAATAGCGAATTCATCCACGAGGGTACAATTCAGGTGACCACCACACGTGGAACTTTTTCCTAATAAAAATTCCTGTCGCATTAATCAGAAAACTGTCGAGCAAAGTGCAACTACTCCTATTCTCCGGCATTGCTCAGGTTAGTTTTATTACTATTGTGTCTCTCCCATTCTAAAGTTTCAGATCCACCCCGAACAATAGACCGCCCAGATAACGTTCAGTCCTCAAAGGGTATCATCATACGTTAAGAGTAGCCAACCGAGTCCCTATCTTCTTTCTTTCCACGTACAGTCCCTGCTCAGACAAAATACAGGTTGTCGTAGGAGGCGACCGAATGGAAACAGCCTCCTGAACATTGCAAAGGCAATTTCCTCCAACAATGGGGACCGCTTTATTCCACGCATGTGCGTGCCCTTCCTTTGAGCCCTCACGAGCAAGGGTTGAGCTTGGAATTCTCCCTTTTTTTCGGATAGGCTCTCCATCCTGTCAAAACCTGGCCCTTGACCAGGGAAAAGCGTTGAAACGATTCTAGAGCAACGAAAAAATCGTACGCTCGTAGATAGAAACGTGTGACAACTAAACAAATACGATGTGCAAAACTAAATCGGTAAAACCACTGTAGATTAGTTATACAGTAGACGTGTAATATTTAAACTGTTATAACTTCGCGATGGAGAATCGTGCAACAATTATTCTTGACTCACTGTAAAGCATAAATCATCTGCTATTAAAACTATAAATTGCTTTTTAAATGACGTTTTTATTTGAAATTTTTTATTTTTATTTAGTCAGAAAAAGTATGTTTTTACTTGTTCACAATTTACTTTACACAATTCAAGTTAGGTCAAAATAAAATTTTTCCAAGCCAATTACAAAGAACAGAAGACAAATAAGAATATACTTTTTCGTTTAATAGTTATAATCAAACTGTGGATGTTTATGCCAAATAAAAATATTTTAAATAAAAATTTACTTCATCCCTTAATAGATTTTTTAATTGAACACAGCATAACAATGTTCTTAGATTTCACCCAATTTCTTCATAAATGCATAAAAATTCGCAGTCTAGTTGTTAGGGGTGTGCGAGAACCCGAAATATCGGGAACCCGATGGTCGGGACGAGTCGAGAAGAGGTCGAGTCGGATCGGGTCGGGTTTTCGAAAATTTCGAGATTCCCGAAGAAATCAGGTTCCCGAAGATTTCGAGATTCCCGAAGATTTCGAGATTCCCGAAGATTTCGAGATTCCCGAAGATTTCGAGATTCCCGAAGAAATCAGGTTCCCGAAAATTTCGAGAATATGACATAAGACACTCTTGAAAAGAATTCGTGATGGACAACATTCTTTCAATCTCGAAAACATCTAGAATAAAAAATCCGAAACTATGAATGTATTCATTAAAACGAATATAAATGATTATTGGGTTCTCGAAATTTTCGGGAATTTCGATAAATTCGAGAATCCCGATAAATTCGAGAATCCCGATAAATTCGAGAATCCCGATAAATTCGAGAATCCCGATAAATTCGAGAATCTCGAAATTTTCGGGTACCCGTCCCGATTCCGAAAAAATTTCGTGTTCTCGTCCCGACCCGATATTTCGGGTTCTCGTGCACCTCTACTAGTTATATTCGTTTCTGTCACGAATGCATAAAATCCTCAGTCTCGTAAAAACAGGGACGTTTTAAAATAAGCCCAGAATAATTGTTAAATTTGTTGAATGTAAATTTAAACTCCTGAACTATTTTTAACAGAATGCAAGCAACATCTGCTAAGCCAAATACATTTTCTTCCTGCAAGAATGTGGATTCTTACGCAAGACAAAATATCGCAACCCTGTATTTGCAATGTAAGAGCCTCGAAGTCTCTTGTTCAGTTGATACGAACGCATCTACGATACTAAATGCATTTTCTTCATGTTAGAACGTGGATTCTTACGCAAGACAAAATACGATTCCGTGTCCGTAATGTAAGAATCTCGAAATCTTCCATTCACTTAAGATAACAGGCACAACCTGCTGATACGTTAGACGTTGTTCGACAATGCTGGTATTTGAGCACCGCATTACGGAAACTACAGTTAGGCATTCAAGCAAATATAGTGGTACATTGTGTTACGTACACCGCTGCCTCTCTTGCTATTGTTCTTCTGATTAGAGTCACTAGAGAACGGGAAAGCCTAATAGCGAATACTTAACGATTTCGAGATAAACGAACAATCTCAAGGAATACGACTTATTGTAATTTAAGCGAGATCGATATATTCAAATGATACGTTGATATACGTTCCTCAGGAGTATTCGATCGGCGAACATATTCGCAAGAAAAGGATAAAACAGAGACTTCACTAGAAGCCATTAATCTATTGTTGTTTCATAATTTATCTTCCATTATATCGATTAACTTAATGTGTACAGGGTGCTCCATTTATCTTGAACGTTTTAACACTTTATCGACAGAGCCATAACGCTAATTACTTACGCCTAATATAGGAAATGAAAATGCATGGAAGGGTGCAGTAAAGTCATTCTTTTGAATAGAAAAACTGATGTTGAATTTGTAACTAATGTAAAAGGCAAGAGTCATTTAGATTTATACAATTAATATAACAATGAAAAAATACATATCCAGTTTTAAGCAGTATAAAATCAGTAGTACATTGACAGGGTATTAATAACTTCGTTAATTTTATTCGTTCAGGAAAAGTTAATATTATTAGGACAAAGTTGAATCGAGAATATTTTCTATAATGTATTGGGTTGGCAAATAAGTTCGTTCGGTTTTTGTGATTTATTCCAATGTAAAAAACCAAACGAACTTATTTGCCAGCCCAATACTTATTAAGGTTTTTTATTGTAACGACAAATTCGTGTTATCATATTATTTTAGCGAAAAGAGTACTTGTAGAAGTCTATACATTCTTTATCTAAAGATAAGTAATTTATTTGGAACAAGTAATGAAATACTTTATAGTAGCAGTAGCTTATTTATTAATAGGTTTATAAAAAGAGCGATACTGCATCAATTGGCGTAGAATTAAGCAACATAAAGTTGCTCGCGCATTTTTGGAAATGCAATCAGCTCAAGAGTTTCACTGTGTTATGTTAACAAAGTGTCGAATGCAAATGCTTTCACGATTTTCTTTAGCCACGGATTTTTCGCAAATCTTACCGCGAAGATCGGTGTCCCGAAGACTCGGCCAACATAAACGAGGCGTGATAGCTTATGGAGGATTTCGCAAGGTGGCAGGCTATGCCCTCCACGAGGTATGACGATCCTTTAGACCTTACGTTCGGCGCATTGCACTTTTATTGTCGAGCCTCTTGTGAACACCCATTCCTGCGGGGATGTGCAGTCTTCGGAGAATTTATTAAAACCCGCAACTCGTGCATTTCCACTTCCATTTCATCATGAGAATAAGCTGGTCGTGGTATTTATGAAATTTGACTCGAGTTATCTTGTCGATTGACTGTTTTTTATTCCTTTTGTCCATTCCTTTTTCTTACCTACAAGGTACTTATAAACAGCTGAAATAGTTTATCTAATTTTTAGACACGTCTTGGATAAAACATTTTTAAATAGAATAATTGGTACACTATTTCACTGATGTACTTTACGTTGCTTACATTTTAAAACTGCATTTGTAGTACATTTGTAATTATTTTATTAATTACTGCGTCAATGCAACAGATTGCAGCTTGCGTACGAAAAAATTCATTAAAATTCATTTGACAGTTTCCAACGAAAATTCACAAAAATGTATTTATTCACATATGAAACAGCATTTTTAATATGTTCTATATTGCACACTTTGATACGTTCATCATAAGAAAAATAATGTTTTACTTGATGTTGAAAATTAAATAATCATTTGTAGTTGGTCAACTATTCATATAAAATAATGTTAATTCTACAACAGGATACTCTCGTGTAGCACAGTAAGAACGACTATTTTTAGCAAATGTGAAACGAGTACCACAAAAAAGATTAATTTAAAGAGAAAGTCCGCAGCTACGTAAATTTACAAAGAAAAGCGTGACAAAAACATATTTCATTTTGTGCATTCTGAAGTCACCTCTGGCGTGATAACCAGGTTTATGTACAGCTGCATACGTAGAGAAATAATTATAGCGAAAAGTGTTAAAAACCCTTAGAATATAACACTCTAACGCACAAACAGCGAAAAATGTTTTAATTATACAAGAAAGCTAAATAAAATTCCGAGCACAGCTTCTGAAGCTAGATTATATTTTACTATTTCTTTCAACAATTCTGTTCGCACAATAAATTAAGACGCTACTGAAGATAGCTGCTCTTTAAAACATTTTACTTTAATGAGAATATGTACTTAATTGTAATTCATTAGTAGAACACAGAATGCAAATAGGAGTTTATTTTTCTCTTTGATGATTTTATTGAGTTGTAAAGAATATGTTGATACCATTTCAAATTGCATCCATGCATTTTTATCATAAATGAACAGTAGAACTGCCTCTGCTCATTTATTCTCTTTTACGTGTGTTTCCCTCGACTTTTTAAAGGCAAGAAACTCAATTTTTCGCAAAATAAAAACAGCGCGCAGGCTACAGTACTAGTAACCAGTTTGCCAGGCCACAAGGACAGAAAAAGTGAGTCAATAGAGACGCTAAATGCAGAGTGTGTATAACAAAATCGAATTGGCTTTTTTTTCCATTCCGTTGTAGAACACACGGGGATGAACTTTTAGAACGCGTTAGGGGCGGAAGGGATCGCGACACGAGCTATATGGGATTAAAAGAATTGATACACAGGTGTTCGGCTGTGGTTTTAGCGAGATATTCGGGAAGTATGAGATATAAGTGATTAGTAGACAGCGGATTTTATGCATTTATGGCGAAAATGTATAGGTGTAATTTCCTTGGAAGAATTAGAAAATGTTCTTATGTTATTTTCAACCTATTGAACATATTAAGAAAGAAAATAAATTGCAATTCAGCTGGAAAATTTTTATTTTGCATAAAGATCCGCTGTCTAGTGATGAGCCAGAAAATTGCATCACGTCTCTTTGTCTTTTCCTTTCTGTACGTTTCTCGAAAAAATAGCATACTATACTAGCAACAAGAAATAGATTAAATCTACTTTTTTCGGGCTGATTTTCGCATTAGGGGGGTGAAATCAGCCTTTTAAAAAACTTCAATATTTTGGTGAAATATCTCGAGAACAACAATATATTATTGTGACTACCAAACGGTGCAAAAAAAATGTTTGAGTAGTCTGAATTTACGCTTTGTTAGCCACGGATCGTAGACTACAAGAAATTATGGAATAATTGCCGGTAGATGTGTTAAAAAAAATCGATTTTTTGAGAATGAAAAATCAGGATCACCCTTAAACCATTCACGCGTTTCGTTTTCTCTCCCCGAGTCCGTTTGCACCTCTCGACTTGTCCCGTTCGATGTCTTTTTTTGCTGGCTTTCGCATGCAAAGTTCATCCTTGCCTCGCCGGCAGCCCCCGATTCGTGAAAACCCGCCCCCATTCGAGCGTGTTGACTGAACGTGTCGGCGTGGAACACCCTGTTGCAAATAACGCCGCGACCTTCCTCGCCTTCGGGGCGAGACGAGAAAAGATATACGAGCGGTACACACGCGTGTAACGCATTCCCGCGTGCCCCGTTTCGTGACAGAGGCTGCGCGATGTTTCGGCTGAACCATGAACGCCGGATAACTACCGCCGTAACGTTTATAGCGTCTGAAACAAAGTGTTCCTATTAATCTCAATCTCTCAGGGAATTATACGGGGTGTCTGCGAACTGGTTCCGCAACCTAAGAACAGCTGAATCTACATGGCAACGGGAAACGTAGAAACCGGGCATCGAAAGAGTTATGGGGCTCCATAATGGGTCCTAAACAACGCTGAACTACTTCGAGTGTTTTTATAAACGGTGTCACGAGCATTGCTATTCACGTGAACCTCGGCTTTTATTCTTAATCCTTGGGAACAAAAGCACCAACATATATTAAGGTAGGTACTTAACATTTTTTAAAGAATTGGTAAATCCCCTATGGAATATGTTAGTACTTTTTGTTCCGTAAAATATAAATATTCCATGTGATCAAATATGTTTATGTAAATTTACGTATGTTCGTGATAATAAAATCCCTTTAAAAATAGAATAAAAATATTTCATTACAATTGAATCAATTGATAATAAATCCGTTTAAAAATAAAATAAAAATATTTCATTATAATTGAATCAATTGATAATAAAATCCATTTAAAAATGAAACTAGAGGGCTATTGTTGCTCGCTCGATTCGCTCGCTCGCGAGTAGGGTTGTTGTTGCTCGCTCGCTTCGCGAGCTCGCGGGCAGGACTGCTCTTGCGAGAATGTTAGTGGTACGCAATCCTAGTAGGGCCCACAGCTATTAATGTCTTTCATTTTGTGTGTGACTCTCCACGAGCCACACAAAGAACTTCCCGATTCATTAATTGCTGTATATTATTATTATTATTTATTAAGTGTACGTTTTAAGAAGATTATACGTTTTCAGGGAAATTCAATAGTTTTCTACTTATCAAAATGTTTGCTATATGGCGTCGTATTAAACCAATATCGTATGCTCGTTGCTCGCTTGGTTCCTTATTATAGCATACTAATGTTGCAATATAAATTGTCTTAATTAGTTTTTCGCAAACGATACAACTCATCATTATCCGGGGTTGCAGTATTGATCTTGGTTTTCTTCGATACTGTTAAATTAAATTGTCCCGAAATATATAAACCGCGCTCAATTTTGAAACTCTGCTCAGTGCTACATACAACATTTGTAAAGTTGGCCTTTCTGATTTTTAAAAATCCAAACATACTTTCTCGTATGTTTTTTATCCCTGACTTTTATGAATCGTAATCGCTTCAGCGGGAACCACTGGAAATTGACTACGTGTGATTTGATATTTTTCCTCACTCGACATATTTACTTGATTCGATATTTTTATTATTGGTGTTAAATTTTGATCAATATTTGCATTTTTCATATAATCACGATAACGAGTTCTTACTTTCACTCCTACTCTGGCCAATTGAAAATCTAATCACAATATAGACGGAATTTTAGTATTTTCTTGAAAAGTAATAAATTTTAATATTCCGCATGTGTGCTCCATTAACCAATCCGTTTTCAACATCACTGTTGTTAATAATTATCATATAGTTCATATTAATTTTCAATTTAATCTCAGTTAATAATTCGTTTTGAACTGATTGTTTTTTTAAAGATTGTAATATACATTTTTTTTTGTACTTTCATCGATATTCTTTGAAAATGTATTCTCGGGAGTAGAGATGATTAACTCACTCTTGCATTGGGATAATTTTCGATTATTGTAAGCGGAAACATCATCTTAAGGTACAAAAAAAGATTTAATAAAAAAAAAAATTTTTTTTTCTAATTTAAAAAAAATCGAAAAAAAAATTTTTTGTGTAATTACGTTTGTTTCTTCGGTGGAAACTTTCCGTTCTCTCGTATAAATTGCATTGTTGAATGAACTTCTTTCGAAAAAAACTAAAAAAACTAAAAAACTACTTGACCAAAATGGACCAAAATCTAATCAGCTCTAAGTTACAGCGGGGCACATCGATTGCATCATTCATCATTCCGATCGCGTTGTTACTTTTTCTGAAAACGTTAACGAAAAATTTGATACCATAGAAACGGACATACGCGCGCACGCACACACACACACACACACACACACACACACACACACACACACACACACACACACACACACACACACCGACATTTTGATAAAAATAGTCTAAAATGACTCCAATGACCATGAAACGTGAAGATCTGCTAAAAATTCGATTTTCGATTTTCGGGGTAATTACAATAACTTCCCTATAAAATCGGGAAGTTAATAAAAATATTTCATTACAAAATGCAATATTTTTAAAGCAGCATATTGTTCGTGTCAAACATTTTTGGTTCTCTAAGTTCTCTTTTCCAGTTCGCGTTCATTTCTCTTCTTTCTGCTTTAATATTCAGACACTCTTCATAGTAGATTGAGTTTTTGAAAATTGAATCGACTGATTCGTAAAAGAAATGTAAAAGAAATTTTCTAATACAGTACTAAACTATAAAATATGATTAGCTGCTTTTTAAAATCTTTTT
This sequence comes from Lasioglossum pauxillum, assembly GCA_933228785.1. NCBI lineage: Eukaryota > Metazoa > Arthropoda > Insecta > Hymenoptera > Halictidae > Lasioglossum > Lasioglossum pauxillum. The sequence goes on from OW121705.1 coordinate 12,784,343, forward strand.
GTTTGTTTGAACAATTCAGTCGTCTGTTAAAAACGTCAGATGGATACATTTCTAGTAAATCTAACTTCTTAAGAACGCTGTAGTCGTCTGGTGTCAATTTTTAATATATGATGTTATTGTAAAGCGTGTTCGAACATCCGACAACTGTAAATAAGTGATTCTCGAAGTAAACGTAAAGCTGCGAGGTAGAAAGCATTTCTAAAACGCGGTGATGCGACTGAGAATTTTCCTGGCAATTGATTTGTCCGTTACGCTCGTCTCTGGAACTCGTTGTTTCGCAGCCAGTAGTAATAGAGTCGATGTAATCAGACCTGGCCGTTCGGGTAAGTGGGTAAGGATTAGTTGTCCGGTTAGCAGTAATGGACTTTCCATACTCAGCCAGCGTAGTCGAGGAAATTAATGACCGTTTTCTCGGGAAGAAGATGTTGCAAAAGCCCTGGAGATTCAACTGTCGCATACAAATTTCTTGAATTTCGACCCACGACGTTCTCCAACATTTTTGCAAATCTTCGTGTTACTTCCCTTTATTTCATCTGAATACGTTCATTCTTTTTATTCAGCTTTTTAGTTAGAGCCTACAAGAACGTTCACTTTCTCTTCTTACCTTTGAATCTTTCGATTATTCTTCACCTACTATTTTGCAAAATATTTACAACTTTCTACTCGAACTATAATCGTAGTTTTATAAATTCCTTGCAAGAAGTAAATGTTTGATATGTTCTCGTTTTAAGAAATTGCTAATGAGATAAGAAATTGTACAATTGTTTAATTATTAATTGTGCGATCAAATTCTTTTGATTAATGCATAAAATCTACAGTCCATTAGTTGGACAGTTCGGTAATACCACACCTGCTAGTGTTTAAATCTGGTCGGCAAAACAGAATTATGTTTCTCGCCACAACACCGCACCGTGATAAAAGATATATACGTTATGTTTGTTCCGACAGGTTCCTCTGCTATCCACAAAAACATTTTGAAACAAAAACATTTTGATCTATACAGTCTCCTTGTACCCAGATTTTCACTGAAGCTTATATCAATGTTGCAATACTATATCATAGTCCGTTGTACTCGAACGACAACAATTTCGTTGAAACGATTCTTGCAGCAACGTAGTCTAACAATCTTATTCATTTGTATTACACATATTTTACAGCAGGTCTGTTTCTTTAAATTATTTCTGTTCGAAAACAGTGTTTACAAAAACAACCAATACAGATGGTGACAATAAAAATATGTAAGAAGTATAATAGCACTCTCACACCAATGCTTCAACAATTTACAAATACACAATTTTCATTAAACCCAAATAATTTAACACTAAACCTACCACTGCCGGTCATATGACCGGTTTTATAGTTTTCATCTTACAATATTAAAATAATCAAGTTGCTTACATGTAAATTGATCCGACAAATTTCTTTATCCAAGCACACATTGTGATAAAATTTGCACAAAATCTATATAAATAGAGCCTTGTCATTTTTGTAAGCTAAGCCATTTTAATCGCTTTTAGTGCTCGGTAGGTTTAGTGTTAATGAATTTAATTAAATTTCATGAATTCATTTAAATTATTTGAATTTAATAAAAATATGGTATACTTATTCAGCATGAAGCAAATAATTTTTTTTATTGCAAGCTTTATTGGGATTCCCCATAGGGGGTTATAAAGCTATACATTAGTAGTATACAGTACTAAATATATATTTGCAATGTGCAAACATCAATACTTCAAAAATTATGAGAATTGCATATATGTAGATGGGCTGTCATTTCGAAATTGATTGTTCCTTCGCAAAGCCGTCAACTCGCGAAAGTGGTTCTAATAATTTGATCACCGACTGTTGTTCACGACAAAGTTGAAGCAGTTCGTCGCGCAAAATAATGTTCATCAGAAATTGGCCGACGATCGCAAAGTTTTAATTGCAGCGCGTCTACGTCAACGCAAAGGTGGCGATAAATAGGGGCAGGACAACCTGCGAATAATAGTTGTCCCGACGTGTTTCCTTAAGCGTTCACGGTCCCGAATGCAAGCAGACAAATGTCTACAACCGTAAAATGTTCTCTGTTTCAACGTTTCCCACCAGAGGGAAATCCCCGAAGCACGGTCGCGCACATTTGACGGAGCGCAAGCAAATTTCACGCGACTCACTGAAAGAATTAACAGCGTAAATCATGCGAACGAGCTAATACAACTCGCCGAGCACAGATATACCGTGACCGGCTAAAATATACTTCTAACATGTTTCAACATATAGTAATTCATCTCGAAATTGTAATATAAATAATTTTTGTGATTTATATACATATCATTATATGTACAGGGTGCGTCGTCAAAATCCGGACAAATTAAACATTTTTTTCAAACATAATATTTAGTGCGAAAATTGCGAAGTTTATAATTTTTTTTTTTGTAAATTGTTTGTTGGTTTATACAGAATACATTTACTCAATATAGCCCCCTTCTGCTTGAATAACCACCTCCATTCTTGTTCGGAAACGGTCGCAGGCCCGTTTTAAGGCGTCATGATCCATATCGGCGAATCCCGCTTCAATAGCGGATTTTAATGATATAACGTTTGTATGTCTGGACTTGTTGGATACTCTTTCAACAACGCTGCATACATAGAAGTCCAAAGGATTTAAATCTGGGCTGTTGGGAGGCCAAAATTCTTTGGACCAAAGACATGTCGAAATTGTCCAACAACCAATTTTGCACCAAATGACTTGTGTGCTGGAAAACATAGGACCTTCCAGACGATTTCCAGACATAGTTTTTTTCACTCACATCGAAAACCGACGCCAATTTTCGAATCGACTGCCCTGGATCCTCAAAAATCAGCTCCTGAACCCGTTGGATGATTTCCGGCATCCTGACAACGCGCTCCTTCAAGTGTGATTTCCTTGCCGGTGTTTTGGAACCTTCGCTGGACATCACTGACTCATTATACTTCGCGACAACATCATACACCGTCGATCTCGGGTACCCGAAGAATCGAATAATCTCTATCGCTAGCGCCCAGCGCGAACACTTTCGATGATCGCGGCTCTTCGATTATACTCTGCATTTGGATTTAACATTGCGACTGTTTTGAGGTTATGAATGATTAGTAGATTCATCAAGCTATTTTGGACGCCAAGGACGAACTCTGTAAGTGGTATAGAACGGCGGGAAATTCAAATTGAATTTTGTCCGGATTTTGGCGACGCACCCTGTATACATAATTTTTATATACATTATACATTCATTATAGTCAGGATTGGCCGAACTGTAGGAACGTATAGGAATTAGATGTTAGATACGTTGGTGTCGATGCCCATCGATCGTCAGCGACCAGCTGAGTCGATCGGACGATCGTCTGCTCAACTCGCTTGTCGTCGTTATAAGCCGATGATCGATTTGTTATTAACGACCGATGTTCGATTTGTTATTAACGACCGATGTTCGATTTGTTATTAACGACCGATGTTCGATTTGTTATTAACGACCGATGTTCGATTTGTTATTAACGACCGATGTTCGATTTGTTATTAACGACCGATGTTCGATTTGTTATTAACGACCGATGTTCATTTGAAATTTGTATTTGGAATCAGATTGAAATTTTACTTCGAAACGATAAAGATCCGTTTGAATAAAGTTCCTATAACATCATGTGCATGATGATGTTTGAACATATATTAATTTATCTCAAAATTGAATATAAATAATTGTACACGGTGATGTTCGAACATATATTAATTTAGGGTGCTCTTTATCTTACCGGACTCAAAATTTGTGCCTTTCTCCTATAAATTATAATGTATTTGGTATGTAATCCAGTAGATTTGAACCTGGGGCGGCTGCAGATCGAAGTTTCGATGCTGTAGGATCAATGGTTCAGGAGTTATGCTTGCTTAAAGTTCAACAATCTGCAGTGTTTTTGACAGGTAAGGGCACCGCCATATTGGTTTGAAGTGACGTTTGCGCGTCGCTTACCGAGCAGAATAATTTATTAATTGGTTGGTGATTGGTTCGGGGGGGTGGGAGGGCGTCAAGGACCGGCGGTTCTGCTCAGTAAGCGGCTCGCGTCCGTCACACTAGAAACCAATATGGCGGCGCCCTTACCTGTCAAAAACACTGCAGATTACTCAACTTTCAGCAAGCATAACTCCTGAACCATTGATTCTACAGGATCGAAACTTCGATCTGCAGCCGGCCCGCATACAAATCTACTGAATTACGTACCAAGTACATAATAATTTATAGGAGGAAGGAACAAATGTTGAGTCCTGTAAAGTAAAGTTTACCCTTAATTTATCTCAAAATTGTAATATAAATAATTGTACATGATGAGGCCTCAGGATCATACAACAGAGTTGCACAGTTTTTTAAAAATAAATTAAATATTACAATAAAATCGAAACACAAACGAGAGATCAGAATTCGTGTGGGGCCCCTCAAACGTTTGCTTCCCCCACCAAGCTCGCTTTCATGCAGCGCGCACCTTTTGTCGCGTTCGCTCGTGTCTCGTGTCTTCGTTGCCTCACCGTAAGTACTGCTAAGTGATGACAAGAAGATCCCTGGCAGGAATGCGGTGACGTAGACAAGAATGCGCGCCCGATTGGTTAGCTTGGAAGGTGCGCGCCTTCTATTGGCCGAAGCGGTCACACACACACTACTACTGCTATGCAGAACAATAAACCCCTCTTGCCTCTACGCCCCCTCAGGGACCTTCTTGTCATCTCCAAGCAGTAGCTATTCGCGATAGGTGAAGCGCGTTCTATCTCCATAGCGATGGCGCTTACTGGAAGGGGAAAGTGGGCATTGTGGTGGGGACGGTTGTGCCTCAATTGAGGTAGACGTTCCGAGCCCTGCCGTAGAAGATTTCGGTGCGATTACAAATGTTCACTGTGAGAGGTACAAGCGGTAAAAATATTTAGAGATTGTATAATATAAGTTTAGTTTTGCATATCACTGTAAATCGAAGAAGATTTCGGCGCGATTAAAAACGTTCACCGTGCAGAGGATCAAGCGGTGAATACTAGGGCTGGGTGGTTATCCGAAATTTTGTGAATACCCTGAGGAACGTGGCCGCGTGTTACGGACTTCTTTTAACAAATGTCCGCCGCCGCGGCGGTCCGTCCGGAACTTGATGCACCGTCTCCCTTTATCTGCATCTCTGTCTCCGTCAGTTTCGTGGGAGACGACGTAATAACGCACTCGTGTTTGCAAATGTATTCAGAGACGAGGGCGCACTCGTCGACGCGAAGGAGACGGAGAGAAGAAGCGGCCCGAGCATTATGTTTATCTCGGCAGCATGCGCGGCCACGTGCAAAAACCTCCAAGACAGGTCCTTCAGATTGATCTGTCGCCCGCCCACTACTCGCCGAGACCAGTCTCGACGAAAGCAGCCTTACTATGACCTGATTTTGTCGCTCGAACAGCTCGGCTCTGCTCAATCAAAAATAATTTCACCCGACGAGGACTCGTTAGCGATCCGACGAATTGTTGCCGGGAGTCGCGCGGTGCTTCGCCGTTCTCGTTGCGATTCATCGAACTCGGCGAACGCGCGGCCCTTTGTTTCAAGGTATTCTCGTTTTTCATTTTCGAAAAATCGATTTTTTCGCGTTTTCTGTAACACTTCAGTGGTATATCGTACTAGGACCTTTCTGAAATTCTGTTTGGGACCTGTAAAAATCTGAATTTCTCAGAAATGTTTAAACACACAGGGTGTTTTGTTTATCTGAAAACGGAAATGTCCAGTGACGCACTGAAATTTGTTTACAAAAATTATTCACAGTTACAGTTCTTTACGTATTTTTTATTTCTTGGTAGAGCTCTCTCGATTTTTTAAGTTGAACGTGTTACTTGCTTTCGAGATTATAACGTTAGCTTCGATTAAGTATGTTTGAACTCTTACGTGGAATGATTTTCTTACTCGTATCTTTTTGAACACACATTTCACCGCTGAGGAAAGGCACGAAAAGAAAAATGTCGGTTCATTCCGTAATGTCGTTTCCTCGCGGTAACTGTTGGTATAAAATATTAGTGCTTACATTCATTTTTACATCTCCACATTCTCGGGAAATTGATGGATTTCTTCTTAGTTAGACTAGAAGAGCTCATTCAATGCTGTTTTTCTGTTACCAGTGAATTTGTTGAATTTTTTCTTTTTAATTTATGCTGACTACGCAATAAAAACCCTGAAAGGCTCAGTTTATTGTTCGAGAAGATATTCTTCAAACTTTAATATTACATAAGATCTGGAAGAATTCCGATATCCACCAAGTTTTCATAATTACCGCACATAAATTAAGCTACCCTATTTCATTTTTAAAGTTTTACGGTATGCGCCATTTACCACGCGAAGAATTATCGGCGCCCTTGCGGTTGACTGATCGGCTACTAATTCTTAAATTTTACACTAAGAATAGAATAATTTGTACCATAAGGCCGACGATATTCTATCGATTTATGGGTTGCTGGAATTGATCAACGGTCCAATTATACATGGATTACTTGCGTCATTAATTCGAGAGACGAGTGAAAAATGGAAATAGCTGAAGAAAAGTATTTTTAACGCCTGAAGACGTCTCAAGAAATTTTGTAACTGATATGTAGACTGAAAATTGTCTGCAATAATTCAAGGTACAGCAGTTACACAGACATTTATTTCTTTTCTTAATAATTCTCATGAGTTGAAAATAATATGACAGTATTATCAAATTCTTTAAGTCTACTGATATCATGATGGAAATGTCTTTTGTTATCTTGGATTGTACTATTTGAAGTGTTATACGTTCTTTCTTTACAATGAAAAAAGTATAGACTCAATAAAATTAGAAAATTTATTTATTATCTTGGTTTGTAATTTTAAAAAAGACCAAGGGAATTGATTGAAAATTATTTAACCATACTGCATACCTAGATAAGGGATTAAACAATTCAGCAATAAATTGAATCGACTCTCAAATACCTAATTGTGAATTTTAATTGAATTATCAAATCATAAATGAAAGGGATTATTAATTTACATTTGAGAAATTAAACACAATTATTCTCGTAAAAAAATCATTCGTGACCGAAGTTGTGGATGTTTCCCTTTTAGCGAATTTCCTTTGTTATAAGGATAATCGTTCGAGGTTCGTTTCCACTATGGGATGTTTTGGCTTTTAGTGGCGTAGTGAAAAAGGAAGTGTAATTAATGAATTTCACGATGAACATTTTTCCCGGTGGGTCGTTGCAAAAACCACCTGTACTTTCACCTGAAAAGAATTACATACAACGCAGTTAATTTAACGTCACACTTTATGGAGCCGCGTTTATGCTCTATCCCAAGTTTTTCTCCGAGATGGAATACTAAAGTTTCGTCAGGATAGTCACCTCGCGAAAGAAAATTCTATTATAAAGTAAACCGGTAATTTTTTACTCGAGGCTGACTCTCGACTTCTTCGAAATTCAGCATTTTATATCCAGCAATATAGCTGGATTGTTAATCTTTCAACGTTTCACTTTCTAAAAGTCTACTTAACAAACAATTTCTTCTACGTAGCTACGGAAATTGAAAGAATGTTTCGATAGGAACTTTATGAATAAACTTGAAATTAAATAGTTTGTGTTGAGATTGTACTAAAAATCTGACAAAAATTTTGAAAATTAAACAAGTGACGCGAAAATTAACTTTTTGTAATTGGACCATTGGGTTTATATGAATTGAAAAAATACTATAAATGAAAAATTGAATAACAATACATAATATAATCCCTAGAGAAATGTATAAGGAACAGAGTGAGCGTTGTTTGAATATGATTAGTCAATTAGTTACTGAGTTGTCTTGCATCCTAATTTAAAAAATCCAGTTTCGAGACAAACGTGTTTAATTTGTACGGATTTTATGAATTTACAAAATATAATGAAAAACACCAGTATGTTATTGTCAACTTCCAAACATTACTAAAGAAGAAAACAAATTTTTATATTGTTGATCTTACAAATCAGGCAATTTTTATTTTGCATGAAGATCCGCAATCTAACATTGTCATTCCAATGAATTTCCGTATAAAAAAATTCTGGGGAAGCATTTTCAAGGTACTTTTAAAAAATTCGATTTTTTGGACCAGTTCCACGAGAATCTCTTACAGGATTAGCAGTTCAATAGAACAAGGTATCCCAGGAGGGGCAGCCAAATCCAGTGGCTCGAACAGCTACAAAAAGCTATCCCCGCAATTACGAATTAGCCAGTTCACATCTATCGTTCAAAGAATGGTATGGCCAAGCAAGAACCAGGCGCAGGCTCTTCCTGGATATCGAAACTACCCTTAGAAAGAGAGAAAGAGAGGGGAGAAGCCGTTAAAAAGATACAAATGAGAAACGGGGGCGTAATTGGCGGTGTAGCTCTTCAATTTTTCCTGATCGGTTCTCGGACGGCCATGGCGAAGTCGTTGGAGAGAACGATATTTCAGTGGTATCGAGTGGCCCGTTGGTTCATTTGCAGTTTCCGGTGTAAGCGTGGGTCCGCGAGCTATTCGACTGGGTATGGAGATATCGAACCGTTGCGAGAGCGGGATCGAATGCACCGACCGTGCAGTTGACGTAACCTGCTTCACAGATAAACCTTTGTAACGTTTTAATGGCTCGGCTCTGACATTCGACGGGAGAAAAAGAGTGGAGGTACTCTCGCGGTTCTCCCGCTCCCACACACTCTCTTTCCCTCTTTCTCTCTCCCTCTCTCCCTCTTTTCATTCACCGTGGCACGTCTGGTAAAAGGAAAATTCCCCGATTGCGAGGAAAACTGAATTCTCGTAGTAATGAGGTCGACCGAGTTCGCTCCTCCTTTTTCCTTCTTTGCGTTTCGGTTTCAATTTTTTTCGGGTTTGTTCGTTTCGTTTTTTTCAATTATGCGAATGGACGGGTTCCGGAACAGCCCGGCCCATTTCTGCGATCATCGGCACGCCGACGACCATGCTAGCTGGACGCGCGCTCGCTATGCGAGAGTTGCCGGCTTCAATGCGGACCTTTACCACTAACAGCGCGCTGGTGACTGCAGTTTTGCGCGTCCGCTGCACTCCGAGATGATCACCGATAGTAGCTACCCCGTGCGTTAGCACGGACGCTACTTGCCAGTTCGCACTCGTTTTTACCCACCATCCCTCCGCCACCATTCACATAAATAATAGCATCCCGGTGGCTCATGTGTTTCTGGCCGAGCAGATGGCGAACCCTTTGCCGGGATGCAACTTCAGCTCTGTGTCGTTCTTTCTGCACTGATTTCTTTCACAGGGTTACCGTGATTTTGAAATTCATGGGGGAATATGGCCAATGGGAAGTCGACCTACAATTTCTATTTAGATGAATGGCAATTGAATTTACTACGCTCACGTTGGTATTCAAAGCGTCTATCATTCTAGTAAAATAATGGCAAAAAGATATAATAAAAATAAACAGAGAGCGAAATGTTTACAAAAATATAATACCTACAGTAAATCCTCTATAGACGGGACAGCCTCGGGGGGATTTGGTCGCATCCATCGTACAGGGTAGCTATTTTTTATCTTCAAAGGCCGAGCTGAACGTAGAGAGGAACAGCGCGTGTAAAGAGAGACACGACGGCAACTGTCCGCGTCTCTTTCTTTTCTATACACTATCCTTCCTCGCGCCCTAAACGTTCATCGTCGATGAAACCACTAAATACAGTTCAAAATTATTTCGTATTTGGTATCATTTTGCATTAGAAAAATGCTGCGAATATGTTGGTGAAGGTTCCATAAAAAAATAATGAAAAATAAAGAAGATTAAATATTGGTGTTACATTGTGATGACGCACGGGCGTTTGAACTGTGCCGGCGACTGCGTCTCCCCGCGTCGCGTTAGTAGTGGTTTACACCTATATACCGGGCCGAAATCAGATTACTAAGTTGGGGGGATATTCTTGGTCGCATCTATCGTATAGAAATTGTTGCATCTATAGAGGATTTACTGTACTAGGAAGTTTCATTCTATGTAGAATTAGTAATAAAATTAACAAACAGTTTAGAAGTGACGTCGAACGTAAAAATTGTCATGAAAATTAATGTGGTACATACTATTAAAACTAATGTAAATTATATACAGGGTGGTCTTTTTATCTGAAGACATTGAAATATCTCGAGAACTATGTATCGGATCAAAACAAGTGGGCAATGAAAGTTGTTCGTCGCGAAGGGGGACATCCAGTGATACCAAACTGGACCCCCCACCGCGACCCCCTGGGGGTGGGGGTGGGAGAAGATAAAAAACTTAAATGGGAACCCCCATTTTTCATTGCAGATTTGGATTCTCCAGAAAAAAGTACACAAATTTTACCTAGGAGTTTTTGCATTTTGGTTCACAGATAGCGCTGTAATGGACAAAAATCAAAATGGAAAAAGTCGTTGAAAATTGGGCATATCTCGAGAAATACACATCAGATCAGAAAAATAAAAGTAGACGTATTTGATATTTTTAAGAATGCTATTCAATAACACCATAATTGACCCCCCACCCCCACCTCCTGAGGATTGATAAACAAACCAATGCATTTTTCCAATTGCTTTCGATTGCAGCGACATCTGTGAAAGAAATTACACCAATAATATCAAATCAATGGAGAACCAAGATTTGCTATAAAAAAGGGTTTCTCATTGAAGATTTTGAAATAATTCTCTCTCCCACCCTCAGGAGGTGGGGGTGGGGGTCAATTATGGTGTTATTGAATAGCATTCTTAAAAATATCAAATACGTCTACTTTTATTATTCTGATCTGATGTGTATTTCTCGAGATATGCCCAATTTTCAACGACTTTTTCCATTTTGATTTTTGTCCATTACAGCGCCATCTGTGAACCAAAATGCAAAAACTCCTAGGTAAAATTTGTGTACTTTTTTCTGGAGAATCCAAATCTGCAATGAAAAATGGGGGTTCCCATTTAAGTTTTTTATCTTCTCCCACCCCCACCCCCAGGGGGTCGCGGTGGGGGGTCCAGTTTGGTATCACTGGATGTCCCCCTTCGCGACGAACAACTTTCATTGCCCACTTGTTTTGATCCGATACATAGTTCTCGAGATATTTCAATGTCTTCAGATAAAAAGACCACCCTCTATATTACAGAAACATATACAGTGTGTCCCACGTAACACTTTCAACGATTTTTCAAGTACTTGCATTAATAAAAAAATATTTTAAACAAAAGTTGATCAGTTTTCGATTGGCTATGCATTGCAATAAAAAAAAGTTCGACATTTTTATTTTTTGGTATTATCAAGGCCACCTCCATTTTTTTAAATTAACAGTATTATAGCCCATATCAAGATAAATTCATCAACCTAGTATACCATGACCTTCGGATGACATTGAAGTACCATTTAAAAAAATGAAGGCCTTGGCAATAAGTAAAACGAAAAATTTTGAACTTTTTTTATCGCAATGTACAGCCAATCGAAAACTGATCGACTTTTGTTTAAAATATTTTTTTGTCAGATTATCGTAAGCACTTAATTGAAAAATTGTGAAAAGTGTTACGTGGAACACCCTGTATATACAAATTATATTATAGTTTTGTACATTTACTACCAAAAAGGATGCACATACACCGTTTTTCTATTATAAATAGATGTTTGATCGCGTCATGCTTCTATCATTTGGTTGCTCGTGTCAAAAAGAATTAATTTGAAAGAGATTTTATAGAAATGACAGAAGCAAGATGTAAATGCAAGATGAAATCATGTCAGTGTGCATGGAACGAACCTTGTCCAAAAATCCAGTACACATTAAAACATTCGAATGTTCAATAGCAGAATGGCGGTACGCGGTTGAATGCATTCAAATTTTCGTTGGAGATTTGCTGGGAAATGAGTGTCGTGGCAGAGCCCCGCAATCATCGTACCCTCATTTTGACGGCTCGCTTCATTGAGTTACACTGGTTAACAGGGTTAAAGATGTCGGAGCGGTACACATAACGGGGTCGAAATATTAGGAAAACGAAAGGGGGTGGTTGCCAGGAATGTTTTGAGATGGTAGAGATATAGGAAACGTGAGAGGAAGAAGCCATTGCGGATAGCAGTAATCTAGACGCGTTTTGATTTACGCGAGAAATTTTACCCGCATACTCGTTAAGCGTGCATGCATCCGCAGTTTATTCGTTAGATACAGCTATTTCTGTTGTGCAGTTCAAGCGCACGAATCAGAGAAAAATGCGATAGTCGCTGCGGACGAAAATAGGATCGTTAATCATCGTGTATTTTTTGGATATACCGTATATCGCCGTGAACAAACGCTCTGTGCTTCAATAATCTGTTCCCCTATAATCAATTATTTTCGGCGAAAACAGCCACTGATTTACACGTCGAACGACACGTAAATGCAAATTCGATATATTCGTACCGTGCAGACCTTATTCATTGGAGTCCACGACTTACGAGTACCGAAAGAAAATTAACTCTGCTGTGCTCTTTAGACACTTCGAATGTTTCAAACAATACATTATTTACTATTGCTACTTTAACACTGACTGCCGAACACTCTCCTCCATAACATCCCACAGAATAATAGTAATTTCATTATTGTATTGTATTAAAACCTGCAGAGTTGAAGCTTATTACTGAACTGCGGATCTTTGTGCATTTATGGCGTATGAAAATTTTCAAAAAATATTAAAACACGAAATTTAGTAAAATTTGGTACGATTTTTATTAATTTTGTATCTACGACGACCATTGCCACTGGCAATGATTGATTGTACCTATTTGATTTCACTTTCTTAAAATTTATCTACAACAATTAAAAATTGCATAAACATCTTGAACTCTTGTAGATTATATTAAAAATTAATTTTTAAGGGTAGACGAAGAATTAGGTCATTCGTATATGACTGGCATGGCAGTCAACGATCATTGCTAGATTTTTGTAACTGTTTGAAATATCTTCTTTATTTATCTATACCTCAATCAGGTACCTGTGAAATTTTTATACAAATAACAATCATCACATTCAATTTTGAGTCTTACAGTTTTTATTAAATTGTTCAGAACTTATAAATGCATGAAGATCCGCATAGTAATTACTGCGTACCTCTCTGGTAAGGTTTACGAATTACGAAATAAAATCTGTGGCGAATATAAGACCGCAGAATAATTTTTAAGGTAATATGTCAAATGAGCTTCGCGGAGCAGCTGCATCATTTTATCTCTGTATACGCGTGCGTGCGGGTGTAGCGTATTTTACACGGCTCTTTAGTCATTACTGCGCATTTTGATGCGACAGCCATCCAGTGCAAATTATAGCAAAGGAACAATAGGCTAGCCATTTCCATTTCAGTCCGTTGACGAAGCAGTAGGTTGCGGAGATCTAAAACCGGGGAATTCGGAACGTATTTCTGATTATCGTGTTACAATCGAAATTACCATTCTTATAATCTCATTAACGATGCATGGAGTACGCATAAAAAATACGACGGGCTTTCGTCATTTTGGAATTGGAGTCAAGATTAATTAATATTGCATCTCTTTGAGTTCACACTTTCAGTAAAATTGTTTAGATGTACAAATTAATTCGTGACTTGATCTTCATAAATTTGTTGTTCAGTCGCAGAACGTATTCAAGTCTTGAAAATAATCGCCATCATGTTCTATTTTACACCAACGTAGAGCCAGTTAACGAAACCAGCAGAATATTTGAATTTAAAACAAGGTTTTATTATAATTGATTGTGGGAACCACGAATTAGTTTGTCCACTCGACATTTTATTTTTTTATGAAATATTCACGTCCACAAAATGAAAATATATAGTTGTCTAGTGGAAAATGTAGACTGCTAATCTTTATGCAAAATAAAAATTTTCCGCATCAATTGCGGATAATAGGAGCCGGATATGTGAACAATTTTTTCGTTCTTTAACCATTTTAACAATTTGAAAATAATGTATCAATTTTCTCGAATTCTCGTAATGTTTTTCCTGTTTTAACACTAGGTTTACGGGACCCGTCAAAATGACGAGTTCTAATATTCTTAATTTGCGATTATTAACAATTTTTTCCTACCGGAAGCCTATTAATAGGTTTTTTAATAATTGTGCTGTACCAAAAGAAAGCACAGAAATTTTCTTTTACATTGCGATATTAAATGAAACTAGTAGATGACATTGTTGAAGGTGACTTGTTTGTTCACAATAAAAATTGCTGTTGCTATTGAAGGTCCCATTAAAAAAGTGTTTATAATAATCTCCGATCAGTAATGTGTTAAGATTGTAAAGATGCTTTCCTGAAGATTTATCTACCAAATTTATTTCTTTGGGTATATATTATCGGAAAAATGGCCAAAAATTTGGACAGACACATCCTTGTTATGTGTGATATCCTGAAGCGAGAGCTATGTATACATGTAATAACTTATTACATTAATATTACAGTAATAACATTTATGCAAAATTTATGCAAGAAATATGTACTTATGCAAAACATATGCAAAATAATAATTATATTTTTAAACGCCTCTAATGACAAAACAAATTTCTGTTTAGGTCCCAGTTTTTTATCTATTTTGGATAAAAATATGCATTTGCATAAACATCCGCAGTCTAGTAATAAGTTTACGCGGTATAGACTAATGTAAGGCGTTTCTCTTCAAACACACCCGAACACCGAGATATTGTAAGTGTCCACGGGTGTGTGTACGGCGGCCGTAAGACGAACAGTGTTGTTCGGACGACCGACGAAATAGGACGAAAGACAAAATAAACAGTCGAGCACCACACCTCAAAGTGAATGTGCACGTGTTGTTCCACATTATGTTTACAACATGATGTGAAATAGTTATTTCTAGAGCTCCGTAAACCTAGTGTTAAATTGCTCTGATGTTTCTTCTCGTCTAATCATTTATTACGTGGAAAATAAATATAGTTTTCGCACCGTGGAAATTTCGGGTAAACTTTATTTCACCGGACTCAAAATTTGTGCCTTTCTCCTATAAATTATGATGTATTTAGTATGTAATCCAGTAGATGTATTTAGTATGTAATCCAATCTGACGAACTGCGAAAGTTACTACGAATGCGATAGGGGTGATTGGAGATTTCGCCTGATCTTTACTTTACCGGACTCAAAATTTGTGCCTTTCTCCTATAAATTATGATGTATGTAATCCAGTAGATTTGTACCCGGGGCGGCTACAGATCGAAGTTTCGATCATGTAGGATCAATGGTTCAGGAGTTATGCTAGAGCTTAAAGTTGAGCAATCTGCAATGTTTTTGACAGGTAAGGGCGCCGCCATATTGGTTTGTAGTGACGGTTGCAAGCCACTTGCTGATAATAAGTTGGTTAAGATTAGTCGGGGGGGGGGGTAAGGTAAGCGGCCGCGGTCGTCACTACAAACCAATATGGAGGCGTCCTTACCTGTCAAAAACACTGCAGATAGCTCAACTTTATGCAAGCATAACTCCTGAACCATTGATCCTACAGGATCGAAACTTCGATCTGTAGCCGCCCCGGGTACAAATCTACTGGATTACATACATCATAATTTATAGGAGAAAGGCACAAATTTTGAGTCCGGCAAAGTAAAGAGCAGGCGAAATCTCCAATCACCTCTATCGCATTAGTAGTAACTTTCGCAGTTCGTCAGATTGGGTATTCAAACTTCGAATTTCGAACATTACACATTTTTTTTTTGACAGGTTAGACCTGTGGTTTGTTCTTTGGGATTTTTGTTTTCAAAAGTTTCTTAGAGCGATATTGCTCTCTACACTGTTAGCATAAGAAATTAGTGTTTTAGCTTGTTAATTAGATTTAGCATCTTTAGCTATCTTGCGGGTTATTTAGAACAAGAAAGTTTTCAAAAAAATTGTGAGTCTTTTTAGCTATATTATTAGCTGCATCAATATGCAGAAATTACACATTAGAAGTGCAATAGAATTTAGAGATGCACCGACGATGCAGGTCACGTTGTGCTTTTTCGTTCGAAGCCGTTTCAGTTCGCGAGGGCGCATCGTATTCGCTTCGGCGAGCAAGGGATCATGCGTCTTCCGCCGGCCATAATGGCAGTCGGTTTAGCGTCATCGTTATAAACTACTTTGACCATGGAAGAGTGGTGTTACACTTGGCCGTACACGTATGCGAACGTGATGTCTTCCGTTCGCCAAAAACAGGCGGCCGTGGATGCGCGGAAATTCGTGAATCACTCGTGCTCAGCCTTGCCTATCCATCAGAATTATAGGCACGTATTTCCACTGGCTGAATCTATCTGTCGACGCATATTGAAGCGAATATGCATCGACGCATTCGGATATATACATATAGATATACACATATATTTTGCATCCGCTTGATCCCGTTAGACTTCGAGCTTCCTTCGAGATTTCATATTTGATTGTGATAGTCTCTGATGTTTTTCTTATTCTCCATGGCCTGTCTGTCGGAAGTCGTACTAAAAAGTCTGCTGATCGACAGCACTCTGGAATCCTTTAAGAACTGGAAAGTAGAGGCGCATTTATGGTTGAGGTATTTAGGATGCCCTAATTTAGAATTCCAGGTTTGAACTGAAATTTCGTTATCTCTGACGAGGCTGCACACCGAGATTATTTAATCTTTCATTTTCCATTATTTGTTAAACAGTAATTCGAACAATTTAGTCAAATACAATTTTACAGTATTGATCTCAGATTTTTATCGAATTACTGTTCATATTTTATTCTTGATATTTTAAACGAAGAAAATAACATAATAAAAATCATTCGTAACTGAATTGCGGATATTTGCGACAACACTTAGTAGGTGAAATACAAAATTGTGTTGTACATCAGAAGAATTTAGGAATATTTATTACATTATTCTCAACTTATTAAAGTTATTGAAAGAAGAAAGTTATATTTTGTTTGAAGAATATTGCTTTAGCCTTTTCTGGACCACGGAATATTCAATTAAAAAATGTTGTTTATATCGGAAATCGATAGGAATTTGTAATAACTGCTGTAACAATGATTCATACGTTCCTAAAAACGATAGTTTCGGTTATTCATGACAGGTATTCGTGTGTTTGGACCGTTCTTGAAATTCACAATTGCTGGCCGGTCGGAGATAAAAATAATTGAAGGCTTTGAAACAAATTGTTCGCATTTAATTGTTCCGTTATATAAATTTACAGTGGATAGTATATTCGAACGCGGTCGTTGTTAATTGATACACCACGTAGTTATTAAATAGTGGTTGGTCATTGAACGTTGCATCGACATTTGAGAGTGTGATTGTTTATGAGAAAATATAGTTGATTTATCTTTAGATAAACGGTTGTGCCATAACATCGAATCAGTCTCATGATGAAGATTTAGTTAATTAAATATACATGTTATTATTTTCCTTGAAATTTGAATAAAATCCTATTTTGTTCTTGTCGATATTGGAGACTACATAGACACACCATAAATGCATATAAAATTCAATCTTCTAAGATATGAACGACAAAGATGTTTTAATCACTGCAGCCTTAAAATAAATTACAGAACAAGGGATTTAAGACGTCTTTAAGACGTCTTTAAGACGTCTTTAAGACGTCGCCATCTTATTGTGACTTGATTTCAATTTATTTATTTTATTAGAAATAATTCTAGGTTGAAATTCTCGACATATTGAACTGCATCAGCACACGATATGTCCGACTTTCTATTTTGCATGGTTCATAAAGTACTTTTGGCAGTTGCACCTTTGAAAATTTTAAACGTATCAATTGATCAAGGTCCCGAGGGCCTCGGCGATCTCCATTTGAAAAACCATGGAGTACCATACCGTGAAATCTTGACCTGTCATGAAATGGCTCATATACGACTGCGTAGGGACAAAATCGATGGCCCTGGGCGATGCTGGACGTTCCCTCTCGAACTACAGAACATATCGCGAAACGTATGTCACCTATTCAACGGCTGACAGCCGACTGGCGCACTCCAATTAAGGCTAATGACTTTACGCGCCCGTGCACATCCCCTTACCTTTAATTGTCACCTCTCGACCGGCCTCTAGTTCCCTCCTTTTTTGTCTCGCTCCCTCTTCGTCCCTTTCTCTTGCTGTTTCTCTTTTTTCCACCGTAACAATCGCACTCGATGTTTCGTTGCCAAAAGCGCCACGCGGCAGACAGAGAAAATGAGAGAGAAAGAACTCACGATAGCACGGTAAGTTAATCGTCGGGACGACGGCAAATTGGTGTATCGAACTAATATTCGAAATCGATCAGAAGACCGAATTTCGTACGACCAATCGTTTCTTTTAAAGGTGCTTACAATTCTGACACGCTCGATTTATTGCTCACAAATTAGTTAGTTAATTAATCAATTGTATTAAACAAGTGCGTAATCTTATCCGCGTGTGACCCAGCGGAAGTTTAAGTAGAAGTGTCTTCTCAGCTGACACATTGTCTGAAAATTTAATTGGTTAATCGTTTCACTAACTTGAAGTAAAAGAAGAAATCCTCATAAGTATTGAACTTTTATACTGTTAGAATCGGTTACAGGGTGTTCCAAAATGTGCTTCCTTGAGAAGGATGATTCCTGAGGTGATTTGAAATAACTATCCTTTGCGAAAATTTTCTCCTGTGTTTAGTTCAGCAGTTATAGATGAAAAACATGGACTAATCAGAGCGCGGCTATGGCTGACGGACTCCGGCTCGGCCAATGCTAGCGCAGCGCTTAACGGAACCTGTCACCGAGGTGTAGTTTCTCTTTGATATATCCTTAACAGAAAAAATTACGGTAATTATTTAGAACAAGTTTCCTCTCAGATTTTGATCATCTTGAAATATGTTATAGATTCCTACGTTCTGAACAACTTTTTCCTATACATGTTACCGCCGCTCGATTTTAGTTTTCGAGATATTCGCAAAAAACTATCGCTAATACAGTATTGAATTTTTCGTATTCCTGCACGCTCCACGGCAACGTAAGCCTGTCCCGGCGCACAGTCTGTTGAGTATATGGGAATTCGGGAAAAAGTCATAACTCTTAAACTATGCAATTTTCGAGTAAGGTACCTTAATACTTTTTGAAATAAAATGCAAAGACGAATCGATTGGTATATAAAAAAAAATTGTTTTCTAATTATTGAAAAAAAAATTGTTTTTCAATTGCGATACCTTTGTTTTTTAACATTTTTTAACATTTTTAACGTTTGTGTATATTTATGCACTTAAGATCGACCGTCATATCAAGTCTAATGTGCTTTAAATTAATATAATACAAAATCTCAAAGGAACGTTTTGGTACTTTCTTTAATACTGAATTGAAAGATTGTAAATATTTAAACAATTTTGAAACTAAATATATAATTTATAAGAATAAAAATTGATCACATATGTAAGTACTTATCAAATGACATGCGTCTAAAAATAATTGCAACAAATTTCTTCGAAAGACTACGCAGAAAGCCGCCTAGCGCGAGCGTCTTAATATGGTTTTTTATTATTTTCTCCGCTTGAGCAAATGTGAGCAGATTTAAACCAACGCGAAATTAAAGTTTAATATGCCACCAATTACTGTACAAAAATTCGCGGGGTTACCTCGGGGTACTTTTTTGAAAACTCTAATCAAAGTTGATAAATGTTAAACATAAAAAATTAGGATAAATTGCGATTATTTAAAAAAAAATTTTTGGGAGATTGAATGTCTAATAATGCTAAACACACCCTGTAAAAATCAAATTAAAAAACCAAATAGCTTGCGAGGGACGCATGTTTTAAAAAATGCACGGAATTTGACAGTGAAGTTTCAGCCTCAATTTTAACAACAAATTGATTTATTCAGTTAAAATTTAAGGCAGTTTTAGAAACTACGTTTTGTTACGAACATTTTAGGATACATAAATTTGCCGATCTTACACTTTGATTTTCGGACTTTTTTCCATTGGACGACACACTGTGCGGCGCGGCGTTTGTTTACTTTTTGTTTCTAAACACGCTGTGAAGATGAGAGAGAAAACAGGGTCACACTCTGGTCATACATGTACAGGGTGAGCTTTCAATTTTGAAAGACTACTCCTGGATTTTCGTATGCCCCTCCGCCCCCACCACCTAATCCTAACTAATTCTGATCGCATGATTTTCATTACTAGTTCAAATTCTGTATGACGGCTATATAGAATGCAAAAATTATGCGATCAGAATTAGTTAGGATTAGGTGAAGCGGGGGGGGGGGGGCGGAGAGGGCCGGCCGTCAGGTCAGCCCGACCACGCATACGAAAATGTCGGAGTAGTCTTTCAAAATTGAAAGCTCACCCTATATATATATGACCAGAGTGAGACCCTGTTTTCTCTCTCATCTCCGCAGCGTGTTTAGAAGCAGAATGTAAACAAACGCTGCGCCGCAACAGGCTTACGTTGCCAGAGAGCGTGCAGGAATACGAAAAATTCAATACAGTGTTAGCGATAGTTTTTTGCGAATATCTCGAGAACTAAGATCGAACGGCGGTCACATGTATAGGAAAAAGTTGTTTAAAATGATGACCTTGACAACATATTTGAAGATGATCAAAATCTGAGAGGAAACCCTTGTTCTAAATAATTACCAAAATTACTTCAAATGATCTCAGGAATCATCCCTTTCAAAGAAATATTTTTAGGACACCCTGTACACTTAAAAAAATTCCTAAATAAAACAGAGTATTTTAAAAGAACCTTACTAACAGAATAAACCATTTTCGAAAAATCGAGGTTTGTTATTTTGAAGATTAGAGGCCCGTAAGGGGTTGCAGGCGTAGTTGAAATTTCGCGGAAAACTCGCCGTAAATATGAAAGTTTTAATCATGGTCCGGTGCGAAGGGTGAGTTGGGAGTGCGCGTTCCCATAAGACTACTCCGGCCATCAATAATTTCATTCGCAGTCGTTTCCTTTGATTACGGAATCCGACGTGGCACGTTCGTCTGCCACCGGACCGATGTATACGACACCCAGTGGCATTTCTCCTCTTCCGCAGCCGGATTGCACGGTACAATGGCCCATTACATAATGGAATACAGACGTATGGCCAGCAGTCCATAATGCGGCACACGATGGCCAGAAACTCGGCATCGCGTGCCTGCGTCCTTGCTGCAGCATCCTTGAGAGGATCGCAGGCGAGGCACACAATGCGCGCACGCATGCGTCCAAACACGCTACTTGAATGGGGCACAGGGAAATGGGGGAAAAAATGGCAACGACGAATCGCATGAATTCATTAAATTCACAGTAGTGCCGCGGCGCTATTCGGTCCGACCTTAATCTACTTGGGCGTTGCGAATGGAATTTCTGTTCGCTGGAATCCCTTAAGTGACCATAAGGTTGCTGAAGCTACCGGTTCAAATATACAATACTGGATAAAATAATAACGGACTTTACATATTTATGGTTTGTACATTTAATGGTAGATACACTTTGTACACTTTACAGTCCCTGCGTGCGTGCTGTAATAAAAGTAAAGGGAGCAACACGAATTATCAATTTGTGTTTACGTAATGAACAATGTGTACATTAAAACGATTGTATGAGCATTAGATCCATTATTTTCATGCTTAAATGCCTTGGGGCACGTTTTCCCGTTATCTGTGGGCACTCAAACTTTGCACAAATGTTTTTTTAATTAAATAAAAAAATCAAACATGCGTTTAAATATGATTATATTATGAAGGGAAATAAATTTCCAAAAATAAATAATTTATTTTGGAATATAATGTACATTTTAATTATGTCTTGATTATCCATCAGGCCTTAATTTATCCGGGCTGAGGTTCTACTGTATTTGGGACAAACCTGGAGGGTGCCGCAAACGAAAATTTAAAAGTCGAAAAGAATTATGAATGGCCCTAATTTTTTGGCCAGGGATGATCATCTCTAGAGTAAGAACACACAAAACTTTAGGTTATCATTAGACTGCTAAATAAAAATCATCGGGCTGGTTAGACCGGGGGACAATCGACGGCGATCATCAGGTAGAGTGAGAACGAAGCAACACGGCTGCAAAATAGTGACGGCGTGGGTGGAACTGCCTCAATATTGCGATGCCAACAATTGTCGAATCAGCGCGGCAGAAACGTAGCGAGCATACATTCAATAGTTCCCGGGCCATCTTGCAATTCAGCGTGGCTGCGATTCGAATCCGGACACTTGTACAGCCCCAGGGCCAACTTCGTGTCCGCACCGACTTTCCGTTGCTGTATCTGTCCGCCATGGAGCTCTGGTATGTTGCTGGTTGCAGACCGAGAGCGAGAGATTGAGAGAGAACAGCAACGGCGATACCTGGAACTCTTACGATAGGGGATTATTGTTTGCGGGCGCTGCTTTTGTATCGGAATCACGGTATGCGATCCGGCATATACGTTAGACCAGCGGCAAGAACTATGCTTCGATCGGAGCGAAGCACCAGCCGTCGGATATTGTGAAAGTTGTGTTATGCAAATAACAATGCACCGGAGGATTCAGGGATAGAGGCGCCGAGTTACGAGCTCGACTCACTGCGGCTTCGAAATTCGTGGTCCACCAAGGGTGTCGAACGATTAATCGAGCACGTTATTTGCGAAAGGTGTTTAAATCCCACGAACAACCTACCGGTTCCTACGGCACTGTCTTAGATATTTATTTAACCCAACAGGTGGTTGTAATACAATCGAATAACGTCAATAGTGCCATGCGGTGCCGATCCGTTCGATTCAATGCACCGGGGATTCAATATTAGCGTTGCTTTATTTAAAAGTGCTACTACTTGCACGGAAACGTGATCAATATTTCGTTTGCTATAGGAGAACCTAACTTATGCAGTGAGAGTAGCTGATGAAATGTGTACCAAAACATTAAGAATTACATGATCTTTATTTATTTGCACATTGCAACCTTTGTAGGCACACGTAGGAATCGTCTGACGCGTCTGATCTTGGCTAACCAATTCTACTTCCTGCATATTCTAAAGCAGCCCGACGGATCTTCAATCTCGATTTTCTCGAGAACGAGGCGTCGAACGAAAAAATATTATTCCCTTTTTTCGACTTAGTTTCCCATGTAGAATCATCCCCTTGTTGCGCCATACGTCAGGGACCATCATTTAACCACTACTTAACCAATTCTACTTCGTGCATATTCTAAAGCAGCCCGGGCGGATCATCAATCTCGATTTTCTCGAGAACGAGGCGTCGAAAGAAAAAATATTATTCCCTTTTTTCGACTTACTTTTACATGTAGAATCATCCCCTTGTTGCGCCATACGTCCGGGACCATCATTTAACCCCTACTTGCGGATGTAAATGAAATTTTACTGTCTCGTTAAATTTCTATTATGTTGTAACATATGAAAGGTCCGATTTCTTTTTAGTCAAAAATATCTGATTTTCGTTTATCATTATACAGGGTGTCCCACGTAACACTTCAAGTACTTGCGATAATCTGACAAAAGAATATTTTAAACAAAAGTTGATCAGTTTTCGATTGGCTATACATTACAATAAAAGAAGTTCGGAATATTTTTTAGTATTGTCAAGGCCACCTTCATTTTTTTAATGGCACTTGGTATTTTTGACTTAACAGACAACATACCATGACCTTCGGATGATCTTGAAGTACCATTTAAAAAATGAAGGCCTTGGCAATAATTAAAAAGAAAATTTTCGAACTTTTTTTATTGCAATGTATAGCCAATCAAAAATTGATCGACTGTTGTTTAAAATATTTTTTTTATCGCGAGCACTCAATTGAAAAATCGTGAAAAGTGTTACGTGAGACACTCTGTATATTAAATTGCGTTTTATTAAGCTTCAAATTGATTGGTACATTGTTTGATGCAATTTTCAGCATTCGTATAATTGATGCAGATCTACAAAATGTATTTTTCAAATTTTCGATGTAAATCCACACAGAAAAAAGCCGTTAGGAACAACTTTTAGTGCTTTCTCTTTAATTCCGGCCAATTGTAATGTAGTAAATTGTTTTAATTTTTTAAAAAATATCCAGGTCGTATGACTCTGATTGAGTGTAAGGTGAAGTGCCCTATGCCTGGACAGCATGTTTTTCTATTTTAAATTTTATCACTTTAAATAAACAAAAACAATTTCTTAAGAGTTTTAACATACAGTTCAGAGTTTGTAAAGTAATTTAAAATAAAAAAATCATTGTTTATGTTAATATCTTAATTGTATTAACAAGAATAATTCAAACCTATAGTTGGACATATTAAATCCAATCTAAGCTAGTATCTGGACAGAAGTAAATCCTATATTGGGACAAATTCAATTTACGAGTTGATCGAGCGAACATAACCTAAAACGTTGGTTGGTGGCGCTGTTGCGCATGACGAATAGAAGATGCTTTGCGTAATATGTAGTATTCTTATCATAGATTATAGTATTGTATTATTTAACCAAATATATATTTATTTTCATTTACTGTTTTAATAAAACTTGTCATAATACAACTTTTAAGGTTAGGTAGTAATACTGATAGATTTAAGATGCAAACATAAAGTATTATTAACGTCACAACCGGAATACATTTTCTACATACGTTATTCAAGCTAATAGAAGACTAATTATACGTACATGTAGTTAAATAATTTGCAAACGATGCGTTGATTTTATTCACAAACACGTGTCCGGCTTCAGGCGTAAGCACATTGCGTATAAGCTTAGAGTGGGACAGCTACTGTCATCATGTCCCAGTATGGAGTACTTATATTTGAAAACAGTCCTAATCTTGGACATCTAATATTTGGATTAATAATTATTATTTACGTTAAGTTTGATTGCCAATTTATTTTAAAATATCAATATTATTATGCGTGATAATTATTTTTTATCTAAGGGCTTAAATTATATCTTTTTTTCTAACAAAAGTTCGAACTAGAAATGCACATGATTCGCATGTAAATAGACTATTTTGTATACTGTTTTCAGATGAACTTTGAATTCATTTTTAAATTTCAATTGATGTCTTAATGAAATAATATTCACACCTACTTGTAGCTAAGGCCTCAGAATATATAATGTAATTATTTAATCTCTTAATTACTGATTTTACTATGAAAATTCAATTGTCCAGATTTAGGTATCACTTTTGGACTGTCCAGACTTAGGGCACTTCACCTTATATTTCATGGACCGAGATTATCCATTGACTGTCCAGCAGAGACATGTTTCTAAGCAGGGTTCTAAATTCCACCATCGAAGAAACTTGAGTCTATTAGTTTGGATCGTCTGCTGTGTTTTTTTTTGTTCTCCCCCTGTCCATTTCCGCGTCTGTCCGCCGCGCCGGCTGGCGGTGCTCGCGCACCCTCTTCTACGCCCGCCACGATTTTAACCCTCAGCTATTCTGACCACCCCTTGCATATCCGTCCGGTATGTTTACCTGCGGGAAACCATCGACCCACGCTGACATTCTTCTCTCCCCGCGTCGGCGAGGAATACTCCAATTTGTCAACCGCGTGAGAGTACTTTTTTCCTTTTTTTTTTCTAAGACCCTCGCCGGTCGTGTTTCGAAGAGTAAGCTTTCACGAGAGAGCTACGCCACCCCTTCCGACGCCGACGCGCAGCCTCGAGAATGTTGCAATGACGTAGCATTGTCCACGAGTTCAGACTATGGTGGCTCTTGCGAACAACTTCCCCAAGATTTACGCTCAGATTTTCGCGTGTCTTTGATAGATTGTGGTACAATGGAACGTCTTAATATCCTCGCGTTCTACCACACGAACGTTCAACTATACGAACAGGCTATGGTAGAATTCCTATTCTCTGAGAGCAACCATTATCTGAATTCTCTATTACCCAAATGTGTTCTATTATCTGCAATCTACGGTTCGAACTATGTGTGCACGTACTGGAACTTGCACAAATACTTAGACGGTAATAGTTGCAAAATTATTGCTTACGGGTTGTGAGTAAAGTTATTTGAAGTTAGTTTCTTTCGTAGATTTATTATATTGACCTGCAATCTTGATGTTATTCTCGGGTGAAACAAGTCATTTATTTAGATGTTTATGTAAGATAAAAATTTCCCAAGCCAATTGTGGGGAACACAGATTTTAATTAAAATTTTTTAATAATGTAATAACTAGACTGGGGATTTTATGCATTTATAATAAAAATGGGTAGTAAGTAAACGGATAAATATTTGAAGAATTTAAACACACTACTACATTATCTTTAACCTATTAAACATATTCAGCAAGAAATTCAATATTTATTTCATCCCAGCTTGTTGCAATTTAGGTAGACAGTTTATAACAGTTCTCTGAATCTCGATCGACAATTGTTTACACTACAATTAATGTTATCGGCGCACTGGTTCGATTGCCTAACACGTTTGCCTAACCATTAAAAAATGTCTTTGTTTAATTCTTACAGACGCAATACTGAAATTTTCTATTCTTGAAAATGGTCTAAATTGAGACCGAAACGTTGAATTAAATTTCATGTGATATTTTTGCAAATTTGCTTATTTTCCAATTGATCGAACCAGTGCGCCGATAACATTAATTGTAGTGTAGACAGTTTATATTTTGCGTAAACATTCGCAGTCTAGTAATAACATTCTTAAATTTATTTTTAAATAAAGTATAATAAATATTAGAGATGGTCCATCTAAAACTGAGTACATTTCGAATAAAAAGTTTTCGAAACAGTAACTGAAATGTTTTTCGTTAAATAAGATAGTCCAATTCCTGATAGCTGTTTACCAAACATTTTTCGACCATGTTTTTCCCGATCGCTGCATGTGGAAAATAGCCTGGGCTTCGCAAGTCAAATGTCTGCATCTCTCTCACTCTTAGTATGTGTGTGTATGGAGAGGAAAGCAGTTTCAACTTTGAGATAAAAGGTATAGGTCTCAAATAACCTAGCGCTCGCCATTCGAGGGTGCAGAAAACCGCCCATTCCATCTCCCGCCACTTACTCCGCCATGCTCAGGTTTCATAGACTTTCTGAAACTTGTCAAACTCGATGACCAACGTTTACGATGTATTGCAAAGATCGTAAAATCCAGTTGTCAAAATTAAAAAAAAAATACTGCTAAGTGTTCTAATATACTCCACTAATACGAGGTTCAGTCAAATATAAACTTCCTCCCCAATTTTCTATTTCAGTGGAATTTTTTTAAAAAATTCAGAATTATTTTTAACTTCCCGATTTTATAGGGAAGTTATTGTAATTACCCCGAAAATCGAAAATCGAATTTTTAGCAGATCTTCACGTTTCATGGTCATTGGAGTCATTTTAGACTATTTTTATCAAAATGTCGGTGTGTGTGTGTGTGTGTGTGTGTGTGTGTGTGTGTGTGTGTGTGTGTGTGTGTGTGTGTGTGTGTGTGTGTGTGTGTGTGTGTGTGTGTGTGTGTGTGTGTGTGTGTGTGTGTGTGTGTGTGTGTGTGTGTGTGTGTGTGTGTGTGTGTGTGTGTGTGTGTGTGTGTGTGTGTGTGTGTGTGTGTGTGTGTGTGTGTGTGTGTGTGTGTGTGTGTGTGTGTGTGTGTGTGTGTGTGTGTGTGTGTGTGTGTGTGTGTGTGTGTGTGTGTGTGTGTGTGTGTGTGTGTGTGTGTGTGTGTGTGTGTGTGTGTGTGTGTGTGTGTGTGTGTGTGTGTGTGTGTGTGTGTGTGTGTGTGTGTGTGTGTGTGTGTGTGTGTGTGTGTGTGTGTGTGTGTGTGTGTGTGTGTGTGTGTGTGTGTGTGTGTGTGTGTGTGTGTGTGTGTGTGTGTGTGTGTGTGTGTGTGTGTGTGTGTGTGTGTGTGTGTGTGTGTGTGTGTGTGTGTGTGTGTGTGTGTGTGTGTGTGTGTGTGTGTGTGTGTGTGTGTGTGTGTGTGTGTGTGTGTGTGTGTGTGTGTGTGTGTGTGTGTGTGTGTGTGTGTGTGTGTGTGTGTGTGTGTGTGTGTGTGTGTGTGTGTGTGTGTGTGTGTGTGTACGTATGTCCGTTTCTATGGTATCAAATTTTTCGTTAACGTTTTCAGAAAAAGTAACAACGCGATCGGAATGATGAATGATGCAATCGATGTGCCCCGCTGTAACTTAGAGCTGATTAGATTTTGGTCCATTTTGGTCAAGTAGTTTTTTAGTTTTTTTCGAAAGGAGTTGATTAAACATTGCAATTTATACGAAAGGCGTATCCACCGAAGAAGTAAACGTAACTATATATATATATATTAAAAAAAATTTTTTTTTATAAAATTAAAAAAAATTTTTTTTATAAAATTAAAAAAAAAATTCTTGTTTTTTTTTAATTAAAAAAAATGTTTTTTCCAATTATGCAACTAATGCTAATGTAACCGCTTACAATAATCGAAAATTATTCCAATGCAAGAGTAAGTTAATCATCGCCGAGAATACATTTTCAAAGAATATCGATGAAAGTACAAAAACATTTATATTACAATCTTTAAATGAACAATGAGTTCAAAACGAATTGTTAACTGAGATTAAATTGAAAATTAATATAAAATATATGATAATTAATAACATTGACGTTGAAGACGAATTGGTTAATGGAGCATGCGGAATATTAAAATTTATTAGTTTTCAAGAAAATACTAAAATTCCGTCTATATTGTGGTTAGATTTTCAATTGGCCATAGTAGGAGTGAAAGTAAGAACTCGTTTATATGAAAAATGCAAATATAAATCAAAATTTAACACCAATAATAAAAAAATATCGAATCAAGTAAATATTTCGAGTGAAGGAAAATAACAAATTACACGTAGTCAATTTCCAGTGGTTCCTGCTGAAGCGATTGCGATTCATAAAAGTCAGGGACAAACATACGAGAAAGTATGTATGGATTTTAAAACATCAGAAATGTGAACTTTACAAATGTTGTATGTAGCACTGAGCAGAGTTTCAAAATTGAGCGGTTTATATATTTTGAGAAAATTTAAATTAATAGTATCGAAGAAAAACAAGATCAATACTGCAAACCCGGATAATGATGAGTTGTATCGTTCGCGAAAAACTAATTAAGACAATTTATTTTGCAACATTAGTATGCTATAACAAGGACCCAAGCGAGCAACGAGCATACGATATTGGTTTAATGCGACGCCATATAGCAAACATTTTGATAAGTAGAAAACTATTGAATTTCCCTGAAAACGTATAATCTTCTTAAAACGTACACTTAATAAATAATAATAATAATATACAGCAACTAACGAATCGGGAAGTTCTTTGTGTGGCTCGTGGAGAGTCACACACAAAATGAAAGACATTAATAGCTGTGGGCCCTACTAGCCATGCATACCACTAACATTCTCGCAAGAGCAGTCCTGCCCGCGAGCTCGCGAAGCGAGCGAGCAACAACAACCTTACTCGCGAGCGAGCGAAGCGAGCGAGCAACAATAGCCCTCTAGTTCTATACATACTTTGCACGTGTCACAGTGTGTTTTCTCCTCCGTGAGCGCAAAATTTTACCAGGTACCTCGCAAATTGGTTCGATCTTTGATTGATTGAATTCGAACTCTCTATAAGTACTTCGAAAAACAGAAATAGTACTCCTAAGTTTACTCGAACCTATGCCAGACAGTTTCGAACCTTTTACAAGTACTTTGGTAAACGGAAATAATACTTGCAAGTATATTCAAATCTTGGTCGAACAGATTCGAAACTTTTATGAATATCGTACCGGAAATTCTCTGATTTTTCTAATCATAATTTCTTTTACCTTTAAAATCAATTATGTTGTCCTCTAATGCACAATTTAATTCAACATGTATAACTATAATTTCATAATCTATCGGAAATATTATTCTTAAATAGTTACGAATTTAATCAAGAAAGTGCTTAAAACTTACCATGCAGTTCTGATTTCCAATATTCGAGTACTACTTGTGAAAGATTCGATTCCTCTCAACATCGAAGTACTTATAAGTATCGTTTCGAAATTTGTAAGTACTCATTCCGAGGTTCGATATCAGTTTGTATAAAATGAATACTTTTCAAATATAATCATTGAAACATTATTGCTTTTAAGTAGTAATCGAAAACCATGAAATGAAACTTAGTTATTGAAATTGACTCGGATTCGTGAGTACATATTGAATTTGATCCCATACCTACTTATAAGTATCTTTTTGAAACTTGTGAGTACTCATTCCGAGGTTCGATATCAGTTTGTATAAAATGAATACTTTTCAAATATAATCATTGAAACATTATTGCTTTTAAGTAGTAATCAAAAGCCATGAAATGGAACTTGTTTATTGAAATTGACTCGGATTCGTGAGTACATATTGAACCCATCCCTAATTTGTAGGAGATTAATGGCATACATGTCTAGTAGATGTCATTCGAAATCTTCATCGCGAGTCTGACTCGATGTTATAGTGCAAGGGGTTAATTGGAAACGAGCGGCCTTCGCAATAAGCTCGGAAACATAATTACTTTTCATACAGGAATTAATAGATTTGGACATGAGCCGTTTGAACACTCGCTTCTAGGGATAGGGGAATGACAGTTCTTCCCGAGTCACAATCAAATTTCGTTCGTCTGTGTATTAACTACGAGCGAAGAATTTTCGGTTGATCCGGTCAATTTAATTTTCCCGTCGGCAGCCATGTTCCGAGAGCTGAAAAGAGTAACGTAAAAAGCACAATGAATGATTGGAATACCTAGCTGCTTTTTGTAGTCGAGCCTCTTGTTAAATTTTCAACGGTGCGCCGCAAGAATTAATCTTATGTAACGTGTAATCCGCATCGTGGATGTTTCCCGCCGCAAAAGAAGAAATAAGTAAATGAAGCATTCTTTGGACGAGTACTCAACGTTTCTCTTTTTCCACTTAATTTCCTTCTATTCTCCCTCTCTCTTTCTCGCTCGCTCTTTCTGTTTCCCTCTTACCCTTTTTATCGGCTCATTCCATTTTTCTGTACTCCTCCTCTCTCGATTACGCTGCTCCTTTCCACCGTAGTATTTCGTGGATCCGAATATTCTAATATCCGAACCCGTTGTTTTCCGGGGAAAGTATTAAATGTACAAATTAATTTGCAACCCTTTATTTTTTTACTACTGGTTAGGATCTAATAATTCATGAAAAATAAAAATTTAACTTCATTAACATTTTATTAATATTATTTCAGAATGACACTAAATTATTATGAAAATTAATTTATATAATTTAATATTATTGAGGGGAATAATATTAAAATTATGAAAACTAATTTTACAGAGAATTTAATATTATCTAAGAATAACATTAAATTATTATGAAAATTAATGTACAGAATTTAATATTATTTAAGAATAATTAAATTACTATGAAAATTAATTTATAGGATATTATATTTTTTAGTTACAATTTGTAGCATTCTCAGTCTATTCGGTACTGGATTTCTACTACATATTTTTAGGCTCAGTGATGGATTTTGGAAAAAACATTCTTCGAATTGATGTTGAGAAAAACACGTTTACAGAATTTCCACCTAGCAGAGTGCGCCTAATTGGTGGAAACTACATATTTGAAGTCACCGTTCAGCGTCTGCAACGTTGTCGTGAGCAATTGTTGCTGATTGGCGCGTGTAGTACGTGGCACAAAGCTGAAACTGCAAACAATAAGGGCAAATCGCGTTCGCTTGGTTCGAGAACTGCCGGTGCTATCGCAGCTACAGTTCTGTAATGGTTAAGACAAGCTGTAATCGTCAGACTAAATCAATAATTTCACCCGCCAGTTTCACTTTAATTTACCGTGCAATTCTATTTCTAATGAGAACACGATGGTATACCCAAAATTACAATAATGGAAAGCAAGCATTGGCCGGCAACCGCCATGCTTACCATCGTGTTGGCACTGTGTAGTCAATGATGCAATCAATATTGTACAAGATGTCAATCATTAATAATTACAAGACAACAAACATTTCTTAAACATTTTATTTAATCCATTCAAATATTTATATCGCTGTTAAAAATATATAACACATCTACTTAAGATTATGAAAA
This sequence comes from Lasioglossum pauxillum, assembly GCA_933228785.1. Classification (NCBI taxonomy): domain Eukaryota; kingdom Metazoa; phylum Arthropoda; class Insecta; order Hymenoptera; family Halictidae; genus Lasioglossum; species Lasioglossum pauxillum. Next base: position 12,816,233 of record OW121705.1, read on the forward strand.
CACAAACTAAGCTTCCTAAGGGGTCGACTCAAGCAATAGTCAGACATGTTTTCTCTCCACTGTATGTCTTATTTTTAAACACAATTATACAATGAATTTTCAATTACCATATCCTATCTATCGAAATTGAAATTTTTTTAAATAATTTGCAAGTAGTTTTCTAATTACCAGAAAAGTTGGTATAATTATAAAATGTGCCATTACAAATATAATTGTAACGATGTCGATTTATTAGAATTTGTTAATCCGTACTTCAATTTATTATGAATATCGTAGAAGCATATCATGTTAGAAAAAGTCTGTTATTATTTACTTCAATAAAGAAATAAAGAGCTGTGTACTCTGATACACTTTTCCATTAGCAATTCGCACCATTCCCAGCTAGTATAGATTTTACACGAACAGAATCATGGTGTGGAACATCAGTGCACCTCAAGCAGTGGAGTTCTTGCTATATCCAAACACTCAAAACTACACATACCGGACGTTGCATGCAAAGCCCGCATTGCAAGCAATAATCTGGGATTGCACCAGTTGCATGACTTGTCGGCGGTATCGCTGGCTTAATTGCGCTATATAGTTATACACCAATATATTGCGAGTTATTGTATCAAACTATAATAATGGCTTCCTACTTCCGTTTACACGACTGCGTGTTAACCGAAACGTTTTCGCGGATTAAACACTTGCACTTTTGTTTACCTGCCGTTCCTTGTTAATTTCCAACTATCATTTGCAATTTAATGTTCGAGAACGTTGGAGGTGCTGTACGAATTCCATTAGTTAATTTATTTTCTCGTATATTAAAATTGCGAGTGTGCTTCTTTGAAAATCAATAAATCTATTATAATATGTGCATACACATAAATGCACAATGTTTATAGTGTTAATATTTCTAAATTTGCAAACCTATTCATCGATATTTTAGATGGATCGCAAAAGTTATAATTGGATTTGATGCGTTTACAATCAAAATAAGTAGGTGAAAATTATAACAATAGACAGATTGAAAGAGTTTGAGAATAGCAATGCAAAAAAATATTATTATGTAGAAAATAAAAGCAAACATAAATTTTTGTGTATGTGGATTAATTTTTAAAACTCAGATTTTCTGAGGGAAAGAATTTTATTTGAACTATTAAACAATTTCAGTAAAAACATCTTTATGTACAATTTAAAAATGTTGGAGGGTATAGCGCATGTGATTGGCACTTCTGTGCTCGACAGTTCAGAACTCCTACGCTGCGTTTGTTGTGTTTGAGAGGGCGGACTAAAATAAAAATGAAAATAATTCTTCGTGGAAAAAGTGCAGGGAAAGTCATTTATTAGCCTCCCGTTTTGTTATTTTATATTTCGAAACGAAATACATTTTTAAATGAGAAACTGCACGCCACTAAATGAGTGCGTATAGAAACTTTTTACTAGTTAAAATTCTATCGATTGTTATCACAACAATAATGTGATAACAGGCTACCCAGTTACGTATTTTGTTACGTGCAATATTATGTACTTTTTATAAAATATTTTAACAATTTAACAAAGGAATATTATTGATCCTTTAATGTCGTGCAATTTTAATTTAAATTCACTTTATACAAAGAGTAACATTTTATCATCTTCACCATCGATTTAAACAAATTATACATAAAATGTTAATCTCTATTCAGCACAATTTGTTATAAAAATTGTAATGTTTAAAACTTTGGATGTTTCGTCGATCGAAATAGTGATTATGCTATGCGAGTGACACAATTCGAAGTGAATACTATACTACGAACTTCCACTACTTAATGATACAATTTATAAGTATCATTTTTAGTTAAACGAACAGGCGCGATATATTCAAGAAAAGCCATCGAATACGGAAGGGGTAATATTCCACCAAGACAAAGTGTGACGTCATAAATTTCTTTGCCGACTCGACAAAAATTTAACCGAATCAGGATGTTCTCATTCAGCTAGCGCATACTTGCCTGATCTTGCACTTTATGACTAAAAATTTGCGTGATACCGAGAATTTTGGTACCTTTGACCTGCACGAGGTGCAGGCGTAGGGCTGTACCACTGAATAAGAAAATTTTAGAATGCAATTGTACAGCTGCTCGCGGTTGTAGATCAAAACGAACAAAAGATTATTCAAGATTTCTTACATTAAAAGCAAAATGACAATCAGTTCATTACATAGAAGTTCTATCTTACGTTTTGGTTAATGTAAAATTGATATTAATTAATACTAACCTCTATTGTTTTAATTGTTTTAGGTCTCGTAGTGTATCAAGCAAAGGAGGCTTAAAATGTAAGTAAAATTATAAATCTTCGTAATTTAATTCCACATATACAATATATTAAAACAATATATATGCCATTTTAAAATAATGATTTTCCATAATATTGGTATCATATTACATTTTTTAACCCTGGAACACCACATTTATTTTTCGAGACATGTACTTCACACTCTGGTTTCAGAAAACCAAAGTTCTTTCCTAGAAAAAAAAAAAACAAAAAATGTGAATATTTAAAGGTTTAATATTCCACCTCGATGTTTCATTAAAGTGCAAACAAGCCACTCATGCGCATGTCACATTATAATTAATAGACTGCGGATGTCCATGCAAAATAAAAAATGTTTGCATTGATTGCAAGACACAGGAGTCAAATAGAAATTCCTTTCTAAAAATCTTCCTAATTCGTTCACTGCTTTAAATTGTACGTGCCCATTTTTGTCATAAATGCATAAAATCCGCAGTCTAATAATTAATGGCGCTCTGGGTTTCTGAGACCTACTGTGCAGTTCCAGGGTTAAATGTGTCTATTATCGAAGACATTCTTTTACCACATTTAGTGGCGAAGGGGGATGCATTTCGACGGGAATACACACACACCGGTCTCGCAACACTGGTCGCGAGTAGCTGTGGAGATATCCTCTTCGTAAAACGAATAGAGGTTGGTGGGGGAAGTAGGCGTTCGAGGGCCCCGAGAAAACAGTAACGTATTAGGATGATGAGGTAGCAGAGCCCTGAGGCAGTTATATTGGCAGGAATGTACCGAAACAATCTGTTCCGAACAAAAATACTCTAGGAAGTGTCCTAGGAGTTACAAAATATACACTAGTACACTTGTCATACATTTGTTTTTCGTAATCAAATCATATCAATTTCTTGAAATTCTGCGGGGCGATCAAGGTATCCCATTTTATCGAGAAGCTTACGTTACTGAGGATGAAATCACCGCCATCGCGCGAGAAAAGTTGGGCCGAATAGCTTCACTGTTGTCAGGCCCACTGTCGCCTGACCATGGCAATCGAGGGGAACCTACTTTATCCTCTCTCTGCCAGTGCCGGATTAGTCACGTGACATTACAGACGATAGGAATCGCGTCACGTGATCTCGCCGTCGCTGAATGGGGGAATAGCGTCACGTGATCTCGTCGTCGCTGAATGGGGGAATAGCGTCGTGGGAGGGGAAGGGTAGAGTGGGAGACAATTTTTAATCTGACACTACATCTTTTCATGAAGACCTGCGGTACTCGAACGGTTAAATAATACTCGAAACGGTTAAACAATACTCGAAACGGTTAAACAATACTCGAAACGGTTAAACAATACTCGAAAGAGGTGATGCGCGACGGCAAGGAGTGACCCGGCCGGTGCATTGTGGTCTACCCGCGATTCTATATCAATTTATTCGGGATGGTATTTGTGGGAGGCATGGAAATTATAGTTCTCCGTTTTTCGAATCGCGTGATCTGAACTGCATTAATCCGTCGGGCCAGTAGGAAGTTGGTTCGCGGACGTTATCCGGTTGCGATCAGATTTATTCGACGCAAGTAACGTTCGCCAGTAGAACGGGTAGCGTAGGCCGCGAGGTTGTGGGGATTTATATTCAACGCAGAGTCAGAAGCCGTGCATCATCGGCTTAAGTCAACGAGCCAATTGCAAACAAGGCGACCACACTACGCGCCTGATAGCGTACCTATGCAGATCACCTCGATTCACCTACACCCTCACATGAATCTCAACGCGCACCAATATGCAACCCCGTTTCTCCATCACTGCCCTCCGCGCTGTGCGTACAACGCTGTTTACGAACATTTATGTACGAACGTACGCGGTATTCTGTAAGTTATGCATTATCCAATTCGTGGCCATGGTCGGTTGCTCCAAGGATCTGCCGGGTTCTTGCCATGGTTCGCTGCTGCTTCTAGCCTCCAACACGTTCACTGCCTCCACAAACATTGTGCTACATTTGATGGCTCAAACATTCTTTTAATCAGATATGGTATACACCACTGTGCAAAAGAATGAAGCTCCCAGTATAATTATAAGATATAATGACAAACAATGTTTTCATGTAGAAATTGTGTTGTACAATGATTGAGTTATTGCATTTAAAGTATTAGGTAATCCTCGATAACACATATTCTCAGAACTATTCAATTAAACAGTGAAATCCTTTTTCAAAGCTTACTGTGCTCTTATTTGATTTTTTACGCTTTTCTGTTAGATATGGCTGGATGCTTCTCTCTTTTGCACAGTAGTGTACATAATTTCTTAACCCTCCGCGCACGATTTTATACAGTGTTGTCTCTTTAAGTAATGCCTCTTAAATATCTCTTCAGGTTATCGTGATGAAAAATATATTTGTTACGTAATGTGTATGGTGTCAATGGACCAAATATCTGGCAAGAATATTTTTTCCTGAAGGTCATTTTTTTCGGAGTTATCAAGGACATTGGTGTTTTTTGTCACCTAACTAAATCTGTTTTATTGCATCGTGTAACTGATCGAAAAATACATTTATATACGTATAATAAACATGACCTTGAAATGACCATGATCTTCGAAAGTTAAAGTTTAAATTAACCTTAAACAATGATCAGCTTTACTGTAAATGAATACCATGTCAATTTTCTCTTCCATTGAGTAATACATTTCAAACAGTACGTCGATACACTGATAGATAAATTAAAACTAATCGGGATTTCAAACCTTTAGGTATCATCAGTATTGCGATAGTGAACATGTTTATTTACATACACGCTCTTCAAAGCTTACGATTTCGATAGACATCAGTTTTAGATAAAACTTTATTTTTTCAAAGATCAAGGACATTTCAAGGTCATGATTTTGCACATATCTAAATGTATTTTTCGATCAGTTACACGATGAAATAAAACAAATGTTGATAACTCCGAAAAAAATGACCTTTGGAAAAAAATATTCTTGCCAGATATTTGGTCCATTGACACCATACACATTACGCAACAAACATTTTTTGCATTACAATACATAACCCGAGGAGATATTTAGATGGCCTTACTTAAATGGACCACCCTCTATAGGGGTAGTTTAGAACATACTCGTGCCTAATCGTTTCACAAAGAGGAAAAGAAAATTTATATTTATTATGTACCTACATTTCATGCTTAAATATTATTTACAAGAGAATAATGATGGTGTGAAGCGTTTTGATAATATTTTGTTTCCTTAAACAACAATTATCATATAGATGAAAATTAAAATAAAAATTCAGTAAAAAATTGAATCTCTCAAGTTCGTTAAATTTCTTATGGTGTTCTACTTTTAGCTGCAAGTGCTTAAAAGTTGACAGGATGAAGACTATTATTAAACAATTTTCTCATATCTGCAAGTGCAAACACACAACCTTGCGGTTCTAATCAATGGCCCACGCATACATACGTAGCATCATATACGAACATAAACGCGTGTGAATGTGTATATGTACGTCTAGATATTTACGTTCCGTGTGGATACATGTGTATGAATTTATGTTCTAATTCGTAGGTGTGCTGCAAATGGATACGTATGGGGCCACATACGAACGTATGGATTCATCGGAAAGGGATAATCTGCAGTTAGGCGTTGCACCTTCTTGCAGTCCTACACTCTGTTCAACAATTTTTTCTCCACTACCTTGCACTCGGTTCTGATATAGTATACACTTCAAATATTCGAAACGTAAGTATAAAATGATATTTCATTTACATTGTGGAATATTTTTACATCCGAAGACAAATTTCAATTGTTAATCACATTGTAAAATGTCCTAAACAAGTGAAAACTCTGTTCAACAATTTTTCCTCCACTACCTTGCACTCGGTTCTGATATAGTATACACTTCAAATATTCGAAACGTAAGTATAAAATGATATTTCATTTACATTGTGGAATATTTTTACATCCGAAGACAAATTTCAATTGTTAATCACATTGTAAAAAGTCTTAAACAAGTGAAAACTGTAGCAAAACCTTTGTGTTTTTGAGAATTTACTTAAGAGTTTACTTAAAAGTTTTCATACGTTTTCATCTATTTTTTCTTTTACAAAACATTAAATTCGGCTATTGCACGTGATTATGATTAATATACATTATTATTTACATTATTATGATTAATAGCCATAGGATTTTATACATTTATGACAAAAATGAGTAGATCAAATGCACGACACTAGTAACATTTAATTTTATTTAGAAATGCTGTTGCATTACTTGAGCAATTTTACAGATAATTTTTATTTTGCACAAATATCTAATTATAAGAAATAACTGCGTTGATCCGTATGGTACCGAAGTATTCTACACATAGTTGTAGATAAGTAAAAAATACGACAAAAAGTAAAACATACGAATGGGATAATTCAAGACACAACGATTAAGTATTCAATTCCACCCGATTAATCCAGTAAGTGGTTGCTACGAAATACTGTTAGTTATTAATTTTTCCCCGTCAAGTTTCACACATGCTGCACAGAGATTGCGTGTCTCCCGCGTATTGTATTGTGCACGAGTCCTCGCAGAATCTCCCATAGGGATGCTATTGTGCTTCGTTGATGATGGCGGCGGTCCGTAATGCCGTTTCGGGAACGCCAACACGAAGGCAACGTATCTGTTTTTTCCTTGTCTTCTTCGCAACGCCACGTGTTTACAAAATTCCTTTCCGTTGTGATTTGCCACTGCTCTCGGGAACATTTTCTACACACGCAATATTTGACTGAAACTGATTCCTTACTTCAGCGGCAGTGCAGAAAATACTATAATATTGAATAGTAATGATACTGAGCACAATGCTTATTAGCAAGTAACAAGTAAGTATCAGATAAAAATTGTGGAAGTTATGGTTAATTAAAATGGTTACCGCAGAAGCTTTCCCCATGAAAATTTCACAATTTAGAGTTAAACGTTCATGTTTTCGAATATACATTGGGTAACGAAAGTATTCGAACGCCCTTTAAAACAGAATAACTTTTTTATAATTGTACCAAACAAATTTTTAAAAAATGCCATTTTTTATTTTTGCATGTAACCTTGTAAATTATAATTTTTGGAAAATCTTTTTTGCGTATCATTTCGTAAACCAATGCTTTTAATTGATCATAACAAATCTTTCGTTACCCACTGTATATAACAGTGCAAAAAGAAAAGAAAATTTTTCACCCTGAAAAAATTATAATTCACTTCAGAGTACCTGAAGCGGGTCGCAGAGAAGTGGCTGACAAATCTTTTCCGTTTCGAATTTTCCATGAATATCTTCCAATTCCTAGTCGAAAGTTCATATTTTCGAAAGTATCTAACAATTTCGGAAAAAAGAAATTTCTCCAACCTAAAGCGAATTGCAATTCGCCGTAGTTTTATGTCCGTGTGTGCAACCCCTCGAGTTTTCTGGTCGGAAAAATTTCGGTCTTGGGCGTTTACCGGTTAAATAGATTTCGGGACTCCATCAGCGTGGCTTGGCCGTTGAAAGGAGAGACAAACGTCGAAAGCTCGCCAGCAAGCTCGGTCCGAAAATCGGAGAATTAAGAGAACAAGGGAGTGGTGATGCTTTGTGGAAAGGGGCGCCAATAAAACGGCACGCGACAAATGTTGCAACGTCTCTTCCGATGCGACGGGAACGTGATGGCCGAGAGGGAAAAGAGAGAAAGGCGGGGGGATGGTGTACAAACGAAAAGAGAGACGGGGAGGGGGCCGGATGGAACAGTGTCGGAAATACAGTTGCGAAGAAAGACAGTCGACAGAGATGGGGTGAAAAAGGACGGGTTGCCGGGGAATAAAGAGGAACGAGAACGAGGGAAGGGCGGAGAGTGTATAGTAACGCAAACGGGATACAGAGACAGAGAAAAAGTGAATGAATGGCAAGAGGGACGAACGGTGAGGGACGAGTGACGAGCGAACCGTTGTACGCTAGCGAACGCGTGTAGTCGCTAAACAATGGCGTCGGAAAATGGGCTGCTACGTTGCCGGGGTTTCAAGACGATTTTCCCACCCAGGCAGGAAGGCCAGGAACGAGAGGGGAAAAAGCCGGAGAAAGAGATGCCGGAAAGAGAAAGTGATGAAGAATGCTTACTGTTCGTGATTTTCTGTTGTTCAAGCAGGCGGCTGACCTTCGCTGCATGTGCGAGAACTGAATGTCCATTAAATCCGATTGCGAGCCTCCGCGAGCTCGTGTCTTGTTACTCAATTAGCGGTGAAATCGTGTTCTACATTTTCCGGTGCGATATACTGGGTGATCGGTAACTGGTGGTTCAACAGCGGATGATTTTACATAAAAAAGTAAGTCAAATATGTACAGTTATATTTTTTCATACGGGTCTTTGTTTTCGAGAAAATAGACAGTGAATGACCGTCGAGGGCTTAGCATTTGCAAGTATTAGGTTGTTGCATACGAAATGTCCTATTTTAGAATGCAACTCATGAAAAACATTTCGATCAAGAAATTCTATTGCAGTCGATAGGTTTATTATATAAAACTTTGAGATAAACTTTACTTTACCGGACTCAAAATTAGTACCTTTCTCCTACGAATTATGCTGTATTTGGTATGTAACTCAGTAGATTTGTAAACGGCGTGGATGCAGATCGAAGTTTCGATCCTCTAGGATCAATAGTTGAGGAGCTATGGTCGCTTAAAGTTGAGCATTTTTGACAGGTAAGGGCGCCGCCATATTGGTTTGTAGTGACGACCGCGAGGCGCTTAGCTTGACGCCCCCTCCACCTAATCCTAACCGACTTAGTAAGCGGCCGTCACTACAAACCAATATGGCGGCGCCCTTACCTGTCAAAAATGCTCAACTTTAAGCGACCATAGCTCCTCAACTATTGATCCTAGAGGTTCAAAACTTCGATTTGCATCCGCGCCGGGTACAAACCTACTGGATTACATATCAAATACATTCGTAGGAGAAAGGCACAAATTTTGAGTCCGGTAAAGCAAAGAACAGCCGAACTTTGAGGTACAAAGCAAATCCTTAATACTAAACGTACCACGAGCGGTCAAATGACCGGTTCTAGATTATTTATTTCGCAATTAATGACATTATAAAGATGCTTTCATGAGACATGATCTAATAAATATCTTTCTTAGAGCACGCATTATAATAAGAATCGCGTAAAGTCTAGTTTTATAAAGTAAAGTTTTATAGTTTTATATTTATTGTATAATTTTACTGTTAAATAAAGTTCATTTCAACGTCAACCAACGCGACTGTTTTATGTTCCATTCATATGTCTGGAAAAATAACTTCTTGACGATAGCATTAGGGTTTATACAAAAACCGACTTTTTAAAAAACCGGTTTTCGAATTTTAACTTTTCCATGAAACCGGTTTCGAATTTTTTCAGATAGAAAATAAGACATATTTACAACTTCCAATAGAAGTTTTTAATTTTTTTTATTTATAATAATTCATAAATACAAAAAAGGAAAACATAAGGTACATATACGTACACACATAAAATTATTAAAATAAAAAGTTAACAAAATAATACTCTTAAAAAATCATAGAAATTAACAAATGTTTTACATTTATATAAATTATCATTTCACTTCTTTCTTTGGACACAAAATTACCAGAAATAGCAAAAATTCGCTCACTTGCTACTGAACTGGGCTTAATTGTCTTTAAAGCATTAAGTAATATATCTAAATTTTTTGTTCTTCTATTTGTAGCTTCTGAGACCAAAAACTCCTTCTTTAATGTTTGAGGACTAGAGGAAGTCACTTCTTGAGGTCCTTGCAGATATTTATGTATTGCTATTTCCATAGCATTTTTCATCATAGATATGTCTTGATTTTCTTCTTCGCTTACATTAAATTCATTATAGCGGATTAATATAATATACAGGGTGTCCCAAAATTCGTGAAAATCCCGGAAATGGGAGGTTCTTGAGACCATTTGAAGCGACATTTTCGTTTGCAAAAATGTTATCCGCGGCTTTGTTTAGGAGTTATTAACGAAAAACTCGGACCAATCAGAGCGCGACCTAGACGCGAGTTGGCACAGTCTGCCAATCAACAGATGGCGCGCCGGGCCGACTGTGCCAACTCGCGTCTAGGTCGCGCTCTGATTGGTCCGTGTTTTTCGTTAATAACTCCTAAACAAAGTCGCGGATAACATTTTTGCAAAGGAAAATGTCGCTTCAAATGGTCTCAGGAACCTCCCATTTCCGGGATTTTCACGAATTTTGGGACACTCTGTATAAGTATTATATATACATTTAAAACCGGTTTTTTTAACTGAAAAAAGCGGTTTCGAATTGCATAATTTTTTTCGAAAAACCGGTTTTCTAAAACCGACAAACCCTAGATAGCATTGTGTGATTTTTGGTCGAAATGTGGTGATTAATTAACGTACTAGTCGTTGATGGTAAAAAGAATTACAAAATCAAGATAATAATCTTGTAAATGAAAAACGTGAATTACCATATCTTATTTTTACCGTAATTCAATCAAGAAATGTCAAATTTGTGGATAGAATACATTGAGGACAAAATTGCGTTTGTTTAATGTCACTGCTAAAAATCGGACATTTCCTATGCTACAACCTAATAGAAACGGTAGGTTATGATCAGTCGCATCAGAGAATTCCTATTTAATAGCCTGTTCGTCGAATTTTCAAACTCGATTGTTTTCCACCCTCTTTTCGGCTTTGGATCACCCTTTAAATCCATTTAATATTTGAATTGTTGTGATTTACACTCCACGACAATAAGATCTTATGTGAAGTTACAGTTACACGAATTAATATTCGGACGCTCTAAAAATGACGATACATTTTTTAATATTGTACTATACGATTTGAACATTTTTGGGAAGCTTAAGTAACACTGTCCAACAGCCAAAAAGTATTTCGATTCCCACTAGACGATTCTTATAGAGTTTTTCACACTGATTCCAAATTTGTCTTTAATTTTTCTCCTAGACGTACAGTTTTTGAGAAAATTGAGTTCTAAAAAACGACATATTTTATAACTTTGAACAAATATTGTGATGTTATTATAAAATATATTGAATTGTTCTTTACAGCAAAAGATTCTCTCTCTCAGTAGACTTTCCCGAATACAGTGATATCCAATATTAATACATTATGATTGTTTAAACATGTTTAAACATAATGTATTAATATTGGATATCACTGTATTCAGGAAAGTCTACAGAGAATCTTTTGCTGTAAAGAACAATTCCATATCTTTTATAATAACATCACAATATTTGTTCAAAGTTGAAAAAGATGTCTTTTTTAAAACTCAATTTTCTCAAAAACTGTACGTCTAGGAGAAAAATTAAGGACAGATTTGGAATCAGTGCGAAAAACTCTATAAGAATCGTACAGTGGGAATCGAAATACAAAAAAAAAGTTGAAATTTGTTGGACAGTGTAATTAGTTTACTACAGGATGTAAAAAATTTTTTTTTCAGAAATAACAATTGATCGGAATTGTAGAAAAAATACTAAAAGTTGCATTTTATAATTTTTCTATGTGGGCGTAAATTTAAAATATTGAGAATTTGTTTCTGCCGTATACAGGACTTGGTCGGACGGGTAGTACAACCGGGGATGATTCTACATGTAAAAATAAGTCGTAAAGAAGGAATAACATTTTTTCGTTTGACGCCTCGTTTTAGACAAAATCGAGTTTGGAAATGCAGCGAATACGCGTGCCATTAGATAGGAATCGTCTGACGCGTCTGATCATGACTAACCAATTCTACTTCCTGCATCTACCGAAGCGAACTCGGCTGAACTTTAAACTCGATTTTCTCGAAAACGAAGCGTCAAACGAAAAAATGTTATTTCTTTTTTTCGACTTATTTGTACCTGTAGAATCAACCCCTGACCGGCCAAAGCTTGTATACAGCATAAATGTTTACTTCACGAGGAGCATTTATGGGAAAATTATAATTAGACTGCGGATCTTTATGCATTTATGGCTTATGAAAACGTTCGATAATGCTACAGTATAAAATTCGATAGACTTTAGTGAGATCTTCATTTGTTTTGGATCTAGGGAGACTGTTGCCATTAAAAATAGGATTTTATTTCGTGTCACTTTCTTAAAATTTCTCTACCCAAATTGAAAATTGCATAAACATCCGCAGTTTAATTATAATTCATAGCATCTTTAGCCGTAACAAAACAGTTGTCCTAACACATACGGTTAAAACAAGTATTTCTTAATTCGGTCATCTGTTTTTCTAAGCTTTCAAATAAAAATTCCTTTTTCGATGTTGAAAAATATATCAGTATTCCCGTTCAGAATATACTCTACGACTAAAAGACAACACGTTAGAATACTAAGTATGCGAGTACATGTTTACGGATTACAAATTATGCACCTCATATGGTAATCTCACGTTATGTTACGGTGGTTGTTAAATATTCATACCCACTACGCCTAGGAATAAAAATCACGTTTAACCCCTTGCCGTACTATTTATTTCGTAATTAGGCTCTGAGGAATTACTTGTATTCGTTACGCTCTTAATCAGTTGCTAGTCGAACCAGAAATTAATCATTACATATAATGAAAGCATGTATTTATTATCTTTTGTAAGAATATATTATATTTGCTAATTAATCTTGATTTAAAATTTTTGGTCTGGTGCATCGTATACTTTTAATATCTAATTTTCATATTTAATTGTAATTTAATTGGTTACATAAATTTACTTTAATTAATCCATAAATATAAACAAAATTGCAATTAAAATACTTATGAGATGTAAATGTATAGGAATTATATCCATAAAAGATTTGCACTTTGATACATTTCAGAAAAATTAAATTCACATAATATGTAACGATTTAAGCAGATAAAAAATAAAGTAGAATATAGTATCACATTACATGTAACATTATATTTCACTAGTTTCAAGAAATCTTTGAGAACCATCGATGGACAAGCATTTACTTGTTCCATTCCATTGATAAACATAAAATTCAATAGCATGTTTATTATTTGCAAAATAATATTGTGTAGGAAAAGTTTAGAGTTTCACGGTGTCGATACTGAGAATAGTTTCCGAGGTTGCGCATTAACTTTTCTATACTTTCATTTCCTCGCTGTTTCACCCATCTAAGTTAGTTTAACCCCTCCAGTCCCAACGGGGTCATTTGTCGTCACAAAATTTATACGTCTTCGTAAAAGAAGTCTTCCACGCTAAAATTCTATTTCAGGATGCGGGACCTGTAGCGATAGATCAGTGTACGTATTGACTTCTGTGTTTGGAAGATCTATGTGTACATTCAAGTAAATATTCACTATTTGGGAGTTTTGGTTCATGGGAATTTATCATGGTTGTCTCATGTAATAAATTCCTAGTCTTGGTAAATTCGAAATAGTGTCTAAGAAATTTCTTACATTTTTCAAAATAACTATATGAGCATTTAAAAATTCTTCTCAACTGTTTATTGGATTCTGTTCAATAGCGTTCACTATTTTTCTCAACTTCCTGCTCTTTCTGCTAAAGTGTAAGAGATGAAATATTGTACAGGGTGACTACGTAACGTGACAACCTAACGTTGCCACCTCAAATATCTTTGTTATTTTTAAAGATACGTCAAATGTCTGAAGAACAAAGTTGAATGGTTCAGTGGGGCTCACATAATACCAAAAATATTTTTGTTTTTATGTGATTTTTTTAGAGATATTAAGGTCACCTTCATTTTTTAAAATGGAAGCACCCTTTTTTAAACGCCTACAATGATATTTGTAATCCCTTTCATTAGGAATTTAGTGACTATAATTACCCATACACGTATAAACTTTCTAAGTAGCTTCTAATCCATATAACAAATACAGAATATTATTATTTTGCATTAACCATTAAAAATTCGCAGTCTATTCGTTAATCACTCACTAAGGTGAAGTGCCCCTATGCCTGGACAGCATGTTTTTCTATTTTAAATTTTATCACTTTAAATAAACAAAAACAATTTCTTAAGAGTTTTAACATACAGTTCAGAGTTTGTAAAGTAATTTAAAATAAAAAAATCATTGTTTAGGTTAATATCTTAATTGTATTAACAAGAATAATTCAAACCTATAGTTGGACATATTAAATCCAATCTAAGCTAGTACCTGGACAGAAGTAAATCCTATATCGGGACAAATTCAATTTACGAGTTCATCGAGCGAACATAACCTAAAACGTTGGTTGGTGGCGCTGTTGCGCATGACGAATAGAAGATGCTTTGCGTAATATGTAGTATTCTTATCATAGATTATAGTGTTGTATTATTTAACCAAATATATATTTATTTTCATTTACTGTTTTAATAAAACTTGTCATAATACAACTTTTAAGGTTAGGTAGTAATACTGATAGATTTAAGATGCAAACATAAAGTATTATTAACGTCACAACCGGAATACATTTTCTACATACGTTATTCAAGCTAATAGAAGACTAATTATACGTACATGTAGTTAAATAATTTGCAAACGATGCGTTGATTTTATTCACAAACACGTGTCCGGCTTCAGGCGTAAGCACATTGCGTATAAGCTTAGAGTGGGACAGCTACTGTCATCGCGTCCCAGTATGGAGTACTTATATTTGAAAACAGTCCTAATCTTGGACATCTAATATTTGGATTAATAATTATTATTTACGTTAAGTTTGATTGCCAATTTATTTTAAAATATCAATATTATTATGCGTGATAATTATTTTTTGTCTGAGTGCTTAAATTATATCTTTTTTTCTAACAAAAGTTCGAACTATAAATGCACATGATTCGCATGTAAATAGACTATTTTGTATACTGTTTTCAGATGAACTTTGAATTCATTTTTAAATTTCAATTGATGTCTTAATGAAATAATATTCACACCTACTTGTAGCTAAGGCCTCAGAATATATAATATAATTATTTAATCTCTTAATTACTGATTTTACTATGAAAATTCAATTGTCCAGATTTAGGTATCACTTTTGGACTATCCAGGCTTAGGGCACTTCACCTTAATTTTCAAAGCCCCTTATTTGTAGACTTTATACTTAGGCTTTAAAAACAACAAAGATATTTGAGGGGGCAAGGTTAGGTGACTCATCCTGTATATAAAATAATGTTGCAATTATTTAACATTAATATAATAGCATTATATTATATATAATATAAATAGCTTTTTCAAAAGATTTAATCTACAAAAATTTTAATATGCCCAAGCAAACACCATTATTTAAGGGTTGAAACATAATCGTAGGAGTACAATATTTTAACGTTTCCGTTCACGCAGGTTCAACAGAAGCCCTCCTGAATTTGGTCATTTCATCGTGTAGATAAGAATGTGAACACGTCGTAAACCTTCTTTATGATGCAGGATATTAGTCATAAAAACGTACTTATCGCAGTCATAACCGTAGGAGTTATGTCAAATCGGATTAGTGGCATGCGATATAATAACGGCATATGTAGATAATATAATTCAGTGTAGTTCAAAGTGTTGAAATATGCATAACCTATTCGAATCTCTTACAGAATATGCACGGTTATAATGATGCTTTTGGTGTGGTTTGCTGTTAACGTGTTAACAATTAATCAATTTGATCAGTTTACAAGCTTGTACCAATTTGTATTCAAACACCTATAGCTAGAATGTAATATTTTGTGCGACTAATTTTATAATACATTTCTGTTACTATTATACAGCGTTATACATATATTATATAATTACGTATTAGTATACAACGAACCTAACTGGTGAAATACAAAATTATGCAAACATTAAAGGAATTTAAGACCGCTATTACACTATTTTTGGCTTATTAACAATTAACTTAGAGAGATTTTATGTTTCATAAAAATCTGCAAGCTCGTCAATAGTTAGCTGAGCTTTGTGTGAAGAATCAAGCAGCATAAATGTCGCCATAAAATAATAGAAATGGCATAGTTGACGAAGCAGACAGTTAATGGATTATGTGAAATACTAAAAATTGATGGTTTTCTTCATTATACGAAATGGTCATAAAATTGTTCGTAACCGCACTCTTCTTAATCATTTAGCTAGCAATGATTTATTATTATGATAAACTCTGAGAGTTGTATACAGTACAATTTCCAGATCGTAGTGATTCCTATAATGCACATGTCCAGTCGCATATTCATCGTTAAAAATCAGCTGTTCGCGACGTCCGTTTAAATGCCTAATGTTTTCTGCAATAGCTGCGGAAGTATGTGTGCGGTGCATAAATGCATTTGAAACCGCGCGCGACCAGTTGTTAATTTTACTGAATGGATCGGTTATCCAAGCACATTACAAGCGAATCATTACTGGAAATTCAATGGTCCCCGGCTTTTGCAAATTTGACATGCAACCGTTGTTATCGAAACTATTATTAAACTGATTGACATATCATGAGCTCATGCAAATCACTGTGTCACTTGTTTGCTACATAGTTAGTACCACACATTACACGGTTGATTACGAACTGTTACACTCATCGATGATATAGCATTGCAGTGGTATGGCACAATAATGACAAATTTAAAATGTTCATCTTTAAGGTTGACTGATCAATTCTCGTTGTGTTTACGTGCAGTCAACTATTTCACACGCGAATAGATACCAATGTTCTTTAAAGCGCGTGATAACTAGACTGCGGATTTTATGCATCTATGGCGAAAATGGGTGGGTATGATTTCAAACAATAAAAAAATTAGAAGAATTTAAGAGTCTTCCATTTCGAGAAAATAGACGGTGAAAAACCGTCGAGGGCTTAGCATTTGCAAGTATTAGGTTGTTGCATATGAAATGTCCTATTTTAGAATGCAACTCATGAAAAACATTTCGATCAAGAAATTCTATTGCAGTCGATAGGTTTATTATATAAAACTTTGAGATAAACTTTACTTTACCGGACTCAAAATTAGTACCTTTCTCCTACGAATTATGCTGTATTTGGTATGTAACCCAGTAGATTTGTAAACGGCGTGGATGCAGATCGAAGTTTCGATCCTCTAGGATCAATAGTTGAGGAGCTATGGTCGCTTAAAGTTGAGCATTTTTGACAGGTAAGGGCGCCGCCATATTGGTTTGTAGTGACGACCGCGAGGCGCTTAGCTTGACGCCCCCTCCACCTAATCCTAACCGACTTAGTAAGCGGCCGTCACTACAAACCAATATGGCGGCGCCCTTACCTGTCAAAAATGCTCAACTTTAAGCGACCATATAGCTCCTCAACTACTGATCCTAGAGGTTCAAAACTTCGATTTACATCCGCGCCGGGTACAAACCTACTGGATTACATATCAAATACATCACAATTCGTAGGAGAAAGGCACAAATTTTGAATCCGGTAAAGTAAAGAGCAGCCGAACTTTGAGGTACAAAGCAAATCCTTAATACTAAACGTACCACGAGCGGTCAAATGACCGGTTCTAGATTATTTATTTCGGAATTAATGAAATTATAAAAATGCTTTCATGAGAAATGATCTAATAAATATCTTTCTCAGAGCACGTATTATAATAAGAATCGCGCAAAGTCCTAATAAATTAGTTCTTGTCATTTTTGTAAGGCAACCATGTGCCTGTTACTTTTATAGTTCTATATTTATTGTATAATTTTACTTTTAAATAAAGTTCATTTCGACGTCAACCAACGTGACTGTCGTGTGTTCCATTTATATGTCTGGAAAAATGTGGTGATTAATTAACGTACTAGTCGTTGATGGTAAAAAGAATTACATAAATTTATTAATTATGCCAAAAATGGGTGGGTGTAATTTCATACAATAAAAAATTAGGAGAATTTAAGAGTATCAATACATTTCTTACAACTTAATAAAATCACTGAAAAGAGAAATAAATTTCCATTTGGTTCCCATGTCTTACAATTACTCTATACGATTTTTATTTTGCATAAAGATCTGCAGTCTAGTTGTTCAGAATTATGAGTACATCATGAGAATTCTAAAATGTCAAATTTCAACTAATTAATATTGTTAAAAAATATAACCTAAATAATAATAATATCATGAATAATATCCAACGAATAATATCATACTAGAAATATTTTATTTAAAATAATTGTAAATATTTTTTAGTGAAATATAAAAATATTATTATGATTTCTCTAAAAATTTAGTGTTCAAATATTTTCTGGATCCACTGTACATACACAGCCTTCGTAGTTAAAGGACTAAGAGTGTTCGCACAATTTCTGCACACAGTATGGAATTTTTGCGAACGAAAATTCCAGGGTTGGAAATTATATGGCGAAACCCGTCGGAGGGTGGTGCCGAGATTCCAGTGTCCGATCGAAACCATCGAAATCTCATCAACAGTTTTGCTTTATGGACCAAGAGAAGCATTCGTTTATTTTTTTTCGTTTCCGGCGGGGCTCGAATTTTCTATCTTTTCTTTGCCCGTGAAATTCACGCTTTCCATAAATTTCTGGCGTCACCCTCGCTCGCGCCGGAGAATGAACACGCGGCGAGAAGGGGAAATGATGAAGAAGGGAGGAAATTGGAAATGAGGAAGATAGTTACGACACGCTGTTACGTACTTTCTTGGAGCGGAACGAAAATGACGCGATAAAACTGAGCGGAGAAAATTTCGTGGGACATCGAGACCTCCATATCGAAGACTAACAAACGCTCGAGGATTGGCGGCGGCGGCGGAAGATTTTGATCCTCGGCACCGTGAATTATATTATACTTTACAGTCGACGACGAGGAGGTTCGATCCGGTGCTTGAGGAATTAATGGAACTGATTCTGTCGAATAATATTTCGGAAAGGTTATTGATATATATGATACGAATACGATATTATACGAATACGATATTCATAATAAACAATTACGGGGTAATCTCTTTGTTCGCTCTTTATTTGGAGTTTCCATTAATAAATTAATCTACTCCGTTTCACATATTTTGTTTTCATTGTGACCATTGTATACAATAATATACATTTGTGTTTAATGGCATTTATAACAGTCTGTTATATTAAATAGCCTTTGCTTTATGAGCTAATTAGTTCTGTTTTTATACAATTGGAATATAATATGATATTACTAGAATAGGCCTGGGCAACTTGTGGGTCGCGAGCCACAGAGGGTCCCTCTCCCCACTCCTGGGTCCTCCCCACCAAACTCCTGTTGTGTGTAGAAGGACGTGGGGATGGGGTATTAGTATATGTATACACTTATGTAAAAGGTCGTATCCTTGCAGTCACGCGAGGCGAAGCACGGTGAAAGGAATATAAAATAGTGACGGATAGTGGGGGAACCAGTGCACTGGTAGTGGGAGTCGTAAAGTGACAGCGGAGAAGTTGCCAGGTCTGTACTAGAATATAATATAATATGTTATAATATGATATAAGAATATGGATATTATAATATTATAAAAATGAAAAATTAATAGATATCATTCAAGTTGCATACGAAACATTTTCTATACCAAATTACAAAATGATAAAAATGAATAATTGATATACAAAACAACGAAGACATTTTGTTTCGTGTATCAATTTTACAATTACAAATTTTATGATTAAAATGAACACTTGTTATACAAAACAACGAAGACATTTTGTTTCGTATGTCAATTTTACAATTACGAATTTTATAATAAAAATGAATAGTTGACATACAAAACAACGAAGACAAATTTTATGATAAAAATGGTTAGTTGATATACAAAACAATGTATATCAAAATAATATAAATGTTTTGTAATATACAAAACAATGTTGACATTAGAAAAATTTAAGAATGTTATTACTACAGACTGCGGATTTGTATGCAAAATAAAAATTGTCTGCATCATTTGCAAGAGACTTCAGTCAGATAAACGTTTAATTCTCATTTTAATAATCCTAACAAGCTGCAAACACTAGATTTACGTTATTAGATCATTCTAACTTTTTCAATGTTTTAAATGGCAACCACTCATTTTTGCCATAAATGCATAAAATCCGCAGTCTAGTTATTACATTATTTTCAACTGAATGAAATTGTGAAAAGGAAAAAATCCAGTTTTATTCAACTTTTGTTTCTCGCAATCAATTTTGGTTTTGCATGAAGAACCACAGTATAGCGTATTCAGTTATCTGCCGTACAATGATTCACTCAGCACATGTTAACAATTGTGCATTAACACGTCCGAATTTGAGAAAAGCAAATCGCGAACACGGTCAAAAGCAATAAAAGTGATATCCATATTAGTGTGACAAAAATGATATTAAATTCGTTATCGCCGGAGATGTATTAATATTAACGTCAACCGGCGTTACGCGTTTTTGTTGCATATTATTGTTGGTTGGCAGACGCTGTTTCGCAATTCGAAAATATTGATTTAACGTGGACCGCGACTGCATCTCATTATCCGGCGTCCAAAAACTAAACCCAGTGATATATCTGGGCGAATATTCCGCCAACGATTGCCGGTGTACACCGCAATAACATATTCACGGAGAAGTATTTGCGTCCGAAAATATTCGACTAATTACGTTAATTAGCTTTTTTCGTGTGCCGGCGTTGTACTTTTTGCCAGCCCTATCTTGTCGAAATATTATTAATCACATTCGAATGTCGTGCCTCGGAAAACGCAGGTAATCACTGTGTTACAAAATATTTTAATTCGATGCAAATAATCACATAACTTATTTATAGAAGCGCGACGAAAAACGTTATTAATAAATTTCTTTGTGTATAATTAGAATGAGTAGTTGTTCTTGCCTTCAAGAAGACACCGAAGATCGATGAAACTATAAATAAACTTTAACTTTAAAAATAAAAATTGTATGAAAACGTTAGCTTTTTGTAATTGAACGGGTATCGTGCAAGAACGACGAAAAAAGTCGAGTATGGGAAAAATCGCGTAAAGAGTATTCCTTTAAAGGAGTGAATGAACTGTCACATAACTTATGTGCAAAGTGTTCTATGTTAAAATAAGTATCCCTTGCCAACGCGTTCAACAGCCGCTTCGGCCTTTTTCCACTTAAACGAGGATAATCGCACCTATAAATAAAGGTTTATCTTAATCAACGACCCTTCTTTACGCGTGTTTGTCTTTCAGTAGGAGGCTGGAAGAATACTTTCCCCGTTCAGTCTCGTCAGCTGTTATCAAACCGTTCATTACAATATACCAGTGACAATTTTACTATAGACAGGTGACGGATATCTTCGCGCTTTGTTTCCATTAATTTGTAATTATTACTAGACTGCGGATGTTTATGCATTTGTAGCTTCTAAACATTTTCAAAAATTGTAGAATATAAAATTCCACAGAATTTAGTACGATTTTCATTTATTTTAGAACTACAAAGTGCGTGTGTCTACTACCACTGAAAATAACATTTTACATGATTCCACTTTCTTAAGATTTGCCTACCAAAAATTGAAAATTGCATAAAATTACATTCTTTCAAATCATATACAGGGTGTCCCAAAATTCGTGAAAATCCCGGAAATGGGAGACCATCTGAAGCGACATTTTCCTTTGCAAAAATGTTATCCGCGGCTTTGTTTAGGAGTTATTAACGAAAAACACGGACCAATCAGAGCGCGACCTAGACGCGAGTTGGCACAGTCTGCCAATCAACAGATGGCGCGCCGGGCCGACTGTGCCAACTCGCGTCTAGGTCGCGCTCTGATTGGTCCGTGTTTTTCGTTAATAACTCGTAAAGAAAGCCGCGGATAACATTTTTACAAAGGAAAATGTCGCTTCAAATGGTCTCGGGAACCTCCCATTTCCGGAATTTTCACGAATTTTGGGACACCCTGTATAATTTTTAAACACTTTTTCCAAATTAAAGCTTCCAATTTCTAAAATGATCATAACAAATAAAATAATCATAACAAATAAAATAACAGAAATTGTCAAGACATTTGAAGAATTTATGAATATTGTTACATTGTTTTATTAAACTTATTGACAGAAGAAATATATTTTAATTTATCTTTCATTTCTTATAATTGATTCAGCGCATTTTTATTTTCTATGAAAATCCGCAATCGAATTGTACGAAAATAATGGAAAGAATATTGTCTCGAAGTTGTGCATGTTTCATATCGAATCATTAATGAATAACAAACAATATCTCGACCTATATTTTCGATGAAACGTGCAATTTCCATGATACGCACTATCAAACAGGATTTCCATCCATTTTGAAAGTTGTTTTAGCCATTCAACGCGAATGATTGCAGATAAAACAATATGGGAGAAATATTTGTGTACGTCCTACTATCTAGCGAGGTTCCATCAACATTGAAATGTTATAGTTGCGTGATGACCTTTTAGTTCGTCTGATTCGTTCTGTCACAGATAAAAAAAGATATTTCTTTTTCGAAAAATGTAATATTGTACATGTGTGTGAAATCACTTCGGCATTTAATTATTGCACTCTGATGTCGATCATATCGATTCATTGAGATATATTTGAAAATAACAGAATATTTTTTTATTCTTCAATTTATTGTGGAATATTTTGTCACGAAAAACAACTGGAAAAAGTTTATTGTTGAGCAAGCACAATACAAAAACATTTTATCTACTATATTGTAATTCTTGAAATGTTGTTATGATGGATCTGTATATGATTCCTGTTTTTTGGAGGAATTTCTAGAAAGTGGATTTAAGTAAAATTTTATTCTTTGTAATAAGATAGATATTATTATATATTATTAAATCATACTGAACCTTTTGTATTATTATCTCTGAAATTATTTACAACTAGACATCGGTTTATTCATATGTGCAAAACAAAATATCCAATTTGATAAAATATAATTTTGATTTAATTAAAAAATTTAATTTAAAAAAAATATATAATTTGATAAAAAACAATAAAATATTGTTCGCGATCCAATGCAAAAATATTAGGTTTGCATACACAGGAAATTAACGTCTGTGTAATTTCAGTCTCCATCATTAACGTCCAGTTAATTTTACCGTTCATAAAAATCTGCAATCTGTTTATAAGTTATGGATATATATAGACTCGGAGTTTAAGTGTACCCATTAACAAAATAAAATGAAGTGACAGCTCGTGTCGTGACCCGTTTAAAATTGGCCACAAGCTAAGAATAAATGCGAAATCGAAACTGTAAATACTTGGCAATCGTTCCTCCTGAAATAATTCTGTAATTATCCTTGTATCTCTTCTGAACTCATACAGGCTATACACAGAAGCTATATTTTAACGCCCCAAGATAGACGGTTTCTACCTTTCTATTATTTATTTAAAACCATCTTTTCGCGGCGGTGCTAAAACATATCCGAGTAAAACTTACCGAATAATAAATAATACAGAGTCCTTGGTGTCTTAAACGTCATACTTATTCCTGTGCAGATCGAAGTTGGTGAATTGCAACAAATTTAATGCTAAGGTCACTATCTTAACACTAAACCTACCGATCATCAAATGTCACTAATGTGTATGCTATTTTAAAAATAACGAGATTAAATTTATTTATACAGGGTGTCCCAAAATTCGTGAAAATCCCGGAAATGGGAGGTTCCTGAGACCATTTGAAGCGACATTTTCCTTTGCAAAAATGTTATCCGCGGCTTTGTTTAGGAGTTATTAACGAAAAACACGGACCAATCAGAGCGCGACCTAGACGTGAGTTGGCACAGTCTGCCAATCAACAGATGGCGCGCCGGGCCGACTGTGCCAACTCGCGTCTATGTCGCGCTCTGATTGGTCCGTGTTTTTCGTTAATAACTCCTAAACAAAGCCGCGGATAACATTTTTGCAAAGGAAAATGTCGCTTCAAATGGTTTCGGGAACCTCCCATTTCCGGAATTTTCACGAATTTTGGGACACCCTGTATTTTGTGCCATTTTTACTATAATATATACTGGACTAAAAAAATGTGTTCAATCAATTCCCATGAAAACACCTTTACAATCGCAATAATTGTCAAACAAAAAATCTAAAATGGGTCCTTTGACCCCTCGTTGTAGGTTTAGTGTTAATCGATAATAATTGCGGACTTTGTGCGTTGATAACAAAAACGAATTAACAAAATAGAAGACGACAGAGACATTTGAAGAATTTAAAAATATTAAATATAGAGTTCCATTTAAAAACTTAAACCTGAGGGGCATTTCAAGGTCATTTCAAGATCATGCGAATACCATCAGTTTACAGAGATTTCTTCTTTTAAAAATTTCAATAATTGCAAGTGCCACACGCTAGTGAAATGAAAATTAATAAACCACATGTTAGTCAACTGTTATGCTTGGGAAAATGGTTATAGTAATTTGAAATTTCGCTGCTGCTAAAAAATGGTGGAAGACACGTAATATGGAAATGCCACAAGCTTCATCAGAACAGAATGTCAAGACATGCATATGGAATTCGAGGAAGTTATTGCTGATGTAGATGGGGGTGAGAAAGAGAGAGCAGAAGGGAGCATCATTGAAACGGACAGAGATAACAGCGCTCGACGACTGCATCTCAATGGTGCATACCTTAAACTCATGGATTCTCAAACTGTAAATTGCACATTACTCCAAACAGATTTAAATTAAGACACTTGGACAAATTGTAGCCTATATGTTACGCGCATTCTACAATTACACTACAATTTCTCCAACTGTCCTAATTGTCTTCGTTCCCTTAACAAATGCTCGACTGCCCCAATTTTAGCGCGATGATTAATAGGCGACGGATATTGTGCGAATTTACAATTCCCTGGGCTATTTTGAAAAACATCAGAACCCATTCATTCACCCTTTGACGGTGTTGCAGAGATAAAATAAAATTTCACCGATTTTCATTCAACCTTTTACTTTTTACGTAATTGCATGTAACGCGAATGCATAAAATCTGCATTTCACTTATCACATTTACATGGTATATGTGAAGTTCGAAGAAGTTACTTTTAAATACAAATTCGGCTCTCTCCTATTCAAATTGAATGAATGCAATTAATCGTGTGCGCTGTCTAAATATTTAGACTAAAGGGAGTGGCAAGTACAGTGTCATAGTAATGCAAAGTATTCCGTTCTTTTTCAATTAGGATGGTCATTGAATGCTTATAAGCTTGCACAGCGCTTTTGAACTTTTCGAGATTAAATGAGAAGGGAGTGTAAATTATTGTAATAATTAGACTGCGAGTCTTCATGCAACATAAATGATTCGAAACTAATTACCAATCTGGAAGTAATAAGCAGATGATTAACCCAATTACGAGTGTTATTCAATCACACTGAAGTTATTTCTATTTATTTGAGTGATCAACTTGGATATTGCATTTTCGAGAAATGTTTGCACACGAAGTTTACGTTATCAATTTTATTAAAATTCGATGGACTTTCATACCATCACAGTGTTCCTCAAAAGATACTCATTCGAACTAATTACCATCCCGGTGTGCAAGCAATAAGCAGATTATTTAGCCAGTTATGAGTTCCATTAAATTCCACTGAAGTTATTTCTATTTGTTCGAGTGAGCAGATTGGCAAACGTATTTTCGATGGATTTTTTGCGCACGAGGCTCTCGGTTGATCAATTTTATTAGAATTCCGGCCGCAGCCAGTGTATCAGTATCGCCGAAATATTGTGGAATTTGAGAACCCGCGGCTTAATCGCGGACCAGGAGGCTGTACGTGGAAACGACGCAACCTGCAGCACGATGCACCGGTGCACCGGTGCACTCTGGACTCGTTTCGCGCGGGGACGCGTCTGTGTCGGCCGTCTACACGGATACCTGGGTTCACTTGTGAACGTGTTCCTTGGTGCACCGTAAACAGCATATTTTCTGACTCACTAGTGCAAACGTAACACGATGCGCATATTTAGAATTCAGGATGGCGCTTGGCCTCCGCAGCCCGACTCGTGGCCCGATCTATTGCAGCTTGTCTCTCTTCTACCTTTTTTCAATGTTTCTCCACTGCCATTCCTATGAGGCGTCGAATTGCTGTTTCCTATAGTGGCGTAGATCAATATACAACAGCCTTCCCATCCGAGCATCTATTATCCGAGAACCGGTAGCCTCCGAACGTTCTACTGTTCGGCTTCCGATCCACTAATCCTCCATCTTCTGTCTCTCGAATCTCTATTACCCAAACATCTTATGCTTCTAATGCAGTAGGGCCTCCCATATATGAACGTTTTGTTATGCGAACAGCGTTTAGCAGCGATGTTTGTATACAATGTATACAGAGTTTGAGATTTCAATGTGACCTCTCTTCTTTTTTATACTGAACTGTATGTTTTTGTTTAGGTGAGCCTGTAGCCTAGTCCGAGACGAATTCAGTGACCTATGACGCTTTCCTCTTCCAAGGACATTCAAGGTCATTCAAGGTCATTCAAGGCCATTCAGTGCCGTTCGAAATTCCGCTTAGCTAGATGGAAGCAGCAGATGCTCTCCCGAAATGGAGTAAGTTTTTACAACGATTTATAATTTTACATTGACTATTTTGCACAATTTATATAATGTAGCATTCAAAATGAGATACAGTAACAAAATAATTCATCATCGTCAGAGTTCAACTTCTTTGTTATTATTTAACGAATGGATTGTACTATCGGAAACTCGTTTTTTGCACGAACATGTTTGCCTCTTCCTGTCAGTTTGATCCGGTGGTAGCACTTCATGCATGCACTGATGGATGTCAATGAATTTAATGACCATCGGCCATTTTATTGGACACGGTTAGTGCCCGTAAAAAGAACAATTGGTTCATTTCGTGCATCTGCAAAGTACTTGTTATAGCGAGCCACTACTTCGCCAGTCTAAACAGAATGCTTCAGTATATTGCGGACCGGTTCGTTCGCACGAACATTGATCTTTCCCCGTGCACCTGGCAACTACGGGTGAAGAACTATAAATTTCAAATGCTTGGGTCCGATGTCTCCGTTTGTTGAAAGCGGGATTCGTGCGAGGATTCGACTTTGTACTGTCGGTGGAACCGAATTTTTCACGGAATTGTTATGACACCGTCTCATCGTAAACTTTCACGGCGAGTGGTTTTAAGATATGAGCTTACGGGAGGAAGACGTACCGAGCTGTGTTATTCCGAGGGGATATGTTTATTTATCCCAGAGTTATTCAATTCGCGCGGAACTCGATGAGAAGTTAGCTAGATATTGAATGTTGGGACACCGTGTTTATTTATTCTCGAAATACACGAAATGTTTATTGTAAATTATGATAGGGGAAGTACAGTACATGTGGATTACTGATAACTAGGCTGCGGATCTTTATGCAAAATAAAAATTGTCTGCATCGATTTCAAGAAATAGAAACTAAATTGAATGTTATTTCTTCCCTTAATGATTTTAATAGAGGAGAAATCATATATTGGCATCTTCAATTTTTTAAATTTCACAATAATTTTGAATTTCATTTACCCAATTTTGTTATAAATGCATAAAGATCCACAGTCTACTGATAACATAAGAAACTAATGATAATTGAAGGGGTGGATGAATAAAAGTGTCAAGTAACAAATTGTTTGTTTTCTGAAAAAGAGTTTTTAACAAAACATGTTGTCCTCTTTTGATGAATGAAGATAATAACCCAAATTAATTACAAATATATATATACAGGGTGAGTCCGCAGAAACAGAACACCTAAATATTTCTGTTACTTTTCGATGTACAAAAAAACTTCTTAGGACAAAGTTACACTGTTTGAAGGGCCACATGTAACGGTGTAAGGGAAAAAATTTTCAAGGTCATTTTTTTACAAGATTTCAAGGTCATCGATATTTTTTTAAACTGAATGAAGTATTTTTTGATACATTAATCGATGCAGCTGGACATTCGTTATAAAAAAGCACTAACCTATGTATGTCGAAAAGTTAGTAGTTCACGAGATATTTCGATTTAAATAGCGGTAAAACACCATTACTGTCGTAGTAAAACGTTACACAAGTAAGTAAACGCTGACGTCTTAGTACGACAGTAATGGTGTTTTAGAGTTATTTAAATCGAAATATCTCGTGAACTACTAACTTTTCGACATACATAGGTTAGCACTTTTTTTATAACGAATGTTCAGGTGCATCGATTGATGTATTAAAAAATACCTCATTCTTGTAAAAATCTTGTAAAAAAATGACCTTGAAAATTTTTTCCCTTACACCGTTACATGTGGCCCTTCAAACAGTGTAACTTTGTCCTAAGAATTTTTTTGTACAACGAAAAGTAACGTAACATATATATATATATATATATATATATAAAAGTAACGTAATAATATATTTATGATTAATCTCTAATACAAAAAAAGATAATTATTTGCTGACCTCCTGATCCAGTACAGGTGAAGTACAAAGTACCTAGCTCCTCTTTTCATACAAATGACATCTTTATCCATCCACCCCTTCAATTGTGAAAGAAATCGTAAGGCAAGGTGTTAAATAAAATTCGTAAATGATCATGAAGTTTAAAAACATGGAATCGCATCAAATATTCTTCGAACTCGAATTTTGAAGTCTTTTTAATCAAATTAAATTGAATTAATATAATTTAATTAAATAACTGAATGGTGGTGAAGCCAATTTTGGACGCGTAAGAAAACAATTTATAGCAGTCGTCGCTATTGGTCTACCGCACGTACTTACTGCCGCGAGACTATGAACGGCTCAACATAATTATCATCGGTTGAACAAACTCTATGGAGTCCTGCAGTTTCAGCAGTCGAGAGCTGGGACAGTTAAAGGTAGAAAAAGTGAAATTGGACAAACAGGAGCTGAAGGCACACTTCACTTAAGACGAGTAAGCTTCCCGAGACAATGCGTACGAATTTTCGAGCGAGTTGGAAATTTTTCTGTAAAAACTTAGCACTAAACTAAAGGCTGGGGGTGGCACCGTTAAATTCTATTTGTTCGTCTGGGGGCAATAACACCGAAATGCCGGATAGCCGTTCAGTTGGGCCTTTATGGTCCACGGCTCTCGTATCGTTTTTTCTACGGAACTATAGTCCGGCTTCTAAGTGAAATGTACGCGTGCACGTGTGAGTAAGCCTAAGGGCGATGAAACTACGAGACTTCCTCGCTCGTATACCTATAAATACCAATGTTACGTGCAGTTACGTAGCAGACGAACATGTTTTTCGTAATAGGGTCTCAGCACATCCATGAAACGTCTTCTGCATTTTTCTTTCTGACTCGAATCAGTATCGCCCAAGACTTGTCTCGCAAAACTTGCCTCTAAAGACTTGTCTCCCAACACTCTTCTTCCTAGACTTGTCTCCCTAGACTTGTCTCCCTAGACTTGTTTCCCTAGACTTGTCTCCCTAGACTTGTTTCCCAACACTCTTCTCCCAACACTCTTCTCCCTAGACTTGTCTCTCAAGACTTGTCTCCCAAGACTTGTCTCCCAAGACTTGTCTCCCAACACTCTTCTCCCAACACTCTTCTCCCTAGACTTGTCTCCCAAGACTTGTCTCCCAAGTTTTGTCTCCCAAGTTTTGTCTCCCAAGTTTTGTCTCTCAAGTTTTGTCTCTCAAGTTTTGTCTCTCAAGTTTTGTCTCTCAAGTTTTGTCTCTCAAGTTTTGTCTCTCAAGTTTTGTCTCTCAAGTTTTGTCTCCCAAGTTTTGTATCCCAAGTTTTGTCTCTCAAGTTTTGTCTCCCAAGTTTTGTCTCCCAAGTTTTGTCTCTGAAGTTGTGTCTCTGAAGTTGTGTCTCTCAAGTTTTGTCTCTCAAGTTTTGTCTCCCAAGTTTTGTCTCCCAAGTTTTGTCTCCCAAGTTTTGTCTCTCAAGTTTTGTCTCTCAAGTTTTGTCTCTCAAGTTTTATCTCTCAAGTTTTGTCTCCCTCTAAGTCAATTCCTCTGATCCGGTGACATTGAGAAAAGTAGCTAAATTTTTGGTAGCTCGGGCACATAAAATATTGTGTTATTCTTTATGTAGGTTATAAGAAACAAGATCCATTAAGAAGTGTCACTTCGAATTATTAAAAAACGTTGTTTTTATTACAATTTTACTAACCACGCGGCGAAGAGCGACAACTCTAAGCTTGACAAATAGAAAATACCTCTTAATAGAAGTAGGAAAGTAGAAAAATTGAGGATTGCCAATTTCAAGTAGCTATCGCTCCGCAAAAGTGGAGTGTTCGATATAGAGCACACGCGCCATCATTTTGTGCAAAAGTGCAGACGGAAATTTTCAGAAGAACGCACTGCTCGTAGAGCGACCCGGTGTTATCGTAACCGGAGGGACTAGCCAGGAGTCGAACTCGGAAACGGAGACGTCGCTAGCGAAATCGAAAGCTATATTTAACTGGGCAGACAGCGCAGCTTCGTCAAACTGTCGGCGAGAACTTCTAAAAACGGTTGGCCAGCAGTTTTTGCGTCTCTCGTTTATAGATCTCGTTTCTCTGGCTTTGTCTCGCTCCCTGTCCCTATCCTCCCTCTTTTTCCCCCTCCACCGAAACCGAGTGAACTCGCAGCGTGACACCCGAACTATATCACTGCTAATCAACACGGATGTTGGTGACCGGCTTGATTTATGTAGGATACCAGAGCCGCCTGCCAATAATCGGCTGACCACGTCCACCCTTTTCCCACTTTTCCCCGAAGCTTAACCCCCTGGACCTTCTGGCTCCGTCCAGCTCGAACATTTCGAAAGAAATTCGAACGGTAACATCGATCCCTCACAGATGTCGCGAAGTAGGTGCACTAACACGAGTCGACTTAACAATTTGTACTCGGCAGACTGCGAATGTTTGCGCAAATTTCCGTTCCTCGAGAAAATCGAGCTGAATCGAATTTTAGAAATCTGCCGGTAATGGATTTTCGTGGATGAGAAATTACTGGGGTCGATGCTCGAGTTTATTGAACCCGTGTTATTCTATTATTATTATTATTGTACACGTAATGTATTATTATATCTGCTGGACGTCTGCAATGGGCTACTACTTTGTCATGCTATTGAAATTCTTTTATTCTTTTATATTATAATATTCACGTATTGTTGGACAGTGTATTGTTTCATATTTCGTAAAAGCAGTTATTATTTTATTCATATTGTTAACCATTCCATTATGCGTACCTGGTACAAACGAAACTGTTTTTGTTTTCAGTTAAAATTCAAGTAATTCTTTGAATAATCGGAATCGCTGGTTCGATTGAATATTTTTTTGCCAGAAGTAGTACATTTTATAGTAAATGACAAAATAAATGAAATTGTTGCTTTCTCAATTTGGAATCGATCTTAAAAGCCAAAAAGGTATTTAGGTAAACTACAGAAAAATTGTGATACATCAAAAATAATGTATTTGATTGAATTTTATTTTCAATTTTTATATTAATGTTCTTATTAAATGAAGCGTATAAAGATCTGCAGTTCAATGATAATTTTGCGACTTTTTACGCTCTACTTTTCCTCGCGTCGTGTTGAACTTTTTTACTGTTCCCAAGTTTTGCTTGCACAGGATAAAAACGCTATTATAACGACATACTTACTCTGTACACTTTACTTCAAATTATGCTACTACATGATATTATCGCAAGAAATAATAGAATTTGCTCTGGATGTAAAATCTTCACTATTGTCGCAGATATTCTTATTTCTTTATTATCCTCAATTATCTGCGATTATTAAACTTGCACAGTACAAATATTCTGGACAGTTTCTCAAATTTTGCTAAATATTAAGGATCTTCACATAGTTCTTAATATGTCTCAAGTATAATTGGCAAGTACGAAAATATTTAATTTCTACAAAATTATTATTTAAAACAAGTTTGTTAATTAACCAACAGTATGCAATAGTTCACAGGAGAATTAGACTCCGAGAAAATACACATTGAAAACTCCGACGCGCGTGCTCTCGCGATTACAATAAGTAGAAACGGCCGACCATGAACGGGCGCAGTAACCTATTCTTATTCAGTGCCACACGTACCCGGCATATTTTCAAATTCGATTATCGATGGAATGAAGTATCGTGGAAAAAAGCGTTATTATTTTTAGAGAACATCCAACGTATTATCTGTTAATTATTTTCTCATGCGAATTAATATCAATAAATTCTCTAATTATTTTTCCAATAACTCTGATCCCCTTGGTTTAGATTCTCCCCAAAATTTATTAAAATACTCTTAACGAGTGTTCAAAATAAGAATTATTCAAATGATTGAAATTTAGTAAAACTGACCGATGGATCCATTAAAATTATATTACTAAAATTGGATGATCGAATTATTAAAATTAAATTACTAAAAGTGAACGATTGCATATTATTAAAATTAAATTACCCAATGGATTGCATTATTGAAATAAATATTTATTCAAGTTGTCCGTAATAATTTAATCATTTGATTGCAGATCTATTAGAAACAAGTATTGCTATTTTGTGCACACAAATTGCATATGCAAAACTTGCAAAATAACAATTCTAAAAGCAACTAATTAAAAATTTTGCAAAATATACTTGACATGTGTATCCTGAAACAATCTGCTTTCTAATATTTAGATCTGTTGTAATATTTTTTAGTAGAACAATTGGTATTATATTATGGCCACGCAAATTGCTACAAAAATGAGAAAATGACGTTTTAAAAGAAGCTAACGAAAAATTTTGCAGAATATGCTTGACGCGTCTATCCCGAGGCAATCTTTGTTGCCTTGTATTCAAATCTATTATAATATTTTCGATCCGGCGCAAAGAAGAGCGGCTCGTCGTTTCGAACGCATTATCGACGATCCCTAAGCATTCGAAAACAGAAACGCCGACTTTGGCTTTGCTCACTTGAGATTCTTCCGCAGTCAAAAGGAAGTTCGATTCATCGGGGGTCTCGAAGAACGTTCACTTCGCATGAACTATTCATGCATTTATGTACGTTTTCGTACTACATTTAATGCATGGAATGCAGCGATGCCAAACATAGATAGAAGAGTATGCACTCGTATCGCATTTTGCATGCACATATTCGGAGCTTGATCGCATGTATCACGTGTTCCGCGGAACTCTGCCTTGTATTGTGCGCTATTAATCAGCTATAAACCCTTTGATGCAGTTTAGTAACGATGTAAACGACAAATCAGTCAACGCTCTCGACACAGTTATTCGGAGAATCCTGTAGCGAATTGTTCTTATTACAGTTTTTAATCGAATTAAATCTACTACTGTAACGAGATGTTGTACGACTAATTAGGCGAAATTACTTTAGTTCTCGACAGCTTTAATTCTACGTGGACGTTGTTATTGCAAAATATGTATTTGAGCTTTTTAAATGAAATTCCATATCCAAGAAAATCGAGTGTGATATTGAGTCTATGGATCTTTGTGCGAAATAAAGTTTTCTTGCAGCATTTACAAGATACTGGGACCGAATAAAAAATTGTTTGTTCCTTTAATGATTTTTAATAACTATATAAATACATCAATAATTTTGAAAATCGTTTTAAATCTAAATTTATCCAAAAATTCTCTTTAAATCTAAATTTATCCAAAAATTCTCTTTAAATCTACATTTATCCAAAAATTCTCTTTAAATCTAAATTCATCCAAAAATTCTTTTAAATCTAAATTTATCCAAAAATTCTCTTTAAATCTAAATTTATCCAAAAATTCTCTTTAAATCTACATTTATCCAAAAATTCTCTTTAAATCTACATTTATCCAAAAATTCTCTTTAAATCTACATTTATCCAAAAATTCTCTTTAAATCTACATTTATCCAAAAATTCTCTTTAAATCTAAATTCATCCAAAAATTCTTTTAAATCTAAATTTATCCAAAAATTCTCTTTCAATCTAAATTTATCAAAAAATTCTCTTTTAAACTAAGATTGGTCGAACGGCCCCACCCACAATTTTTATTGATATTGTGTGTAAAACAATGGTTTTAGGTTGAAAGATAATCCCCTAAAATTTTAAGTCGCTAACCCTTCGTATAAGGATGATATGAGGGTAAATACCCTTAACTGTATCATTTTTTTTCTCGGTCGTTAATTAAGATATTCAGATAAAAAAACGAAAACACTCGAACTTACCTCCTTCGTATCATACATTTTTTCACCATTGTGATCAAATTATTAAGGGTAGAAAAAAATCATTACATTTTTAGGGGTGGGAGTTGCAAGCAACCCTTCGAGTGACCACTTCCAAAAAATTTAAGAACAATGTTCTGTTGCTTATCTAACTTATAAAAAAGTTTCAAGATGATCGGAGTGGTGGAACATAGTTAAATATTGAAAAACAAATGAAATTGCGGTATTTTTGTACCGTAATGGTATTTTTTATTACGGATTCGGATTTTATGCGAAAAAACAAGAAACTTTTGTCCGAAACATTTTTTCAAGAAATGTCATTTTATGTCCTTTATGCAACCTTCAAAATGAGTCTTAGCGAAATAATGTTTTCACTGTGTGTGTAATATTTCCCAATTTTTTTATGCAAGCAATGAACTTTAATCAATAAAATATTTTCCACTTTGTTCGATGATCTTTTGCCATCTTTCTGGATCTTTCTGGGTTATGCCAAGAGCAGATAGTGAAAACATTATTTCGCCAAGACTCATTTTGAAGGTTGCATAAAGGAATTCTCTTTAAATCTAAAGTGAAAAGTACAATGTAATATTAAGACCTCAAAAATGCTTTCTTTTTTGAATAATTTGAGTCAGTTGAAAATTATATATCGAGGCTCCGAAATTATTTTTTTCCAGTTTTAAATTGCCATTGAATATTTTTCTTAAAAATTATATAATCCAGTTATGATAAATATGATGGTATAGATGCACATAATTTTCAAGTGTATATTTGAATATATTTTATAATTTGATAGTATTTCCCGTTTCAACGAAATCTTTGCATGAAATTCGCCAGGGAGAATTAGCGTAGTGTTACGTAGCTGCAATTAAAACAGACGGTAGCTAAAATCTACGTAATGAGTTATCTATCCTTTCGCGAATAACGCAGAACGTATCTGCAGGCTATCGTCCGTATGAGCACGCTGGTGTACCTGTCCTGTTCCATTTACCTTATATCTCCGAGGTTCCTTTGCTTTGTCACAGCGCGGCTCTGAGGTACGGTGCACGACTCGTTAGAGGTACACTGACTCTTTCGTGACCAGTAGGACGAATGTGTTCCACTTGAGCACTAACAAGTTATGCGAGCAAACATGCGCGGTCACTTAATCTTACTGCCCCATGAATTTTATATTTCGAAATTTAAAATGGCACTTGGAAACGTATGCCATTTTGGTTTCGGAGGAGGCTACCTTGAATAGGTTTTCGGTCTAATCAAAAATTCATGAACTGGTTATTTCGATTATCTTAGAAATCATTATATTTTTTCTTTACTTCAGACATGTACCAATTTGTTTTTGGGAGTCTGAATTATTTTCATTCATCGGTGTATTGGCAATCATTTTCTTTCAACATTTCCCATCTCTCGAGTGATTCGTGAATCCTCCCTTCAAAAAGTTTTCGATGCTCTACCTCGGTAAACTCATTCTGATTTCTCAGATTATTCATGGATTCCTTGCTCGAGGAGTTTTTGATGTTTTCGTACAAGAAGCTGATTCAATGCTGATTTTTACCGTTTAATATCGTTCAACTTCTTGGTAAATAAAAAATGTATTTGGAAATCAGTTTTCCAGTAAACCATATCAAACATACTTTTTCAACGATGAAAATTTACTTGATAGACAGAAAACGATCATAAAATACGATGGTCTTCAATAATTTAGTTTTTATTTTGCTAAGGTGAAACTACTACTACTGAAAGATTTTTCTTACTAGGGTAACTGCACCAGTGAATGAACATTTAAGAAATTGTTCAGGAAAATATTGTATTTAAAAAAAAAATATGTGAATTAAAGGAATCTCATATATGCCAAATGGCTCCCTATACTTCATTTGTCAAAAATAAATGAACACAAATAAAATGAAATTATTATTATTTGTCTTTATTAAACGTTAAATAAAAAATATAGAAAATACCAGTTAATGAACACTACATTCTAGTAATTGAACAATGATGGTCCAATGAATGAACAAAATTATTAAACAATATTCTCCTATTTATTTAACTCTTTAATAACAAAAAATCCCCTAGAATTAATTTTCTTTGGCTCCGTTATCTTTGTTAAAACATCCTGTCTCTTGTACCAAACCGTATCTGGAATCTCTGGCTATTTCCATACCTTTCCTTTTTCACATTCTACCATTGTTGTCACTTCATACTCTTCGTCTTCTTCATCGATTATTTTGCCAGGAAAGTATTTCTTGTTGCATCTCACAATAACGAAATCATTTACTTCGTATTGGGTTTGATTTTCCGGATTCTGAATTTTTTTGTCTTCCTGAGTTTCGTGATGTTCGCTGTCAGAATCACTTTCTTTAGAACTGGAATTAGGAATTTTTCTCTGTTTCTTTTCGGTAATTACGTATATTTTGTTGTTCACGCAGTTGCAAAGTTACGTGACAGAAGGGATATGAAAATATAGAACACAAACACAGTCAACTAAAGAATGTATAATATCAATATTTATCAAAATATTTAATATTGAACATAATATGATAAGATATAATAAATTCGTATGTAAAAACGACATACAGTAAATCCTCTATAAACGCAAAAAAAATATCGGTGTGAACCACTACTAATGTTCAAAGGCCCGTGCGTCCTCACAATGAAATACCAATATAAAATCTTTTTTATTATTGCTTATTTTTTTAATGAAACTTTCACCAATATATTTGTAACATTTTCCTGATTAAAATGAGACCAACCGCGATATAATTTCAACTGTATTTAGTAGTTTAATTGATGATGAACGTTTCGGGCGCAAGAAGGACAGCGTATGGGAAAGAAAGAGACACGGAGAGTCGCAGTCGCTTGGGCCGCGCGGGGTCTCTCTTTACACGCGTTGTCCTCCTCTACGTTTCGTCTCGGCCTTTGAGACTCAAAAAAATTGTGTCCGTCTACGAAAAATGCAAACGAACCTCCCCAAGGCTTTTGCGTTCATAGAGGATTTACTGTATTTTACACAAACTTTCACAAAAGTAATGTATCATCAATTTGGAAATATTATGTAGTACATATACAGTGGGTGTACAAAGTATTCGTACACTTTTTAAAAATTAATAACACTTTTATAATTGTACCAAACAACCTGATTTTTTATAATCAATTAGAAGCATTGGTTTACGAAATGATATATAAAAAAGACTTTCCAAAAATTATAATTTACAAGGTTAAATGCAAAAATAAGAAAGGCATTTTTTAAAACTTTTTTGTTTGGGTCCTTAATGAAAATGTAAAATGTATGTTTTGTAGATCTATGTTAGTCATACACATGTTGAAAATTTCATTGAAATCGATTAACATACACACGAGCTACAAGCGGTTAAAAATGGTGAAAATCGTAGTTTTCCACGACTTTTGATCAGTTTCTGCTTAAAATCCACAGAATCGTACATCTTTCGACGCCTGTTGTTTTTTCCTGCGTCAATCGATTTCGATGAAATTTCCAACATGTGTATAAAGAACATGGATCCAAAATACATATGTTTTAAATTTTCATTAAGGGCCCAAATAAAAAAGTTTTAAAAAATGCCTTTTTTATTTTTGCCTGCAACCTTGTAAATTGTAATTTTTGGAAAATCTTTTTTGCATATCAGTTTGTAAACTAATGCTTCTAATACATTATAAAAAATCAGGTCGTTTGGTACAATTATAAAAAAGTTATTAGTTTTTAAAAGGTGTACGAATACATTGTACACCCACTGTATGTATATGTGTAAGCAAACTTTTCTTCAAAATGATAAGCAAAAGGAAAAAGTAAACATTCGTTGACATCGTTATTCAATTAAAGGTAGTCGTACTTATTTCAAAAACATCCCAACGAAACGGTTAATGTTGGCGGCGCAGTTGAAACGAGCATCTGCATATTAATCCTGTTCCCGTTGTAATTAAAATTGCTCATGCTCCCGGTGGGCCCGATACAGAAAGATTCTGCGCGCTCGAGTGTCTCTCTAAATGCGAGTCGGTGACATGGAAAGCGGTGCGGCGTGGACAAACGAAAGCAAGTAAACTGGTCAGCGGCAGAAAATCGGGTGACCAAGTCCACCGGCGGCGTGGCACCGCGTCAAGCCCCGAGGCGGATTAATTTAAGGGGCAGATAAATCATTCTGCTATCTCGGCAGGTACAGCAAAAACATTTATCTTCCCCGCTAACCTGGCCGGAAGCGCTCTCCAAAACTCACAGTTATAATCGCGACTGAATCGCGACTCCGTGTTGATCATTATCCGCTCCGAGATACATGAGTCGGGAATTTTTGTTTAACCTTCCGTCGCTCTCTATTCAACCGTCCAATTCGCACAGGCTACTAATTATTAGCACTTGCCTCTTGCGTTTCCGCTTTCGGGAACAGATATTTTCTAAAGTCGAAATATCGAAATGTGTCTAATTTTTTTGTTTAATAATCACGTTGAATGCCACATCGACGTACATAGAGGTCACGCAAAACTAACACAACAGATTTAACCTCTTATCTTATACTCACTCTGTCCCATAATAATGGTAGCAGTTGATGAATTTAATTTGTCCCATAATAATAGTAGCAAATGAAAATAAATATAGAACGCAACATTTATTATCAAAAAACTAGATTACATTAAACAGTAAATTAGAAACATTACTCCTAATTTTAATTTTGAGTGTTCAGATAGTTTCTGGATTTTTCAATAATTTCGTTACTGCATTTTAAACTTGTAGGTAGGATACTTTGGCTGCGAAGCTTTGCTTTCCCGATATGCGTGAGCTTAAAATTATTGGAGCCATCGTTCTTCATTGCTTCCAGCATAACTTGTTTTTTTCTTCTTATTTTTACAATGTGTTGATATTCAACCGAAATAAAATAATTTATTTCGACCAGCGGATGAAATTAGAAAAATAGTTATAATTCGTAATAATTAGGTTCACCTAAAAATTGAAAGATGTGTCAAAACAAATGGCAGATGTCACGAAACATTGATTTTGATTGAAGGCTTCGCAATTATGCGCTACAACATATCGTACAGCTGCAATCGCCAATAATACCCGTTTAAATATTCAGTTGCTACTACATATTATTATGGGACAGAGGGAGAAATTGTTTAAAAATGTACTTAAGACCTTAATTACATTGCTGTGTCAATAATATTCTGTATGGAAAAAGGACTTCTAATTATTGCATACATATATCCAGTCTAGTAGCTAAATATTATAGTAATACAAAAATAGAGAAGACAACATTTATCGTTTTATGTTCGCATTTTTACTGGCACTATACTTTTATTTTCACTGATATTAATCTATTAAATAAATTCACTTCATTAAAGTCAGAAATGTATTAGTAATTACTGCA
The DNA here is from genome assembly GCA_933228785.1 of Lasioglossum pauxillum. Taxonomy (NCBI): domain Eukaryota; kingdom Metazoa; phylum Arthropoda; class Insecta; order Hymenoptera; family Halictidae; genus Lasioglossum; species Lasioglossum pauxillum. Next base: position 12,855,796 of record OW121705.1, read on the forward strand.
AAATAAAAATTATTGTCATCAATTAGAAGTAACAGTAACTGATCTTCCTTTTTTTCTTTGACAATGTCAATAAGTTGATGACATGATTAAAGTCTTTTTCATAAATGCATCAAATCCGCGGTCTAGTTATTACCAATAATATTAATACTGTTGATTACACAAATATTCCTATTTTACCACGTTTTTATTAGCTCGCTTTCTTGTTTGTTTGTCTGTTTGTCTGTTTGTCTGTTTGTTCGGTGGCAAATTTTGCAATTGATTTTAAACTAACTTCCTGATGAGCTAGAGACTTGAAATCGGTTACATGGCTCAGAACTGGATGACAATGCATTATTCAAAAAAAAAAATGTTAAAAAGTCTATCCGTTTCGGAGATATAACAATTAAATATTTACCTTTTCACCCCCCCGCGAAACCTACGTCAACGCGTTCAACGGTCGCCACGCCGCGCGACAGCGCTCCCTACTCCACTACCCGTTCCCTCTCTCACTCATCCCCACTCCACTGACCCGATTCGCACCGAAGGAGCTCAGTGTGCGTCAGTGTGCGTTTGAGCTCCGTGCGGTGTTTATAAAGTTACTACGTATTATTATACTATAATGTTTGTTTACCAATCGAAGGGACAGTTACACCGAGATTTTCGGTCGAACCTTTATCTTTGACATTTTACCACGGCGTTTCGATATGATGCGGTCCCAATACCGTCTGAAATTGACTACATGTCTCTGTTATAATCTCGAAATAATGTCTACAAAAAAGGAGCAGTTCGTTAATGATGATTTTCACAGAGAAGTCGCCAAATCACCAGGTATGCCATTAAATATTTTACCACGTTTTTATTAGGTCGCTTTCTTGTATGTCTGTTTGTCTGTTCGGTACAAATTTTACAACTGATTTTAAACTAACTTCTCGATGAGCTAGAGACTTGAAATTTTATACATAGCTCAGTACTATATGACAATGCAGTATTTAAAAAAAATTTTTTTAATTTACAACAGCCTACGCGTTTAGGAGATATAAACTATTAAAAATTTAACCGTTACACGTCCCCGCGCGACGACCGGTAGTGCCCACTCGGTTCCCACTCCACTGACCTGCTTCGCACCGAAGCAGCTCAGTGTGCGTTCGAGCTCCGTGCGGTGTTTACAAAGTTACTACGTATTAGTATACTATAATGTTTGTTTACCAAGCGAAAGAACAGTTACACCGAAATTCTCCTTCGAACCTTTATCTTTGACATTTTACCACGGCGTTCGTTTTCGATATGACGCGTCGCAATACCGTCTGAAATTTACTACATGTCTCTGTTATAATCTCATCAAAATGTTCAAAATCGATTATAAAATTTCACACATGCAAGACTAAAAAGCAGAAAATAATTATTTAAATAAAAATAAATTTTTTAAAAATACCACGTTTTTAAAACGGACTAAAAAGTATAAAATAAAATTTTTAAAAACGCCACGTTTACAAAACGGACTAAAAAGTATAAAATAATTTTTTCTAGCCCCATACAGATTCCTAACCCCTGAAAATTTGTGATTGTGAATTTTTAATAGCTAAGAAAATACTTGTAAGATTTAAAACGAAAAACGTGGGGCGCAAGATAATACATAGTAAGGAGTGTAGAGAGTAGCTGCCGCTGAGAAATCTCGTACAACACTTCATATCATTTGCAGTGCAATAAAGTTGTTAGTGATTTAGTGTTCATTCATCAATTATCTATTGTATGCGCCCCGCGTTTTTCGTTTTAAATCTTACAAGTATTTTCTTAGCTATTAAAAATTCACAATCACAAATTTTCAGGGGTCAGGAATCTGTATGGGGCTAGAAAAAATTATTTTATACTTTTTAGTCCGTTTTGTAAACGTGGCGTTTTTAAAAATTTTATTTTATACTTTTTAGTCCGTTTTAAATTCATGGTCAAATAGAATGTATTAAATGATTCTTCATCCACCTTTTCAAATATCTATTTGAAATTTAATCTTGTGCATTATAGCTTAATGTTATTTTAAAAAGTTAATTCTTTGTAGTCTGCTCCATATTATTTCGATTGTTTATATGCTTTTGAATATCGTGTACATAATGTTCGCGTTCCTTTGTGAAGCCGTAAAATGACAAAAGTGAATTGAGAATGGTAAATTCTCGTCGACGGAACGAATTATTTCCTGTAACAGAAAATCAATTCTTTGATACCGAATTAATGCGTTTCGCCGACTACACCTACGAAGGTGCAGTGAAAGGGGTAAGGTGTTGCGTGTCATGACAGGTTAAATGCCGTGATAAAATGAATGGAGGCCGTAAAGCGTGACACGCGCGCCGTTTCGAAATTGACCTATCATTTTATCACCCTGAGTCAACTCTATCATGGGGAACAAAGTAACGGTACTGTCTGGTGCTTAGCATCTGAGGAGGAAGTCATCCATTTCGCCACGATAAACTCACCTGTATGCTGTATCCTTGCGATATTAATAATTACACTGCGGATGTTCATGCAAATCCCCGTTTTGATGCTTGTATCTGGAGAATTGGAAGTCCAGAGAAATTAATTATGTTCTTAATAATATTTCAATTCCCTTGTCCCACGGTCTCTTATATTAAATATATTAAAGACACTCGATGCAAAATTTATATATAATATTTGATTTCTGTAGGAAGATGTTACCGACAAAGATATCAATATAATAATTCAATATCAATCAATATAATACATTTTTAAAACCAAATTCTAAGCCCTCCATTTACTGTCTATATTTTGATCATTAAACATTGAGTATAATCAAATAGAATTTAATTCTTTGAATTGAATTTAAAATTTTTAATTTTTGTATAAACTAATTAATCTTATACATATAAAATTTTAATAAATATTTAAATGATATTTAATGGCAAACAAAAACGGAGAATTAAAATTAAAATATGAAATGGATCAATTTTCATTCTCCTGCTTAAAACATTAAACAATTATAATAAATCTTATCAAAAATAGAAATGATTGCAAACTGAAAAGTGTATGAGGTTAATGTTTCATTTCGAATTTTCCAAAATTAAGGGATTTTATATGCGAAAGTGATATTCTGATTTGTTGGGTTTCATTTTGTATGCGCATGGAAGGATCAATATTTCGGTATCTCTATTAATTACGAGACACCTTGTATATACAGTCTATGTATATGTATATAAAATGCACTCACGGATACTAGAAGATCGTCTAACATGATACTTTAAGCAGCACTTGCTCTGTATCAAACGTGGTTGCTTTTACTGGATAACGTACTATCTCACAAAGAGGATATGTTACATGTATTTTTCAATTACCGTATGCAAAGAAGGGATCGCATTATCCTTAAAAATACCATTCCCGAGTTTAGGTTACATTACGCAATAAAATCTCGCCTTCCATCATACATTTCGTAGAATCATTCAGCAACTTTTATTGTCAATTTGATTCTATGCGATCATTACCTGGATCAAGTTCAAATTCAATATTTTAAAATTATTTACATCAAATAGGTATTACGTCAATTATGTTCATTAATGATCACCAAGTTTAAACATTTATGTTATGACAATATTTAGAAAACAATAATTACAATTTATGTTGTTACTGCATCGTAATGATCATTTTGTAAATATTCGTTACCTGAAGTGAAAATTAACTTCGACTGATAATTTGTATCAAAATAAACATTAATTGTTATTTATGAATATGGTGTACCCTAAACTCAACGTTTAAAATGTTTTCAATTAATTGTTGTTCACTTTGTCGAGATGACTGTATGAAACTCTATTGCAAAACTAATAATTGTGATTAAGTATTTCTCAAAATAAAATTTTTAAAAATCATTTGGAGACAAACTTTTAAATTGGTTAAAAATGAATCCTAAGACTGCAGGTTCTGTACAATTATATTTATGTTGCAAACAAAGTTATAATTACTTTTGAGTTTCACAAATTAATTGATAGACCTGATATTTCAAATTATTACAATGGAAGTAATGCTCAGCGGAGCAGGTCAGGGGAAAATTTACGCTGTGGTCGTCACGGAACGTTAATCACAAGGACCATAATTGCATATCCATCAAAATATTGCATTCGAAGTTGCGTGTCCCTTAACATCTCCTAAACCAAGCGAGACTGAAATCTTTAAGCGAAAAAGGATTACTACTAGCAAGAGCTAGTCACCTCAAAGCCCAGGGGGTTGATAAATAACGATGAAAATTTGGGCCACGGTTGGGCCGTTAAAGGGGGCCATTATTAAACGAACGAATCGTGTAATACGTTACCTTGCCAACGGTTCGAAAGGATGGGCACGGATATTGCAATAGCTGGGGCCCCTTAATAGTCCTGCACAAAGACTGAACATTGCGGACGCTCATGCAGGACGCATCTTTTGTTGGATGAATCTCGCGGAACAGAGTCATCGCTAGCAAACCACATACACGAATAAATAAAGGAGCAGCTACAACGTGGCAGTGTCGGTTGGTAAACGTTAAACAATTCGTGGAGGATACGGCTGCAACGAAAGACCGACGAGAAAAGCAATCTAGATGAACGTCTCTGGAGCTCGTTAGGCGAAAACCTGCAATTCCTTTGTAGATACGCAACTGCCATTTCATGAAAACGCGTGCTACACAAGAAAAGTCGTTTCTTTCGGAACCTAAACATATCACCTTTTTGATAAACAGCCGCACAATGCTCGCCTAAATCTGCTGTGCTATATGATGGAGGAATTGCAGAGGCAGTTTATGCATTTATATTATAACAAGTTATAACAACATTCGAGGAATTTAAAAATACTTGTATATTATTTTCAACCTACTAGACAATTAAAAAATATATATTTCATTCCAGTTTGTTGCGATTTAGCCAGAACATTTTCATTTTTTGCATAACGATCCGGTGGATATTCATAAGTAGTCTGCATAAAAGCAGCGGACATGTTTAATAAATTTAAGGACGTCAACGTATCAATTTCAGTTTAATAAACTGATTAAAACAAGAAAGAAATTTTTATTTAGCCTGTGTGTCTTGGAAACGACGCAGAAATTTTTTATATTTTACATAAAGATCCGCAGTTTACTCATAAGTAAGAGAAAGTTGCAAAATTTACTGATCACTGCGGATCTTCATGCAAAATAGATATCGCCCAAGTTAATTGTAAGAAACAGAAATTAAATGCACATGTGTTTCTTAACCCTTTGCAGTCGGAGCAATTTTAATTTGAAAATTAAGCGTTTCTTCCAGAATAATTCTATTGCACGTAATTCTTTTCATTTTCTGAATTAATAAATGTGTGGTAATTGATTAGATACCAACATACTCAATAATATAAACAATATTGTGAATAATGGTACAACAATTTTTAGTGGTGACTCGAAAGTGATATAATGATATAAATAAACGGTATGCAGTGATTAGAACATTAGTGACAATGGAACACGCTGTCATCTTTCAGTGAAGAATGAAGTTCTTCATCTATTAACGCTACCTGTAAATAAATGTGTTTCTGAGATTCAAAAAATAATATTAACTTAAATCTTCAGAATTTGGACGTTGAATAGGACCTCGATTAACTGGATTCGAATTATAAACAAATATGCGTTTAAATATGATTATATTATGAAGGGAAATCAATTTTCAAAAATAAAAAATTCATTTTGGAATATGATGTACATTTTAATTATTTCCTCGGGTCTCGATTATCCATCGGGACTTAATTTGTTCGGACTGTTTGTTTCCTGATCAAGCCGATTAATCGAGGTGTCCTACTGCAGAGTTGGGCATTAACCGATTTAAATTTTAATCATGATTGATTGATTAATGTATACGACTAAAAGAAGAAGATTCAATCTATTGATGAAGTTAATCGTCAATCGTTGATTAAATGAAAAAATCGTCGAAAAATCGGCGATTGATTCAATCGATTGATTTAATCGTCAATCGCTGATTAAAAAAGGAATCATCGAAAAATCGGATGATTTAATCAATTGTTGAAGTTAATCGCCTGACGGTCTATCCATAAATTGTAATAAGGAGGGAGAGAGAGACAGAGAGAGGGAGCAGAGAGCGGATGGAGAATTGACAGAAATAATAATATATTTTAACAAAAACATGGTCGTAGCTTTCCAGGAATAATAACTTCAAACATAAAAGCGTGTAAACAGAGTTTGTATTATGGACCAACTGACAATACACCGAAACTCAGTTTACATTTTTGTCAGTATTCATACAGTTCTGATTACGTATTTCATTTTTAAAATTTCAGCAGTTAATCACTAATGAATTATCCGATTGACGATTAATAATCGTTAATCGCAATTAACGATTAATAAGTAATTAATCGTTCGCCACAATTAACGACTAAACGAGGAGATTAATTGTTAATTGCGATTAACGATTGAAGTAGAAATTTAGTTGTCAATCGTTGATTAAATTTTTGCCCAACTCTGTCCTACTGTACTATGATTTTCAGCCCACCAATTTGCTATTTGTCAACAAGATTATTAAAGACGTTATACAAAGTAAAGGTAAATTCTTCTCGATCGTACTTTTAGATAATTAAATTTTAAATGTTATCGGCGCCAGGTTCGATCAATTTTAGAACAACAACAAATGTGCAATTATTACATGTTTCTAACGTTTCGATCCCGATGTGGATCTTTTTCAAAGAATCATTATTGCGTCTGAAAAATATTTTAAATGATATAACAGTATGTAATATTAAAGGAAACCACAACCCCGTATATAAATAATACTTACATGTTGTGCAGAAAAATGGACAATACATTATAACAATTATTGAAATTAGTATGAATACTATTTTAAATACTATTTAAACCTCATGGTGTTATACAAAGTCATTGAAAGTGGGCACACGGTCATTAACACAAGGTGTACGTGTGAGGGGGAGGGGGACTAATTATGTGAGTCAGCGTATGATTCGATGAAGTCGAGCCGCTAAGAGAAAGACGGAGGGCAACGGTCTAGTGTCCCGAATACGTTAACGGCAGCGTCGTCGTGGAAATTGGCAGTCGAATTGGTTCGTCGATCGGCCGGCCTTGAAGAATCAGCCAAGAGGTATGGAACGTCGAAGTCGGCCCGTCGGCTAATTTCAAGTGTCGCGACGCCGCTGCATCGGCGACAAGACAGGCCTTTTCTCGATAATGAACCGTTTTTAAGATATCGAGGTCGTGGCGTCACGAGATCTGACAGGCAGAACAAAGCTGCTGGAAGATTTTAAAACGGCACGACAGTGGACAGATTCCGCTACGGACAAATGCCGGGGAAAGAAGACCGTGCTAGATTGCTGGGTGCTAACGTTCCTCTGCTTTCAGAACTTCCAAGAGCATTAAAAATACATAGGCTCTCGTCATTTACGGATATGTGTCATAGCCAATAGTTGCTGTGACGATACAGTGGTCCGTCAGAAAGTTTACGACCACTTAACTTATCATGTAATTCGCACGTTCTTTGTGATTCTACTTATAATCATGACTTGACTAACCGAACTTGAACATGAATTTTTGTCACAATTTATTTCTCAAGGTTTACCAAACTTCGTTAGGGTCTATGAAATTGGTGAAGATTACTGAAATAACTGCCATAAGAATATTGTCTTTTTATTCTCACATTATGTAATACATTGTCTTTCTTTGTGGGGTGAGTCGTGTAAATTTAAGTGTAACGAAACATTTAATCGAGCATTGCTGTACTTTTCAAAACCCATTTATTAACAGTGGATAATATATTTAAAAAATTGAGAGAAACCAATGATAATTCTGAAAAAACGTCGAGAAATTGGGTTTTATTTTTTTAACTATGACGCACCCTAGCCGAAAATACCCTATTATCGAATTAATCTCCAGAAGGGTTAATTTTAAACTTTGATATGAAATCTACATTTTTTCGTGTTTTTTATTTTTCACAACCAGAGTTTGCAAAACATGTGGCACAGTATGGTAAACATGTCAAATATTTGACACAATTTTTAGATTCACTGTGAAATGGAGAAAGTGTGGGTAAACTGGTTTTCAGTTTTTCCCTTTGACTACCCTTACAGACGAGGTATAGCGTTGAAACTTGGCGGAAAGGGTTGTGTCTTGGCAACCATCGAAGAGGCCATTTCCTACGGAAATCGACTGAAGGGTGTTTATGACCCCCTCAACCAGCTTAACCTTCCAACCCTCCAGAGATCGCTAATTCTAAATATTTTTGAACAAACGTAGCACTTGCTTACAAGGAGTAGCTGATTTCAAGGTTAAGGGTGACAGATTCAGCAAGTTGAAGTGAGCACTGCTGCACAATATCTAGTAATTTCCAGGAGTCCCATGATGCGAGTCGTAGATATCAGATCGCGGGCCATAAACTTCGTGCTCGTTTGAAGGGTATCCGGAAGAACAGAAAGGAATCCAACACCGCGAGCACTTCCCGATCGTCGTTGGAATCATAACTCTCTAACCAGCCTGAAAACCTACCTAGATCTCCGGCAATCTTCGAGCAACACCGATAAAACGCAAGCTTCTGGTTTACACTCTGTCGGCCAATGGGGTCCCGTCTCTGCTGGACGGCGGCCGTCACGAGCACCTGAATCGCCGAGCGTTCGTTTTCACCGTGTTATTCCCAACTCCTGGCTATCATCTAAGCCGAGGAGAGGCGTCGACGTCCCTTGGCTTTGCACGCGTCGATTTCCAAGCCGTTTCGTGCGCCTGACGTTTCGCTCGAAACGAAAATAGGGAAGAGGGACACTGATCGTAGCTGCCTGTTAAGGAGAAAGAGGTAGGAAGCAAAGGATGGAGGATCGTGAGAGAGGGACCGCAAGGGAGGGAGTGGGATGAAGAAGGCGGACGACTGATTTATCCTCCTACGCGTCTGCAGGAACCGGCTAGAGGGTAAGAGGTGTGGAAAGAGAAGCCCGAGGGAGCGAGGAGAACGTACTAGTGACCCGAATACGTCTTGCCCCGGGGCACAATCTGTGAACATCTTTTCCTGGTAATGCTCTATGCGAATTCCTGTACCGCGTCCAGTACCCTGCAGTCTCTCTCGCTCTCTCTCTCCCCCCCTCTTTCTCTCTCTACACCCTGTCCCGCACCCCGAAAACCGTCTACGTCTGTCTTTCTTCATTTGAATATATTTAGCAGCACTCTGTCTGTCAACCCGACGAAGACTTGTAGCTTATAATTATTCGATTCGACTGGCTCCCTGTTACGCCGCCCTGATATTCGTCATTTGGGAATAATGCGCTGCAGCGATATACCAGGCGAGCCTGACACCTATGGATAACCTATGCACACCTAGTCCCAGATGAAAGATTCAGCCTTGAATGGCGAAATCTAGACTAAGCAGTTGTCTGGGGTTTGCGGTGCTGGAGCAAGTGTACCTTTGGACGATTAAATGCGACTAACTGATCTTCATTTTGAAGATATAGACTGTGATAAATATTTTCTATCTGATAACGATTTTATTAGTTTTATTAATTTAATTTTTCATCTTTTCTTTTTAATAAGTTTAACACTTTACCTACCGGAAGCCTATTAATAGGATTTTCGATAATTGTGCTGTACCAAAAAAAAATATAGAAATTTCTTTTTACATTGCTATCTGAAATGAAACTACTAGATGACGTTATTGAGGATGACTTGTTAGTTCACAATGAAAATTGCTGTTGCTATTGAAGGTTCCATTAAAAAGTGTTTAGCCATGTACCATAGATTTTTCAAAATTTTGAAATTATCCCCGGTCGGTAGTTTTTTTGTGTTGGTATGTCTGTTGAGAAAAATGATTGAAGGTTACTAGTACAGTCATTTGGTTCGAAAAAAACAGGTTACCTGGAAAGTTTTCCGGGAATTTTGAAAATGAGTAATTTTATAGATTTCGATGTGCACTTTCCGAATTTCAACTTTGCTACCTCGTATCTTTGCCGCTCGCTCCGCCATATTGGAAAAATGGCGCCTAATAGCAGTTTTTTGACAATATCTCCTTTCCGACTCATTTTACGATAAAAACATTTATATACAAAATTAAACTAGAGAAAATTTCCTATAATTTATGTAATAACAATTTTTTTGTAAAATCAATAGTTTTGGCGTACGAGTGCCGCAAAGTGTACTTCAACATGCGTTTTGGCTAAAAAACTCATTTCATTTTACCACCATGAGGTAGAGTAAGCGGCGCGTTTTTCTTTATCGTGGTGTCCCCAGTAGGCAGTAGCAAATCCACATGCAATGCACAATTCCGAAATTTAGCGCAATCTTTGCTTTGCTAAAAAAAGCAAAAATCAAAAATTACCAAACAACTTTTGTAGGAACACTTTCTTAATAACGACAACGTCTTCTGAGATATCCTGCTGAGCTCATTTCAGCAGGACAACCTGTATAAGTATTGAATTATGTACATTTTTAAAATTTCTCCATGTTCAAAATGAGAAATTAACATTTTTTAAAATGTTTCCATGTGCAATTTAATTATTTATTTTGTTTTTACGTACAGTAAAATATTTTTCGTAAATATACGAGAAACACGTATTGGTTGGTGTAGATGAATAATAGTTTCCGGCGCTCGTACGCCAAATCTATTGATTTCACAAAAAAACTGCTATTACATGAATTGTAGGAAATTTTCTCTAGATTAATTTTGTATATGAATGTTTTGATCGTAAAATGAGTCGGAAAGGAGATATTGTCAAGAAACTGCTATTAGGCGCCATTTTTCCAATATGGCGGCGCGAGCGGCAAAGATATGAGGTGGCAAAGATAAAATTCGGAAAGAGCACATCGAATTCTATAAAATGACCCATTTTCAAAACTCCCGGAAAACTTTCCAGGTAAAACTACCAAATGACTGTACTATACAGACTGTGATAAATATTTTCTTTTTGATAACGATTTTATTAGTTTTATTAATTTAATTTTTCATCATTTCTTTTCAATAAGTTTCAGATGAGGGAGATTATATTAAGTGAGAGAGAAGAGTTGGTTTTTTTGTGTTGGTATGTCTGTTGAGAAAAATGATTGAAGGTACAGACTGTGATAAATATTCTCTTTTTGATAATAATTTTATTGATTTTATTAATTTAATTTTTCATAATTTCTTTTCAATAAGTTTTAGATGAGACAGATTATATTAAGTGAGAGAGAAGAGTTGGCTTTTTGTGTTGGTATGTCTTTTGAGAAAAATGATTGAAGGTACAGACTGTGATAAATATTCTCTTTTTATTAATTTAATTTTATTAATTTAATTTTTGATAATTTCTTTTCAATAAGTTTTAGATGAGAGATATTATATTAAGTGATCGAATTAGCTTTTTGTTTTAATATTTCAGTTGAGAAAAATAATGGCGAAGTTAATTTTCTCGTGAATATATTTCGTACCCCGAGTAAGAATATGAAGTATTGTAGTTGTGTAATTAATTGTATAATTTCCGTCGCTTTCAAGTGTCCTAGTAACCCGAATCAGATCTGGACACACCAAATTAACTCATTTGCATATGCCGAACAACAGTGCTCTCAAATTTTGTGCATTGTGTAACGTACACTGAACTAAACCAGCCTACGTATTGTATTTGGCTTTCACTTATGCATTTAAAGGAAGGATTATATTTTATGAACATTGTCCTGTTAGTTTAAAATTAGGCAGACATAAAAAATTGGTGGTTTCTTTTTTTGACTACCTGAACATGCAAGTTACGATTAATTAAAGTTACTAAAATACAAAGTTGATAATAGGGTTAATAATACGAGAAACGTTCCAAACACATAATTAAACAATTTCCAAATTTTTTTGAGCTATTTGTACTCTTTTCATCCACGGATATTTTATAAACTGTCTTACAATCATAAAAATGCTATAGACTTTTATGCAAAGTTTATGAAATATTTAATTAGTTTATATATATATGAGACCGTTTATTCCAAATTTGCTGACGAGCTTGCAGCGGACTCATCAAAATATTATATTACAGAAGATTAATATTTATGTCATTAAGGTCGGAGAAGTTTTGAATGGATCAATAATGTATGAACACGAAAGTGATTATCAGATTGGTGGTTTTGTATATTTGTAATATGTATACATAAATATAAAAAATGCATCAGGATCCATTTATAAAATATAAACTGGAAAGGTGCAAGAAAATCGAAATTTTAATATAATATCGTTTTATTTGAATCTTTTTAAAACTTTCAAGGGAAGGTTGAATGATTCTGTTTAATACATTGTTTAAATTTATTATTTATCGTCGCATCAGCAACTCGAATTGATTACTTTATTGTGATTTACATTAACTCTTTAGCACTTCTCGCCGCGTATTTGTATTTTGGGAAGAAACTTAGCAGGACATAGTACAAAACGGGGAAAGAAAAAGGGGAGGGAGACAGAAAGAAAAGTTACGAACATCTGCAGATGGAAGATAAGTTTGCAGTAAGTTTTTCGTATTCTTTGTGTCGCGGTTGTCCTGCGAGTGTTTCTGCTGGTTCTTTTGCGGGACGAAAAAGCAGCTTCTAGCTGAAAAATTAAATTTTATCCAATACACGTAGCACAAGAACTTTCTTCATTATTTCAATGTACAGAATTTATTCTCTAAATGTCCCAAATGTTTGAAAATAGTCATTTGAGTAATTAACAATTCCCACAGTGACGTAACATCGCCATAACAAACAATTCGACGTTTCATTCGCAATTTAACCAATTAGTTCATGATCAAAAGATTTACCACAATTTCAGCCCTGGGTATCTACATATTGTTAATTGCATTTTCTGTCTACTTATTCAATATACTTAATAATATATTTATCAAGAATAAATGTACTAATTAAATGTTTAAATTTAATATTTGTTCCTATATCTCAATCATTTCAAGTTTATGAATTATAGATTTATTGTGTTTACTTTTCATTTACATTTATATTTACATTATTGTATAATTTACTTTTTTTGTAAATAAAAATATTTCATATGATAAAGTATTCCAAAATGTATACAATCTAACTTTGAATTTAAAATGAGAAAATTACATTAATATTACGTATTAAAACATTAAGAAATACCGCTCGAAGGAAAAAGTATTGAAACAATAAAATAGGAAATAAAAAAAGCAATTAAAATATTTCTGAGAGGAGAGGACAGTATTCCAACAGTTCTTTTAAAACAAGGATATCGTTTTAATCGACGAAAGAAATGGTTTTCATTCAAAAGAGTGACAAAAATCACTTCGGAAGACGTGTACGAATAATACAATTTTTATTTTGTATTCAACAAAAAGCATATTTTCGGTGAAATGGTAATGAGAACGTAGCTGGCGATTGGCAAAGAGTGTTAAAGCAGAAGAGGACTGCGGAGGTCGTCAAATAATCGTATCATCAAATAATATTTCCGAGGGCGTTTCAGCTTATTGGACCAGGAATGTATCAGAAGGTTGCACGGATCGAAATCACGCGAAGCATGGCGAGACCGAAGACTTTTGAAAGGATACTTGGAGCTCCTCGGTGAGCGCAATAAAATGCGAGGAAAGACGAACTGGGAAGTCGTGGAAACCCTTTGATCCGACGTATATTCTCTATCCCGATACGAAATGGAGCACGTAGTCCTTAAACAGACGTCAAAGGATCACACGCGGTTATGTCACTCTACCACATCAGAGGCATCTAAAATGCCGCGACGTGTCTGAGTAATTCATTGCTGATTTACGTATTCCATAATTGAAGAGGTTCGTTCTCGCTCTCGATCGTTTTCTCTAACGCATCTAAAGTTCTCCCTCGATATAACAAATAATGTTTATTTTAGCAATTACTGCTAAATAATTTCTACACCTACGCATGTGTATCGAGTTTTCAAGACTTTGCTATTCTATTACAATAGTGTTATGTACAGTAGCGGACAAAAGTTTAAGACCGCTCTAAAGAAGACGATAACTTTTTTAATATTGTATTATACGATTTGAACTTTTTTGGGAAGCTAGAGCAATTAGTTTACTGAAGGATGTGGAAAGAAATTTTTTCAAAAATTGCAATTGATCGGAATTGTTGAAAAATACTAAAAGTTGAATTTTTAACTTTTTTATGTGGGCCTATGTTGAAAATTTAAAAAATACGTTTTGTAGATCTGTGTCAATTAAACATATTCTGAAAATTTCGTCAAAATCGGTCGACGTTGCAAGGAGCTACAAACGTTTAAAGATGGTAAAAATTGCAGATTTTCACGATTTTCTGCAATAATTCGTGAAAATCTGCAAATTTTACCAAGTTTAAACGTTTGTAGCTCCTTGCAACGTCGACCGATTTTAACGAAATTTTCAGAATATGTTTAATTGACACAGATCTACAAAACGTATTTTTTAAATTTTCAATATAGGCCCACATAAAAAAGTTAAAAATTCAACTTTTAGTATTTTTTCAACAATTCCGATCAATTGCAATTTTTGAAAAAATTTCTTTTCACATCCTTTAGTAAACTAATTGCTCTAGCTTCCCAAAAAGTTCAAATCGTATAGTACAAAATTAAAAAAGTTATCGTCTTCTTTAGAGCGGTCTTAAACTTTTGTCCGCTACTGTATATGCAAGCTCTGTATTATAATTTTATTATAATAAATAAGTGGACTGAGGATTTTTATACATTTAAAACAAAAAACATATTGCTGTATTATTTTCGATTTATTAAAATTACTTATATTTCGTGCCATTAATTAAAAAAATTTTTATTATACGTTTTGCAAGATCTGCTATTTATGAAATAGCTAAATATAAAGGTCTTTATGCAAAATAAAAATTGTGTAAACCAATAGTTAATAAGTTGAAAATAATGTAACAACGTTCCCAAATTCTTATATTGTTTTTACAATTTTATATTTTACGTGTACATATTCATTTTTGCTGGGAATCCATAAAATCCACAGTCTGTTAAGTATTTAAATTTTAGGAATTTACGAAGGCATAAAATGTATTATTATTATTTGTTAAATAACATAACTACTACTAATATTTACAGCGACTTTGAATCGCCCAGTCAACAATTCTGCCACCAGATTTAATGATTTTACATCCAGCCCTTGCGACACGGTTTAATTAAATTTCTCTAATGTAATATTTATCAAGGTAGCTAGCTATGAAATCTAGTCTCATACTTTCAGCTGTATACCAGACGACAGTCGCCTGCGAACGCTTATGAAAGTAGAATAACCTTTATCTTGTGCTTAATTATTAGCGTGACTGAGCAGAAAATTTTCTTTACAAACGCGTTCAAAAATAAATGTAAATTGATGTTCATCTAGCAAATTTAATATATGCTCAAGCTAATCATTATTTTAATTCACACGGTCCTATTCGGGAATATCTATCTTCGTGACACGTCCATAATTTAGAAGAGACAGTTTACCGTATCCGGTGATTTAGGTAGAATTTTATAGTTTAGGTGGCCCTCTTGCCAGCTGCATCTCACTTGAGATTCTTCGAGCGTCACCTCGCGCCGTAGTGTACCAATTCTATCCACAAATAAATAAAGTCGCCTATCCGTTCTCCGAGTGTCTTTCGCTTCTTTCTTTTACGTCGGCCTCGGTACTCAACCATGTGACCATTGTAAGCGGCGAATGTTCTGTAATCTACACGCACACCTGTATGCAACGACCTAGGATTTCGAGACTCTGGCTTCCCGGGAGTTGCTCGAATTTATTGCGAATGACTTCGTAACATTCGAAATCGGATTCCCCGGTGAGTTAAGGCGCTACTCTGTTTTCGAAGCCTCCGAGAACTCACCGGAAACTACGAGGGGATATGTGGGCTACTGGGCCAGCTTTCGCTGCTATAATATCGTGGCTTTTTCAATCATTTCATTTCATACAGCGTTACCAATTGCACATGTCTGTCACTCTTTTATAAAGCGTGCAGCATTCACAATCAATTTGTTTCTTCTTGATTCTCGTCTATATCAATTTTTATATTTTCTATCCATCACACATGATCATATTTTTACAGTATTTGCACTTCCGTGATTAGGGTAAAGTGCTCAAATATGAACCACTTTTTGATGTCATTTGTTGATTATTTTAGAATGCTCTCTTTCGACCAAAAAATTGCCAGTTGTAGATGCATTTCCTCCTTATAAGATTCTGGGGTCAAGTTTGTTCAAAAATTAATACAGCTTGGGGAAAATATATTTTTTTTTGTGGTGTGTCATTTGCAGGTTCCAGCGAAAGGGGTTCTTAATATGGTACACCTTGAGTCCCTAATGAACCATTTTTTGTTGGTCATTTTTTGATTATTTTAGAATGCTCTTTTTCGACCAAAAAAGTACCAGTTGTAGATGCATTTCCTCCCTATAAGATTCTGGGGTCAAGTTTGTTAAAAAATTAATACAGCTTGGGGAAAATATATTTCTTTTGTGGTGTGATATTTGCAGGTTCCAGCGAAAAGGGTTCTCAATATGGTACACCTTGAGTCCCTAATATGACACCTAGTGCCATATTCGGCACCCACACCAAGAATGTCAATAGCTATACCCATATTAGGGAACCCTTGGTAGTGCCATACTGGGAACTCCACGTGGACTGATAATACTAGCTACTGACAAAGAGAAAATTAATTTCAACCCAAAACCAACAGCTGGCAAACATTAATATAAATAAACTGAAACTACAGATATGTTCAAACATTTCAAAATCACTTACCTTCCTCGAAAAAGATAAATCGAAAATCTAACCACAAAAATATTCAACACGTGGAGACACAACTGGCGGAGGATCGATACTAAAATCTATAGATATGGTGCGATTGCAGTTCACACTGTTGAGCAAACACGGTAAACTATTGTTTGAGGATTTTCTCACTAGAATGCTTCTTCTCCTTTACAAGATATAAGGTAGTGCCATAATAGGCGACTATACCATATTTGGGCACTTTACCCTACTTCTAGACTGTGGATCTGTATGCAAAATAAAAAATGTTTGCATTGATTGCAAGACACAGGAGCCAAACAAAAATTGCATTCTTCTCTTGATTATCTTGTTAAGGTGAAACTAATACACTGGTGGCCTTAAATCTTTTTAATACCTCCACTGTTTTCAATTGTACGTACTAATTTTTGTCATAAATACATCAAATCCGCAGTCTACCTATTAACATGGAGCATTTTTTGAGATTTTAGGTACAGTGGATCCAAAAAGTATGTGTTTAAAAAGCTAAAAAGAACAATATAATTGGACTAAAACTTTAAAAGTTGAAATCTCTGCTTGTACAAATTCATTCGTTACCCGCTCTTCGTGAATATATTGACTGTTTACAAACAATCACAATAATAGGTGGCCCAAAAGTCACTAGAACATTTCGAATGGAAAGTGTATAAAAGAAATGCGAATTTTCAAAAAAGGAAAGAATTATTCCATTTTAATAATATAAATTTGGATAAGTATATTATATATATTACAGATATATATTTTATTTATAAACATATAGAAATATTCTCGAAAACCAAAAATAAAAAAATTGCAATGTTGTCTTCGTTATCGAGTTATTAATAAACCGTTGACTTTCGTGGTGGTCACCAGAGATCGATGCTATTGTCTTGCTTAAATTTTTATAAAATTAGTGGCACCGAATATAAATTTATTTGTTATGAAATAACCTATATAATGTAAGGGCAAGCTTCATTATCAAGTAACTAATAATTAGACTGCGGATCTTTATGCAAAATAAAAAAATTCTTACCTGAATTGCAACGAACTGGAGTGCAATAGAAATTTATTTTCTTCCATATTATGTTTAGTAGGTTGAGAGTAATATAACAGTATGTTTAAATTTTTCTAATATTTTTGCTATTTTAAATTATTTTAAATGCATCAAATCCGCAGTCTACTAATAATAATTATTATTAACTCGTTTATACGAACGAAATAGGCATTTTTATGAAACTAAATCCTATTAATACTTGTACAGGGTGTATAAAAAGTAAATAGCCATCCGTCCTACCAACCCCCCCCCCTGGCGTTGTCATCATACTAAACCGCCGCCAAGAAATTTTAATAGAATAAAATAATATTTTTTCAAATAAACGAAGCATTATGCTGAACGACAATCTTCAGGTAGCCTTGGTCAATGTACATTTCCAATCAGCCTCTAAATGTTGAATGATGTATATTTTCGTTGGCACTTAATAGCACAGTAGATTTTCACCAAAATCAATTAGCATGAATACACAAAATTACAAGGTAGATTGGAAGCTGGCTCGGTTCACTAAGTCAGCTCATTAATTTCCACTCGGTAACTACTAATTGAAACCCTTTTCACTGCGCAAATGGAGTGTTAATGCTATTCTGTACAAAGTGTTATTAGGTTTTAGCGTTAACACGGGTATACAATATTTTACATAATGATGACAACGGGATACATAATAAACTCCGGACGTTTTAATGCGACTGTATTCCGGTGTACGCGCGTTTCAGGTCTTCGAGAAAATGTTTGAAATATTAACAATGACCGGGATGCGATTCGCCGTTGAAAAGTTTCGATAGTTTTTATTCCAGAGGCGCGCGTATGTGTGCAACCTGTTATATAATTGGTGGTTATTCAGCAGGGACAGGGGAGGAACGTGTCCAGCATAGCATGGAAAACATAATTCCATTGTTTGTCCGCGGTCCTCCAAGTCCCACGATGGTTGTCAAACTCTGAATGCATTATCCGGCCGCGAAAACGGCCGGAAAACCGATTAACTTTGGAATAAAGCGCGTCGCGTCCGGTAGTTTTAATTTTCCCGCGATAAATCGGCAGATCCGATCAGAGCGACGATTTATTGCTATTAGTAATATGCTACCTCTCACCGTGGGAGAACCAATATTCCCACTGAAATTAAACGATGATTGTTTTCGACATCAAGATACCAACCAGCCGATGCGTATCTGATTCCAAATTAAAATAACCATCAGCCTGCTCAAAGAATTATGCTCAATAGCTGTCCGGAAGAGAAGATGGATCTTCTGCATTTTATTTTTATAAATTGTATAGGGTGTCTCGGCTAATTGAGGCCACCTAAATAATTTCTCATAACATGGAAAATGTTGATCACACAATTGAAGTAGCTTCTACGAAGGACCCCGAAAAATTGATTTTTTAATTGATTTTGGAAACATGTATTTTTTACCACGCTTATATTAGCTTGCCGAGTTGTCGTTGCTGTTGTTGATGTATGCGTCAAATCTTGTAATCGATTTTTAAACCACTTCCCGATAAGCTAGAGACTTGAAACTTTAAACATAGCTCGGAACTGGATGACAATGCAATATTGAAAAACAAATTTAAAAAAACTGTGCGTTCAGGAGAAAAAAAATTTAATATTAACCGTCACACCTCTTCGCGCGACACTCGGTAGTACATCATCGCGTTCAGCGACCCCCACTCCGCGCGCCAGCTCCCTACTCCGCGCGCCAGCTCCCTACTCCACTACGCGTTCCCACTCTGACGTATCCCCACTCCACTGACCCATTTCACACAAAAGGAGCTCAGTCAGTGTGGTGTTCCGTTCATTCAGTTCCATTTCGGACAATTTCGGACTCCATCAAGAGACGTCGTCTCTCGGAGTCATCCCCTCATTCTTTCTCGCGTATTTCTATATCTTGCGTTTCTACAGGGTGTCCCAAAATTCCTTTAACAGCCGGAAATGGGAGCTTCCTGAGATCATTTGCAGCAACATTTTCCTTTGCAAAAATGTTATCCGCGGCTTTGTTTAGGACTTATTAACGAAAAACACGGACCAATCAGAGCGCGACCTATACGCGAGTTGGCACAGTCGGCCCGGCGCGCCAACTGTTCCAACTCGCGTCTAGGTCGCGCTCTGATTAGTCCGTGTTTTTCGTTAATAACTCCTAAACAAAGCCGCGGATAACATTTTTGCAAAGGAAAATGTTGCTTGAAATGATCTCAGGAAGCTCCCATTTCCGTCTGTTGAAGGAATTTTGGGACACCCTGTATATCTTACTATTTTATGCCAGTATTACTATATCTTGTGTTCCATTTAAAAAAGACTAAAAAGTAGAAAATAAAAAAATATATAAAAAAATCTTTTTAAAAACCACGCTAATGCTAAAAACACTAAAATGCACTAAAAAGGAGAAAATAATTTGTTTAGGCAATAGTGACTATAAATAAAAGCGTGGAGCTCCCACAAAGATTACGTCAATATAGTTTAGCGCTTCACGCTTTTATTTATAGTCACTAATGTCTAAAAAAATTATTTTCTCCTTTTTAGTGCATTTTAATATAAGCGTGGTTTTTAAAAAGTTTGTTTTTATATATTTTTCTATTGCGTCTAGTTGCAAATGGAAAAAATACAATTTAGTATGCTTTAATCATGACTTTCTGATGACCTCGAAACCGTAGTTCCTTGGTGTTAAAATTCAGGATTTGTTATGGTTCCACTTGCCCGAAAGAGGTAATTTTTATTCTTTGTAACTATCTACGGATTGTTTGTATAAATTATACAGGATGTCTCATCTAATGGAGGCCACTTAAATTATCTCGTTAGACTCCCATTACATGCAAACTGTTTATATGACATTGGTCAAAAAAATTTTGGGAAAAAAATTTTAGGATGTCTTCATCATGACTTTCGGACGACCTCGAAGGACCTGGGACCTAGTTATCTTGGTTTCACTTGCTCGATACAGAAAATGATCGCAGGGTGCGCTTCATTTTGTTCTTTGTTATTTAATGATCCAATTGCGGAGAAAATTAATTGCGGTTATATTTACGAAACAATTGTGGTGAAAAAATAATTCCATCCTTGTGAATTGATTTTACCAGAATGAAATTGAATCTGCTTCGTTTATCGACGCGCACTTCATCATTTTTCGATCACATTTATTGTTTTTTATCAATGTAGAACGCTGCGGTATTTCATTAATATTTATTGTGGTTCTGCAATAACACCTACTGGTTTCAATGTTAGCTTGCTCCGGAAGTTCGTTCTGCTTTCGACCAATGCGCAGAACGGGAATTTGGGAATTAAGCGCATTAACAAAAAAAAAATGTTTAACAACGTCAAGTATGCATGTTACGGAAAGAGATTTTGGAACAATCTGACACAAATCCATTCGGAAATATATTAATTCTTTCTTGAATATTATTCTTGAATTTGTATTCGTAATATTTTACAACTGTTCAACTGTTTTATTTAATTTTGAAAGCGTGTATCAGTTGCTACACTTATAATAAAATGCTAAAATTTTCCCAATTTTATTGTTGTTGCAATATTTGTATTTTAAAGATTCATTATTGTAATTCACAAAATTTAAAATGTGATCAAATCGTACACAAAACAGAATCAATATCTGGGAGTAAAAATATCTTTGGAATAGGTAAATTATCAAATAGTTGGAAATTAAGAATGGAATATATTTGTAGAGAAAGGAATTGCACTTAACACATTACCGATCGGTGATTATTGCATCATTTTGACAAAAATATAGGGTACATGGCTAAACACTTTTTAATGGAACCTTCAATAGCAACAGCAATTTTCATTGTGAACTAACAAGTCATCCTCAATAACGTCATCTAGTAGTTTCATTTCAGATAGCAATGTAAAAAGAAATTTCTATATTTTTTTTGGTACAGCACAATTATTAAAAATCCTATTAATTGGCTTGCGGTAGGTAAAGTGTTACTAGTACAGCAATGGAGTATGCTGGGGGATAAACGATTCTAAAAATGATTAGAAACTGAAGTATGGATTCGCACTTCAGGTCCTTAGACAAACGAGTCGGAGGAGAAGCAGATGAACGAGAGAAACAGAATTTTCTCTCTTGACGTAGCCTCAGAGTGCTTCGGGCCCAGTCTCAGTCAGGATAGCAGTTATTATTTGCTGTCGCCGGCGAAAGTCGCGAGAAAGCAGAAAACGGAAAATTATTCAAGCGTGGCTCGACACAATAAGCAAAAAGGACGTCGGCGGGGTGACAGTGGTGGATGGTCTGATAGAGACGAAGAAGGGTTCGCCAGGGGGTCCAATCTAACGATTTGTATTTACGTTGGCAGTTGGCGCCCTCTGAGCAACACTCTCTTCTTACTCCTCTTCAGTTTTTTTTTCAAATCACACCGTACTCTTCTTTCATAATGCAAATTATTTCTTTTCTCCCTTTTGTTCCTTTTACCAACATTTGCACGATTTGTTCAAAGGAATGTTTGGTGTTTTTAATTAGACTGTCAATGGAAGAGATTGTCAAATAAATTGTTAAAATTTTTCGAATTCATTTTTCAGTAATTAAAACTGTGTCGGGGTAGTAATGAAACTGAGTTCGCCCCTATGCTATTAACAAACAATTTACTATTAAAATTACTTTTTTCCGATTGCTTCTTTTACAATCATTAAAAATATAGAATGAGAATTTCTTCAATGAACTCCTTCATTGATACAGGGTGGTCCATTTATCTTTAGACAGTCAATTATTACGGAAACCAGCAGGAATATGAAAAAATGTTTTATATAAAATATTCTTCATATGAAGGGGCACATTTAATGGCGCTATGCACATTTTTCCATAATGGCCCTTTAAGGGTCAGATGAAGGGCAACTTCATTTTTTCAAATGGAAACCCATAGTTTTTATTTCATATTCTTATTCTACATTGAAAAATAATAATATTTCGTATAAAATATTTTTTCCTAGCGTGCACGGTTTTATTAAAGAAATTGTGGTGAATATACTGAGTTTGATCTGAAGTCATAAAAATCTAGTAAGCGGTAACAGGAATACGTGTGTAGTACATTAAGCATCGTAGGTGGCGTTATTCCCGCCTACTAGATGAAGATTCACAATACATTGCCACTATGCAAGTTTTGCAACATTTATCATGTGTTACGTATGCGGACGCTACCGTTGGTGACTCTTGACCCTTCCGGAGATATGTGTCGAAACAGAGGGCCTGTTTAAGAACAAAGGGCTTACTCAAAATCGGATCATAAAGGGGCTCTTGCAAGCGATATAACTTCTAAGAATTAATTTCTAATCGGAAGTAGCACGTGGCCCGCACCATCGCTAGATCCGATTTTGGGTACTATATAAGGACATGGATCCTTCCTATTTAGTTGGGTTGATTCAAGTGAATACGCGCAGTACGTACCGTTCCACGTCGAAAGTTAATTCGCCCTAGATCGGTTGTTGAAGTTCTTGTCTACCACTCTGTAGTAGATCGCCCCCGCATTTCTCGGTGCGTCAAAACTGAGAGAGTTTAGTCCGCGACACCGCGACAACATTACACTGAACATTTGTACGTTTTTTATAATACAAAATATATTATTGTGTGTGAACTTATTAAGGGTTCAAATATCGATTATTCATATTCCCTTTTCGAGTTCCCAGTCGCTAGTATACCGTAGTATACTATCAGCGAAGTGTGATATCGTCGTAACGATACACCTTTGCCGCTCAAGGTGTATCTATCTCAATTCGATAAGTTACGAGTCAGCGGAACCGCGACCCTATACCTTATAAGTGGCGACCCGGTGGTGAAATAGACATCGGCTAGTCCTTGTGAATACCCTATCCTTATAAGTGGCGACCCGGTGGTGAAATAGACATCGGCTAGTCCACTCCCTTGTTCCCTCGAGGCGACCCGGTGGTGAGATAGACATCGGCTAGTCCTCGTGTACCTTTCCTACTTTGCTCTAAAATCTCTAATTCCAAAGACCTTCGGTTTCCGCATAGCTGCCTGTACCTCGGCTCGTAACACATGGTATCGTTAAAAAATGGTAAGTTCAGGAAAAAATGTTTTATACGAAATATTATTATATTGAATCAGTTTTTCGATCGAAAAAGGTTTTAAATAGACTAATGATATCGGCGCTTAGGTTCGATCAATTTTAAACATTAAAGAAATTCCATTTTTATAACAAGTTTGCAAATTGAAACCTCGACGTTTCGATCCTGGTGAGAATCATTTTCAAGAGATTTTTGCGTCTGTAACAAAATGTAACATTGCAAAAGAAAACCATAGATAGAAAACTAATAGAATTTTTTAAATTGGAACAATGAAATAATTTTTCCTTACATGTTATATGGAACAATTTTTAATTTTAACTTTAATAACCACGTGTTGCTTCCATGCTGGTAGATAATGGACTGACACCTTGTTGAAGGTTAAGATGTAAACAGTGAATACAAA
Organism: Lasioglossum pauxillum; assembly: GCA_933228785.1. NCBI lineage: Eukaryota > Metazoa > Arthropoda > Insecta > Hymenoptera > Halictidae > Lasioglossum > Lasioglossum pauxillum. The sequence continues at coordinate 12,879,928 of OW121705.1, forward strand.
CGGACAAAATTTGGAATTTGACCAATTAGAAAACATGATCCATGTTTGCTGAATCTATAATAGGCGGCAAATTCAAAAACTCAATATCAATCATCCTAAGCAACCACACAGTATACTACCACTTTTATTTGTGATAATATAGGAAAGGTTCAACACTACAAATTGAGAAAAATTGCAGTTTTATCAGAATCAGAATTCTAGTGCTATTCAAGCATTGATTGGAAACTTCATCATAAAGAAACATTACTGGTTCAGTAATGCAGCGTAATGATCATGAATCTTTGGTGATTCGTACCTAAGATTAACGCTTTGCAGTTTAATCATATGAAAAGTTTCCACTAATAGTCTACGGTGTAAATTTGATTCTTTGTCTAAAACTTTAGCATTTTTATAGTCAAATGTGTGATCAAATTCCATTGAGTGTTTCGTCAGAGCTGTGTGTTGCGAAGGAGATTGAAAGATATTGCGTTTATGCTCAGATATTCTAGTGTCAAGATGTCTAGACGTTTGTCCTATGTATGACTGATTACAACCTTTACAAGGTATTTCATAAATGATGTTACAACTTTTACAAAGTGGAACTTTATCTTTAATTGGTGGAAACCATTTCTTCAAATATGATGGTATATTGAAGATGGTATGAATTCCAACTTTCCTGAATATTCTACGTAAGTCAAGAGAAATGCCTTTTATAAATGGAATAACTACTGTATTCTTATAGTTGATAGGACCTGTCTTTTGGAACCTTTCCTCTTTTAGTTGTGTGACTAAATCAGGATGGTAAATTTCAAAAACACGTTTCTTAATGATGTTTGAAACAAAAGTAACAGGAAAGCCATTATTCTTAAGTACATTCTTTATGAGTAACAAATTGTTGGTTCTAAATTCAGGATTGGATAATAAGATAGCCCGGTCGATTAAACCTTTAATTAGTCCAATTTTGTGTTGCACTGGATGGAAAGAGTGGAAGTTGACATGAAAATGATTCTCACCAGGATCGAAACGTCGAGGTTTCAATTTGCAAACTTGTTATAAAAATGGAATTTCTTTAATGTTTAAAATTGATCGAACCTAAGCGCCGATATCATTAGTCTATTTGAAATATTATTATGTTTCGATGTAGAATAAAAATATAAAATAAAAAATATGGATTTCCAATTGAAAAAATGAAGTTGCCCTTTATCTGACCCTTAAAGGGCCATTATAGAAAAATGTGCATAGCGCCATTAAATGTGCCCCTACATATGAAGAATATTTTATATAAAACATTTTTTCGTATTCCTGCCGGTTTCCGTAATAATTGACTGTCTCAAGATAAATGCACCACCCTGTATAATACAAATAATGTGGCTCACATAATTGACCACACCTACTTTCAACATACGATAGCGACATCTGGGTCTACCATGACCCAGAGCAGGATCAATAAATTATCATAGACTGGGTCAATCTTTCGGCACAGCTAAAAGGATTAGTCTAGTAGTAGATGTGCACTGAAAATCTTGGAAAAATTGCATTTCCTTTTTGTTTGTGCCTGTAATGAAATTTCGAAAATTTTATTTAAGTAATATAATTGAGGAAGTAATAATCTGAATTAGATATTTCACCATGGATAAAATTAATCATAAATTCCCTCACAAATATTTCACAGATGTCTAAAAATTCTTTAGGAGGTTTAAAAGGACACGGATGCACGAGATGAAGAAAATATTTCATGCGCGAGGAGATGAAATTTCGAGGACATGTAGCGGAACAGTTGCTGTTCAAATTAATTTTTTTAAATATTTTCAAATTGTCATGTCCTCTAGGACATAATGTGATCTTCTAGGACCACATTAATCCTGAGTGCGAATATTTAATTGATATATGGACCGTTTATTTTGAAAGTGGTGTAAGTCCATTTTCTCTTGTTTCGAGAAAATTAAAGGTTAACATATCTGTTATCCATGCAATTTCATTTACCGACCAATTTTAAATTGTACAAAACATGGGAATTTTTTAAGAAATTAAACACGGACTAGTTATACATAAAAAATTTACATTAGATTAAGCATGAATTACGTGATATCTCATTTTTTTCAAAAATGGACTTACACCACTTTCAAAATAAACGGTTCATATATTCATTTTAAAGTACTATTGTGCTGTCGGTTTAGTTTTTAATTTCCAGGAAGCGGGAGGTGGAGACAAGTTTCGCGTCATTTCAATAGCATAACAGAAACGTTACGTTATTTACGTATTTAGAGTTCTGCCAGTCGTAAGGACAATCCATTCAGTTCCCAAATAAACAGGGAATGGAAAGTTTGCCAAGGGTGCTCGAAGTGTTCTGATTGGCCTAGTTCACCACGGTTAAAGCACTGCGCTTTCAATTTATGCGCAGCTCTTTTAATTTTTGCAATATGTCAATAAACCAGTGGCGTTTCCCTACTTCTCGAACGCGAAGTGATTATGGAACATGATTTTAAATGTATAAATCGCGGAACGTTTGCACGGTTCCTTTAATTAATGAATCTTCAACGTACGAAATTTTGCATGTCACTGCATCACTTCAATGTGTATTTGGAGTGCAAATATTTGTTGCTCCAGAAATGACACAATTTTCAAATTAACGTTTTTACGTTTGTCACAAGTTTTGCAAGCTTCTTTGATCAAAGTGTCTATTCTCTTACGATTAATTTTGCGAAGACAACGAATTCAAAGGTTCTTATACAATATTTGATTAAAATGTAGGTTAAAGGTATATACAATGCTTATTATATGTAATACAATGCTCACTTAAATTATTCCGTATTCCAATTTAAAATCAATTCCAATATTCTTATAATAACGTGAACTCTCCTTTGTTTCACTTTTAATGATGTATTTCAGATTTACCTTTATACATTTCTCTAGAACTCATAAGTAAAATGCCAATGAAGTACAAAACTTCATTTTTCTAATAATCGTTATTCAACATTTTTACTACATTTCAAAAACATATTTATGCTACAAATTGTAAGTAAAATGCTTAATGTATGCGGATCTTTGTACAAAATGAAATTTTTCTACCTGAATGGTATTTTCATAAATATTAGATGAACGTAGTGCTGCTCTTTACTTTACCGGACTCAAAATTTGTGCTTTTCTCTTATAAATTATGATCTTTGGGTATGTAATCCAGTAGATTTGTACCTGGGGCGGCTGCCGATCGAAGTTTCGATCCTGCAGGATCAATGGTTCAGGAACTATGTTTGCTTAAAGTTGAGCAATCTGCAGTGTTTTTGACAGGTAATGGCGCCGCCATATTGGTTTGTAGTGACGGTCGCGCGCTGCTTACCGAGTTTGTTGTGATTAGATCGGGGGGGGGGGGAAGGGCAAGGATCGGCGGTTCTGCTCGGTAAGCGACTCGCGGTCGACACTGCAAACCAATATGGCGGCGCCCTTACCTATCAAAAACACAGCAGATTGTTCAACTTTAAGGGTGTGGGTCGGATTTTGACCTTGGTCGAGTGCGAGTGTGGTAGTACCTTAACACACCGATAGATACTGTATACGTACACGAGATTGCAAGGGTTCCGTAGATTTCGTTTGCTGTCTCTCTAACGCACATTTGGAGCCCCTACGTAGTCACAATCGCTAGATAAAAGACCCACAATTACGGGATGCTTCCATATATGGCCTACTTTTGCGTTTTCGAGGCGTAATTTGCATTATTCGGCAGCATGTAGCGCAGTTTCACAAATATTGGACGAAGCGACAGTGCTGCCATTGTCGAGACACATACATTTTCTTAAATATCGAGAGATTTAGGGTTCTTATAGACCAAAATGTAGGCATCCCGGAATTCAGGGTCACATACAATGTCAATGAAACCTTTATTATGTTAAACTATACGTGTTTAAACACAGCAAACGAAATCTACGAAGTAGATCCCTATACGGGAGATTTTGGTGCAAGTATTAGTTCCATGGCATTTTTAGCTAGGAGCGCTAGCGTTTTTAGTCACTATTTTACCGATGTTTTACCAATACAGTGACTGAATCGGTAAAACAGTGACTAAAAACACTAGCGCTCCTAGCTACAAATGCGGAGGGCACCGATACTACGACCAAGGTCAAAATCCGACCCACACCCTTAAGCAAGCATAACTCCTGAACTATTGATCCTACAGGATCGAAACCTCGATCTGCAGCTGCCCCGGGTACAAATCTACTGGATTACATACCTAATTCATCATTATTTATAGGATAAAAGCACACATTTTGAGCCCGGTTAAGTAAAGTTTACCGAAACGTAATTAACTCTTACGATGAAAAATGTTTGTCTAAAAATTGTTTACATGAATTTCAACAAACAGGAGTTAAGTGGAAATATGAGCATTTAAAATACAAAGCATTTAAAATACAAAGCAGTTAAAAATCCTGCCTTAATAATGATCATTAAAATTATTTTAATAGGTTGGAAATAATATAACAGCATATTAAGATTTTTCTAACATTTTATATTTCGTATACCATCTATGCACTTTTGTAATACATGCATCAAATCCGGTGGAGTAGCATTCATATTGCAAATTAGCGTCGGAATTTGATAGATAAAATTAAACGCGCGAAATGATGGACGCGGTATAATAACAGTTAAAGAAAATTAGGAGAAAAATATGAATAAAGAAAACGGTAGCGAGAAAAGTCGGCACAGCGGCGGCTGCAAATAAAACGATAGGGGTCTTTACGCCGATGAGATATTCGTAGCAGCTGGAAAATATTAAATGAAATTAAATTGCGTGTGGATGTGGCCTCTGCATGTCTACGTGTGGAAGTAAGCGTGGGCGGCTCAGCACGTGGGTAGACTGTCAAGAAATTTTCTCGGAAATGTTCATCTCGGTCGGCCTGCTTCTAACCTCGAAATCTATTACCTTCTCGCTCGGCTTCCTTCGAGGAATCTCGCGATTTCACGATGATGCAGGGATTACAGTTCCTGAAAATCTAAAATCTAAATGCGCATATAGAAGAGTCACGGTATTTCATCAATGGACGGGTCTCTATGCAGAATAAAAATTCTCTGCATCAATTACGAGAACACAGAATTACTTAAAAATTCATTTCTTCCCTTAACAACTTCAATAGTGAATAATGTGCCAGTAATATTAATTTCACTGCATTTTTTTTCTATTTTGTTCTCTTTATATCGCTTTTCGCATGAATTTTCACTGTAAAATATTCTAACAAGACCAATATTTTTATTAAATTACAATTTTTTCAGTAGGGATCTGATATTTTCGGTTCTATTTAGCTTGCTATTTAATCATAATAATAATGTATTCATTATTAAAATGCAGCGTTATCTATACAGTAACTTTTTCTGTTAAACTTGCTTTATTTAATAATAGTGATAATAATAATAATAATATTAATAATAACGTTTTCAATATGAACATGCAACATCATCTATGCAACAATCCGATATATTCGGTCCTATTAAACTTGCTATTTCATAATAATACTAATAATATTAATGTTTCCCTTGTGAAAATAACAACTATTCGCATTCTATTTATCCGCTATCCATACTGATTCGACGATACTTATATACCGATTGTAAATAAATCCAGGTACACAGGCTTGCAAATAAAGTTCCACGACTGCTTTAATTATTCTAACGGCAATAACGTCGACGATAAGTATCGGACCGACATAATTGTTCTGCAGTTTCGTTATTCACCGTGAAACTTTCGACCCACAACTTCGTGTAATCGTTCGTGTGAGCATAATTTATTTGTTGAGCTTCCTGTTTTTTTTTATATGGTCATTGAACGAGGATTCACATTTCTGTAGTACCGAAAGAAACTTCGTGTAAAGCGTTCTTATAATAGCGATGGACCGGTGACCTCCATATGCTCGTCATAATGAGAAATTTGAAGATAAGCGCTTTAGAGGAGATTACCTTGGAGACGATGAAGAGACTATATAGAGTCCTGCAACTTCGAGAACAAAGAAATGCTTAAAATGTTCTTATCCGAGAGACCGACTATAATCGGTGAATTTTACGTTGAAGCGATGAATCGATTAATTGTGAGAATTAGTCCGCTGCTCAAAGATCATCATCGACTCTTCTCCGTGACAATGCACGTTCTCATACAACCCTTTCATAATTTTCAGCATGTTCACTTGTTTTGTTATCTTTAATTAATTAATTTTAATAGGACACTGTGTGATTCGAGTTACTGTAATTTATTACCTGATAGTTGATGCACGCACGAATAGACCTAATCTATTAATTTGTTATATTGAGTTGATACATATTAATGGTCATTTGGGTGCACGCGTAAATCAATTTGGCATGGTGCTATCATTTCATTAAATCGATTATCTAATTGTTCATTGTTTTCTATAATTCTGCACCGTCGTTCTGTAAGCGGCTTAATGTGATTTTCATAGAAACCAAGCCATTTGGAATGGTTTATCTCAACATGGTCAAAAACCGACATTACTTTCCCATCGATGACCCAATAGATCATGGTCGCCCACCTCCGTAAAGTTATGCTATTGTGATAATAACCGAACTACAGATCTTTACGCTAATTTATAATCGCTACGGCCATAAATTTGTGGAATCTCGGGTTATAGACGTATCATTTTACACATTATTATTATAGTACATTATCATTTATCATTTACGTATATTTTGATAGGTTATGCTTTATATTATATCATTACGAAACAATTTATTCAATTAATCAGAAACCGAAAAAATTTGTCATAGCAATTACTAAATTGCAGACGTTCATGTATAGGCTGCAGATTATCCTGCAAGATTATACTGCAATTTTTCTTTTTTTTCTTTTTAGAAATTATTTTGCCGTACATTATTTTTCAATACATTGTAATACTTTATATAATAAAATACAAATTATAAATAAACGTAAGCCAATACACAAGCAATTTAAATCACATGCATTCAGAAAATCCTGGAATTTTTATTTCGCATAAAGATAACATTTAAAATAACAATTTTTTATATTCAATGAAATTTAATTTCTCTTCTAATAATTTTCTTTTATATGACATTACCAGACTGCGGATCTTTATGCAAAATAAAAATTTTATGTGTTTATGTAAAACAGTCTTTCATCCTTCAATACTTTCAATACGTTGAAAATATTAAGGTTATGTTTCTAAATTCTCTTAATCTTTATTCTATTTGAAATAGTACCTACCTATTTCTGTCTTGATTGCATAAAATCCGCAGTCTAGACATTACAGGTGTTGCAATAATCTCTACACAATTTAGGCTTTATAATCAATTACCATTGTATATGATTTTTTCATTTTATGGATATGAAAATATAATACATCGTACATAGTGAAGAATTCTTTCTCGAGAATTTCTCGAGAAATTTAAATCTAGGAAAATTCTTATGAATCTCATTTATTTTATAACATTTTCGGAAATGAACAAATACATATGTCCTACCATCAGTCAAAACAAGCTACATTTTAATGTAGGTATTTAAATATCTCTGTTATTTGTGATTATACGAAACAATGTCAGAGCTCATGTCGATGATTGAGCTCAATGAACGAGCTCAAACTTTGCACAAATTTTTTTCTCACATAAAGGAACAATACTGGACAGTTGCGTGCATTGTATCTCGATAAAAAATTTTCTCCAAGTATAGCTTAGGTCCACCCTAATGTACATATCGGACAGGAATAAACATTAAGTTAATGTTTTCTGCGCTTTCGATAAATATTATCAACGATATTCCGAATACCATAATTTTCCAATATTTTTTTATTTTCTTAAAAATTCTAGAGAATTCTCATTTCTCGAGAAATGAAAAATGTTGAGAAATCAGGAATACTATTCGTACAACACTTAAATGTGTAGTAATCGATTAGATACCAACATATTTAATAATGTAAACAATATTGTGAATAATGGTGCAGCCATTTTTAGCGGTGACTTTGAGCCACCACTCGAGTGCCAAGGGTTAAATATTCCTCAGAGGATTAAAATGGTAAGAAACAACACTTTTAAATTCACGGAATATTTTTATTATCTGAAATTCCACATTTTTTCTACAAAGTCATTAACAACGTATCTGATAAATTCTGTTCGCAGCTTTCTCCGCGAGTGAGCTTCGCCGTTCCAGTGCAGGGGGTAAACGTCCCTTCTTGTCAGTGTGTCCACGCTCTTGATCCACTGTCTATTTGCCCGGAGGACCGCAGTCTAATGACAACCGGGGGGCAAGTTGCCATCGTGCCGTTTCGTACATTAGACGGAATCCAATTGGCATATTAGAAACAAACTTCGGGGGCTTGTAACAATCATTCCGCGATGTTCCGAACTTTGGATGCGGGCCAGTTGGAGTTTTTAAGATATTGCTCGATGTGGCTTGTACCTCGTAGCCGATATATACAGGAAGTAAAGAGGCAGAGATGAGAGAGAGAAAGAGAGAGAGAGATAAAGAAAAGAAACGTGGGACAGAAGAAGAGGGGCAAAGGAAAAGCCGAAGAAGGAACCGGGAAGATGTTCTACTATGAGGGTACCAGGCGGTAGGATGGAGAACGTCGAAAGATACATCGCTTTCAAATATTTCAACCGCAACAAAAGCCCCCCGTACTCCCTCGATCCTCAGGCCCTGCCCGTGTAACACACCGTCTATTCTTCGTCTTCTCCTGTATTTTGAGCTGTATATATCCAGCCGTGGCTCAAGTAAGAAGAATTCTCCATGACGCAATGCTCTTCCGCGAGCTGTTCGCCCCGTCAGTGTAATGAGACTGCCACGGTTTTTCTATGGGAGAAAAGACCAGACAGATCCAACAAGCTCCGACGGTAGACAAATGTGGGGGAGGGGAGAGTGCGAGGGGAATACCCATGTAACAATGCGCGCGGAGATTTTAGAAAACGCTCCGTGAGGATGCATTTTTATGATGAGGCCCGCGCCGAAACGGATTACACCGTTCAATCGCTACGCTCCTACTTTGGTTTCTTCGGATTGACGCCGATGCCGAAAGAAATGAGGCGTAAGAATATTTTGTGGACACAGAGTCAACATGTCCGAGGTACATTTACACGCAAACTTGAGAGTACACGAGCTATTTATTTATTTATTATTGATTTAAACTAAGAGGTTCAATCAGCAAATACGATATTGTTACATGTGGCTTATTTTACCTAGGTGTTACATTGTTTCTAAATTCTTACATTGTTTCTAAATTCTTAAATTGTTATTGTAGAAGTCATAAATGTTATACAAGTTATTAAATTGTTCGTTTCAATATATCTGTGGCACGTGTCTATAAATTTTTGTTACATTACATTGTCAGTTCATTAATGTTTCTTCTGGAGCAAAAACATCGCCATTGTTTCAAGTACGATAATATCTTAAAGACGTTATATATACTTAACTGTTAATTTTTTATATATTTATGGCACATGTCCATATAAACATTCGTTACATTACATTATCAGTTCATTAATGTTTCTTCTGGAGCAAGAACATTTTGCCATTGTTTCAAGAACGATAATGATTTAAAGACATTATATACTTAGTTGTTCATTTTTTATATATTTATGACACATATCTATAAATTTTTGTTACATCCCATTGTCAGATTATTAATATTTCTTCTGAAACAAGAACATTGTCACTTTTTCGAGAACGATAAAAGTTTAAAGTTTAAAGACATATAGTCTGTTTCAAATGTTCACAATTTCGCATCTTGTGATTGACAGTGAGAATTGTTTTATTCATTTAATAATCCCTTGCACAATCCGTTATGATTTTGAAAACACATCTCTTTATGATTTTGAAAACACATCGCTTTATGATTTTAAGAATTGTAGAACGAGAAATTCAAAGCAGCTTATTTAAATCTGTTCCATGGTTCGAGTCTTAAGCAATACCGACATATTGTACTTATTTGCATACGAATTGCAGTGTAGTATCAAGTCAAAGGATATTTCGTGGAATTTCAACGGCATGGTTAGTGTGTCAGTTGTCGTCACATTTCGTGCCCTATCTTTCTGCATTACGTCTTCAACTGTCTCTTCAGATTTGACACTAATCTTAGTATTGACAATGTATGGACGTATCTCACCTGTTACAAATTCCACGAAGTTAGTAGTCACTGTTCATCGATTGATAATAGATTGAATGTTCCATTTCGAATTCTTCAGAACAAAAATATTACCGTATTCAATGAAAAAATGTAAAATGAACAACTAATTGTTAGATATTCTGTAATTTAAAAATCGTATGACCCAAATGCGACCCTGAAAAGTTTTACCTAATGAGCAAAATTCTATTCTAATGATATTATAATTTTATGTGCATATTAATTATAATGTATTTTTAATAAGAATTGTGACGAAATTGTGAATAATGACGAGAAAATACGTAGAATAATGTTCTAATTTTTGTTTTCCAGTTACTCACGTACAGTCACTCGAACGCTCTAAAATTATGATAACTTTTTTAATATTGTACAATTCGATTTGAACTTTTTTGGGAAGCTAGCTAGACCAATTAGTTTACTACAGGATGTAAACAATTTTTTTTTCAAAAAAAGCAATTGATCGGAATTGTAGAAAAAAAATACTAAAAGTTGCATTTCACAATTTTTTGATGTGCGCCTATATTGATAAATTAAAAAGTACGTTTTGTAGGTCTGTGTCAAGTATACATACAGTGGGTGTACGAAGTATTCGTACACCTTTTAGAAACTAATAACTTTTTTATAATTGTACCAAACGACCTGATTTTTTATAATCAATTAGAAGCATTAGTTTACAAACTGACATGCAAAAAAGATTTTCCAAAAATTACAATTTACAAGGTTGCAGGCAAAAATAAAAACGGCATTTTTTAAAACCTTTTTATTTGGGCTCTTAATGAAAATTTAAAACATATGTTTTCTAGATCCATGTTCTTTATACACATGTTGGAAATTTCATCGAAATCGATTGACGCAGGATTTTAAGCAGAAATTGATCAAAAGTCGTGGAAAAATACGATTTTCACCATTTTTAACCGCTTGTAGCTCGTGTGTATGTTAATCGATTTCAATGAAATTTTCAACATCTGTATGACTAACATTGATCTACAAAACATACATTTTAAATTTTCATTAAGGACCCAAATAAAAAAGTTTTAAAAAATGCCTTTTTTATTTTTGCATTTAACCTTTTAAATTATAATTTTTGGAAAATCTTTTTTGTATATCATTTCGTAAACCAATGCTTCTAATTGATTATAAAAAATCAGGTTGTTTGGTACAATTATAAAAATATTATTAGTTTTTAAAAAGTGTACGAATACTTTGTACATCCACTGTATATGTACTGTGAAAGTTCATCAAAATTGGTTGATGACGGAAAAAACGATAGGCATTGCAAGATGTAAGAATTCTTAGATATAGGCCGGAAAACGTTAAAATCTACAATTTTTACCATCTATAAACGTTTGTAGCTCATTGCAACGTCGACCGATTTTGACGAAATTTTCAGAATATATTTATTTCACACAGATCTACAAAACGTATTTTTTTAATTTTCAACATAGGCCCACATAAAAAAGTTGTAAAATGCAACTTTTAGTATTTTTTCCACAATTCTGATCAATTGCAATTTTCGGAAAGATTTCTTTTCGCATCGTGTAGTAAACTAATTTCCATCTAGCTTTCAAAAAAAGTTCAAATCGTATAGTACAATATTAAAAAAGTTATCGTCTTTTTTAGAGTGTCCGAATATTAATTCGAGTAACTGTATGTGTAAAATAGTCGAGAGTTAACAGGCACATAAAATTAGCAATTTAATCCCATCCAAGATCTTACTAAAAAGACAAAATATTTTGAAAATTGTAGTCCTAAAAATCGACCGAAAAATCGGTCGGTATTCTGCAAATTGCAATAAAATACCGTAGGACTTCGATCAACTGATTTGGTCGGGAGAGAAACCGCCCGGATAAATTAAGGCCCGATAGATAATCGACCCGAAGAAATAATTAAAATTTTTACATTATATTCCAAAATAAATGTTTCATTTTTCAAAATTTATTTCCCTTCATAATATAATCATATTTAAACACATAATTGTTTATAATCAATAGGCTGCGGATCTTTATGCAAAATAAAAAATGTTTGCAATGATTGCAAGACGCAGGAGCCAAATAAAAATTTCTTTCTTGTTTTAATTGTCTTAATAAAGCTGAAATTAATACACCGATGTCCTTATATCTTCTTAATTCGTCCACTGCTTTAAGTTGTACGTGTCCATTTTCGTAATAAATGCATAAAATCCGCAGTCTAATCAGGATTCGGTTAATCGAGGTCCTATTGTACGATTATAATTCCGCGTATTCCTTAGAAGTACACATTTCTGATCCGAGTGACGAAGCGTTAAGAGACCCGTTTCAATTTTCATGCTGAGGGATTTGCACCGATTGGCTTCTCTGAACCCTCCACGAAGACAGGAAAGAAAAATATTAAAAGAACGTAAAAGATTAACGGTGATCTCTTATGTAAGCCTGTGTAAGCTTGGGTAAAACATGAGTGATGAGCTACCCGGCGCACTTTAAGCGAAGGTTAAATCAAGCAAAAGTCACTGTTGACTTCTGAAGAGGTTACAGCCTTGAAGCAACACCTCCGAGGTTCGCTGGATGAGAATTAGTTCATAAAAGAGAGTAGTGGGTTGGCTCTTCAGTGACTTATCTTTGGTTCGAAACGAGAATACGAAATAAAGAAGCGGGCGGTGCTGGCAAGGCGTAATTGCGGCAGAGGAAGATGAAGTACATCGAGGTCCAGGATCCTAAGTGAATGGTACGCAAACATTCGAAGGAACGAGGAGACTTTCGGAGGGTCAACGAGTAGGTGGCGAAAGTGAGCTGGGATTATACGAAACCAGACATCGCGGACAGTAATCGTGACCTTCACGTACTCGAAACGGGTAATGTATTGTTCTAGTTTCAATTTCTGCGCCGCGTATTCCGTGTTCTAGCTCGGCTTGTATAACATAATCCGTTTAATTAGGATTTATAGAGTCTGCTAATTAAACTACGCATCGAGTGTAGCCTTCACATGATCGAAAAACAGGCATCCTTCAAAAGTTATGGAACTTTCTAATGGGTTCTATTTAAGGGGCTATTTTGGTTTCGAGAATTTTTCTGTTGAAATCCTTGCATGAAAATTTTGCGCACGCGTTTATGGTACATACAGCACTTTTTAAAAGTGGAAGCAATCGGAATTATATAAGTTGTATATTGTTTTGTACAGGGTGTAAGAAAGTAATGGTCATCCGTCCTAGGGGTGAATCTACACCTCTGGATCGGTGGACATTTGTAAGAGAAACTTGCCGCAAAATTGTTTATAACACAGAAAATTAGTGTTAAAGTTTTTTTTTGTATCAACGCATTCTACTCATCGAGAAGAGGAAAAGTTTGAAAGGAGCCATATGTCACAAACAAATAGTTACTGAGATATAAGCTGTTAAAGTTTTTGCAAAATTTGATTGTGTGGAATTATACGTATAGACAAAAGCCTACTACTACAGTCCACACGTCCGTGTCGATGAGACAGAAGATGATCGTGTGCCGCGAGACAGATGAAATTTAAAGGCGCATTCGTCGTTAGGCTCCTTTAAATTTCGGCTGTCTCGCGGCACGCACACGATCATCTTCTGTCTCATCGACACGGACGTGTGGACTATAGTAGTAGGCTTTTGTCTATACGTATAATTTCACACAATCAAATTTTGCAAAAACTTTAACAGCTTATATCTCAGTAACTATTTGTTTGTCACATATGGCTCCTTTCAAACTTTTCCTCTTCTCGATGAGTAGAATGCGTTGATGCAAAAACAAACTTTAACAATAATTTTCTGTATTATAAACAATTTTGCGGCATGTTTCTCTTACAAATGTCCACCGATCCAGAGGTGTAGATTCACCCCTAGGACGGATGACCATTACTTTTTTTACACCCTGTACAGGGTTTTTACTGGAGAGCCATTTGAAAATTACCTAAAATTGTCAATTAGTAGAATTATGTATCACCAACTTAGATGTGAGGCGTTTGCTATCAAAAACCAGCTCAATCCATGAATTTTCAAAAGTTTTTTTCGTAATTTGATAGTTCTTGGTCGATACTATCATGCTACAAAGCGATTTGGAACGAATCCAGTTCAATCCGACCGAAAACCGGTGTCAAAAACAGGTTTTATTTCAAACCCAACTCAATCCACCACCAGTAGTTTATTAATAATTTTTTTTAGAAATTTTTCCTATAATTTTTGTCACTTTATTTAGGTATTTTCTTTATTCTGATTCAGAATAACAATAAAATTTATATAATTATATTTATATAATAATATAATTTAATTTTCAACATTATTATCATAAATTGATTAACCAACTCACACATTTAATTTTACAGGCTAATATGTAGCATAAAATTGAGATACCACATGAATTTGATTGAAATTTGAAAGGAAGGACGAAAAAGCCCCCATTTTTTCAAAACCAGCTCAATCCAAATTATTTTTATAAATAATTATACAGTACTGCTAATATTTAGAAAAGAAAAAAAGATTTGGAATCGTACACCAAATGTCTAAACGAAAATAAATTTTTTTGGAAAAATTAAATGGTCAGAGCGTGAAATGTTTCTTGTCTCTCCTGTAAAATTTATAAAAATGGATTCAGCTGCTTTTGATACTAAACGCCTCAAGTGTAATATAATTTTTATTTAGATACTGGGTTAATAGACATGTACATTAGTTATAAAAAAAAAATATACACCACAATTTATATATTTATTATTATACCTTTTTTAGAAATATATTTAGAGAGTTGAGTGTTACTTTTTTCATATGAAGGAACGATACGTCGTCGGAGAATGTCGAAGGATTCGCCAACATGTGGCATTTTTGTTTTTTTTCTGCGTCCAAGAACCCTTAGGCCATCGTGAGAGAACCCTCACCCTCCTACCGGATTAACGTAGGGGTCGACGAACTGATTGCTCGCTGAGGGGGACAGACAGGCCCGCGCATTCGGCGACGAGACTCCGACGAAACAAGTTTAGTTTATAAATTCGGAAATAAAAGTGTTGGCCGTAGTGACGCCGAGTGTTGCGACTTGTTGCCCGAGTTCCCAGCCCGATGGATACCACAAGAGCCGAAGGAACCTCTGAGATTCCTATTGGTGTGGCACGTGAATCTTCGACATATCGCTCATGCACAAGAAAAATTTTTTCATTCAAATACTCGACAGAGAATTAATAAATACATTTTTATGTTGATACATCCTTTAAAACTGACTAGATAAGCCTAATATATTCTATTTGTATTTACTTGCAGCCACAGTTTGTTAAACTATCAAAGAACATTGTAAAAATTTGTATTTTTATATTTGTGACGTTTTTCTTGTGCGTGAGCGATATATAAATAATTCAATACGAAGTATCTTGTCTCGTATTCTCTGTCACGATCACCAGAAGCAATTCCACGAATGCATCATTATCGAGAGTTAATAGTCTTTAATTCCCAGATCGGTGACCCATAAATACAGTGTAACGATTTCCCATTCCCCGAGCACCTTTCGAAAATCCTGCGGCTCGCTTAAGCGCATTTTCAAAACGTTTAATTACTTTTCCGCTTCTATAATTTAGTCAGCATTCTATCGGTTAATCAACGAAAGCTCCGCTTGTCCGATTTTCCCTTAACCTAAAGCTTTTCCCTATACAGGCTATCGTTACATTCAAATACTACACAATGACGTGTTTGGAAAATTCGGAATACCTTTCAACTTTCCATTTAACAAACACGAATAGCGTGTCGTTCGATAATCGCGACATACGGACATATCCTATTTTTACTTTATCGCGAATAAAATTCTCTTTGAAATTGCCTGCGTTCCCATTTATTTCGAATTTATTGTGAATTCCACCGCAATGAATTTTTCACGTTGAAATCGAACTTGGTGAAGTTTGAGCTTTTTAGCTTGTCTATTGAAACGTTAATCAATCTGTGCAATAATATACAACCAATTGTTAGATGGTTGTAAAAGTACATGCTGAAATTACAGTTTTCTTCAAAAGAAGGTCTTGAGGTCTCTAAAAATCACATATGAACTTTTGCAATCATGCAAAATAAAATGTTTATCTTTTGTGTAAGATATGGGTTAAGCTTCACGTTAGGGGACCAAGAATATTCAACTTCTTTTTCATATAATTCTGTAGACTTTGCCGAAAAATTGTTAAAAATCCAAGTTGTAACGTTAGGAACTCACTGGATATGGTTCACATGTCTAAATTTGAGCGATGTGTATTAGCAGCAAGCACCGAATATATTCTGAATACTAAATTTTTACTACGCTTACGCGACAAGGTTAAGTGCGATCGAAGTCGCTCTTCCAACACCTGAGAGCATCCGAACCCACTTTTCAGTACCGGATTTTCAGAACGAATGAGCTCCTCACGTGTGGCCAGTATTGGACAAATTTTATTTTTTAATAATAAATAAATAAATAAATGAATAAATAATAAATAAACGTGTGATTTTAATTGCAAATAATAACTAAACTTTTTATTTAAATCTATCTATTTATTATTTCTTATTTGCAAATAAAAGATTATTTATTATTTGGATTGAGGTGGAAATCAAATCAATAGTTTTTGGTCTTCTCTTATTTTTTTTGTATTTTGTATATATACACTGTATAAGTGAACACATGCGCGTTTTTTGTCTGCTATATTGCAACCTTGTCAGGTATACCGCCAGTGGTCGGGTCCGTCCGAAGGCCTAGTTGCCTATAAAAAATACAATTTAATTTATTATTTGTCAATACAAATAATAAACACCACGTGTAATTTTCCTGTCTAGTTGCGGCCCAGTGATGAAACAGGCATTGGCTATTCCACGACAAATCTCAACCCAAACTATCTTCGGTTCACGCATAGCTGCCTAACCCTCGGCTCGTAACACACGCTACAACGGTCCACAGTCGTCCTGAACCATTCACGTGGTTTTCGTTGTGACAAGCGACATTTATACACTTAATGTACACTTAATGAACACATGTAAAATTGTAATATATATGCTAATAAATAAAGAATATAATTGAACCAAGTTAATGTGTTTTTATTTGCCACCCTGTAGAAATGGTAGGAGTATATTCTCCTAGTAGAAACCAAACAATTTTCGACAATTTTTCGGACGTCTGACTTGTGGTTGATTTGTACTATTGAAATTCGTGCCACCTCCATGGCTATCATGTTCTCCTAATACAACGTCAATTTTCGAGATTTTCGAAAATTTTCGCCAGTTTTCGACCGTCTGACTTGTGGTTGAGTTGTACCACTGAATTTTCGAAAATTCTCGGGCGTCTGGCTCGACGTTGACTTGTACTACTGAAATTCGGGATACCTCCTTCGATATCATGTTCTCTTAATACGAAGTTCAATTTTCGAGATTTTCGAAAATTTTTCGAAAAATCGGACTTTGTATTAGGAGAACATGATATCGAAAGAGGTATCCGAAATTTCAGTAGTACAAGTCAACGTCAAGCCAGACGCCAAACCTCGAAAAGTGAACTTTGTATTAGGAGAATATGATATCGAAGGAGGTATCCGAAATTTCAGTAGTACAAGCCAACGTCAAGTCAGACGCCCGATAATTTTCTTAAATTCAGTAGCACAAATCAACCACAAATCAGACGGTCGAAAATTTTTCGAAAACCTCGAAAAGTAAACTTTGTATTAGGAGAATATGATATCGCAGGAGGTATCCGAAATTTCAGTAGTACAAGCCAACGTCAAGTCAGACGCCCGATAATTTTCTTAAATTCAGTAGCACAAATCAACCACAAATCAGACGGTCGAAAATTTTTCGAAAACCTCGAAAAGTAAACTTTGTATTAGGAGAATATGATATCGAAGGAGGTATCCGAAATTTTAGTAGTACAAGTCAACGTCAAGCCAGACGCCCGAAAATTTTCGTAAATTCAGTGGTACAAATCAACCACAAATCAGACGGTCGAAAATTTTTCGAAAACCCCGAAAAGTGAACTTTGTATTAGGAGAATATGATATTGAAGGAGGTATCCGAAATTTCAGTAGTACAAGCCAACGTCAAGTCAGACGCCCGATAATTTTCTTAAATTCAGTAGCACAAATCAACCACAAATCAGACGGTCGAAAATTTTTCGAAAACCTCGAAAAGTAAACTTTGTATTAGGAGAATATGATATCGAAGGAGGTATCCGAAATTTTAGTAGTACAAGTCAACGTCAAGCCAGACGCCCGAAAATTTTCGTAAATTCAGTGGTACAAATCAACCACAAATCAGACGGTCGAAAATTTTTCGAAAACCCCGAAAAGTGAACTTTGTATTAGGAGAATATGATATTGAAGGAGGTATCCGAAATTTCAGTAGTACAAGCCAACGTCAAGTCAGACGCCCGATAATTTTCTTAAATTCAGTAGCACAAATCAACCACAAATCAGACGGTCGAAAATTTTTCGAAAACCTCGAAAAGTAAACTTTGTATTAGGAGAATATGATATCGAAGGAGGTATCCGAAATTTTAGTAGTACAAGTCAACGTCAAGCCAGACGCCCGAAAATTTTCGTAAATTCAGTGGTACAAATCAACCACAAATCAGACGGTCGAAAATTTTTCGAAAACCTCGAAAAGTGAACTTTGTATTAGGAGAATATGATATTGAAGGAGGTATCCGAAATTTTAGTAGTACAAGTCAACGTCAAGCCAGACGCCCGAAAATTTTCGTAAATTCAGTGGTACAAATCAACCACAAGTCAGACGGTCGAAAATTTTAGGAAAACCTCGAAAAGTGAACTTTGTATTAGGAGAACATGATATCGAATGAGGTATCCGAAATTTCAGTAGTACAAGGCAACGTCAAAGTAGACGTACGTAAATTGTGGACAATTTTCGAAAACCTACTGAATTTGTATCAGGAGAACATGATGTGCGAGGAGGTGGCACGAATTTCAGTAGTACAACTCAACGGCACGTCAGAAGTTTTACGATACTTCAATTCCAAATCAGGAGTATAACTTAAAGTCAAGTTCGGGAAAATTGGTAGGTCAATAAATAGATACGTGTTTTCCTTACATTGTCTTTATTTGTTCATCGTAGATATGAATCTATGAACGCATGAATGTATGAATGTATGAACATTAAATGCTTGTATTTTACATGTACATAACTTCTACAATTGGAATGCTGCAATACTGCGGACTGCGGTCACAGACGAGGCACATACAATTATATGTATTGGATCACTGCTGCACTGTTAAGTATAGCAGTAGCTATACCTCGCTTGTTCTGTAGCAGCCGATGGATAAGCCTGCTAGTAGCATTTGTCGCAAATCCTCGAGACACTCGGTGTATAATCAGTGTCGACGTACCGGAGAGAAATTGAGGGGAATACAGTGACCCTCTCTCTGTCATTACCGAATAGGTCACGTGATATTGTGACACATGCACGGCGGAGACGAACCCGGTCACGTGATTGAATCGTCGGGGAATAGGCGAAAGGTAGAATAAGGAATGGGGGAACTATGGTGTCGTAGAAGGGGTAAGATAGAGTGGGAGACAAGACTTGAGCTGGCGACACTGTACACCAGGCATGGAATTTAACTGATCGACCCTTAGGGCCGTACCATATGAATTGCACGTGGCACGTTAAGGTGACTCTCGTATGAATAGATTTCCACATCACCCATGGGGTACTATTCTCAATGCGTTTTTTTTTCTTCAGTGGTCCACTGTCCACTAGTCCACTGTGTCGATAATTTCGAAAATTGTTTTTTAATTAAAAACATTGTCAATATTTTACTGACATTTAGCTATCGCGTTGGCGTTGGTCATTAGTAGTCTACGGATTTGTATGCTTTTATAAATAAATTAACTGAGTGAAACAGTGGAAAATACAATATAAAACATTTAAGAATATTTTTATATTGCTTTCAACGTAAAAAGACTATTTTAACGGGTGAAATTAATTTTCTTCCCACAATCGATGCAGAATATTTTTATTTTGTATCTTGGATCTTTTTGCATCTTGCATTTTGGATCTTTATCCACAGTCTCGTCATTAACCCCCTTGCCCTACGATTTATTTTACGGTTTTAATGATTAGAGCATTTTTTGTAGTTCGTAATTCTCTAAAAAAGGAGGAACCTTATATCTATTGTACGCCTATATGTTCTCCAATAACTATACATGAACAAAACCAAAATAGAATTTCATCTTGGTTTAAAGAAAATTAATAACATACATATACAGGGTGGTCCACGCAACTTCCACATCTATATAACTTCCAAAGTATGCGTTGCACGAAAAAGTTCTGTATACAGAAGTTGCATGGTCTGGAGGGGTACATTATCTAGTGTATTTATTCTTTTTACAGGTGGAAGTGTTTCGGAGATTTGAAGGTCAACTTTGTTTTCTTAAATCGAACACTATATTTTTTATACCAACATATGGAAGAATGTCGAATTCTGAGTAAAAAAGTATTGACCTTCATTAGCCCTAAACCTAATAATTAACGAGTAATTTCAATTCATTTCCTGGAAATTTTACTCGTTAATTATTAGGTTTAGGGCTAACGAAGGTCAATAATTTTTTACTCAGAATTCAACGTACTCCCATATTTTGGTATAAAAAATGTACTATTTCATTTGAAAAAACAATATCGACGTTCAAATCTCCGAAACGCTTCCACCTGTAAAAAAAATTAATACACTACATAATGTACCCCTTCAGACCATGCATCCTCTGTATACAAAACTTTTTCGTACAACGCATACTTTGGAAGTTATATAAATGTGCAGGTTGCGTGGACCACCCTGTATATAGTCAGCGGCAATAATAAGTGGACACCCTTAAAAATCGCATAACTTTTTAGAAATTGGTCCAAAGGGCTTGAATTTTTTTAAGATGTTAGACCGGCTAGTTCGCTAGAGAATAAGTAAACAAAAATTTATTACGATTGCAATTGGTAGGAATTATAAAAAATTTTAAAAAATGATGTTTGGTCAACTTTTTTATCTGGGCCTGTAACGATAATTTAAAAAATGCGTTTTATAGATTTCGGTAACTTATATGCATACTGAAAATTTCATCTAAATCGGTCAATATTGCAATGAGCTACATATGTTTAAAGATGAGAGCTTAAGGGTGAAAGTCGCAGATTTTCAAAAAGATTACAAAATTTTAAAAAATGATGTTTTGTCAACTTTTTTATCTGGGCCTGTAACGATAATTTAAAAAATGCGTTTTATAGATTTCGGTAACTTATATGAATACTGAAAATTTCATCGAAATCGGTCAACATTGCAATGAGCTACAAACGTTTCAAGATGATCGCGTAAGGGTGAAATGCCCTGGCAAGGCTGAAAATCTGCGACTTTCACCCTTAAGCTCTCATCTTTAAACGTTTGTAGCTCATTGCAATGTTGACCGATTTCGATGAAATTTTCAGTATGCATATAAGTTACCGAAATCTATAAAACGCATTTTTTAAATTATCGTTACAGGCCCAGATAAAAAAGTTGACAAAACATAATTTTTTAAAATTTTGTATAATTCTTACCAATTGCAATCGTAATAAATTTTTGTTTACTTATTCTCTAGCGAACTAGCCGGTCTAACATCTTTAAAAAATTCAAGTCTTTTGGACCAATTCCTAAAAAGTTATGTGATTTTTAAGGGTGTCCACTTATTATTGCCGCTGACTGTATATTTATTAATCTCTGTTCAGAATCTTCATTACGAGTCTGACACGATATTGTAGGGCAAGGGTTTAATATCGCGTAAGTCATAACTGGACTGCGGATCTTTATGCATTTATAGCAAAAATTAGTAGATGAAATTTCAAATTGTAGGAAAATTTTGAAAATTGAATATGTCACTATATGATTTCTCATCTATTAAAATTGTGAAGGTAGGAATTAACATTAAATTCGGATTCAAGAAATCTTGCGATCGACGCAGACAATTTTTATTTTGCATAAAGATCCGCAGTCTAGTCATAACACATGGCGTCGGTCATAATATCGCCTAAACCATAACATATGGCGTTGTTAACTTCGTACACAAGA
The DNA here is from genome assembly GCA_933228785.1 of Lasioglossum pauxillum. NCBI lineage: Eukaryota > Metazoa > Arthropoda > Insecta > Hymenoptera > Halictidae > Lasioglossum > Lasioglossum pauxillum. The sequence continues at coordinate 12,902,034 of OW121705.1, forward strand.
CAATTTGTATGTATTTCTGCAGTCGATTTATTATTTAGGTAGGTATTATTACTGTTCTGGATAAAATAAAATTGTCGTTCATGTAAATTTCATAGTGACCTCTGCGTTTATATGAACATCACGTTTTCAGTTCCGCGAATTACCTTATTTCGATGTAGTGGAGAGCACTAGAGGAAGATGCAAGCTACTTTCCGTTTTCTCGTCGCCAATTAAAACGTTACGAACACCGTTATCCTGCAACGCACGAATGAACAGAGTACAGGCGGCCAATTAAAAACTTTATCAGGATTGCGAAACCGTTAAGCTATTGTTAATCGGGTAGGAGTTCTGTTCAGCGTTTGAGAGATGTACATATTTAATTTACATTAACATTACGGTGCGTGAAGCCGACGCACTCATGTAATTTGTATTCAATCACTGCCCGTTGATCTTTTAACCGTGGAAATACTTGGAAATTCTGCACAAAGAAATACTCAATAATTATTACATGATTTTTATTAATTATGAAGTTTAATTTCATCATTTCAGGTCGTATACATTGAAATATTACTTTACAATTTACCTAACACACTTAATTTATAGGCTAATTTATATCCGCAATTCTCGCTGTCTCTTATGCCTTTGACGATTTTATACTCTGAAATTCGTATTGGGTCACCCTGTATAATGCATTAGCTCGACCGCAATTGGAGCATGCATTTGCAATATGGTCTCCGCTCTGCACAAAACGTTGTGACACTCCCTCGAGAGTGCAACATAAATTTCTTATATTAATCTCTTTCGAATCCGTTTCGAATAGTTTCATCTGTCGGAAAGATAATCTCGATTTTCGGAGTTTTAGATAGCCTTCCATAATAGTCTTCGATAAATGTAACAACTTTGAAATACTTTTTTAGCTGCACTATCATTTATTATTATTATTATTTATTATAAACGGACCGAAGCCCTCTTACATAAATGTTTACGATAGAAAACAATAAAATACGACTCGTATAATAACATAGAAGGAACGTGCACAAAAACTAATGGTACAAACTATATGGTATTATCCTATAATCCTGCGTAATTGTTTTTTAAACATGTGCAAAGAGTCGATGAAAAAATCAATACGATTATAGAGAGTGCAATAATGCGATTTATTGGATTAATTAATTCATAGTTAGATCTGGCTTTAAGGGTCTGAAATCCTGCTCTAGTTCTCAATACTTACACGTTCAGGTACATAGAAATTGATTTGCGTAAGTAGAGAGGGACAATCAATATGATTATTAATTAAGTTAAAAATAAAGCTCTGGTCGGATACACTTCTTCAAGCAGACAATGTTTCTAGGTTCATTGTGGTTAATATTGTGGAGTAATCATGATCAAAGAATGACATTGGATTATTTAAACATCTTCGTAAAAATCTCTTTTTCTATATTGTTGCGTACATATTAAAATGCTTTCAAGATGGAGCTTTCTCTTTAACAGATCAAGAATTGTTTTGAACTTTTACGTAGTTCTACACTAAGTAATAAATATAAAAATTGTTATTCAACTTCATGTTGTATTAATATGAATAAAAAAGTTTTTCATTGAGAAGGCATGTTTATTGTATTGGAATTCCTTTTTAGTTTAATGAACACAATATCATATATTAATTCTTTCCAAACAAATTTTTTCTATGTGCATATTTTTTCATTTATTTTAATTCATCGAGCATGCTGACATTATTTAACGAGAAAACTCCGGGATACCTTGTGTGTATGCGAACAAAGTTGAAAATGAAAAAGTTTGACGAATGTTTACGGTTAAACATAAATTCAGAATTATTCGATCAGTAAAAAGACGACACATTGCAAAGTTTCCGTTGATAAATAACAAGCGTGTACCTGGTTGCCAGATTATTAAGACAAAGTCCCTGAGGTGGCAGCAATAATGGACAATGCAGAGCGTTTTTTTTAAATTTCAATTGTGTAGTTACGTATCAGCTGTTCCGTGCATGTTCCCGCGAAGGTTTGTGAAATAATACAGACCGTACAATAAAAGTGTGCGTCCTGGTCGATGGTAAATCGGCACACGGCGACAGAAAAGAGATATGGAATTGAAGAGAGGGAGGATAACGATGATGAACAAAAAGCGAAATTATTTTTTTTCACGTCGGTAGAACGTCTGTTTGATATTTAGAACAGATTTCATACTTCCGAATGCATTCTTCGATTGGAAAAACGATTACCGAACGGAAACAACGAGAATATCGACAACCTCGGAAGCTGAGTTTTTTGCACACTTCCGCTTTGGTGCTTCGCATTCTGTTTGAAAGTCAAAAAACAAAATTTAATGTAAGTCGGATTCCCCAGAGAATGCACAGTGACTTCCTGAAGTGTTGTATCGATTCTACGCAGATTTTCTTTTTTTATTGTGAAACAAAGTTCTCTTTTTAAAAACTGTGAAGTGATTTTCGCAGCACGTTCTATAGAAAGCAATTGTAAATACAATTTTAAATACGAGTTTTTACGAAATAAATTTAATAGAATAAATTTTAAATTGTATATGCAATTATTTACTTAAATGAACTGTTTTAGAATATGTTCTACTTTTTTACAATTTTCTATTTAAATACAATTTTCAATACGAGTTTTTACAAAATAAATTTAACAGAATAAATTTTAAATTAAATAGGAAATTATTTACCCAAATGAACTGTTTCAGAATAGTTTCAACTTTTTTACAATTTTCTGTGTTGAAGAATGTTCAAGATACTTTGAATTACACCAGAAAAGAATTATTTTTTATTATATTCGAATGTGCATTAATAAAATCGACAAACATTGTTGGAAGTTATAATGTCTTCTATTAAAAAATTAATTCACTTATCATTTTGAGGTTCGCTTAATTAAAACACAATCTATCAATATTGGAATTTAGTTTGTTTATTTCGCTGTACCGAGAATTTCACACATGAAATGTTAACTTCCATAACCGAAGAACAGCTCGACAGATTGCGCGTTTATACGGAAACCGCGAACTTCATTGATAAATGTCTGCAGCGTAAACGATTATATAATTATTTCATCGAAGAATGAATTTCCAGTTCTCACGGTGATCGCATTAATTGTCACGATCGTGATATCCGTTTCAGATACAACGGAATACGAGATTTTGATACGCTGGTGATACGCATGCCCGCCATTGTTATTCTTTGAAAATCGTTTGGGCGATTCTTCTTGTTTTAAACGAAACACAATACGAGGCGTAAAACAACGTCGGAATAAAAATTCACGCTTGGTTAATCGAACGCATTCGATTCGGAACGGTTATCGTTTACATGGAGGATCTACCTACACAGCCGGCCGGATCCTGATAAATCTTCACCAGATCGTTTGATCGTCCTTGTTTTCGACCTAAATTTTGTTTTTGGCAGTGCAGCGAGTTGGTTTTATGTATTCACGGTATGACATGGATGATAGGTGATTTATAGGCTCGCAGGTTTCAGACAGCTTTGCATATATGTATGTATGTAGTATGGTTGTTCATTATTGTTTCGAAACGTACGTAATTAAGCATGTTAATGTTCCCTGCGTGAACGTTAAACGAAACATCGTTAGTTATTACTAACCGAAGCAACACGAACCAAAGCATTGCATCGTGCACATGCGGAGAAGAAAATAATTATCTCTAATAATGTTGTGCACTTATGATAATGTGTAGATTAAATTCAAAGAATGAAAATATTGAAAGAATTTAAAAATACTGTAATAACTAAAATATTATTTTCAACTGATTAGGATTATTACGAAAAAAATGGAAATATTATTTTTCAACTGATTAGAATTATTAAGAAAAAACTGTGAATATTATTTTCAACTGATTAGAATTATTAAGAAAAAACTGTGAATATTATTTTCAACTGATTAGGTTTATTAAGAAAAAACTGAGAATATTATTTTCAACTAATTAGGATTATTAAGAAAAGAAACAAATTACTATGTAGCTTCTGTATTTTGCAATTAATGCAGACAATTGTTAGTCTGCATCAAAGTCTGCAGTCTAATTATTACTTCATTATTTATCAGCATTTGAATTCATACTAATATTTTTCACAAGTAAAATAATATTTATGAAGCAGGGGTTTTAAATAACCAGGATGAATTAACATGAAAATAGAAGCTTATTATACTTCTAGTGTCTTGGACATGATAGATGCCACTGAAGTGAATAAAAAATAATTTCATCAGATTCTTATCGCTCGTGAAAGTGACAACATGCTTATTGCAGAATCTTCCCTGCAATTGTGAGATAAAGTATTATTCGTGAAATTATATTTCTCTTGTTTTCTTAGCTTCAAAGTAATCGATAGCATAACCTCATTAAGGTGGTGTAGGTGGTCTGAGGAAATAAGAAGTATTGATTGATTTTGTAAAATATCGAGGAGAAACTTAAGTTGACACATCCAATAGTATATAAAAAGTCTGTGAAATTTGTCCAACAATTTTATTCTTAATCTTCATTAAATATTGAAATTAACAAAGATTATGAAGGAAATACAAATGTTAAAATTTGTACTAGTTAATCAAAACTTACACAAGATTTCGTGTTACGATACGTAACTACTTGGCACGTAATTAATGTGCCAATCCTTATGCAAAATAAATTTTGTCTGTATCAATTGCAAGGTACTGGAACCAAATATTTGTTTCTTCTTTTAATCACACTAATTAGCAGATAATAACACATCAATACCCTTTCAATCTTTTAATCGTTTTATTGTCTTATAGTTCATTAAATAATATTTGAGATTAGTAAACGAAAATTTACACAAGCTTCATTTTTGTAATCTTACAAATTGAATGCGGAATATAGAAAACAGAAAATTTATTTATAATATAATAATGAAACTGGACTTCATTTTGTGCATGACTATACATATTATTTTTCCAGTGTGTTATTGGATATATTACCTCCTTTCATATTTCATGAACATTTTATTGAACATTATGATTATTTAAAAAACCGTCGTTTAAACGATCCCGAAGCTTCCATATTTAAAATCGATTTTCCACAAAACGATGGGAATTAACAAAGCGTACATTCTATTGTCCGTTTAATTAATTTCATTATTTTCGTGATACATGAAAAATATTCTGTTAATGATGAAATAATTACTGAATTTTATGTCCAGCCATCGCAATTAGTCTGTCCGCCCAGAGCGAATATAATTAAAATCTGTTAAAATGAATCTTGCATTAGACGAAATAACGGAAGATGTTTAATTTGTACACTAAAACCCCGACGAAAAACACGAGCAGGTATAAGCACGGATGAAGATTCAAGTGCGTGTGACAGTTTGAGGGCAGATTATTAATTGGAGACTCCGGAGCGTGTCGGCTCGTTTTTTCCTTTGTCAAAATAATTCCAACCTGAAAATTCACCGCTTGGCACTCGTTTATCATTTCATTTCGGTCATTGTTTTCTGGATTTTTCCGACACGATATCAAGTGTTCCCTGTTGTCTATTATCTATCGTACCGTCGTGTTACTGCAGACAAATAGAATTACGAGACTGAGTAAATTTCTATCAGTTTCAGAGTTGGTAAACGGTTCTAACAAATTATGCACATGGTTTTTTCCTCATATTTATTGAGCTATGTTGTTTACTTGTTATTGGGTCGTAAACACATTCGGTTAGGTCCAATCTCTCTTATTAGACTGCGAATTTTATGAATTTCTGATAAAAATGGCTACGCACAATTTAAAGCAGTGGCATATTAAAAAGATTTAAGGACGTCAGTGTATTAGCTTCAGTTTAATAAGACAATTAAAACATGGAAAAATTTTTTGTTTCGCACCTGTGTCTTGCAAACAATGTAAACATTATTTATTTTGCATAAAGATCCGCAGTCTACTTATTATTTATTAGTAGACAGCGGATTTTATGCATTTGTGACAAAAATGAGTATGTGCAACTCGAAACAGTGAAAACATTAGAAGAATTTAAAACCACTGTTATATTATTTTCAATCTATTAATTATACTAACAAGGGAACATATTCAGATACGAAAATCCGATTTTAATGAAACTTATGTGAGCTATAGTTCTTCGAAAAATATTTGACACGTGTTTTTTTTATCGGCAACCATCCACTTTGAAGGGATGAAAACAGCCCTCAAAGTTGGGGGTCAAAACCATATTTTTTTAGATATCTCGGAAACCAGAGGTCGAAAAAATTTGAATTTTTTTTAAATTGTGTGTTTTTCAATGGGAAATGTAGTCGTGCAAGAAAATGTTAACAAAAGTTTTTTGTTTAAAAAATATATTAAAAATTTGATAGTTTTTTGCAGTTTCTCTTATTTATTGTTAGTTCATTTTAATGTAAACTCGGGTGTGTGATCTTTGATCCAAAATAGGAGATACATGTTTTAGGATTTTCTTTTTTGTTTGCCATTTAACAATAATTATGCATAATGGAAGATAGTCTTGCATCTGGCGTATGAAGGAATTCTGGCTTGTCTCATCAAAATATAAGCATTTAGTATAAACGTGTATAGTATTTTAAACAATACCACTGGGTTATATGTCATTTCTTGTTTTATCAGTAGCGTAAGAAGGTGGCAGCGTGCACACTGCAGTTTCACCTGGGTTATTTATAGCATTTGAGAAGGAAACGAATATTTTCAAAAATTTCTATTGATTATTAGGGTGAAAGAGGGGAAAATGTAAAGTAGTCTTAAGAATGTACATATAAATATGGGCACTTTGCTTTGTGTGCTATAGTTTTTCTGTAAGAAAGAAAATAAATTTTTATTTCTCTCCACTTGATTGCAAATCAAGTAGAAAATTTTTATTTTGTATCAAGATCCACTGTCTATTTATTAGACGAGAATAAATAGAAAAATTAAATGACCGTGCGAGATTACAGAACGTTATCAGATAGACAGCACTTATGCGTTATTAATTTGTACTTCACAGAATGTTGTCACTGAAATGTTGTACTTCCTTGAAAGGAAGTGATTCCTCAGGTTATTTCAATCAATTTTGTCCTTTGCGAAAATGATTTCCGCTGCCTCGTTCAGGAATTATTACCGAAAGACACGAACCAATCAGAGCACGGATGTAGTGGACGGATTCTGGCTCAGCCAATGCCAACGTCACGCTTGTATCTGTCTGCACTAGCCGCGCTCTGATTGGTCTGTTTTTCGTTAATAACTCCTGAACAAAGCTACGGAGAACATTTTCGCAAAGGAAAAAGTGACTTGAGATTACGTCGGGAATCGCCCCTTTCAAGGAAATATATTTTTTGGAACATCTTGTACATATAAAACTTCTCTGGCTACAATAATATAATTCCCGGATGCAAGTAACTTCTCTTCGATCAAAGTTACAATGATCACGAACTGAACGAATGTATGTTACAATCTAATATTTACATTTCCGGTAACTCCGAAACTGAAAAATTCTTGTTTTGCACGAAGGTCTACTCACAACAGTTTTAAAAAGCGATTGCGCTAATTGGGTCCACCCTCGATCATTCGAACATGATAGTTTGCCGGGCCGATGAGCACCACGTGAAAAAGAAAAACAATAAAGCGAATGTTTTGTTCTGGCAGAACATAGCACGTGTCCATATGTCATTGTCATGGTCGTTTTGGATATATTGGAGGAACATCAAAGGGAGCGGAACTTTTTGCACGTACACGATGCGGTTTCCGGCACTTTACGTTCTATCAAACTCCACCGCTTGATTCTCTCTACAATTCTCGTTCCCTTTTACGCTCGAGATCTTTTGACCAGTAGACCCTTTCATTACAAAAAAATTCTCTGTAATTACGTGAAATGCGTCCCCTCTGCCCCTGTCCAGCACCTCCCACGCTCGACCCCGGTGCACTCCTGATCAGTTGACTGCAACTTGAATAAAGATCCCCCCAGCCACGCGAAAAAAGAACGCGACTCCGATCCCCTTTCATCCTACTGCGAAAGAATCGCAGTAGTTACGATCTGTGTTACGCGATTAAAATTTCCTCCGCGGCGAATGCTAATTACTCTAAAGGACTCGTTCTTCCGCCGGACACGGGAACCTTATTTTTACTTCGCTTTCTCTCTCTCTCGCTCTCTCTCGCTCTCTCTCTCTTTTTTGTTTTTTTCCCCTCGTAGCAGTTTTATCGACGACCGAGGAACTCTGTTGTCGACACGCGAACGGGAGCGATGAAACGTTGCACGAATTAATTAATAAATATTCACGAAACCATAAATAACGATTCGCAAGGCAAATACGAACCGTCGGTTTGCTAGCGTCACTTCCGACGAAACGGTCTGTTGTGACGGCGATTCGAATGATTGACTGCGATAATTGAATTGAAAGTCTGCGATGTAATCTCTGTGCTCGAGAGAATCGAATCACTATTTAGCGAACGTTCAGCTATTTGCGAATAACCGACGACTGTTGCACTGTTGCGTCGACGAAATTTCTTTTTCAAGCTGGGTGGTGCGACTTGGGTCCGTTTTCACCCAGATCCATATCATTTAAATTTATATTTAATTCATATTAGGTACATTCATCGACATTCAAATTCTAATTTCCTACTAGCCAGTTCATTTATATTCTCTTTATTATCATTTATATTTTATTAACCAATTATTTATATTTATATCCAATAAAATATTCATCTCAATGAAATTTTTTCAAAAATATGAAAATAAGATTGGATACATAGAATTTCAATGGACTTAGATATGGCTCCCATGAAAGAGTTGAAAGCATCCGTATAAAGCTGCATAAACGTTCACGATTTATTTATTGGGGATTAGTGATTATATCATCTTGTTCACTTTGGATCTTTTTATTCGCTTTATAAATATTAAAAATCATTGGTAACTCTTATGACTAGACTGTGAATTTCTATGCAAAGTAAACATCGTTTACTTTTATTGCAACAAACAGAAGTTAACAAGAAGATCACCCCCATTCTTCATATAATTTTGATAGGTCCAAAACAATTTAACAATTTTAACTATTGTACTGTTCTTACTATTTTTTGTTTTTCATCCACTCGCACTTTTGTCCTAAATCCATAAAATCCTTAGTTTATTTATAGCTACTGAAGAGGTTATATATTTTGGAGGAATTCAGTTTTAAATTAATATTTAAGTTTAATGTTTAATTTTATTCAAAGATGTATATCATTCTTTATAATTGGTTCAACGTAACTTGGCAGTAAATAAATCATTTAAGGTATTGCATCTTTAAAATATACTTTGTAACATTCCTTATAATAAATTGAATGAAACTAGGCAGTAAATACATTAATTGTGTTGTTGCATTTTTAAACTACATTTTAAAACTCTGCTTAAGGGAACACATTTCACAAATATTGTGTTTCATACAAGATTAACATTCTTTGCAATAAATTGAATGAAACTAGGCAGTAAATAGATTAATTGTGTTGTTGCATTTTTAAAATGTACCTTGAAACTCTGCTTAAGGAAACACATTTCACAAATTTTGTGTTTCATACAAGATTAACATTCTTTACAATAAATGGAATAGAACTAGGCAGTAAATAATTTAATTGTGTTGTTGTATTTTTAAAATGTACCTTGAAACTCTGCTTAAGGAAACACATTTCACAAATTCTGTGTTTCATACAAGATTAACATTCTTTACAATAAATTGAATAGAACTAGGCAGTAAATAGATTAATTGTGTTGTTGCATTTTTAAAATGCACCTTAAAACTCTGCTTAAGGGATCACTTTTCACAAATTTTGTGTTTCATACAAGATTAACATTCTTTACAATAAATGGAATAGAACTAGGCAGTAAATACATTAATTGTGTTGTTGCATTTTTAAACTACATTTTAAAACTCTGCTTAAGGGAACACATTTCACAAATTTTGTGTTTCATACAAGATTAACATTCTTTACAATAAATTGTATGAAACTTGGCTGGTAAATAAATTATTTGAGTTGTTGCATTTTCAAAATGTACCTTAAAACTCTGCTAAAGGAATCACATTTCACATTCGACTTTGGTGCAGCTTAAATAAAAGAAAGTGTTTCAACGTCAGCTGTTTTCGCCAGTGTGAAACCAATATTTCCATGTAAAATACTATCAGGCACTGCGACAACTGTGTTCATTTTATCTTGATCTCACTCACTGTTTGCTTAGATAACAGACGTTCCAATGTTTAGAAAAGTGGCACGACAATTTTGTGCGCTATGTACACGGGTCAAGTAGAAGTAGGAGCCTCTTGATTTAAAAAAGTGGACGAGCACGACAAGTGCCTCTCTACCTTATTCCTGTAGTGTCCCTGCTCTCTGTCTGCGTTCAATTGCACCGTTTGATGATTTTTTTAGTTTCATCGCGTACTTGAACGTCCTTGATCCTAACTGTGTTACCAGTGGTAACGCTGATTACTCTATTTTACTTAGACTTTTATTGCTCGGTCAGAAGCTAGATACGTCCTGAATTAAAAATGGCTTATTTCTCAAATTATTGGTACGTCGCTCAATGTTTGAATAGTTACACTTTCCAACGAGTGTGACCAAATATTCTGCAACTAAAACTTCCTGCTCTACATTCGACACTAACGCGCACGGTAAATACACGAGGCAAATTCAGAGTCAAACGGTTAATAGCGTTTCTCCACGAGTGTTTATAACCAACAAATTACGCGGCTAACAGATTTAGAGCGTAAAGAGATTGGTGTATTATGTTGGCAGCGTTAATTGACTCAAGGGTCCACCATGCTTGTGGCACAAGGTGCCTTTATTTATGAAAGTGTAATTAAGTGCATTTTAAATGAAATCATTTCATTCAGTTATTCATAATAGATTATCTCGTGTATCCTGCTACATTATGTAATTCAATGCTATTTTATTTTCTTTTAATTTTAAAAACCAATTGAATACATGCAGCAGTTTATTATTTACACAAAATAATTTTGGCAGGCATCGTACTCGATGAATCGTTTCTTTCGTTCGTTTTTCCATGGAAACTATCGATTACTATTGGTACGATTTTTTTTATTCCCGCAAGAAAAACTGCAGGTTTTGAACGCCGATGTTACGTCGTCATCAAGCTAAATCTACTGTTTTAAATTTCAAATGACGGCCGGTCTTAAATTTAACTTGTCAAGTTATTCGTAAATTTAAAAAAGAAAAAAAAAGGAATAAGAACGCTCGGATATTTCCGGCGACCCGAAAGAGAATAACGAGATACGACATCCCCGCTGGGATAAAGTAAATTCAACTTTAAGCGAACAATTTTCGGGAAGTGATGAGTGCCGTTGTCGCGGAACACCACGGTTAAATGAAAAGACAGGTGCATTTAGTGCGACATCACCCTAACTTCCATATCATTAAACGGTCTCTTAAATTCATTTGCACCAAGTGCAGTCTTGCTCCGAGTTCATTCTCGATTTCTACCAACTTCGCACTATCCTCCATTCTTTTTTTTACTTTTCTCCTGCTGGAGAAGCTTCGCGAGAATTTCAATTTCGTATTAAACAATTACTGCTGAACGGGGAATCTTCTTATACTTGCGAATTTAATTGTACTGTTCTGCTTTGTCGAATTTTACCAGATTATTTTGATCGTGTTATTATTGATATCGCGTTTGTCTATACGGAATTTGAGGAACTTTAATCTTCAAAGACTTAAATTATTTCGAATTTGCAGATACGAATACAGTACAATTGCAAATACATTTCTATGTACACATAACTATTCTATTGGATCTATTTCGTTTTACAATTAGATTAAATGTAATAATTGGACTGCGGATCTTTATGCAAAATAAAAATGTTCTGCATTGATTGTGGGAAGCAGGAATAACATAAAAATTGATTTCATTCTTCATTCAACATTCTTGAATTGTTTAAATCATTTACTGTTTTATATTTAGATCAACGAATTTCTTCATAAATGCATAAGAGCTTCCCTATTGCACTAGCTCTCTTGCTTTCCTTCTCTCTTTATGAAAGCAAACAAATTTTGAAATATTATACAGGGTGTCTCAGCTGAAGGAGGCTGCTTAAATATCTCCTTTATTTTTAATGACAGAAAAAATATTTATGGCATAATTTAAATGGTATAGAAGGACAAATGTCATAGAAAAACTATTTCTTTCGTCCTGTTATTTTTTCATAGTTTTCTCAATGTCATCGTTATTTTTTATCGGGAAAACTTATTTTTTTGAAAAATATACATATATATGTATATACAGGGTGGCCACATAACTCTGAACAGCTCAATATCTCGAAAACTATGCCATCGATTTTAAAGTTCTTAGTCTTAAATTGCATGGAACTGAAGGGCCTTTCTGACTACATAAACGTGAAGTGGCCTCCCTTCCCCTTTAACGGGGGAGGGGAGGTACCTTTGTAATTTTAAATGAAACCCCCTATAAAATGTTACATATTTAGATTCTACCGGAAAAAACAAGTCAATTTTGTCTGAAACATTTTTTTGTCAGATACTTCCATGATGAGATATAACAGTTTGAAGTTTCGAGTTGTAGGTACTTGAAGCTCTCGGAAATAGCGTTATGGAATTATACGCGCTTGAGTCCTTTGCTTATTCATGAAGAAACACAAACAATAATATTTACAATTCTTGAGTTTGACTCACTTATCTATGAAAACGTTTTCAGTTTAGAGCTGTTATTCAAGAAGTAACATTGTGATTATGGCTACTTTTGACACAGAAGTGAATATGTTATTAACGTTAGGTGAATGCCAAAAAAATTATCGGCGTGCAGCAGTGATGTTTTTTGAACGTTATGGTATCAAAAAATGTCATGCAACATTTCATAATTTAGAAAAGCGGCTTCGCGAGCACGGTGAATTGTGTAAAAAAACTCGCAATAAACCTAAAGCAGTCACTAATGAAAATAATAGTGCCAGTATTCTTGCTGCAATTACATTAAATCCTCATATTAGTCAACGTACACTTGCACAAACATCACATATTAGTCGTTCATCAATTCAACGAATTTTGAAACGGCAAAAGTATCATCCATATCACATGGTTTTATTACAAGAGCTTTCGATAGCAGATTACGATCACCGCGTAAGATTTTGTGAGTGGCTGCAGGGTGTTGTGGAAAATGACTTTTTGTGCAAAATACTTTTTTCCTATGAGGCCACTTTTATGAATTCAGGGCATGTAAATAGACATAATCTGCATTATTGGGCCGTGGACAACCCAAATTGGATGCGATGTGTTCCCTTTCAACATCGATGGTCTTTAAATGTTTGCTGTGGCCTAATAGGAGATTTTGTGATTGGACCTTATTTTTTTCAAGAAACTGTAACATCTGCAAGTTATTGTGATTTCTTAAAAAATCATTTGCCTGCGCTTTTGGAACATGTGCCACTGCACGTTAGAAGAGAAATGTGGTTTCAACAAGACGGCGCTCCTCCACATTTTGCAATCATCACCAGGCAATTTTTGAACGAAAAATTTGGGAACAAATGGATAGGTCGTGGGGGACCTCGTCAATGGCCTCCTCGATCCCCCGATCTAACACCATTAGATTTTTTCTTATGGGGATATGTAAAGGACAAAGTTATGTTTGAACCACCGACGACAAAAGAGGATATGAAACAAAGAATACGTGACGCTTGCGCTTCAGTGACTCCCGAAATGTTAAAAAATGTTAGAACAACTTTGATGTTTCGAGTAAATAAATGTTTACAAGCCCGTGGTGGACATTTTGAACATTTAATTTAAAGTACATTTTATTTTTTCACGAATTAGCAAAGGACTCAAGCGCGTATGTACAATTCCATAACGCTATTTCCGAGCGCTTCAAGTACCTACAACTCGAAACTTCAAACTGTTATATCACATCATGGAAGTATCTGACAAAAAAATGTTTCAGACAAAATTGACTTGTTTTTTCCGGTAGAATCTAAATATGTAACATTTTATAGGGGGTTCCATTTAAAATTACAAAGGTACCTCCCCTCCCCCGTTAAAGGGGAAGGGAGGCCACTTCACGTTTATGTAGTCAGAAAGGCCCTTCAGTCCATGCAATTTAAGACTAATAACTTTAAAATCGATGGCATAGTTTTCGAGATATTGAGCTGTTCAGAGTTATGTGAGCCACCCTGTATATATATATATATACAATATACATGTTTGGTAAAAAATGCGTTTGATAAAAATTGAGATGCATTTTATAAATTGTAGTTGAAATTTGATAATCCCCATGTGTGAGAAAATCTATAAAATGTATAAAAATAGTACAGACTCCAATTTTTAAAAAATTGTTATATTGAACGAAAAATCCATTCACATTGATTCGTGGAATTTGTTTGAGCATGTCAGTCGCCGGTGTTCCTGCGAATCAGTCGGTTCAGCACGTTCGGCGAATCCGCGAAATTTATTAACACTACACTTGTTACATAGCAAACATAAAGTCTGATCGAGCAGAGTTTTGTAGCTTGATTTTAGTTTATTTTTTATTTATAGCTTTGTTCTTTTGGAAAAGTATCAAGCCTCGATATTCCCGGAGGTTTTTCCATGTATCAGTTGTATAGCGAACGATACCAATATTTCCACGTAAAAATTGTTCGGACAGCTCACGCCGGTGTAGTGAATATTGTAAGAACGATGTAACTATTGTTTTGTGTATCTCGATACTATCTGGTACATCCTGGATGTATCAAATAATTCAACTTTTCGCGGAGCACGTACATTGCTTTTCAAATGTTTGGTTTCTCGTAATGCGGTTAGAGAATTGGGGAAACCCACGGTGTAACGCGGTAGTTTCGTTGAATAGAGGCACAAAATTCAGGAGAGAACTTCCCAAATGCGTCGTTTCAAACGTCGAGATTTATAGGGATTGTTGGAGAATGTAAAAAAGCTAGGGGAAAACAACAGATTTCTCAAAAATACCGAGCATAGAAAAACAATTACAGAGATATTTTTCCACAAAGGATGAATCGATATTCTTTACTTTTATTTAGCAGCTTCGAATAACCTATTTCTTGCAAGTATAACATTACAATAGTTTTTAAAATGTAACTGTGCTTTTTGCGCGAGCTCCTAATTTCATATAACACGAATTTGTATGACACAATAATTTTTAAGCTTTATCAGCTTAACGTAATTAATTTTGAACCAATTCTACGATTTCAAGTTACCAGTACCTTTCAACCTACGATTTCCAATTATCTAAATTCTATAACAATGTCATTAAAATCTCTCGAAAAAATGTAGATGGCAGATTTTCTCTGCTAACATTTTGTGAATAAGGGTACCTTCAAAAATTCTGTAGTTTCGAAATTTCAAAGTTTTAAATTTCGATAGCATAATAATAAAATTCATTGCTCTTTGTTCCTTTAGAAAACTCTCTGAAAACATTCAAGTTTCTTCACTCGCATTCTTGTATATACAATATGTATTAGTCTGTTGACATTAATTTATGCATACATAAACGTAATTCGAAATTTATGTGGTTTTCAATGTTTTAGCCCAGAAACAGACTAATGAAAAACTTTTTGAACCTGCTATGCTTTGAACTGCAGCAGCTTCGCAAAGCTTTCCCTGTGCGGCGTATTTTTATAGAAAATGAATTAATCCTACGAAACCATGAACCCAGCGAAATTACGGTCGGAACTACTATTAATATGAATTTTTTAGAATTTTAACGAACAAACGAAAAATTTCGTAAGTTCTGTATATACAGTCTCCCAGTGATCGTAATTTACACGGCGAGGAAATGCGGGCATTTTCTTGAAACCGTAGCAAACATAATATATGAGAGCATAATAACTAGACCACGGATCTTTATGCATTTTTAATAAATGTCACTGAATAAACTGCAGCTGAATGAAAATTTTAATAAAGTCCGACATAAATTTAACGTCTTTCTTCGCGTAGTAAAACTACAATATTTATCGAGGTGGTAAACTTCTGTCCGATCCTCCCTTTGATCAATTAATCCTTCACTATGAAATACTTCAAAATAACATGGAAACACATTTTTTAGTTGACAATTATTGATATTGTGAAATAATAAAAATGTACTAACTGCTCATCATACAAAAATATGCATTCTTTTATGCATACGTTATTATTTATTCTCTGCTTTAAACCAAATAAGAATTTATGCACATGCCTCTTTGGAATGTCTCTATACAAATTGAAATGATTGGACTGCGAATTTATGAACGAATTAAAATAGTTAAAATTTAAAACTTGCAAATAGGCATAATAGAATGCCAGAAAAATATTCTTCATGCTTGCTTGGTGCATTATGGAACAAGAAATATATTAATTCTCATATGAATATTTTCTTTATGTATGATAAGTAGACTGCGAATTTTATGTATTTATGACAAAAATACGTATCGACATCATTGTATTAGTTTCAGCTTAATAGGATAATTAAAAGAAGAAAAAATTTTGATTTAACTCCTGTATCCTGCAATCGATGCAAATATTTTTTATTTTGTATAAATATCCGCTGTCTACTGATAAGTTATATCATTTATAATAGTTTCTATAAAAATCTGAAAAAGTTCATATCATATCTTGGAACATCTTAAATTGAGATTATGACAAACATTTCGCCAAATATTTTATATTGTATTAGGTTGGCAACTAAGTTCGCGATCTCCACATTTGCTCAAACAAAGTCATTTATACAGGGTGTCCCAAAATTCCTTCAACAGCCGGAAATGGGAGCTTCCTGAGATCATTTGAAACAACATTTTCCTTTGCAAAAATGATATACGCGGCTTTGTTTAGGAGTTATTAACGAAGAATACGGACCAATCAGAGCGCGACCTAGACGCGAATTGGCATAGTAGGCCCGGCGGGCCAACTGTCTATTGGTCGACTGTGCCAACTCGCGTCTAGGTCGCGCTCCGATTGGTCCGTGTTTTTCGTTAATAACTCCTAAACAAAGCCGCGGATAACATTTCTGATAAGGAAAATGTTGCTTCAAATGATCTCAGGAAGCTCCCATTACCGGCTGTTGAAGGAATTTTGGGACACCCTGTATATATTTTTTAAGCTCGAGTATTTTATATCAAATTAATCGCAAAATTCAGAGCTTTCCAATGATATACAGTTCAAAAGGGAATGGTCACTGAATGAGGTTATAATGATACAATACAAGAATTACGAAATTAGTTGCCAACCTAATAAATAGTATGAAGTAAAATAGTTTTACGAATTGTTTGAAATGGTTGAGACACGGATGACCTTCACAGTTTGAGGGTGAATTTAATGTTTCATTGAATCGACGAGAAAAGCTCGTAGAAAGGGAAACAAATGACGCGAAAATCCGTGATATTGTCCGAAATGAAAGAAAGGTGAAATCGAGGGGTGAAAAAAGTAAGAGTATGGTGATACCTCGTTCGCTCCGCCTGTCGTCGATGGAACTGACATTTCACTGGTTCGTGACGACCTTCATTTTCGCCGTTCATGGTCCAGGAAAGCACGCGTGGCCACGCGGCCACGCTCGAGTTGAGCTCGAAGAGAAGAAGCTTCGAAAACGCTGCTGCCCGCGGCTTCCTGCGGCAATAAATAAAGCTGATAAGCCGGTTCGGTGTTTGCGAACGTTTTACTATTTCTTTTCCATCCTCCCACTATTATTCTTCATCGTTTCGGTGCCACAATGGACGACGATCGGCCAGGACCCATTGCTTCGATTTACGACGAGTGCTTACGGTTTTCCTTCGGTCCGTTCGCTGCCGTGTTTGTTGTTTATGGCGATCCGTTTAGGGCCGCCGAGCTTTTTTTTGGCTTGATATTAGTCACGAGTAATGGGTATTTGATGTAAAGAAGAATTAGGAGGTCCGCTTTTTTCCCCCCCGGATATAAATTATCTCCTTTCTTCGAACACTCAGTCCGAAAAATATTCGGACGATGAACCAGTGCATTTTCTTTTGTAGTGTCATTCATTAGTTTTGAAAATAGTGTGCCATTCAAACATGTCTGACAGTAGCCCTCTACCATCGAAATAAAAATTTTCTACTTGAATTGCGATACACTGGAGTGATATAAAAAAGGATCTTCCTTCTTAATATGTTTAATACAATGGAAATAATAAATAGTATTTTTTAATTTCTCCAATGCTTCAATTACAGCACTATACCTGTCCCTGCATATTTTCTCTTATGTCTCAATTGTTAAAGCTACTCATAGTAGTAATTACAGTATAACGATTATATTTGTTGAATTTTCATTGAAGCTACAGGTAAAAAAAGTAACACTGTAAACAACGACCACTACTGTTTTCAAAAATTGTTGTATACATTATAATTGTTAATTATTTTTCATATTAATTGTTAGTAAATTGTTCTTCATATTAATTTTTTCAAAAATTGTTGTACAAGTCAGCTATCAAACTAATTCTGAAGTCTCGAAAAGGTACAAGTTGTTTTAAAGCTCATTTTAAACAATTCACATATTTCGTTGTAAATTGTGTACGCACAGATATTTTTTAAAAATAACCACGTAGTTTCTGCGAGTGAAACGTTCCTCGTGTTTGGCTATGTGTCTATAATTTTGAAAAAAGGTCGCGACGATGAAATAAAAATTTTCACAGCGACGGCGTTAACACTATTCCGCCATATTGTTTTTCCATGGCGGCAATAATTCATAATGGACGATATCAAAAGTACGTGCTTCTACGCGAAACAAAGCGACGAGGGATGTGAAAGGGTATGGGGTGTGGGTAGAGGAAGGCGGGTGCCTGGTTTTTCGCACCTGGATGGTTTTGTTTTTGGTACGCGCAACAATTCGCGGATAATGGGAACATTTTCGAAACACTGCCGACCAATGTGACCTATGTCGGAAACGGTGAAAACCTTTTTTTTCTTTTTTTAACAATTCACAGCGGACACGGCCCCTGCAGAATGAAACTTTCGAGATTCGAAACGTGGGTTCAGCTTTGCAAACACTTTGTCGCATTGCAAATTCAATGGGGTACGTAGACCATTGAAAAATCTAGGAATTGTTTTATTATCGACGTTCGGACAGCAACTAGATTCAGCGTGCACAATGTCTGACAATCTCTGGAGAACGTTGGCGTATAAAAATTTTGTTTCGAATAGAACTGCATCAGGCAATCGTTGTATTTTTCAGTATTTTTGAAAAATTTCAGTTGCAATGTTATGCATGCACGATGTGCAATATTTTTACTCATGGAGGAGTAGAATGCAGTTGCGAATGCTCGGATTCGACGCACAATTTACTTTCTTAAAAGACATTTTAACAGTGTAAACATTTTTAGACTTCAGATTGAAACACCTAGAACTATTTATAATCTTTTGTTACATATAATGAGATAATAACAATTTTGTTACGAGAAATTTTTGTACAAACTTTTCAAGTCCAATAAATTCAATTTTATTACGTTCAAGTTGTAATGTTAAATGCTAGTTTAAATACTTATTTTCTGTTGTCCTTCGTTTTATAACAAAATTACTAAGAGCATGTAGAAACTAGGAGACATATTAATTTCAAACACTACTGAAAACCCGCAACTTTCTTGGCTAGCATTGGTGCACCAAGTTAGTGAGAAATTTTTGTATAAAACTTTTTAAATCCATTATAAATCCAATTTTGTTATTATGTTCAAGTTTTAATATTAAATGCTAGTTTAAATACTTATTTTCCGTTGTCCTTTGTTTTATAACAAAAATACTAAGAGCATATACAAATTTGGAGACATTAATTAGAAATATTACTGAAAACCCGCAACTACTAATAGTGAGAAATAGTTTCTCAAAAAGCTCAAATGAGTTTCATAATGCCACTGATGAATGAACGAAAAGACTGATTATGATGAGTAACACGAGAAGACAGTATAAGTTGGTCTCATCCGTCTTGGGAAGTGATTCTGACCTTCGTCTGTCCTAATTGGACGAATAAACGAAAAGCTTATGTTCTTTATCAGTTACCATACAACACCAAATGACACTAAACGGGAGTCAACAAGCATGGGATCCCCTCGATATGATTATTTTTTTGGAGCTTTTAAATTTACTCAATGGCATATTTGAATTTGTTCAAGTAGTCAAATATTATTGCAGTTTATACAGGTAGAGAATATTTTTTGAAGCAATCTTTATAATAGAAAGTCTAAAAGTTCAAAATCGCGACTGTGAGAAATTAGGATGAAATACATATTAATCTTACTTGTAAGTTTGCCTCCTTAATTCACAGCAGATGGACAAAGAAGTCAACATCTTTTCCCGGTGTCACCAGATGAAGAGCACACAGATGAAGAGCGTCACATGACCCCTAAGTGTAGTGGGTAGGCAAGGGAGAATTTTCGTGGGGACTCTCAGGGATAAATACAGTAAAGTCGCGTTTACTGTCCAACAGCCTGTCTTCTGCACGGACAGTGATCGCATACCGACATTATTTTTTTATAGCTGCGTCTACCGCGCCGAGAAGAAACGCGACTTTACTGTACAATTATTGTACAATTATTGTACAATTATTGTACAGTAAAGTCGCGTTTACTGCCCGCGATCACTGTCATGCTGTCCTTCTCTAATCTCTATCCAACAAGAGAGCAGTACCACGTGAAGACCAGTTTTCGTTCGTATTTGCGCACCTTCACCCTAATTGGTTCAAGAAAGTGGGGAGTGGATAGTGGAGTGAGAGATGATAGGCTCGCTGCCCCTCCAACATCTTCCAAGCTGCGCGCAACGGTACTGCTCTCTCGTTGGATATAGAATACGTTCGGTTTTCTTTTGAACTCTCGGCGCGATCGGCGCGGTAGACGCAGCTATAAAAAAAATAATGTCGGTGCGTTGCCAGATCGAGATTCATGTCCCTACTCTTCCCCCACGCTTCCGCCGCACAGTGGTTCAAATCGAGAAATTCAGTGACTTTTTGTTATAACTTTTGTACTATAAGAGATATCGGGATGAAATTTGCACTAAAATTCATTTTAAAAATAGTCAATTTGAACTAAAGAGAAATTAATATTTTTTTTATTTGTTCAAACAATAATTTTTAATTAATTTTCATTGATATTTTTCACTAAAAAAAATTCTTTAAATACAATCTTCCAAACCATTTTTTTCTTTCTAAGTGCGTATTTTATATTTATGTTTCACATATGCAATGTTTAATGAAATGGGTTAAATGTAAATTTGAGGAGTCGGGTAAGGTAAAAACGTCACAGAACTGTGTCAAAAGATATTTTTTATAATAATTGATAATATTTGTAATATTGTATATAATATAAAATAATTTGGTAACATTTTTGTAAATCTTTTGTGATAAAAATGTGATAACAAAAATGGTTTCATAATATAATAATAATATCATACAACGAAGAACATGAAATATAAAAAAATAATATTTGTTTATACTTTGTCGGTCTTCATTCTCAAATGGTTTTGTCCAGCATTATTTTTTATAGTCGATCCATTTCAAAGCCTGCCTTTTCTATTATTTAATTATTAATGATTCCATATAATATACTAAACAAAAAACCATTTGTATCCATATAATATACAAATTATACAAAAAACACTAAAAAATATAATTAAAATTTAAATCACACACAATAAAAACACTAATAAAACTTAAGTTTAGTTTATAAAGTAAATTAAAACACTACGAACTATTAACACAAAACATAAAATGATTAAAACGAAATAAAATAAATAAAATAAAAATCAACAGCGGAAAAATGCTCTGAGAGGTCTCACTGTGGCAGCTCGAATGGTTCTGTCGAAACTAAATGCAGACTGAAAGTCGAAGACTCATTTGAAGCCTTATCTAATCCAAACAGTTCGTTGAAAAGAATTCTGTATCGCTTTGGAAGTGTGGTCGGAGAATACAAGTGTAGTCCGTAAAACGTAAGGGGACGCGGCACGACGTAACATTGACAGCTTTAAACTGCTATAATTTGCAAAGGCGGAAGAGTGCGGAAATAATTTTTATACCATCATATAGATGAAGGTGTACTGAAAATATTCCAATTTGTTAGAAACTGGGACTTCCTGGGACTTTAAAGATATCCCTTACCGATTATAAACAATTTTTTTAATTTTCTCCATTTAGTCCAGCATTAACTTTTAATATATTATGCAGACTAATTAATAATGTAAGATACGATTTATTATCGTAAAAATCTGCTCTTTTATTTAAAAAACAAGCGCGAGAAAATATTAAATAGGAACGTCAGGGCATCGCATCAAAGTGAAGCAATTTTTCTCGCGAAAAATACTCTTATTAAAATGTCCAACTTTCAACATTTGTTACAACTATAATATTTAATAAATTGTACTAATTTCTCCATTTCCGAGGTCTATGGACATTTGGGAAGCAATGTTTATTGATCAAGTAACGATACAAGAAAGTTCGTTTTTGGGCCAAAAGTCACTGAATTTCTCGATTTGGACCACTGTACGCCGCACAGTGGGGAAAAGTGACTTGCCTCGCTTCAAAAAGGAATAACTTTCGATAGAAATGAGGTAGAGCGATGAAATTTTTTTTAAATTAAAGCTGAAACTTGGCAGAATATGGGAAAATATGAAGATTATGGTACGAACGTTTTAGAACCTAGAATTCGTTAAACAATTCGTTCACAAAAATCGATTTCTTGTAAAATCCTGAAGTCGTAGACAAATTTTGGGACCAGATTTGAAATCAGCGTGAAAAAATCTACGGGAAATGATATATATCAAAAATTAAAAAAAATTTTTTCTGCCCGTGGTAACGCAGAAACCACAGTGTCTGGAAATTGTGAAAGTTTAACGAATTTGCTCAAGGTTAAAAACCGTTCGTACCGTAATCTCCCTATTTTTCCCATATTCTGCAAAGTTTCAGCTTTAATTTAAAAAAAATTTCATCGCTCTACCTCATTTCTATCGAAAGTTATTCCTTTTTGAAGCGAGGCAAGTCACTTTTCCCCACTGTGCGCCGCGGCACGGTCAAGTGAAGCGTTTCGTCACTGTGTCCGGTACTGGCAGTGAGAGGGAAACTCCCCCCTGCCTCATCACTGATGAGTCCTCTAGCGGGCCCAGGACGAAATGCTTTCCTTTTCCTCTTCTCCTCGAACATTTTCAGCTGCCACTAAACTTTGCTTAATTTTCCACTTATCAATCATTGGAGACAACATACCGTCGATGATAATGCTAGGATGTTCCCCTAATTGCGTCAGTGAGCATTTCCGATTCACTATTTCCAGAGCAGATATATTCGAGCAGAATCCATGCACACGTCTTCGAAGATTAGAGAAAACCCGAAACACCGACATAGTCTTCAGCCGTGTTAGGCGAGTTCATAATACATCAATTAGTATTGAGACGCGGGAAGAAACTTCTAACTCCTCGTTCCGGAATTAGAGGTTGAAGCTGCACGGGAGATATGTACAAACATAATTAATAAACGGTCTAACTACGTTTCCAATACTCTAAAGCAAGATTGATGTTATCTGAATTGTTGCATTTTTAAAATCTACAAACTTGGGCATTAAAGCTTACTTTGTACTTGCCTATTAAAGTAACAAATTTGGATTTCAGCGGCAAGTATTACAACCGATTCGAATACTTAAACGTCTAGATCAAAATCAAAGCAACTGTTTTTTTTATTTTTCACATTTTTCACAAGATTCCCACGCATGTTTCACGGTACGGTTCTGTACAGGCAGAAGAGTTCCAGCATTCCTACTGCACATTCCTCTTTACATTCCGTGAATACCACTTTTTCCCGAATTTTGGCACGGAAGACTGTGTTTCTGGAACAGTGGCATTCGATCATCCCACCAATGATCTTCTTTTAGAGTGACCCAGAGACACAAAGTGTTTTTGAAAGAAGTGCAACAGTGATTTTAACCTGTGCAAGAACTGGGTCCACGAGATTCACGGAAAAAATTCCTTTCCTATTTCCACTTAACTGCTTGGAAACTCATTAACAACGTACACTACTGTGCAAAAAAAGAAGCACCTGGCCATATCTAATAGAAAATCGTAAAAAATCAAATAAGAACACAGTAAGTTTAGAAAAAGGATTTCGCTGTTTAATTGAATAGTTCTGAGAATATTTCTACATAAAGATATTGTCTGAAATTATAGCTTATAATTATAGTGGGTGCTTCTTTCTTTTGCACAGTAGTGTATAAATTCATTTTTAACAATTTATAGTAGTTTTAATAATATTAAATAGAAACTGAGGTAGTTAACAGTACAACGAATGAGTCAAAATGACTTATTTCTAATTTTATTTTTTATTAGAGATTTTTGATAAACTTTTTCATACGAGCAGGAATTATATGGATTTTACTCGTGCATTAATGAGTTGAAAGTATTTTTATATTCAATTTTTTCTTCCGTTGAATTCAGATTAGTTCAACGTAAGTAGTTGGAGTAGTTTGATGGGGAAACTCGCGACGAATGTGCGAACTATGTGGCGAATAAACGTCATGCATGAACTTTTTGGTGGAGACTCATTGTCTATAATGCGAACATTCTGATGGACATTTAATGTATACATGCGAACTTTGGATATGCACAGTCTCGTGAACACTCGCTTTCTATTCGAAAATTTGACGTGATGGGTATTTGTATGCTTGCATAAATTTCAGCAGCATCTCGGTACACGAGCCGGGTTTCATCGCGAATTTATAATTATTTACAGACAGCTTACAGAGAAAATCCTATTTAACACAGCACAGTGTATTTAAAATATCGAAACTATTCTCGCGTCAATAATAACTTTCAAAACTACATAGAAATTGAGTTTTATCAATTCTAATATTATTACTGTTATTATATACAGAAAATTCTAATCATGGTAAGTAAATGGCAGACTGTAGAATGTCAACAGAATAAGTTACATTTTTCGTGGAAATACTGCAACGGTAGGTTTCAAGTTTTTAGAATTTGTCTCGTCTTTCAGAGTACAGGGTAACCCAAAAATATTGTAGTTCTTTGAATGGGGCGATTCCCGGGATCAGTTGAAGTACAGTCAGCGGCAATAATAAAAATAAAAATCTTTAATTAATTCATAGTTATTAATTATAATAATTAATAATAATTAATTATCCCTTAAAAATCCCATAACTTTTTAGAAATTGGTCCAAAGGACTTGAATTTTTTTAAGATGTTAGACCGACTAGTTCGCTAGAGAATAAATAAACAAAAATTTATTACGATTGCAATTGGTAGGAATTATATAAAATTTTAAAAAATGATGTTTTGTCAACTTTTTTTATCTGGGCCTGTAACGATAATTTATAAAATGCGTTTTATAGATTTCGGTAACTTATATGCATACTGAAAATTTCATCTAAATCGGTCAACATTGCAATGAGCTACATACGTTTAAAGATGAGAGCTTAAGGGTGAAAGCCGCAGATTTTCAGCCTTGACAGGGCATTTCGCCCTTACGCGATCATCTTGAAACGTTTGTAGCTCATTGTAATGTTGACCGATTTCGATGAAATTTTCAGTATGCATATAAGTTACCGAAATCTATAAAACACATTTTTTAAATTACACTGTCCAACAAATTCAAACTTTTTTTTTACATTTCGATTCTCACGATGCGATTCTTATAGAGTTTTTCGCGCTGATTCCGAATCTGTCCTTAATTTTTCTCCTAGACGCACAGTTTTTGAGAAATTTGAGTTTGAAAAAATGACCTATTTTTCAACTTTGAACAAAGATTGTTATGATATTATAAAAGATATTGAATTGTTCTTTACATCAAAAGATTCTGTAGACTTTCCCGAATCCAGTGATGTGCAATAGTGACACATTATGATTGTTTAAACATTGTTTAAACATGTTTAAACAATCATTAAAGACGGAGAGGCACCACTTTTGCACCAATTTTTGACGATATTTTTGAATTTATCTCAAAAAATAAGGGTCCGGCAGAAAATCGAACTACACCACACGATAGTGCAGACTTTTATCTTGAGAAACCCCCCTTTGAAGTTTGAAACGTCGACGTTTTTACTGAAACAGAAAGCAAAATATCTTCGCCCGACACGAGCTGCCGTCAGTGGCGCTCACCACTACAACGGGCGTTCGCCGCGGCGTATCCCGTGGAACGCCTATTCTAGCGGTAAGCGCCACTGGCGGCAGCTCGTGTCGGGCGAAGATATTTTGCTTTCAAACTTCAAAGAGGGGTTTCTCAAGATAAAAGTCTGCACTATCGCGTGGTATAGTACGATTTTCTGCTGGACCCTTATTTTTTGAGATTAATTCAAAAATATCGTCAAAAATGGGTGCAAAATTGGTTCAAAAGTGGTGCCTCTCCGTCTTTAATGATTGTTTAAACATGTTTACACATGAACAATTTTTAAAATTTTTAAACATGAACAATCTTTGTTCAAAGTTGAAAAATATGTTTTTTTTCTCAAACCCAAATTTCTCAAAAACTATGCGCCTAGGAGAAAAACTAAGGCCAGATTCGGAATCAGCGCGAAAAACTCTTTAAGAATCGCATAGTCAGAATCGAAAGGATTTTTGGCTGTTGGACAGTGTTATCGTTACAGGCCCAGATAAAAAAGTTGACAAAACATTATTTTTTAAAATTTTGTATAATTCCTACCAATTGCAATCGTAATAAATTTTTTTTTACTTATTCTCTAGCGAACTAGCCGGTTTAACAATTTAAAAAAATTCAAGTCCTTTGGGCCAATTTCTAAAAAGTTATGCGATTTTTAAGGGTGTCCACTTATTATTGCCACTGACTGTAACTTTTTCCTTTACGAAAATGTTTTCCGTGCCTTTGGATCAAGAGTTATAAACTAAAAACACGAACCAATCAAAGCGCGGCTTCAGCGGAAGGATTTCGGCTTGACCAATGCCAACGCCCCTCGCTCAGCGAGGGCTGTGCTCCGATTAGTCCGTGTTTTTTGTCGTTAATAATTCCTCAACCAAGCCACGGAGAACATTTTCGTAAAGGGAAGAGTTCCTTGAAATTTCCTCAGGAATTCTATCAAGAAAGTACAACATTTCTGGGATACCCTATATGAGCGACGGATCCCTGTTGTAGTTCGACCGATCATTTTATACACGCCAACAATACAACCGAGGCATTTTAAGCTTCATAAATTGTTGACTTGGCGAAAATTGAATGGCCGCCTTCGTTCGTAGCAATGTCCCGACGCGAAATTCTTTCGCCGCAGATCAAATCAAAATCTGAATGAGCCGCGTGAGAACACAATGCGCAATAAATATTGATTCGAATGCCAGGAACGCAGCAGATTTCTCGTGGTGCGCTGAACGATGCCGTTATAAATAACTGAATGCGTTAACGAAGGTATGTAAACAGTATAATGGCGTATATTTCGGCTGTATTTGCTGTTTCTGTTTGGTTAATTCCTGCGGAACGTTGTGCGTGTTCGGCGTTCGAATTACTGTCGAGATATATGGCGTGATCCATTAGAAATGTTACACCTAATTATCTCTTTTATCGGCGAGAGATTTCCTCGCGGACGCCATCCATCTTCTTTTCAATCAGACGGGCCCGGTTTACTGTAAATCTGCGATAACGGTGACTTTTCTTATCGTGTTTATAAACAATTTATTCAAAGTGTTATTTGAAAAATTGCCTGGTGTCATTTTTAGTTCGATTCACGTTCCCTTGCGTTTATACTAATTTATACTAACGTTAATACTCATTAGAGCTTCCACTTGCATAAATTTATGAGTTTATATTAAGATCGTTAACTTTTTTGGATGGAAGTCTAGTTACAGATACACTGAATTTTTAGTATTTTTGAAAATTGTTTTATGGAGCATTAAATTACTAAACACTAATAAAAAATATACGTTTGACAGTACTATGTCTTGGTTATTAACTTCTTTTTTGCAGAAGTGCGTATAAGTTTAGTTAAGAGACACAAATTATACAAGATTATACTGTAAAAGTTGCTTTATATAAAAAAGCTGTATATCAAATTTTCGTATGTATTTTTAAATATAACAGTAACTTTTGTCTAGAAAGCTTTACAATAAATTTCCCGTACATACGTAATACCGTTGTTGCATAAAATTTTTCTTTTTACATGGAATAAATAAACGCGTGATATTTTACGCTATTAAGTGATGTTGTCGTATCTGTATAAATCATTTCAGCAGATTCGGAGGTGATAAATGTAGATTTATGTCACCTGCCCTTTTTTAGGGAAGTTCGCGCAGAGGTGGAGTTTATGAAAATATTCGACACACATTTTTTAGCTGTCAATATTTACATTAAAAGGGAGAAACTATTTCTCGGAGTCCGAGCGGAACAGTTATTTAACTTTATAATTCCTCGCGCGAGGAATAGCGAGAGAAAAACAAGTCATTGGCAAATTCAAATATTGGAAAATTGGAGCTTGCTTTACCTAATGTTGTTATAAATAACAGCGGTGAAGCAATTTTTCTTTTTGGATGTTATAACTGCAGTAGATATTAATCGTATTGACATTGTTATTATCTGGAAGTTGGGTACATTCATACTATGTAGCATATTCGATTTCCACTATTTCATTTTTCTTAAATATTATTTTAAGGGTGGGAACGATTATTAAAAGAAATCAGTACAAGCCGTATTATAACAATTGCCAATCGTACTTTTTGAGTACAGCTAAAAAATGTAGGATATTAGAAAAACAAAAAATTACAATTTTTACAGAAATTAGAAGTCGCACCGATACTGGACCCCTCGCTGGCTCGGTCGTCGAACGTGTTCAGTGGTGGGGATACAATTTTACCCCTCGGACATCGGAAGATTCGGCTGCTCTTTACTTTACCGGACTTAAAATTTGTGCCTTTCTTCTATAAATTATAATGTATTTGGTATGTAATCCAGTAGATTTTTACCCGGGGCGGCTACAGATCGAAGTTTCGATCCTGTAGGTTCAATGGTTCAGGAGCTATGCTTGCTTAAAGTTGAGCAATCTGCAGTGTTTTCGACAGGTAAGGACGTCGCCATATTGATAGTGACAGTCGCGCGCCACTTACCGAGTTTGTTGTGATTAGGTCGGGGGGGGGGGGCAAGGACCGGCGGTTCTGCTCGGTAAACGGATCGCGATCGTCACTACAAACCAATATGGCGGCGCCCTTACCTGTCAAAAGCACTGCAGATTGCTCAACTTTAAGCAAGCATAACTCCTGAACCATTGATCCTGCAGGATCGAAACTTAGAACTGCAGCCGCCCCGGGTACTAATCTACTGGATTACACACCAAATACATCATAATTTATAGGAGAAAGGCACAAATTTCGAGTCCGGTAAAGTAAAGTTTACCCGACGATTTTTATAGCTATATAATTGGCAATGCTTAGGACCGTGCACAGCTTTAATTAATAATTTTGAAAAATTTACTTTTGATGATATCTCGTGTAGACACATTAGTCTTTCCGATTATATCAATGAAACAGCTATTCAGTTAGTTTAATTGCCACAAATTGAGTACTTAAATGACAATTTGGATGTTCCCGGTCAAAATAGACTCTGGCAGAAACCCGGTTTTGAAAACCGGCTTTTCGGAAAAAATTATGTTATTGGAAAACCGGTTTTTTCAGTTTAAAAAACCGGTTTTAAATTGATACATAACACTTATATATTATATATTATATTAATCCGCTATAATGATTTTAATGTAAGCGAAGAAGAAAATCGAGATATATCTATGATGAAAAATACTATGGATATATCAACAAATAAATATCTGCAAGAACCTAAAGAAGTGACTTCCTCTACTCCTCAAACATTAAAGGAGTTTTTGGTCTCAGAGGCTACAAATAGAAGAAAGCAAAATTTAGATATATTATTTAATGATTTAAAGACAATTAAGCCCAGTTCAGTAGCAAGTGAGCGAGTTTTTTCTATTTCTGGTAATTTTGTGTCCAAAGAAAGAAGTGAAATGATAACTTATATAAATGTAAAACATTTGTTAATTTCTGTGATTTTTTAAGAGTATTATTTTGTTAACTTTTTATTCTAATAATTTTATGTGTGTACGTATATGTACCTTATGTTTTCCTTTTTTATATTTTTGAATTGTTATAAATAAAAAAAATTGAAAACTTCTATTGTAAGTTGTAAATATGTCTTGTTTTCTATCTGTAAAAATTCGAAACCGGTTTAAACCGGTTTCATGGGAAAGTTAAAATTCGAAAACTGGTTTTTTAAAAAGTCAAGAAGTTATTTTTCCAGACATATAAATGGAACACAAAACAGTCGCGTTGGTTGACGTTGAAATGAACTTTATTTAACAGTAAAATTATAAAATGAATATAAAACTATAAAAGTAACAGGCACGTGGTTGCCTTACAAAAATGACAAGAACTAATTTATTTAGACTTTACGCGATTCTTGTTATAATACGTGCTCTAAGAAAGATATTTATTAGATCATTTCTTATGAAAGCATCTTTATAATTTCATTAATTGTGAAATAAACAATCTAGAACCGGTCATTTGACCGCTCGTGATACGTTTAATATTAAGGATTTGCTTTGTACCTCAAAGTTCGGCTGCTCTTTACTTTACCGGACTCAAAATTTGTGCCTTTCTCCTACGAATTATGATGTATTTGGTATGTAATCCAGTAGGTTTGTAGCCGGCGCGGATGCAAATCGAAGTTTTGAACCTCTAGGATCAATAGTTGAGGAGCTATGGTCGCTTAAAGTTGAGCATTTTTGACAGGTAAGGGCGCCGCCATATTGGTTTGTAGTGACTGCCGCTTACTAAGTCGGTTATGATTAGGTGGAGGGGGGCTGCAAGATAAGCGGCTCGCGGTCGTCACTACAAACCAATATGGCGACGCCATTACCTTGTTTTTTAAAAAGTCGGTTTTTGTATAAATTCTAGGCACAGCCGTCGCACAGTGGTCCGGATTGAGAAATTCAGTGACATTTTGTTATAACTTTTGAACCATTAGAGATATTGCAATGAAATTTTCACTAAAAATATTTAAAAAATAGTCATTTTTAATTATAGATAATTAAATATTTTTTGCATTTGTTAAACAATATTTATTAATTAATTTTCATTCATACTTTGTTATTGATAATAAATTTGTTTACATATAAGTTCACAAACTATTTTTTATAATAATTTATAATAAAAATTTTTTCGTCCATACCGAGAAGTTCTGTGATACTGCCACAGCTTTTGAATCGTAAAAGTTATTCTGATGAAACTTTCACTGAAAATATGAAAAAATAATCACTTTTTAATGATAAATAATTTAATACGTTTAGTGTTTGTTTAATTATTTTTAATAACATTTTACTTACTTTACTGGCTGATTTACTTAAATCTATGCAAGTATAAATTCTGCAGCTTCATGATCTAGCGGCCTTTTCTTTTTATTTTGTGATTTTACTCTTATAGCAGCATATAATAAACAATTGACTGTAGGCTACAATCAAAACGCTCCGCTCGCACGCGCGCGAGGTTCTTCAAGTCTCGCACAATCCTGGCGCTCGACGCAGCGATGGATACACTTGAATCACTAATAACTTGCGTCGATGGACGATGTTGGTAGTAAATCGTGCATAACTATATAGGGAAAAGTGTACTGAACATTGTACAATTTGTAAACATGCGGTACTAATTGGAACTCAAAAGATATTCCGTATCAAAGATGAAGAATTTTGACAATTTCCGAGCCTTCACTGTACATTATTTTTTTAATACATTACTTAAATTAATTTTCAATTGTCAGTGTAAATTTTTATCGTAATGGAATTCTCTTCATTTTAAAAGAAGAACAGAGGAAAAATATTAAACAGGTGTGTCAGGGCATCCAGATAAAGATAAGTATCTTTTTTCTGCGAAACAGGCTATTTTCAAAATGCCCAACTTTAAGTGTTCGTCGCGATTACAATTTTAATTATATTTTATTAATTTCTTTATTTTCGAGGTAGATGGATATTTATGAAGCAATACAAACTTTGTACATGTCAATATGAGAAAGTTCATTTTTCGACAAAATGTCACTGAATTTCTCGATCCGGACCACTGTGCGTCGGATGGTTAACAGTTACTATAGAGACCTCTGCGACAGTTACGGAGATAACACCGTAATGGCAACTTTCACTCATCCGAATGATTTCTCACCCTCTCTCCGATCCGCCAAGTATGCTAAAATAACCGGACACTAACCTCGGAGCACCCTGTAGCTTTTTCAACCCATTTCCGTCATTTTAATGTATAAAATCAATTCTCCAAAAACGTTCCCGTTTTCCAGAGTCACGGGATCATCGAGAAACGGGGGTCAGTTAAGCGGATTGCCATTCGTTCGTTTTGTGCGAGGAGATGTGCGCATTACGCTTGCATTGAGTCAGTTAGCTCTGTGTGGATTTCAGCTCGTTTCAGGAATTAGTCTGTTTTGCTTTCATTTTATTTTTCTTCGGGGAATGGCTTCGAGATAGCTGAACCCAGGTTTATAGGGTTGCCATAAATATTACCACCGCTACTCACCGCACAGGGATTTGCATAGGAGAAGCTTGCACCCGGTGCAGAAGTACGACGAAAGTGCGGGTGCAGGATGGATCTGTTTCGGGAGGATCGCCTCACGGATACTCCCTTAGCCACCAATTAGACAGGCTCATCGCCGGTGGCAGCACCTCTTACAAGACAACACACCAGGTATTTCTCATTTCATCAATGGCGCTTTCAGGTTTGATCTTGAAGCGTAAGATCCTGGATCCTGGATATTGTAGAATATGTCTCTCCAAGGACCTGTCAATTCGTAATTATTTTATTAGTTTTCATTACAACGTATTCCTGAATGTCGAGTTTCAGGTATGGACTCAGGTATTTAAAAAAAAAATAAAAGGCATTCATCGAATAAAATTCTATTCACCCGATGGAACATTTGTCCATTTAATAAAATTTTGTTTATTTAATGGAACATTTTTCGTTGCATGAAATTCAACGTATTTCATGGAAATGTTTTCGTTGAATAGGTACCCACCTTATGAAAAACGAATAGCGTGTCACCGATGAAACAAATTTGTGAAACGCGAACCGAATTGATAATCATAATATAAATATTCTTTTTATTGACGCTGAGTTCAAACAAATGTTTTAAAACAAAATCGACCATGATCTTCTACAATCATATAAAACAAGGGATGAGGGATGAAGCGGTGCAAATATGCCTATTTATGAAGCAAGGATATTCTTTTTTTTTAAACAAAATCTACTAAATGATTGCAAAAATCTGTACCCAATATTCGGAGATTTCGAAATCTGCATTGAAGAAAAACCGCGCTAGTTCTTCTTGTAAAACGTTGGGGGATGATTCTATAAAATGGTGGTGACATAATTGATGTGACCGCTTCTGTTTTATTTTCGAAATAGGCCACGAACTTCTGCAATCATATAAAACAAGGGGTGAGGGATGGAGTGCTGCAAATATGCCTATTTACACAGCAAGGAATATTATTTTTTTTTAACAAAATCTACTAAATGATTGCAAAAGTTTGTACCCAATATTCGGAGACTTCGAGATCTGCATTGAAGAAAAACCACGCTGGTTCTTCTTGTAAAACATCGGGGAACGATTGTAGAAAATAGTGATGACATAATTGATGTGACCGCTTCCGTTTTATTTTCGAAATCGGCCACAAACTTCTGCAATCATATAAAACAAGGGGTGAGCGATGAAGTAGTGCAAATATGCCTATTTACGAAGCAAGGAATATTCTTCTTTTTTTAAAACAAAATCTACTAAGTGATTCCGGAAGTTCGTTCCCAATATTCGGAGACTTCGAGATCTGCATTGAAGAAAAACCGCGCTAGTTCTTCTTGTAAAACGTTGGGGGATGATTCTATAAAATGGTGGTGACATAATTGATGTGACCGCTTCTGTTTTATTTTCGAAATAGGCCACGAACTTCTGCAATCATATAAAACAAGGGGTGAGGGATGAAGTGCTGCAAATATGCCTATTTACACAGCAAGGAATATTATTTTTTTTTAACAAAATCTACTAAATGATTGCAAAAGTTTGTACCCAATATTCGGAGACTTCGAGATCTGCATTGAAGAAAAACCACACTGGTTCTTCTTGTAAAACGTGACATAACTGATGTGACCGCTTCTGTTTTATTTTCAAAATTGACCACGAACTTCTGCAATCGTATAAAACAAGGGATGAGGGATGAAGCGGTGCAAATATCCTATTTACGAAGCAAGGAATATTCTTCTTTTTTTAAAACAAAATCTACTAAATGATTGCAAAAGTTCGTACCCAATATTCGGAGATTTCGAGATCTGCATTGAAGAAAAACCACGCTGGTTCTTGTAAAACATCGGGGAACGATTGTAGAAAATGGTGATGACATAATTGATGTGACCGCTTCCGTTTTATTTTCGAAATCGGCCACAAACTTCTGCAATCATATAAAACAAGGGGTGAGCGATGAAGCGGTGCAAATATCCTATTTACGAAGCAAGGAATATTCTTCTTTTTTTAAAACAAAATCTACTAAATGATTGCGAAAGTTCGTACCCAATATTCGGAGATTTCGAGATCTGCATTGAAGAAAAACCACGCTGGTTCTTCTTGTAAAACATCGGGGAACGATTGTAGAAAATGGTGATGACATAATTGATGTGACCGCTTCCGTTTTATTTTCGAAATAGGCCACGAACTTCTGCAATCATATAAAACAAGGGGTGAGGGATGAAGTGCTGCAAATATGCCTATTTACACAGCAAGGAATATTATTTTTTTTTAACAAAATCTACTAAATGATTGCAAAAGTTTGTACCCAATATTCGGAGACTTCGAGATCTGCATTGAAGAAAAACCACGCTGGTTCTTCTTGTAAAACGTTGGGGAACGATTGTAGAAAATGGTGGTGACATAATTGATGTGACCGATTCTGTTTTATTTTCGAAATCGGCCACGAATTTCTGCAATCGTATAAAACAAGGGGCAGGGGATGAAGTGGTGCAAATATGCCTATTCACGAAGCAAGCTTCGCGACATTTCTACGACGACCCCTGCTAGAGATGACTCGTGTGCCAGCTTATAATTGGTACGTGTCGAACTAATACCGAGATACTCCAGATACCGGATACACTGACGCTAGGAATGTTTGGTTTTGGCTCGCACTATCGAGTTGTCCCGCCTTCTTGGCCCGCAGCACTGCAGCGGCATTAATTACCACGCGTACGCCTCTCGCACGACTGTTATCCCTACCGTGCTATTCCTTAACCACCGGTCCCACGAAACGTCGTCTTCCCGAATTGCTGGCACGTTAACAGCCCGCGTATTGGTAATAGCAGCATGCGGTCACCTAGCGTGAAGACGGCTCGCCTAAGCCCTAAGGGATAGCATACCCTAACGTTCCGTCAATGGCGCAATGTCACTGTCACATTGAAGAGTCACTTAACGATGTTTTAGGATCCAGGCTCTGAGGTGTACACCCACAGGAACGGGCCTAAAAACATTAATAAATTCGACAATTTTTTAGAATAGAATAATTTAAAATCAAATTAAAGATACAATATATCTTTGGCTATTTGAACAAATTTTTTCGTATTTTTCTATGTACAGTAGAACTTCGATTATCCGTGGAACATTATTGTTCGGATAATACAACAATTCAGTTTCAGTGCTGAATTTAATCCTCA
Organism: Lasioglossum pauxillum; assembly: GCA_933228785.1. Classification (NCBI taxonomy): domain Eukaryota; kingdom Metazoa; phylum Arthropoda; class Insecta; order Hymenoptera; family Halictidae; genus Lasioglossum; species Lasioglossum pauxillum. Next base: position 12,937,603 of record OW121705.1, read on the forward strand.
TTGAAGTGTGCAGTAAATCGTGTAGCGTATGGGTTGGTTTAACGCAAACTAATTCTCCGTGGGAAGTATTCAGACGGTAGAGAATTCGAACATCAGAGGCCCTGATAATCGAGGATCTACTGTATCTTTTTTTATGTATGATACGCTATTGAGATCGTACAATGATTTAAATACTAATGAAGATAATTGCATGAAAATTAAGCTGTGTAATCTTAAAATATAGCGAAACAAGCCTACGACATTTTGGAACACTTGACCCATAATAACGTAACCATTTCTGTTATAAAAAAAATAATACCAACTTCAAATGCATAATTCTGTTATCTGTGTTGTGAAGGTCAACTCTGTTTTTTAAAAGGTATGATATATTTCTCTATTTCCTATGTAATAGGACGTTTTAAGATCCAAGAACGTTCAAGGTCAACTGCGATGACGCTCTCGAATGACCTTGAATACAACACGAGCAGTCATGTTAACTTTTTTACAAGTAGCAAATATGTTTTTGGTTACAACAAAGTTACTATAGTGAAGGTTACACATTTCCTACTAAGGAAACAAAAACAGGATTGTTAGATAAAATGTTTGCTCGAAGAGATAATCGACTGGAGTACGACAGGCGTTAAGGATACAGATTTACTAATTTCAAGCCCCGAGTACCAGACGATGAGCTATTGTTTAAGTAAACTACGCTGTTTAGTCAACTGCTATTTGGTTTACAACGGTATTATCTCTTTGTTCGGCTTATCGTCGCCTTAACGCCAATATGCTATTGTAAACCCCGTACGTTACGTGGGTTGTCCTCAAATTGATTTGAAGCATGAGTGATACGCGAAATCGGTCAAAGAATAATAACTTAATAACCCAGTAACTAACTTCGGGAAAACGTGAGTATCATGTCACGGGGAACAATGCAAACCGAAACTTTGCGATTATATAGAATATCTGATTCACCTAGTTTATCTGCTCGACGTTCCGAATCTTACATAAGCCGCCTATTCACACCTTGTTGTTCGAGTCGAATTGTAGTTACAATAGACACAATGCCGGGAACTTCCCGAGGTGAATTAAACCAATTAAAATGTTAAGACACTTTGGATCCCTCGGTCTTATATACTCGCTTCGGAGCTGCTCGACTTTTCAATGGTAACGACACTTTACTCGCTCACCGCACTCGTGAATAATTACGTACCATATCAGAAATCACTGAAATCAATCATTTAATATTAAACCACTCGTAATGAACGGTCCGAATAAAACCTGATAAGTAGCTATAATAATTCTCCCTTTTAAGTTGTAATTAAACGAACTGTCTGTATAAAAAATGTATATACACTGCTGTGTAAAAGAAAGAAGCATTTGACCATATTTAATAGAAAAGCGTAAAAAATCAAATAAGAACACAGTTAGTTTTGAAAAAGGATTCCGTTGTTTAATTGAATAGTTCTGAGAAGATCTGTTATTACAGGTTATCTAATACGTTAAATGCAATAAATCAATTATTGTACAATACAATTTTTATATAAATATATTGTTTGTCATTATATCTTATAATTGTACTGGGTGCTTCCTTCTTTTACACAGTAGTGTATTATATATGTATGATCTTATTTTAGAATTGAAAGTTTTGAAATTTTTATACATCATTTGCAGAAAAAGGAAATAAAATAACTTCTGTTAGTAATTGTAACTATTTGGAGATAATTATCTCTTACATTGTTCTAATACCTCCATTGTTTTATGTTTCAATAAATTTTCCATAAATGCATAAAATACAAGAAAGCATATGATATAGTAACAAAATTTTCTAGTTTTCTAGTTGATAAATTGAACTTGTTCTTCATCTCTAGAAAATGTTGAGAGAACGATTTGTTAAAAAATATGAACGTACTGAAAATTGAAAGACTATTTTCTAGTTTTCTAGTTGGTAAATTGAACTTGTTCTTCATCTCTAGAAACTTGAGAGAATGATTTGTTGAAAAATATGAACTTATTGTAAATTGAAAGACTATTTTCTACTTTTCTAGTTGATAAATTGAACTTGTTCTTCATCACTAGAAATTTGTGTGAATGATATGTTGAAAAATATGAACCTATTGTAAATTGAAAGACTATTTTCTAGTTTTCTAGTTGGTAAATTGAACTTGTTCTTCATCTCTAGAAACTTGAGAGAATGATTTGTTGAAAAATATGAACTTATTGTAAATTGAAAGACTATTTTCTACTTTTCTAGTTGATAAATTGAACTTGTTCTTCATCACTAGAAATTTGTGTGAATGATATGTTGAAAAATATGAACCTATTGTAAATTGAAAGACTATTTTCTAGTTTTCTAGTTGGTAAATTGAACTTGTGCTTCATCTCTAGACACTGTTGAGAGAATGATTTGTTGAAAAATATGAACTTATTGTAAATTGAAAGACTATTTTCTACTTTTCTAGTTGATAAATTGAACTTGTTCTTCATCACTAGAAATTTGTGTGAATGATATGTTGAAAAATATGAACCTATTGTAAATTGAAAGACTATTTTCTAGTTTTCTAGTTGATAAATTGAACTTGTGCTTCATCTCTAGACACCGATTGAGAGAGTGATTTGTTGAAAAGTATGAACCTATTGTAAATTGGAAGACTATTTTCTAGTTTTCTAGTTGGTAAATTGAACTTGTGCTTCATCTCTAGACACTGTTGAGAGAATGATTTGTTGAAAAATATGAACCTATTGTAAATTGAAAGACTATTTTCTAGTTTTATAGTTGGTAAATTGAACTTGAGCTTCATCTCTAGACACTGTTGAGAGAGTGATTTGTTGAAAAGTATGAACCTATTGTAAATTGGAAGACTATTTTCTAGTTTTCTAGTTGGTAAATTGAACTTGTGCTTCATCTCTAGACACCGTTTGAGAGAGTGATTTGTTGAAAAGTATGAACCTATTGTAAATTGGAAGACTATTTTCTAGTTTTCTAGTTGATATATTGAACTTGTTCTTCATCACTAGAAATTTGTGTGAATGATTTGTTGAAAAATATGAACTTATTGTAAATTGAAAGACTATTTTCTACTTTTCTAGTTGATAAATTGAACTTGTTCTTCATCACTAGAAATTTGTGTGAATGATATGTTGAAAAATATGAACCTATTGTAAATTGAAAGACTATTTTCTACTTTTCTAGTTGATAAATTGAACTTGTTCTTCATCACTAGAAATTTGTGTGAATGATATGTTGAAAAATATGAACCTATTGTAAATTGAAAGACTATTTTCTAGTTTTCTAGTTGGTAAATTGAACTTGTGCTTCATCTCTAGACACTGTTGAGAGAATGATTTGTTGAAAAATATGAACTTATTGTAAATTGAAAGACTATTTTCTACTTTTCTAGTTGATAAATTGAACTTGTTCTTCATCACTAGAAATTTGTGTGAATGATATGTTGAAAAATATGAACCTATTGTAAATTGAAAGACTATTTTCTAGTTTTCTAGTTGATAAATCGAACTTGTGCTTCATCTCTAGACACCGATTGAGAGAGTGATTTGTTGAAAAGTATGAACCTATTGTAAATTGGAAGACTATTTTCTAGTTTTCTAGTTGGTAAATTGAACTTGTGCTTCATCTCTAGACACTGTTGAGAGAATGATTTGTTGAAAAATATGAACCTATTGTAAATTGAAAGACTATTTTCTAGTTTTATAGTTGGTAAATTGAACTTGAGCTTCATCTCTAGACACTGTTGAGAGAGTGATTTGTTGAAAAGTATGAACCTATTGTAAATTGGAAGACTATTTTCTAGTTTTCTAGTTGGTAAATTGAACTTGTGCTTCATCTCTAGACACCGTTTGAGAGAGTGATTTGTTGAAAAGTATGAACCTATTGTAAATTGGAAGACTATTTTCTAGTTTTCTAGTTGATATATTGAACTTGTTCTTCATCACTAGAAATTTGTGTGAATGATTTGTTGAAAAATATGAACTTATTGTAAATTGAAAGACTATTTTCTACTTTTCTAGTTGATAAATTGAACTTGTTCTTCATCACTAGAAATTTGTGTGAATGATATGTTGAAAAATATGAACCTATTGTAAATTGAAAGACTATTTTCTAGTTTTCTAGTTGGTAAATTGAACTTGTGCTTCATCTCTAGACACCGTTTGAGAGAGTGATTTGTTGAAAAGTATGAACCTATTGTAAATTGGAAGACTATTTTCTAGTTTTCTAGTTGGTAAATTGAACTTGTGCTTCATCTCTAGACACTGTTGAGAGAATGATTTGTTGAAAAATATGAACCTATTGTAGATTGAAAGTCTATTTTCTAGTTTTCTAGTTGATATATTGAACTTGTTCTTCATCACTAGAAATTTGTGTGAATGATTTGTTGAAAAATATGAACCTATTGTAAATCGAAAGACTATTTTCTAGTTTTCTAGTTGGTAAATTGAACTTAAGCTTCATCTCTAGACACTGTTGAGAGAGTGATTTGTTGAAAAGTATGAACCTATTGTAAATTGGAAGACTATTTTCTAGTTTTCTAGTTGGTAAATTGAACTTGTGCTTCATCTCTAGACACTGTTGAGAGAATGATTTGTTGAAAAATATGAACCTATTGTAGATTGAAAGTCTATTTTCTAGTTTTCTAGTTGATATATTGAACTTGTTCTTCATCACTAGAAATTTGTGTGAATGATTTGTTGAAAAATATGAACTTATTGTAAATTGAAAGACTATTTTCTACTTTTCTAGTTGATAAATTGAACTTGTTCTTCATCACTAGAAATTTGTGTGAATGATTTGTTGAAAAGTATGAACCTATTGTAAATTGAAAGACTATTTTCTAGTTTTCTAGTTGGTAAATTGAACTTGAGCTTCATCTCTAGACACTGTTGAGAGAGTGATTTGTTGAAAAGTATGAACCTATTGTAAATTGGAAGACTATTTTCTAGTTTTCTAGTTGGTAAATTGAACTTGTGCTTCATCTCTAGACACTGTTGAGAGAATGATTTGTTGAAAAATATGAACCTATTGTAGATTGAAAGTCTATTTTCTAGTTTTCTAGTTGATATATTGAACTTGTTCTTCATCACTAGAAATTTGTGTGAATGATTTGTTGAAAAATATGAACCTATTGTAAATCGAAAGACTATTTTCTAGTTTTCTAGTTGGTAAATTGAACTTGAGCTTCATCTCTAGACACTGTTGAGAGAGTGATTTGTTGAAAAGTATGAACCTATTGTAAATTGGAAGACTATTTTCTAGTTTTCTAGTTGGTAAATTGAACTTGTGCTTCATCTCTAGACACTGTTGAGAGAATGATTTGTTGAAAAATATGAACTTATTGAAGATTGAAAGTCTATTTTCTAGTTTTCTAGTTGATATATTGAACTTGTTCTTCATCACTAGAAATTTGTGTGAATGATTTGTTGAAAAATATGAACCTATTGTAAATCGAAAGACTATTTTCTAGTTTTCTAGTTGGTAAATTGAACTTGAGCTTCATCTCTAGACACTGTTGAGAGAGTGATTTGTTGAAAAGTATGAACCTATTGTAAATTGGAAGACTATTTTCTAGTTTTCTAGTTGGTAAATTGAACTTGTGCTTCATCTCTAGACACTGTTGAGAGAATGATTTGTTGAAAAATATGAACTTATTGAAGATTGAAAGTCTATTTTCTAGTTTTCTAGTTGATATATTGAACTTGTTCTTCATCACTAGAAATTTGTGTGAATGATTTGTTGAAAAATATGAACCTATTGTAAATCGAAAGACTATTTTCTAGTTTTCTAGTTGGTAAATTGAACTTGAGCTTCATCTCTAGACACTGTTGAGAGAGTGATTTGTTGAAAAGTATGAACCTATTGTAAATTGGAAGACTATTTTCTAGTTTTCTAGTTGGTAAATTGAACTTGTGCTTCATCTCTAGACACTGTAGAGAGAATGATTTGTTGAAAAATATGAACCTATTGTAGATTGAAAGTCTATTTTCTAGTTTTCTAGTTGATAAATTGAACTTGTTCTTCGTCTCTAGAAACTGTTGGGAGTATGAGAGAAGACCACAAGTTGACTCATGATCATTGTATATACTGTAGAGTGTCAGTGTTTAATAACATGTTTAACACTGTTTAACACTGTTTAATAACACTGTTCAATAACAGTGTTTAATAACATTCATGGCATTTTGAATCAGGTTAGAGACTCATTATACTAATGGTAATACAGTTGTTCACATCCCGAACGATTCTCCAGTTTTATAATGCCCATTGAAAGGAAGAAAATCGAAAAAGAAATCGAGTCAAAGCTGTCTGCCAATTTCAGCATTCCCAGTGTGCTGAACTCTCTTTGTGAGTGAAACCCACTTGACGTGGAATATCGAAGTGGAATAATAGTTGTAGACTTTCATCTCTAAATTCGAGAACCGTTTTACGTTAAAGCTTTTAATTTGAGAAGATATCCACGGTTGTTCAGCTATCATTTCATCACTTTCTGGTACGCTTTGTGATTTATGGTAGCTTAATATCATGATTACTGTCTGTGCTAATGAAATTAGGAAGGTATGGTCCAATTGGATTAACTTAAGATTATTCAATTTAGAGAAATAATCATTTTACAGTATTTTAATAGTTTAATATTATTGCCACTTTTTATTAATTATCATTTAAAATTTCGATTCTTTTCTTATTTCTATCATTTTCGTTCACAGAGTAAACCTGTTTTGGAATTACTTGGACTGAAACAGTTTTTACTCCATTCAGCGTTTCGTTGAGCGACATGGACAACAAATTTCTTAATTGAACGAGGTTTGTTTCCGCCATTTTCGTTTTCCATGACAGAAAGAAGTTTCGCAAGTTGCAGACACAATACGTCGACATTAATTTTTAACTCTTTTGTTGACATCTGGACCCTAAGACAGAAAGTATAAAGTTAGAAGTAAAGTTTGCACGGCTGTGGAGGTCTATTAGCATATGTATACTACTGGAAAAATGACGCCAATTCTGAGCGTAGTGCGCGTGTGAAATTAAAATTGTTCCTAGTAATAGAACTGATAAAATAAAATCATTTGATTAACTGGAGATAGTGAGAATGTTAATAAAGTTATAAATAAAACAAGAAAGTTTAGAAGTTGCTGCATTCTTTAAATTCTATTAGTAATTTATCATTGTTTTTAATTACTAATTTTTGATAATTTCAATACAAGTTGCACCACTATAGTAGCTTTTTTGTGATATAAATCGATTTCTGTGCATATGAGCATGAAAGTGTTAGGCTAAGGTCATTAATCATATTACACTTCACATTAAAGTCAATTATCAAAGTCAATAATCTAGATTAGCTAATATTATTGTGATTACAGAATTCCAATTGATTAATTGCCAATGCTAAAATTACAGTTTAATAAGATGTGTCCACTACAAATTATTAGGTCGATGCATGTAGAATGTTGCATTTTGTAGTGGTAATCGATGCTTTGTTAAACTTAAATGGTTTTCATTAGCCGAAATAAAATTATGAATTTCGCCAAGAAAATTTTTGAACCACAATTATTACATTCTTCAAATGACGAAACAAATTATTTAATTGTTTTGGGACTCCAAAAACTGATTTTTGATTAGATTTTCTTTCCAGACTAGCACCGCAAAATGTCTATCTGACAGAAATGAAAAATCAAGCTCGAAGTCGTAATTGATACGTCAATCAACGAAGTAACTTTTTAAAATTGGACCAACTTGAGATTTTTCGAAAACTTTGAACAATCAGTTTGCTGGATAACGTGAAAAGAATTGCAATTGGTCAGAGTCACAAAGAAAACACCGAAGGTCGTTGTGTATAACAATTTTAAATTTTAACTGTGTAATCTTTAACTTCTCCAAAAAAACTCGCTTGGCGCTGTTTAAGGATGTTTTGGAAGTACAATGGGAGACAAAAGTACATAAATTCGAAATCCATCAGTAAATTAGCAATGAAAGCCATTCATGAGTATATTTTTGTTTTTGAGTGTATTTTTTTGAGTTTCTAGTTGCGTTTTCTCAAGGTTTAAATAGGGTTTGAAGTGGAATTTTATGAATTCTCCATAAGAAGACGTGTTAAAATGTGCAAACTTTAAGTTGCTATAATTCTTAAACGGTGCAGTGAATCGAACCTAAACTTTGGTAATTGCATTCATTTAGTAAGAATTATATCTTGTCAAACTTTAAAAAATTCTGTTGCGTTTTTATATACCACATCCTGAAAAAGGTTACACTCTTTTAAAGTGTAGACACACGGAATACAAGAACTTGAAATTTAGTTTTTGTCCTTGAATCTCTCGCACCAGGACCGAGTGCAGTAGCTGCCCTTTGAATTCGGCTTGAAATCGCGTATGCGTTAATCTGGCGTGCAAACGGCGACACTTATTAATATTTTCATGAACGGATGGGTATAAGTAAACGTGCCAATTTGTAAGAGCGACGTTGTAAGCCGCGCCGACCTAAATACACGCAAACGGTTTTCCCATTACAATTCCCAGCTGGGGATTTGAAATCAATCTTCGCATTCAGGCGAATTTCCTGCGCGTCCTTGAAGGGCATCCGGCGACGGCGGTGGCGTGTGTGGGTGTGTGTATTTTTTTATTTGCCGTGCAGTGATCCTCAGTGGTTGGGTTTTCGCTTAACTGCACGCATACAGTAAACTACCTGCACGCTTCGTTAAGGTAGATCTGCCAAACGCGATACCCCGGGGAGCAAGACCGTTGCAGCTTCATTGAAATCCGTCCCTGAAACCCCAACCATTCTCAATAACGTCATGACAGGGATTTAGCCTCGAAAAAGCGATCGAACCTCGAGCCTCCGTCGCGTCTCGTTCAAATCGAACCGGCAAATAAAAAGCTGTTATACGTGTCGCGCATGGAAGGAAAATTTTTTCATCCCCATTTTTCGTTCTTTATCACTCGATTGTTCGGCGAGAGGATCGGCAAGAGTTTATTTGTCACTCGTTCCGTACGCGGCTCCGACCTATTGCTGGACCGTTGTTTTCCCCTTTGTTTTATTTAGTCTGTACTCACTTCCCCAGTTTTTAGAAAGAAGAATTCCGTTTTTGTATCCTCTTCACTTCGCTGCGATATGCGAGGCGCTTAAAAAATCGCGCGAGCTTCGAGCGATACATCGATCGAACTTCCTACCAAAGGAAACCTTCGAGCAGATGTAGTTATACTGAGTAATTATAGGCATACTACAAAAGCGAAATTATTTATATTACCTAAACCATCGTCACACATATGTGCGAGACGTTGACAGTCTCGCAATTTACATGCACCATACATAAAACTCAGGTGAATTACAATTTTTTTCAGGAAAAATTTTCTGTTTTTAATATATATATATTCGAAAATAGGAACATTTAACTACAGATTGTGAAATTTTCATGAGGAAATTCGAAGCAGGAAATATTTTCCAGCCACTTTCCTGGAATACTCTTTAGGTGATCTATGTCAGAGCTGGACAACTTCTTTCACCCACTATAAACTATTACCCCTACCGTGCTTCACGTGCGAGGATACGGCCTCCTATACATACAGTGGCTGTACAAAGTATTCGTACACCTTTTAAAAACTAATAACTTTTTTATAATTGTACCAAACTACCTGAATTTTTATAATCAATTAGAAGCATTGGTTTACGAAATGATATGCAAGAAAAATTGTCCAAAAATTATAATTTACAAGGTTACATGCAGAAATAAAAAAGGCAATTTTTAAAACTTTTTTATTTGGGCCCTTAATAAAAATTTATAATAGATGTTTTGTTGATTTATGTTAGTTATACACATGCTTCAAATTTCATCGAAATCGATTAACATACATACGAGCTAGAAGCGGTTAAAAATGGGGAAAATCGAAGTTTTAGAGAAAAAGTTTTAAAAAATGCCTTTTTAACTTCCCGATTTTATAGGGAAGTTATTGTAATTACCCCGAAAATCGAAAATCGATTTTTTAGCAGATCTTCACGTTTCATGGTCATTGGAGTCATTTTAGACTATTTTTATCAAAATGTTCGTGTGTGTGTGTGTGTGTGTGTGTGCGCGCGTGTGCGTGTGCGTGTGCGTGTGCGTGTGCGTGTGCGTGTGCGTGTGCGTGTGCGTGTGTGTGTGCGTGTGCGTGTGCGTGTGCGTGTGCGTGTGCGTGTGCGTGTGCGTGCGTGCGTGCGTGCGTGCGTGTGTGTGTGTGTGTGTGTGTGTGTGTGTATGTGCGTGCGTGCGTGTGTGTGTGTGTGTGCGCGTGCGTGCGTGCGTGCGTGCGTGCGTGCGTGCGTGCGTGTGTGTGTGCGTGCGTATGGTCGTTTCTATGTAATCAAATTTTTCGTTAACGTTTTCAGAAAAAGTAACAACGCGATCAGGATAATGAATGATGCAATCGATGTGCCCGTCGTAACTTAGAGCTGATTAGATTTTGGTCCATATTGGTCAAGTAGTTTTTTAGATTTTTACTTTTTTTTTTTAAAGAGTTGATTCTACAATGCAATTTATAAGGGAGGACGAAAATTTTCCACCAAAGAACCAAACGCAATTACATAAAAAATTTTACATAAAAAATTTTTTTCTTAATTTTTTTTTTAGATTTAAAAAAAATTTTTTTTTTAAACTGATGCTAATGTTACCGCTTGGAATAATCGAAAGTTATTCCAATGCAAGAGTGAATTTATCATCTCTATTCCCAAGAATACATTTTGGGAGTATATCGATGAAAGTACAAAAAGAAACGATGTTAGCGATGTTGGCGAAGGAGTAACGAATCGGGAAGTTCTTTGTGTGACTCTTGGAGATTCACACACCAAATAAAAAACATTAATAGCAGTAGGCCCTACTAGCCATGCGTATCACTAACCCTCTCGCAAGAGCAGTCGTACCCGCGAGCTCGCGAAGCGAGCGAGCAAAAACAACCCTACTCGCGAGCGAGCGAAGCGAGCGAGCAACAATAGCCCTCTACTTTATTTTTGCATTTAACCTTGTAAATCACAATTATTTGGAAAATCTTTTTTGCATATCATTTCGTAAACCAATGCTTCTAATTGATTATAAAAAATCAGGTCATTTGGTACAATTATAAAAAAGTTATTAGTTTTTAAAAGGTGTACGATTACTTTGTACACCCACTGTATACAGTAAATCTTCTATAAACGCAGAAGCCTCGGGGAGATTCGTTTGCATTTTTCGTAGACGGACACTATATTTTTGATCTTCATAGGCCGAGCCGAACGTAGAGAAGGAGAGATAAAGGACAGCGGCCGAAGCGAGTGCGACTCTCCGCGTCTCTTTCTTTCCCATACGCTGTCCTTCCTTGCGTCCGAAATGTTCATCGTCAATTAAACCACTAAATACAGTTGAAATTATATCGTGTTTGGTCTTATTTTAATCAGAAGAATGCCACAAATATATTGGCAAATGTTCTATAAAAAAAAAGTAATAATAAAAAAGATTTTATATTGGTATTACATTGAACACGCACGAGCCTTTGACTGTGCCGACGACTGCAAAATAAAATGTACAATACACTGGGTCAGATGTAAAACGCATTAACCCCTTGCCTTACAATATCAAGTCAGACTGGTGATGAAGATTCTGAATAGAGTCTAATAAATATGTATGCTATTACTTTTCCTTTAAATCGAAACAAAATTCTATTTGGGTTTTGTTAATGTACAGCTATTGGAGAACATATAGGCGTACAATAGATATCAAGTTTCTCCTTTTTTAGGGAATTAAGAATTACAGAAAAGGTTTTAATAACACTGTCCAACAGCCAAAAATCCTTTCGATTCTCACTATGTGATTCTTATAGAGTTTTTCGCGCTGATTCCGAATCTGGCCTTAATTTTTCTCCTAGACGCATAGTTTTTGAAAAATTTGGGTTTGAAAAAAAAAATATATTTTTCGATTTTGAACAAAGATTGTGATGTTATTATAAAAGATATTGTATTGTTCTTTACATAAAAAGATTCTCTAGACTTTCCCGAATCCAGTGATGTGCCATAGTAATACATTATGATTGTTTAAACATGTTTAAAAAATCATTAAAGACGGAGAGGCACCACTTTTGCACCAATTTTTGACCATATTTTTGAAATTATCTCAAAAAAAAACGTGATAAAATAAGGGTCCAGCAGAAAATCGAACTATACCACGCGATAGTGCAGACTTTTATCTTGACAAACCCCCCTTTGAAGTTTGAAACGTCGACGTTTTTACCGAACCAGAAAGCAAAATATCTTCGCCCGACACGAGCTGCCGCCAGTGGCGCTCACCACTACAACGGGCGTTCGCCGCGGCGTATCCCGTGGAACGCCTATTCTAGCGGTAAGCGCCACTGGCGGCAGCTCGTGTCGTGCGAAGATATTTTGCTTTCTGGTTCGGTAAAAACGTCGACGTTTCAAACTTCAAAGGGGGGTTTCTCAAGATAAAAGTCTGCACTATCGCGTGGTATAGTTCGATTTTCTGCTGGACCCTTATTTTTTGAGATAAATTCAAAAGTGTCGTCAAAAATTGGTGCAAAAGTGGTATCTCTTCGTCTTTAATGATCGTTTAAACATATTTAAACAATCATAATGATTTAATATTGGATATCACTGGATTCGGGAAAGTCTAAAGACTCTTTTGCTGCAAAGATCAATTCAATATCTTTTATAATAACATCACAATATTTGTTCAAAGTTGAAAAATAGGTCATTTTTTAAAACTCAAATTTCTCAAAAACTGTGCGTCTAGGAGAAAAATTAAGGACAGATTCGAAATTAGCGCGAAAAACTCTATAAGAATCGCATCGTGAGAATCGAAAGGTAAAAAAAAAGTTTGAATTTGTTGGACAGTGTAATTGAAATCGTAAAATAAATCGTAGGGCAAGAGGTTAATAACCGATTGCGCAAAGATCAGTCTGTATATACTTATGGTATTTTCTTGCGTGGTTTCTCTTCGCCGGTTAATTACCATTGTAATTTAACCACCTGTCACGATTTATTTCCGTCGGCTGCTATCGTTGAGCTTCAACGCGACGTTCGGGTTGCAAGAAAACATCCGAGACTACTTAAAATTGAATTAAGGAGCGTTTAAAACTCTTCGTTTTTTGCGAGAATGTAAATATTCGCGGAGAAGCGTTTCCCTGGCCAGCGAAGATACGCGCCGGAAGATATGTGTGCAAGAAAAAAGTCGAGAGAGCCATGTTCCCGTGGCCGTAGCATTTCGTGGGCGGCCGGTATAAGTTAATGACTACGCTTCGAGGGGGATAATTAAGGGGTAATTAACGGTGGCTACTCGGCGATCCGTCCTCCGCTGTATGTTAAACTAGCTCGACGCGCGGTCCCACTGTCTCTACTTCATCCGAACCCAAGAGATTTTTAACTGAAATTTAAAACTGGGTTACCGGCGCAAACGAGTCTAATTCTTGGGACCCCAAAGGTCACACGATTCGTTTCTCTTCCCTTTCATAGATTCATGAATCTTTCGTTTTCGCCGAGATATAGTCGCCAGCAAGAACAGCTTGAGATTAACCATACCGCGCCGGTAAGTATGCCGACCTGACAGTGCTTTTTGAGAAGGACTTTACTGCCCTGACCTACAAGCTTCGCTGTTTCTGCAATTCACTTTGATTAATTGATTAACATCGATGAGGAGTTACAGTGAGGAGCATAACTGATTCCACACACTTTAAATCAGAATAACTTTTATATGAATGGACCAAACGACTTCAATTTCTCTGTAAGGATCGAAGAATTAATTTAATAAATGACGTCTAATAAATATGTCGAAAAAATGCATTTGGTCGGAATTGTGAAAAACAATACTAAAAATTGATTTTTACAACTTTTTTAGCTGGCCCAGTAACGAAAATTTATAAAATGTGTTTTGTAAACTGGTATAAATTATATACGCTCCGAAAATTTCATTGAAATTGGTTTACGAATTATAAACGATCAAAAGTGGTAAAAAGGCCGAAAATCTTAATTCGCAAACCAAATAACTAATTTCAATGAAATTTTTAGAGCGTATATAATTTATACCAGTTGACCAGACACATCTTTTCGATTTTCGTTATTGGCCCAGCTAAAAAAGTTGTAAAAATCAATTTTTACTATTGTTCTTCACAATTCCGTCCAAATGTATTTTTTCAACATATTTTCTAGCCTTACAGAGAAATTGAAGTCACTTGGTCCATTCATAAAAAAGTTGTTCTGATTTAAAGTGTGTGAAATCAGTTATGGTCCTTACTGTATATTATCTTACCAATTAACTGTTTTACTTTGTAAAAATAATAAGAATGTATCTATCCACACTTTTAAGCATTCATTATTTCATAATTGCCTATCGTTGAAATTGTCTCGAGAAAGGCTAATTATAGGAGTTCAAATATACGTGGTTTTATCTAAAAAAGAAAAACATTTCTTCCTATCTCAACAAATGTAGAAATTATTCAGTTTGTCTTAGGTAACTCATCCTGTATAACAAAAGATAAAAATTGCAATCTCAATAATTGTAAATTAAAAATATTAGAATCCATCATTTCGATGAGTAACGTAAACCTTGTGTTAAAATGTATAATCTTCAGTCAAAACAAAACGTTTTTAAAATGTGTTCGAGTGACTACAGCTTTTTTTGAGATTTTAGAAAAATTCGTTTACTAGTTGATGTATGTAATCTCTCTCTCAAAAACTTTCGACTCGAATCTCGAGTTTTTATCGGTGCTTTGAATAACAATTTATGTCGATTATTTACATGTCAAAAATGTAATTTCGTTTAACCATCTTAAAAGGTCGAAAATAATATACATAACAGTATTCTTAAACTCTTTTAATGTCTTTCGTATTTCAATTCCTCATTTATGTCAGAAATGTCTAGTTACTAAATCATTTGTAAAACTGCTGACACAGGCCTCACTTTCATCCGGAATCTATTTCAGGATGCTAAAGCTGCACGAAATAAAAAGATATGCAATGGAACATTGTAAAAGGGAAAGAATTACAGAGAGAACAGACGGTGTAACATAGTGTTGGATGAGGGGGTTGGAAGAGCAAAGGAACAGTATTAAAGCAAATTTATCGCTCCACTGTAATAATAGCCCTTTAAGAGTGAAAGATACGTTTAAGGCAGTTGTGGCCTGCAGATTCCCTTTCAAATACATTTGTGTGCTTTGCATGAGTGCATTGCTCATGCAGAATCTCGAATTAAGTGTTCTCAAAATCGAGCTTCCCTGATTCTGTGCGTTTAATCCCTGATAACTTGTGGGTGATTAGTACACTGGATATGCACAGTGTTCTTACACATGCAACGTTTTCAATTAATTTCTAACTTTCTGAAGCTTTTTTTGAGACTTTTACTTATTATTAGACTGCAGATTTCATGCATTTATGACAAAAATGAGTAGCTGTAATTCAAAACACGAGAAACATTAAAAGAGTTTAACAATGCCGATATACTACTTTTAACACATAAAAATCATTAATGATGAAAATCAATTTTTACTTATCTCGTATAGTTTGCAATTAATGTATAAAAATTTTATTTTGCACAAAGATTCGCAGTCTACTTATTATTTCACTTTCTGATGCTTTGATTGACAACAATAAATTTATTTAGATTTTGCTTAAATGAATAAAGAAATTTAAGCAACTATTTTCTATGACCGATGGTAGTAGATTTAGTGTTAAATAATTTCAAAAGGCATGTGCATAAAAATTTTCAGTGCCTTTAAAATTCTTTCATTTATAAACACATCTGAGAATTAAAAATCTTGAGAGAAACTGTGATCTCTGTTTGTTCAATTAACTAACTTGAATAGCACATATCTCCACGAGATTTCAATTGCAAAAATTCAAATTTTATAGATATTTAATGAGATTACACGATGCATTTAATTATGGATGATATTAATTTCTTCCTTGACTGTACATCAATCTAAAAAATGAGAGATTATTAATTGAATATAAATTTTTAAATGCAGAAGATATTTATCGGAAAATATGTACATCAAAGAACGTGCAGCAACGAAGTACACACGCATACTCGACTGTGAATCGCCGTGTTAGTATGTTCGAAGCAATTAGACATTCACTTTGGCTATGCATTCAGAAGTGCATCGAAAATGAGCAACGTAACTTTGAATAAATTCTTTGAGCACACAAATGTCCGCATACTTTCCTTTTAAATTACATTTTTTCCACCGTATCGTAAGTTTATCTATGAAAACCATATTTTTTGGTGTGCTCTGACCAGGATGTGACAGAAGAACGTATGCAATTCCACTGAATAAGCTGAAAGCGAATTTGAAATCTCTGAGAAATGTGACTTTTTAAAAGCGCACTATTACCACCTTTCATGCCTCACTGAACTTCCGTAATAAAATAATGAAAATTGGTAATATCGGAAATAATTTAAATGAATGCATCGATTATTGGAGTATGTGTAAAAAGCCCAAAAGAACAGTGCTAATGTTCCTGAAAATACTCCTTCGAACGAGAACATTTAAATTTTCTACTGTAATTTTTCTTCTTTGTTTTTTGGTAAAAAATATGAAATTAGAAGTTCATTACAAATATCCATTGTTCTATCTGAACATGGTACACTCCAACCTGACATGTTGATTGGAAAAATGCAGAGATATCAATTGAAACCTTAAGTGAAAGTATTGGAAAAGTGTCTTCCAATTTCAACAAATCAAGCATTATTTTAACATTTTGCTCCAGACTTCCACCGAGCAAATTGCGTTTTATTTATAATTTAATATCTTCACCATGAAAACGGGACACAATTAAACTGAAATATTAAATTTAATAGTATATAGAAGCAAAAAATGGCAAAATTTGATGGACCAAATAAAATAGAGAGAAACACTCTGTTCGACGTTTTTCGTTGCCATACATAAATGAGTTGTTCATATTTTCCTTCGTATAACCAATCACATGTTCAGCAGAAAAATGAATCATCTCCGCCGATAATTCAAAACATTTTCACTTGGCTACGTGTACGTGCGTGTATTTCGAACATGACACATCTTTCAATTCAAGATCAAAGTGCGCTGTTTACGACGATAAGTCGTCGGAAAGTGGAAAGACGATAGCGACCCTTAAAATTGCACGAAAATGAAGTCGTTTGTTTCGCAGTGGAACGATGAACGAATACAGGAAAGAGAAATTCGAGAGCCGGCATTTCTCACCCGCTGAACGAGCCGACATTTCTAGAAGCTATTCCTTTGTAATCTATACCGGTCGCCTTAAAAAGAAGATGGAAAGAACGAGAAGAATCCATCCGAAGATACATCTTTCTTTTTCACCGTTATATTCGCGAGAAAGATGAAATGATAGGTTCGTTTGTGTTACGCGAACGGTGAAACCGATTTATTTCGTATCTGGTGACAGCAAATAAATTTAAACGTTTTTATTTGTTTCATTACCCGACTTTACCAACAAAAACTCGAACATGTTTCACCGCTCCGCCCTTTTTCGGACGAACCCCAATTTTTAATTTGCAGTTATTTGAAAGCTTGTTTAAGTCAATCACAGATCATTTCACTGTGGATTTTTATGCAAAATATTGCCAATTGCACAAACCTGTCTTTCTGAAATATCCTTCTTTCAGTCATTTTAAATATTTTTATTATTTTGTAAATGATTTACTTATTTTTATTTTATAATATTTTTATAACATTTATATGCATACAAATAAATTGTAGTCTAGTGATCATTTATTAAATTCGTTATTAGGATATGTTAATTAAACGTATTAATATTTTCTGCAATATCTAATCTGCATTGTTTAACATTTTTAAAAGACTTCTTATCAACTGCTGACATGAATTGCATGAAAGTAATTCATCAGAATATAATCTAAATTTAATCTGAAGAAATGTTTGCAGAGAATATGTTTTTAATTATAAATTGTTATTCGTGCGGTTCTCCATTAGGCGCGACAAAAATGTATTCTGCATAAATAATAAATATGTTCAGCAATAGAGTAGTATAAATTCTCGAGTGCAGACATATACTAGTCCCATACGGGAGCCATTCATTATTCCGCTTTATGAATTTTAATGGCATTGGTGTGGGAAGAAATGAAATTAGAAAACAATTGAAATTAAATTGAAACATATTCTGACAGAAACTATTGCGACAATAAAATATTCATATATGAACAACGTAAGATTCAATTAATCCTTATGCCAATAAACAAAATTCTCTACAACGTTCAATAACATCCTATAATTGTAGAATATTTTTGTGTGTCAAATGTAAACCAATTATCTAAGAGAATATAAATCTATGGAAATTGTAATGTTAGTTAACAACATTAAAAATATTTTAAAACGAATTAAATCATCCTATCATTTTAGAATACATGTGTGTGTCAAATGTAAGCCAATTTATAATTATACAAGAGAATATGAATCTATGGCAATTTTAATGTTTGTTAATACCATTAAAAATTCTTTAAAACAAATTAAAAGTGTCTTCAGGATTTTTACAATAATTTTGTATATTTCCAAGCTCATGCTACACATTCAATTACAACATGTGTTAAGTTTATCGTTTTGTACAATTGGAAAAAAATAATTACACTGATAAGACAATAGTAGCAACACAGTAGGTCTGATTAATGACATACAATCTTTAAATAAATATAAGATTTGTTCCATTGGAAATAAGTTGAAATTATTTGACTATCAACTACCTTTTTGAATAATTACATTTTGCTAATGGTTGGAAGATTGATGTGACGTAAAACTTTCATGTAAAACAATGTTGTTTAAGATTTGCTTGAAAATATCAAAGTTGTCTAAGAAAATTTATAATACCTCGTATTTAAATTTGTGAATTAATAGCTGACACTTTTTTGCAACGATAGAAAGTTCCAAGTGGTGTAATAATTCATATTAATGCACCCATTATAAGTAATTAAAACGATTTAAAGTTATCATGAGATATGGCCATGTACGGGCAACGTATTTCGTCGTGCTGACCGATTAACGGGTTAATACTTTACGACAAAATTCTGCTACCACGGAAAGTTTCAGAAACAAGTTGCAAGTTCTTTATTAACAACTGTTGTTCGAAGTTGAGTTCACGTGAATAGTGGTTTCGCCTTAGCTCGCGGGGAACCGTGCGGATTTAAGTTTTTAATCGATCTGCGGAATTGTACTGATTCTGAGAAAGAAGTTCTAACATTTCAAGTCAGAAAAATCAAAATTTGACACGCGCTTCAGGTAGCCAAAATGCAGACTTCATTTTCAAGAACTTAAAAAATGATGAAAAAGCAGATCTGATTAAAAAAGCACATCGAAAACTTAAAGGGAATGTAATTTTCATTGCTTTTAGGACGAAAAAAGTTTTCATTGAAGGCACAAATGAAAAAATGGAAAAATGAGTGATGCAGAGAATGCAGTAACTAAAAAAGATTTAATAATGGCCAATACGATTAAAATTAATTTCTGATATAGAATTGTAAATTTCTGGACCTATTTAAATAAAAATTACAAGACTGGACTGCTTATTTAACTTAAAATCTTTACTATAATATGTAATATAAATATATATTAGCATTTATGACTTAAATAATTAGATGAAATAGAAAACAGTAAAAGCATTAGATGAATTTAAGAATATTATGTTATTCTGCACACTTTATGAAAATGATTACCAGATGAAATCAATTTTTATTTAACTCTTTCTTATTTCCTGCAATTAATAGAGAAAATATTTATTTTGCAATCTCTAGTGATCATCAATACATTAGGTATGCACCGCCTAATGTCAGCAACTGTCTGTTTACAAAACCAGAATACCTAGAATTGCTTTCAGCATTTTCGGAAAACCTTTTACACTTTCCACTGAATATCTTTCGCGAAGTGAATTACTGGTACACTCGAAACCATCTAAAGTCATATTGAGCTAAAGAGCAACATTCAAAGAGTCTCAGAGCGTCTTACAAGCCCGTTGTAATGGCGACTCCTGAAGGTGGAAGTTCTTAGAATTATTGAAAGCCTCGAAAGCCTCAAGCATCTCGAATGTCTTGAAATTGTAATAACGCTTGATTATTTGTCTCGACTTCTGTCAGAGTTTTCCATCGAAAAACATCTCGCTTCTTAACCGCGTTTTCAATTTAACATGAGCGAGAAACTTTATCTTTTTGTACACGTTAATTTAATATATTATTCTATCAAGCATATTAATTATCACTGTATCTTGTTAACACAAAACGTAATTATCGGAGAAGGCTAAGGCAAAGAGGAAAATAAAAGGTAAAAAAGGAAATACCTCATGGTAATGAACATTTTTCAAACACAGAACAGCACTGTAGAATTTAAATAAAATGATTGAATCTTCATCAATGCTACATGTGTATGAATATCGTAAAATAAATATTAATTTTTATATAAACATATGATTGCCCGAATATTCATTTAACCATTTTGGAGAAATGGTTGTTTATAGAAGAGATTAAATTTAATTAAACCTTCGTTTCGGTTCGTTTATTACACGTAGTATAACAGAAATGGAAAAAGTTTAGCGATACATTTCACTAGATTTATGAATAATGGAATTTTCAGGCATTGCTTCGTCGTGCAGACTTTTACAATTAGTTAGCTTCCAAATTGAAATTCTCTGGTTTTTTTCAGGAACGACTCGAGAACTGCCACTCAGAGGTCTCCCCTTTCCGTCGCGCAAGTTCTTCGAAATTGTGTTGTCGTTTCGTATGATAATGTTCAAAACAAGCCAGGAAGTTTTGAACGGATTCGTTACTTTAACGAACTAAGTCACGAAAAAATGTTTATACAGGGTGTAACCAATGCAACAACCCGAGGGCTAGTTAGCCGTGTGAATGGTTAAGTTAAATTTTTGTGGCACAAGCCTTACTTTTTAAAATAATCAATTCTAGAAATGTTTGAAATCAATGCACTCGCATTAAACATTTAAATTAAATTACATATTTTAAGTAAATATCATTGGAGACATTTTATAATATTAATTTATTAAATCTAAAAGTTGTGATTCTCCACAAAGAAATTAAGATTGTATTCTTTATTACAACAAATAACGTGCTGAAAATATATGAAGACCTAATTAATGACCCAATAGTATTACGTGTAAAATTGTGTTTGATTATGAACATTATAAAAATTTTTGTATTCGTGTGAAAACGATATGTCTTCCCTTAAATGACAGAAATTTCATAGTTTATTTATCTGCTGTGGTAAGTATATAATTGTTACGCAAAAATTAGGTTAATGCACGTAGGAAAATAATATAATATTAATATATCGAATGCTGTGTACCGAGCATCATTATTAATTTATTATGTAGAGTACATCTATGCCACACAGATATGGCGTTCAATAAACCTAATTGAAAACAGGACAGATTATATATTAATTTTAACGGTAATCGTTGTAAGCTTCATCCACAATTCAACTTTACCACAATTCAATTTTACTACAATTCAAATTTACCACAGTTCAATTTTACCGCAATTCAATGTTCAATTCCAATGTAACTCGTTATTTTCACGTCAAATTGTTCGTCGAATAATTATTGTTTAAATGCATTTAATCATTAGACTGCGAATCTGTACATAATCATTAAGGGGGCATTCTCCAGTGAATTTCCTTTTATTGTGATGGTACGTTTAACTTTATAGTCGTTTTCGTTAATGTTGAAATACTGGAGAAATATACTGAGTTTCAAAATTCGGCTGATGCGTCTGATGTACTATATCACGCGAACACGGCGGATTTTCAAACTCATTTTTTTCAAAAAAAAGGCGTCCAATGAACGAAGAAGGTTATTCCATCTTTTCGACTTGTTCTTTTATGCAAGTTATTTAAACAATATTATTAACTTTGATTGTTCGATTAAATCGAGCAGATTAGATATCCCTTTGTATTCCAGACTATTATATCCATTCAAGCATTAAATTTTGGGACGACATTTTCAAGGTGCCACAATTTTGAAATATATAAATAAAATCTATTCTCACTGTTTCAAATGTACACGCCCCATAAAACAGGGGTAAACGTTCCCAACTAACAGATTTTGTTCGAAATCTCGGTGGATTCAGGCACAAAATTTTGAAAAATAAGTTCGCTGAATTCGAAGCATAAAATTTTTACCACCCCAAGCGAAAACATCCCCTTAAAAGCAAGAACGACCGTGTACACCTATCAACTTTAATTTCAAACATCAGCATCACTTCAACCCAAGTATGAAATGTTAGAAAGAAATGTTCAAGAAGCCACAAATTAAAAATACGCAATAAAAATAGCTAGTTTCATTCCCTCCGCACGAGAGCACCCGCAAAGCCAAGAATCAACGTTCACACCTAAGAGATCTCCTCAGAAACCTTGGTCTGAAGTCAGACTGGCGGCTATCAAACGGAAAGGGGGTTAATAAGAGCCAGTGTACATCCTCGCCACAGTGCGTCCGTTGAGCTGGGTGTACAGGGAGTAAGTTGGTTGGCGAAATCAGATCATTGACGGATTCCTCCGGTTCCAATCAGAGGCTGGCGCTGCGCGGAGGCCGGGCAGAGGAGACTGGTAGAGAGCGGGTAAAAGAAGAACGACACGATTGTTGGAACGATAAACGAAAGTAAGAAAGTACGAAAGAAAGGAAGGAAGACGGAGGAAATGAAGTTGACGGAAATACACTGGCGCTCAAAAATTTCGCTGACTGTTACCATCTATCCGGGAGTGAAGATGAGAACAACCACGGTGTTGTCCAATCCAAAATCCGGTTGATATTCGACTGACCCTGGTACTTTTGAGCGGCAGTGTAGGCGCAGAAACGAACGAACGGGCGATTACAGGAGAGACAGAGAGCTTGGGGGGAGGGAGAGGGAGAGTGAGCGAGAACCGTACCGGACGGCCACGAGAGACACACGGGGAGAGAGCCTCGTAGCCGCGGCAGAGATCGGAGGATCTCCAGGAGTGGAGGCCACGAGCTTCTGCGACTTTTCCTCCGGCAGCGGTTGGAGCTTGCGCGAGAGGGTGGCCGTAGGCTCGAGGGGTTGCGCGAGGAAAGCGTGTGCTCCGGCTGGCTGGATGGAAAGAGAAGGCTGGAAAGAGGATCGCGACTGCGGAAAGCCCGAGGAAGAGCGAGAGGGTCGTTGGTGGAAGGTTTCGGGGGAGGGGGGTGGTCGGGTTGCCATGGCAGCTACCCCGGCCGGGTAGCAGACCCCAGTCTTGCCGCGGCGGTCGCCGAGTGCGCAACGGCTCCGATCCGAAGTCTCGAACCTCTCGCCTACACAGTTCGACGGTTGTGATATATGCCCGTATAGTTGGTACACGGTGGGTTCCGATTCAGTTGGTGATTAGTCCGGTGATTAACGGACCGTGGGGGCCAGTGCAACGACGCGCCAAGTGAACTCGATGCCCGGAGTTAGAGAGGCGGCCGAAGCTCCGCCAGCAGAATGTAATTTCCTTATACCGTTTTGTTTTCTATGGTGATAGCAGCACACAGTGTGAGATCGCACCACGCGTGTACCACCGAGCTGCGCCAGGTGTCCTCGAGATCCAGTAGATCCGAGTAACCGGGGGCCTTTCTCGATCCTTATAAACCCCTACTCGATTGGTCGCGGAGCGCGGTTTCGACGCTCTCTCTCTTTCTCTCTCTCTCTCCTCGACCACCCACACGCAAACACCTCTACCGGGTGTTTCGATCTTCACCCGCGGCTCACGTTGTTGTTCGTTGTGCCAGTGCATGGACCAGCGAACCGCCTCTCTCGCTCCCCCAACTCCCGACCCCCGAGTACGGAAGTTAGCGAGAAGATTACGGCCAGGATCGTAAAGTGATGTGACGCGGAGCTGCCGCGAGGTGTCTTCAGAACTTAGAGAAGAAGAGACCAGTCGCTGGGGACTTCCACTTCGTGTCTCGAAATTTTCGGAGTCAGCCTCCGCGCAGATGGCTCGTAGATATTCTCATCGACTTCTCCTTTTGCTGTGCATAGTTTTCCTTGTGATCAATAGCTCCCTAGCTGTACCGAGCTGATGGAATTACTCGATTAGAGTCTTTCCTTTCGCTCCTCACTTGACACGCATTTTCACACGTGATCCTTTTGAGATATCGGTTCGTCCTGTAGTTCTTTTTTAAGGAGTCCGGGAGTTAGGAAGAAGAAGAATTGTTACGTACTAGCAAGGCGCTTTTGTTGGGGGGGTTATTCAACGATCTATGTCGTGATAGGGGTTGTTTAGATTGAGTACGAACGCAACAACAACACGGAGGAAACGAACGCTTCCGCTGGTCGGTTTTTGTTGGTATTCGTGAAACGCGATATCGCGTTTTGCGTGACTGCTCCGTGAAACGGACGCGCCGCGAAGAATCGACGAGATTCAGTTGACCTGAAACACTATAACGATGGAGACAGCCGCCAGGATATCGTTTCTTGCAACTGCCGCCACAAATAATGCGAGGAGTCGCCTCCATTGTCCCGGGGGGATTAAATTTATACCTTTTCTCTAATTTAATGGCGCGCCTCGCGTTTCGGATTCTCGCGCAATCATTATTTTGAATAAATGAAAGTCATTGGTATCGGCTAGGAGAATCGTACGAGTAAGAAAACGTGCGAACTAAAAGAGGAAACTCGTGTTTAATTCGTAATAGGAAAATTTGATAATGTGGGATAATCAAACGTTCTTGGAATATTTATTTAACGAGACAAAGAATCTCTGAACCCTACACGAACGATTCTTGGTCTCTTGGATTCTTAATTTAGACATTCGTGTCTAATTCATAATAATAATGATCTAACCTCGTGCAATCTATTTCGAAATTTTATCCTCGAGGAATTTCGTCCCTGAAGGTTTAACAAAATTAGCAGCTTACTATACTGCTCCCCTTCTTATCGTTACTCACAGTTCACTGTCTCCAATGTCGCGTAGACCTTGTGCAAGAAGGTTCTCCCGGAAAAACTGCAAACTCCGAGTAATTAAGGAAGTATTATCGAAGAGTGCAAGAAGTGATTCAGCGACGATGTCGCCCAAAGTTCTCCGCGCTGATGTAAACGTTAAAAAAATCTTCTTGGGAGCTTTCTTTCTTGAAAACGGAAAAAGCTTCTACGAGGTTTGCAGCACCGTGTACGATTGAAATTTGACCAAACGGGCAAAGTGCAAGAAGCGATTCAGCAATTATGTAAACGTTAAAAAATCGTCCTGGAAGCTTTCTTTTTTGAAAACGGAAAAAGCTTCCACGAGGTCTCCAGCAATTATGCAAACGTTAAAACATCTTCCTGAAAGCTTTCTTTATAGAAAATTGTAAAAGCCCGAGCAAGTAAGCAGGCGAAGTGCAAAAAGTGATTCAGCGTCGAAGTCGCGGTTCGAAAATCTTGGAAGTGGGGTTGTTCGTTAAAAATTTGAATCGAGAGAGTAGCTTTGTGCACTCGCGTTGAAGCACTGTGTACGATTGAAATTTGATCAAACAAACGAGGCATCTACTTGGCGGTGTTCTCGAAACACGCAACAGCAACGCTGTCGAACAAAGAACGCTGTGGATCGGCACTTTCTCGGCCATTAAACTGCAGGTGAAACATCAAAACGTGTCAAACGAGTGTATCGGTGCATTTTCCCGCAATCGGCACAGCATTCAAACGTCCGACGCGCAAATAAACCGACCGCTTTCCCTTTCGACAACAATTTCGAATGGCTCCGGCGGCGGCGGCGGCGGCTGCAGCCTAATATCGGTTTTGCTAAATCACACCGGCTATCTCGGCTCCTCGCAGTGGCACAACCGCGGACAATTTTCACGTTGCCAGAACGGTCGACGGTTCTCTGTTAACAAGTTTACTTCGTTTACGTGTTCGCGCGGGCGCGAAAATCGACGGAGAGGACCTTCGACGCTCGAGACCAACGCTCCGCACAATCCAGTTGCCAAAGGTTTCTTCTGTCGCCGGAAGATAAGCGGAGGAATGTAATTTTGGAAATTGAAGCAGACTATCTCGGGCTTCCTCGTGCCCGGAAGACTTGTCCCGCCGTCCCGCGGTGCCGTTTTTAATCATTTTTCGCCAACTGGGTAGACAACGTCTCGCGTATTCTTGATTTCAGAATGATTTACGCTTGGTCACGTAAATGTGTATGCTTCTTGAACGTTTCGTGAAGACGTGGCTTAGAAATCTTGTCGTCCAGACAGGATTTTAGTCAATCGTGACTCTATTTTGATATTGGAATATTTCTCTGCTTTGATTTTGTATGATCATACTGTTCCGGGCCACTTAAATTCTTCCCACGTGATTTTGGAAGATATGACTTGATGATTTAGTTTGCCAGTAAGGATTTTGTTTTTGTTTTACCCCTAGGTAATGATTGCGACTCCAATTAGAAACGTGAATATAATTGAACGCTTTTTATTTAGCAAGAAAAATATTTTATCTTTTAAAGAAACAGAATAAGTTCTATTTGCTATTGAATTTATTCATTCAGGATTAGACGAGATCGAGTTAAATGAAGTTTAGTAAACGAATTAACATAAGGTATATTGTTTTCATACGACCACGTGCACATGAATCCCACACTCCTTTTTATTCGCTCAACAGACATGCCCCTTTTGCAAGAGGTTAAGTTTCTTCTAGATTTCGTGAAGATAATTTTGTTACCTATTAATTAGAAATTAATGACACGAAAATCAAAGCTAATAATATAAACTATATTACGTTTTGCAATACCGATATCTCTTCCTGGCCAAGCCAATATGGCGCGCGGGGATCAGACTTCTTCAGAAATAAATACTAAACTTGATAGAAAATCACCGGGATTTATTCCAGTTAGTTTTTCCATTTGTTTAATTTACAATGACTACAGCAATTTAATTACAACATACGAAAATATATTTAATTTAAAAGGAACTTTCATGGGAAGCCGTGTCGTTTTGTGAACAGTGTCATGTTTCCCCTAGGAATAAAACTCGTTCAACTTGGTGAGCATGCAGTCTTCCAGAAACATTTCACGTGTGTCCCCCATGTGGGTTAGACGTGTGTCATTCCTTTAATTTTTGTGGAAAGCACCAAGGTAGATGCAATCTAATATAATTGGATCAATAAAAGAACGATAATCGCAGCGACAAATTTTATAAACATTGATATACTGGCTGTTAAACTAGACAAAGCTGATTCTTGAAGCCACATATACAGGGTGTCCCACTTATGTTGAGATTGTAAAAATCTATATAATCAATATATAAAAAAATCATGTCCTTTAGTGTTTCGACTGGGGAGTCAGATGGCACGACTAGTTTTTTAATGCGTGGGCGTTTTGAAGGTTATTTCAAGGTCATTTTGTCTTTTATTTGTCAAAAGCCCATAGTTTTTATTTCGGAATCACATTCTACGTAAAAAGATGCACAACTGTATATTTTTACAGAATAGTATTTGTGGTTACAGCTATATTTAATTCACGAACATTATTTGCACGACGTTCAACGCGTTAAGTGATCTCTGTAAAGTCAATTTCATGATTTTTTATTTTTTTCCCAGATAAGGAAATGTGAAAAATATCGTTGCTTCACTTTTTTAACACTAGATTTACCAGACCAGTCATTTTGACTGGTTCCAGATTTTTTCTTTTAGAAATATTGATATTATAAATATATTTTTCTGAGAAATCTTTTTAGTGAACTTCTTTACTAAAGCACATATTTAAACAAAATTCGAACGAGATCTAAATAAATGCAATTTTGTCATTAATATAAGGCAATGTATGCCAATTGCGTTTAGTGCTCGGTAGATCTAGTGTTAACATTGTAGTATTTACAAGGAAAGCCAAAAACATTTCGAAACTCTGCACACCAGTAGAGTAAGTTGTGCCTAATACAACTCAATATTTATCGTGCTTTTTCTCGCATTAAAAGGGCGAAAACAACACATGATATTTTTAAAAAGTTCAAACGAAAGTTGCATAGTATTATTGTTTCTACGAAACTGTGTAAAAAATTATTTTGTTAAACCAATTAATGATGACCAATTTTCCTGTATTTTACAGTAAAATCCCTTCTAAATTATTTATGAGATATATTATTGATTAGTAGACAACGGATCTTCATACATTTATAGGAAAATTGAGCAGATGAAATTGAAAATTGTTGAAAAATTTAAAAAACTGAAGGTGTCAATTAAAATCATTAAGGGAAGAAACAACATTCGATTAGTTTCAATTTCTTGCAATCGATGCAGAAAATTTTTATTTTGCATAAAGATCCGCAGTTTAGTGTTGATTTCTGGTCGAATTAGATCGCGTGAAATTCCGATGACCGAGAACAGTGTCGGTTGAACTTGAAACTCTCGCATAACTCTTGCCCGATAGCGTGTTTCCCGGTGAAAATTGTGCAGACAGTTGAAAAAGTGGAAGTCGTTTGAGGATAGATGACAAAAATATCGCCGGGGCTTCGATACCCAGGTGGTGCATTTTTATCAACGGCGTGTTCCCGACGTCTGCTGCTGTTTACTGTCTTTTTAGCGTGTCTGATCGATACAGTGGTATGACTATGCGGTGATATTAGTACTTAGTTCGGGGGAAACTCTAGTGGATTAATTCCGCGGCAGCCTGCTAGATTGCGAGCGTAATCACATCCGGCAAAACAACGGTACACCGCATGCCGGAAATATGACCTCGCAAAAATTGCACGAGCCCCGAGTATCAAAGTACTGCCTCCTCGCTTATATTTTGCCGATTTGTGCCCGACTGAATTCCACTTCTTCCACTCGCGCGGAACAACTTTCTCAAACAGAAACGCTTTCGAGAGCCGGGGGATTTCGGAAACGCCTGTCAGCAGTTTCGCGATTTCAGAGTTCCGGACGTTTTATGAAGGAAGTACGTTTGCGTATCATGACAGTGAAAGGGTGTTAAACGTGATAGATCCTTATCCCGTGGAAAAAAAATATATTGTACTTCTCGCCCATTGCATTATAAAATCGGAATTAATGTTTCAAAACCCGACTGATACAGATATCATCAGCGGTGAAAGTTAATCCGTGGCTCTCGCAATTACTTATAACTTTATTTTAAATCGAAATTGTTCAAAAACTTCAGAGATTGGGTAGCTACTTGAGATTGACAGAATTTCATATTTGAACTACAGTGTTTATTTATTGGCTGGAAGGTTCAAAATGACAAGAACCAGTTTTAAGCTTGTAAACAAGGTAATTTGTAATAACTCAGTCTCAAAAGTTAATAGGCAATTAAAATTTCTCGAAGCATTCACACTAGACACTGAAACATTTATGAAGTAATCTAAAGTTGCTGGCGCGAAAACTGAACTTTAATATTTTCATGGGAACGTGCTGTATATTGCGATTTTTCTCGTCGCTCTTGTTTTTTCTAGGTAAGATACTCATAAAAGCTTCGGATCTGTTTGGTTAATGTTTGATTATACTTGGAAGTACCGCTTGCATTTCTCAAAGTGCTAATAAAGGGTTCCGACCTATCTTGCCTTGATTTAAGCGAACTTGAAACTTTTCTGTTTCGAAGTACTCATAAAATGTTTGGAGCTATCCACGCAGATCCAAATCTACTCAGAATGTACTTTATCCTATCCCTGAATACATAAAAATGGTCGAAGGGCAACTCAATCTATGGGATGGTACACTTCAACGAGAACCCTCGAATATCGGCATAATATTATAGAATGTTAGATTATAGAATATTAGAAATATTTCTCTTGAATTGATCGTACAATTTTTTATTTGATCTGTCGTTCAAAAAGATCAACAATTAAAATTAGTTATAATGCTCAGTGAAATATGACGCTTAGAAGTTATACTTTTATATCTCACACTTAAGAAGGTGTGTACTTTCACAATATACCGATATTTAAATCATCTCCTAAATTAACAGCTTTTTAGTATAAATAAATTAACACGTTTTTATTGAGAATGACAAGCGTCATAAAATATCCATGCCATTTTCATGGCAAATAAGTTCCAATGTTTGCAAAACACCCGTGCTATTTTATGGCTACCTGCTAACGTGTCTGTTCATGACATACCGTATCTACTTCCTGCATATATCAGTGTGGCGTGCGGGACGAATCTTAATATTCGATTTCCTCGAAAATAAAACCTCGGATGACAATATTCTATTCCACATTTTCGACTTATCTATTCATGAACGGTTTATCCCCTGCTTTGTCACACATACAAGGACATGCTGTATATTAATATCTCATATATCATTAACTATTTTACTTCTGCATTTGGAAATTTTAATTGAAAGAATTTGCCAGCTTCAGACTAACTTTGCCTTCATTCACAATCTTCTGTAAGTTGTTATCCTCACCGTGAATACAAGGACATGCTTTATATTAATGTATCATATATCATTAACTATTTTACTTCTGCATTTGGAAATTTTAATTGAAAGAATTTGTCAGCGTCAGACTAACTTTGCCTCCATTGACAATCTTCTGTAAGTTGTTATCCTCACCACGCATACAAGGACATGCTATATATTAATGTATCATATATCATTAACTATTTTACTTCTGCATTTGGAAATTTTAATTGAAAGAATTTGCCAGCTTCAGACTAACTTTGCCTTCATTCACAATCTTCTGTAAGTTGTTATCCTCACCGTGAATACAAGGACATGCTTTATATTAATGTATCATATATCATTAACTATTTTACTTCTGCATTTGGAAATTTTAATTGAAAGAATTTGTCAGCGTCAGACTAACTTTGCCTCCATTGACAATCTTTTGTAAGTTGTTAACCTCACCACGCATACAAGGACATGCTTTATATTAATGTATCATATATCATTAACTATTTTACTTCTGCATTTGGAAATATTAATTGAAAGAATTTGTCAGCGTCAGACTAACTTTGCCTCCATTCACAATCTTCTGTAAGTTGTTATCCTCACCACGCATACAAGGACATGCTATATATTAATGTATCATATATCATTAACTATTTTACTTCTGCATTTGGAAATATTAATTGAAAGAATTTGCCAGCGTCAGACTAACTTTGCCTCCATTCACAATCTTCTGTAAGTTGTTATCCTCACCGCGAATACAAGGACATGCTATATATTAATGTATCATATATCATTAACTATTTTACTTCTGCATTTGGAAATTTTAATTGAA
Source organism: Lasioglossum pauxillum (assembly GCA_933228785.1). Classification (NCBI taxonomy): domain Eukaryota; kingdom Metazoa; phylum Arthropoda; class Insecta; order Hymenoptera; family Halictidae; genus Lasioglossum; species Lasioglossum pauxillum. Next base: position 12,968,669 of record OW121705.1, read on the forward strand.
AGAATTTGTCAGCGTCAGACTAACTTTGCCTCCATTGACAATCTTTTGTAAGTTGTTAACCTCACCACGCATGCAAGGACATGCTTTATATTAATGTGTCATATATCATTAACTATTTTACTTCTGCATTTGGAAATATTAATTGAAAGAATTTGTCAGCGTCAGACTAACTTTGCCTCCATTCACAATCTTCTGTAAGTTGTTATCCTCACCACGCATACAAGGACATGCTATATATTAATGTATCATATATCATTAACTATTTTACTTCTGCATTTGGAAATATTAATTGAAAGAATTTGCCAGCGTCAGATTAACTTTGCCTCCATTCACAATCTTCTGTAAGTTAATGTATCATATATCATTAACTATTTTACTTCTGCATTTGGAAATGTTAATTGAAAGAATTTGCCAGCGTCAGACTAACTTTGCCTCTATTGACAATCTTCTGAATAACTCGGCTGCTATTGGTGTTAGGAAGAAATGCATCAGATGGAACTTGCTGGGTTTCGAGGGGGCATTAATCTGATGTTAGTTTTTTTGTAGATGGACGCGTAAAGGACATATGAAGATCAACTTCATTTTTTTTAATGGAATAAGGTATTTTTTAATACATCAATCCTTACAGCTGGACATTCGTTATAAAAAAGTACTAACCTATGTATGTCGAAAAGTTAATAGTTCAGGAGATATTTCAATTTAAATAACCCTAAAATATCATTACTGTCGTACTAAGACGTCAGCGTTTACTTACTAGTGTAACGTCTTAGTATGACAATAATGGTATTTTAGAGTTATTTAAATTGAAATATCTCCTGAACTACTAATTTTTCGACATACATAGATTAGTACTTTTTTATAATGAATGTCCTGCTGCATCGATTGATGTATTAAAAAATAATTCATTCCATTTAAAAAAATGAAGTTGACCGTCCACCTACAAAATAGCTACTAACATCAGATTAATGCCCCCTCGAAACCCAGCAAGTTCCATCTGATGCATTTCTTCCTAACACCAATAGCAGCCGAGTTATTCCGGTGGCCTGTTTCTGGCTCCTCACCCCTATATACTATTTTTTACTGCTCCATTTGGAAATCTTAATTGAAAGAATTTGCCAGCGTCAGACTAACTTTGTTCTCATTCACAATCTTCTATAAATAACAATATATTTTATATGAATTATAACCTCACCATTCTTAACCGCAGATAATGATAATAATAAAAAGGATCATCGTTGTTAAAAATGATTAATTAAGTATGTAGCTCACTTACTAGTACACGCACCCGGTATCTCGTTTCTCGATACAAAAAAGTACTTATAAACTTCATTCACGTCGCTATGCATACTCTTCCTTTGCTTCTAATTCTCCAGGCTGGTATGGACACCGCGCAATAAAATTACCCTTTCGCAAGCGCTATTAAGCGAATTCTTTTGTCGGTCAATTATCCTTCATAACGAAGATTCTACCGTATTCCAATCAACCCACACCCGTCGTCCCAACAGGACGATCGTTCCCACGGTTTTTGCAACCAGTTGCTTCGCCTGTCGCGACGTCTTTTTTCCTCGCTCTCGGATCTGGTCGCGGCTGTTTCTTAAGAATGGCTATGGAAATGCCGTGGCTCGTCCTGCTGACGGATTTGATCTCATCCTCGTGGAGACGACCGGGAATATACGTTTCTATCAGACGTTCAATAGCCGCGAGCCGATCGTAATTCTTTCTCTCGAGGTTAGACGGTTTTTGCTCCTAACGGAGATTTCCTTTCGATGATCAGCTCCGGGGCTTGATACCGGGGATATCGACCACCGAATACGTCAGGGAACTCCGTCGGTGTAGCCTCGTGCAGACCTCGTCGTCGACGTCGTCTTCTACCGGTTTCGTACGTTCCACGTGAAATCGATGGATTGACTGGCAATGGTTCAATCCTGTCGTAAATGATACCGCGCGCCCTCGCTACCGGCAGTTCCGTGGTATCTGGATAAATAGACAGTTTCCGTGACGCGACGACGACAACGGGAACAAACATCGTTTCGCCCAGCAAACGCCATGCTGGGAATAATTTCGGTTTACGAGTACCCGTTTAATAGAACCAACCAGATAAAGGGTTCCGAGTCGAAGGAACGATTAGCAATCTACCGGTGACCGTGTCATCCTAACGACCGATAGAATGGGTGATGAGAAGATTGCGCTTCCCAGTCGCAAAAATATCTGACACCAATTTTTCATCTCGGTGACCATTTCTATAGATTTTCACGTGTTGAACGCGAATCGGAAAAATGAGCGTCGCTCAATTTTTCAGGAATTTATTAGCAGACAGCGGATCAATTGGAACAAACTAGAGAGAAATAGAAATTTGATTTTTGAAAGAAAATTTCCGTCCAAGGATAACTCCATTGTATATGATTTCTTTTATTTGATGGATATGAAAATGATATAATACTTCATACAATACGTAGAGGCGTAGTGATTGCTGATAGAGCTGGTAAAACATATTTAAAATTAATTTATTCTCAGGGCTACGAGTCAAGCACATACCTACAGTTGTCAAGTTTTCAGATTTAAGAATCTGTTCTGCTAAAACTATGAAAACTATAAGTATGGTTCTTGTGCACATGTTGGGTGTATGTTTTTATAACTTCGGTAACGGTTAGACGTGTTTAAATAGTGTTTAAAGAGAAGGAAACGCCTTTAACGAGCAAATTTTTCTCGGACATTCTGTTTATTTTGAAAATTAAAGGTCCGAGGTAAAATGTAATTACACCTTGGGATACAGCAGACCTTCTTTCCCAGGGAAATCGTTAAAATGGAACGCAGCTTTAGTTTTGAATTGAATAAAAGTTGAAAAGATAATTAAACTTAAGTTAGCAATCGTTTTGTAGTTTTATTTATCAATGTGCCAATATCTGTGAAATTTGGGAATTTGTCCTTAATCATATCCTAATAGAAAAAGGACATCAATATTCAGTGTACGTTTATAGTTACTTTACATCAATATTGGTAGCATGAAACAGTTAACCCTTTGCAATCGGAGCTATTTTAACTCGCAAATTAAATATGTCTTCCGACCTAAAATAATTCCATTGTATATGTTTTTTTTTTCATTTGACGAATATAAAATTGATATAAAACCTCATACAATACTTAAATGTGTAGTAATTGATTAGATACAAACGTATTTAATAATTCAACGATATTGTGAATAATGATATAGAAATTTTTAGTGGTGACTCTGAGGGTTAACACTTTCGAGATGGTATTTTGAATGGCTTCGAGGAAAATAGCTGGTATTTGTCCCACCCTATGTAGTATCCGCTCCAAATCGGTTCGACTCGTACCCTAATTGTGCACACATCAAACCTAGAGAAATCAGGAGAACGGAATGGCGATAAAGATATGCCTGGCCAATAGGCGAACCTAGAGATCACGGGTTCGAGTCCCTGGTCCTTCTTCCTACGGTCCCTACATTATTACTGCCTTCATAAAAAACGCGTCTCCCTCTGCTGTTGACGTGGCACTCGCACGAAGAGAGCAAAAGATACCAGGGACGACAAAATACAATAGAATCGGTTCAACGAACTTCTAAAGGCTCCCTGAATGAATCTCCTCGCACATTTTTCATAGGTGCTCGCCTTCAATAAGAAAGTTCGAGAAATAGCGAACACACTGGGTGCTCGAAAAGTTTCGAACCAAATAGAATTCTATTTTTACATAGATCTCGACACTTCGTTAGACAAACATAAATAACATTCTAGCAGGTAAACACCGGGAATGTGACGACTGTTACACAATTTCATATAAATGCAAGACTTCTATGCTTCCACAAACTTCTTACATGTTTGTATCGGCTACTACGTCAGCCGGAAAAGTTAGCGTGAACCTTAGGCAACTGTCTATATTTGACTTCTAAATATTGACTCACGAAATCGATGTTAAAGTTTCTTTGCCTCACATCTACAGGCTTCGTGGAATATTTTGACACCAATACCACTGTAGTTTTTAGCAAAGCTGCGTATTTAAATAGTTTATTCAATTTTGTGATTGCACATTTCTGATATGGGTTCATGGATTTTATAGTAGATTTCGTTCTTCTCTGATAAATTTATCAAGAAAAAGAATGGACAAATTAATCTTTTCAGAAATAGTTTCATTTTGTGTTCAAAAAATATTCCTTAATCATGATAATGATTAATGATTATTAATCAATATAATTATTATTTTGACATTTTATTCATTTTTTTACTTGAACATTTCTGATATGAGTTCATGGATTTTATGGTAGATTTCGTTTTTCTCTGATAAATTTATCAAGAAAAAGAAAGGATAAATTAATCTTTTCAGAAATAGTTGCATTTTGTGTTCAATAAATATTTCTTAATCATTATAATGATTAATGATTAATCAATATAATGATTATATAAACATTTTATTCATTTTTGTACTTGAACAGTTCTGATATGAGTTTATGGATTTTATGATAGGTTTCGTTTTTGTCTGATAAAATCAAGAAAAAGGAAGGACAAATTAGTATTTTCAGAAATAGTGCATTTTGTGTTTAAAAAATATTTCTTAATCATTATACGATGGCGTAACATACTACTTTTTGTTCATTACTATGTGCTACAACACAAGAGTGCACAGTACCTAATATTTTGTTACCTAATCAATATTTATAATTAGACAGCGGATCTTTATGCAAAACAAATTTTTTTTTACCTGACTTACAACAAACCGGAGTGACATAGAAATTTATTTTCTCAATTAATACGTTCAATAGGTTGAAAATGATATAGAAATAGTTTTAAATTCGTTTAATGTTTTTCATGTTTTAATTTACACGTGCTCATTTTTGTCATAAATGCATAAAATCCGCTGTCTATTTATAATTTATTAACATAACACGAACTAATTGTTCATGCGCGTTCTCACGTTTCTCAATCAATTTCTAACTACCTCTTCTTCTTATCGAACATTCTCGTTTCTCACAATTTCTTTCTCTCTCATTCCTCCTCTCTCACGTCGACAAAATTAGCTTCCCACATTCTGCAATGAATGCGAACAATTTTGATTTTGCATAAAAATTCGCAGTTCAATTATAAAACATCATTGCTACAGTTCTAGTATAATTAGAAACCTCGATAGAAACAAAATATACAGACGGTTTTTATTTTTCGGAATTAATTTGCAAAAATTCTAACAAAATGAAAATTCGTTTCCTCTGGTAAAAGGTCGGTAATGGTCGAAATAAAATATAAAATTATTCTATTCAATTTGTACCTCTTTGAAACTACTCCCCATTGGAGCATCAAAATCTTTAAATTGCTAGAATCACAACCCGATGAATCCCCACTAGAAGTGTCCTTTCAGTTCCTAATGGCGCTAATTCTTCCTGTTAAGTTGTCGTTCGAAAGGAATAATTCTCGGCGAGTGACCTGGTCAGAGATCTACGGCGAAAAATGTACGAATCTCTTATCGATCGTCGAATTTAGTAGAACAAGGTTAGGCGAACGAATATGCTTCTGAATTCCGTTTGGTTGACACAGTACTGCAAAACCGGTTAGATCGTTCCTCCGAAAACTCGGGCCATATATCTTGTGCAAACATTCTACGTGCAAACACAACGCGATGTAATTGGAGTGGCGTTGCTTGTACAGAAATGATTCTCAATAACGCTATCCAATTACGAGACGTTATTATCAATGAGAGATCGCTAGCTGTAATTGTTATTGTTAACCTCCGGGTCATTCAGTCGTCGGTTGCGGCCTCTAATTAAAGCTTTAAGCATGTTTCATTTGGCGAAAGTACTTATTGATATTGCATACGGGATGATTATATGTATAACTAACCGGTAACACAGAAGGTGCGGCATTGTTCGCGGCGTGTTTGAAATGGTGACTAATCTCGACGCAGAAATTAAATCAGAATGGCGTTCTGTGACGCACGAAGCTACGTTTCGGAGAGCATATTCACTAAAACTTCGCTGATCATTGTCCCAACGTCGCCTACTTCTAGTTATAATAAACATTCACACTGGTCAATTCAACTGAAATTGTTTTTTCTAAAAACTAAAATTTTTTCTTTTCGTCTTCAGTATCCTCATCATGCTTTTTAAGGAAAACAATTCTTTAATTTTATGGCAAATTCATTGGTTGCGGCAAAATTTGTATAAATTGATTGAAACGTCACTTAGTTAAAAGTTAATTTATATGCAAAGTAGAATTGCATTCAACTGTCTCACATTTTCCAATTTTCTCAAGGTTTTCATACCCCGTGAAAGCACAGATTTCTTCAGCAATGTTAAGACGTAACAAGACGCGTTTTTTCGAACTAAGAAAAGAATATATTGCCACGCATTTATAACGTCATGGTTTCTTATTACATTGTAAAGAAATTCCTCCCGGAGCATCTTAAAGCATTTATTAACGCCATTCATAAGACCGCCATTATTTCCAAGTCACTGCGCTTTTTAAATGCAAAAATAGTGGAAAAATTCCTCGCGAGATTGTTCCAACATTTGAACAGTTCCAGCTGCGGTCTAAGGTCGAGTAATACTATGCAAAAGAACAATACCACTGGACAGCAACCCGCATCTTTTGTTTAAGTTTCATCACAATGTTGCTTGTGAATTTTAGCAGCTCTATTGTTTTCAGTTAACAAAAACAGGATCGTAGATCCTTACAGTTTGCCGGATTGTTTATTGTAGGAGGGATTGTAAATCACTCCAGTGGAAATCTGGCTGCAATTAAACTAGTCGACAGCTATCTATTGAATCATGTAAAGATATCATGTATGCACGATCCTGCATCGTATATCCAATCAACAGTGATTTTAGAACCGGTCGTATTTTAAACTATCGACCTGAGTATTTCCTAGCATTTCTATGAATTTATACTGGGGAATCAATGTGGTTTCGTTACTGGTAATTAATGAAGTCCCGGTATGCTTCTTTAAAGAGGCTTGCTGGTATCTCGTTAATAGATATGTCTGAATAAAAACTATTAAACGTGTGGCGCGCATGATGAGGGAATCGATTATCGATCAATGTGATAGAAGGAACCTAACCTATAAGGTGTTGTTATTATTATATCTTCAAGTCCCGAAAAATTGCTTTCTAAAGATCAAAATGAAATATTTAAAAATCTTTTGTAAGTCACTCGGCTAAAATGTTTCAGTATCCAACCTGCAGTTCAAACGATAAAGAGACAGCTTCAAAGTTTCAAGTGAACCAACAAAAAATTTAAGAAAAGCTACGAGCTGCATTTACTATTGTATTGTGAACTGCACATTTAAACGGGACTGCGTTCTAAAGCTCAAAGAATTCTCCATTCTACGAACTTGTTTGTAACAATTCCCGAAGACGTTTGCTACTGAAATTGTAAGATTTGTAAGAGAAGAGGATTTCGCCGGAACAATCAATCTTTTCAAATTTAAAAGCATTAATGAATTGTTTCTAACTTGTTAATTTGCTTAAAAGAAACAAGAAATACTTGTTTGACTCCTGGTCATCATACACACGCGCCGAACATAACCTCCAACCTTACAATTAGTGCTGCCAACTCTCGCAACTTCAAACTCGTTTTAACACGAGAAATAGCTCGATAAAATTACTCGTTATAAACTTATTAGAGAAATGATGTCACAGTCGACGTCTGACGTCACGTAACGTGTAGATAAATAAATAAACTACTCTCAACATAAGGCATGCCCGGATCTTTCTTGACGCGGTTGAAAAATGATTCTAATAAATTTGTATAATTCCGCAAAACAAAAAAAAATGGTTTAAATTGTATAATTTCAGCAGTAGCACGTTGACGATCTAAGTAAAGGTGAGATAAAAATCTGGAGCGAGTCATTTTCGAGCCGTCTGCTAATTCCAGTGTTAATCATCCGTTCGAAGGTGGCTGAGGACACGAAGTGTGCGCGATTACAAGCGTTGGGGGAAGGATCTTCGCAAGTTCGTTGAACCGATCCAGCCGTATTTTGCCACTATCCGTTGGTTTTCCTCTCGTGCGAGTATCGGGGCGCGGTGAATTCCTCGTGAAAGTATCTCGAAATGATATTATCGCGAAGAAGCCGTCGAGATTTTATCGGCGCACTTACTCCCGGCTGAGATGTCTCCGCTTGTCTCTGCTTCACCTTACTCGACATAGGTCGAAGAAAAATATTTTCGAAGCAGCCTCGTCTCGGCTATGGCCTTGATACATTCGTGCTGACTCTGAGGTGGGGTCGTTAAACGGAACTGTAATTGGCAGGACTGCGAACGTTTAGGCTAATTCACAGTTGTGCACGTTTATGCGTGCTGAATGGAACGGTAATTTTTGTCTCACATGTCACATTTTCTCGTTATTTATACGTATTTATACTTATGTTTGCTCCGCGATAATAAAAGTGAATTCATATTATAACATGTGCTTGAATAAAGTTTACTCAGGCATATAATACAGAATTTTGGTAAAACTTATATGTTCCCGAATTTCAATAATAAAACTGACGAGTCATTGACGACAGTCTCGGGCAAACAAATTTTAAACGGCCGCGTTTCACGGCTGTGGGATCGAGCATTAAGCAAATTCGTTTCATTTGGCGAAACAAAGCAGAAAATAGCGGAGTGGCAGACCTAACGCAGAACAATAATCTGCTTCAGACTGTTGTTCATCATAATACGGCTTAAGTAGTTTGATGAAGCGTAAATACGGGCCGAGGACTGTTACGAATTTTGTATGGGAAACACGAGAGGTTAACGGGGTCTAGTGGAATGAGTCATTTGTGGTCAGACGACCGCACGCCGACTGTAAATTCAGGCTCCCGTGGAAGTTCCGCGTAACAGTTTTTGCCCGCAACAATTGCACTGTCAAAATTAACGCATGCTGGCGATAATACCGGCCGGTGCGCCTCGGTTTAATTAATTTCGGAAAAAAGAAATGGAAGAGAAAACGGGCTCTCGGGTGGGGAGGAGAGCTCGGACTTTCTACGTTAAACGGTGTCTTTTAATTAGAGAACGTTAATCGGTCGCGCGATCAGCGCGAACTCGTTCAACTCCGCAAATTATCGCGAGGCAATGCGAACATTAATAGCGCGAGTTCGATTCGCTTATTACGTATTCGCCCCGGCTTTAGAAATGGAAAAACCGATACGAAAAGTGCTGTTAAACTGTCATTAACGGAATGTCTGTCATCTGAACGATCCCGCAAATCTGTCAGCCGCTCCTTGCTAGAGAACACTCGATCGAACCGGCGCGCAAAGGTGGAAACGCTGGATAGACATACTGCATGCTAAACATTTTGGCCTCGCAAGGTCGTTCCCTGGAGCATGAATGACGTTATAAACTACTTTCTCCCACGGCGCACTCCTATCTAGCATAAGTTCCGAGACTTAAAGACCTTCCTGCACTTTGTCTTCGTTCAACGTCCCCTTATATACAGGGCGGTTCGTAATTCGCGATACAGCCGGTGAGAGAACGCGTTTCTTTTTTCAAAATAAAGTGCATGAGTCGAACGTACCTAATTTTCCGTTTGCATTTCTTCTAAGAGCTCGGAGAATTCTGAATGAAGACGTACATTGAATATACTATAGTATAATATAGAATATATAATATTGAAAATATAACTGGAATATAAACTGGAATATATAACTTGAATATATAATATTGAATATATAATATTGAATATATAATATTGAATATATAATATTGAATATATAATATTGAATATATAATATTGAATATATCTTGAATATATAATATTGAATATATCTTGAATATATAATATTGAATATACAGGGTGGCCCACATAACTCTGAACAGCTCAATATCTCCGTTATTTTTCGTTGTACAAAAAAACTTCGTAGGACAAAGTTACACTGTTTGAAGGGCCACATATAACGGTGTAAGGGAAAAAAAATTTCAATGTCATTTTTATGAGATTTCAAAGTTATCGATGTTTTTTTAAATGGAATGAGGTATTTTTTAATACATCAATCGATGCAGCTGGACATTCGTTATAAAAAAGTACTAACAGTGTAACTTTGTCCTACGAAGTTTTTTTGTATAACGAAAAGTAACGGAGATATTGAGCTGTTCAGAGTTATGTGGGCCACCCTGTATAATATTGAATATATAACTCGAATATATAATATTGATTATATAACGTGAATATATAATATTGAATATATAACTTGAATATATATTATTGAATATATTGGGTTGGCAAATGAGTTCGTTCGGTTTTTCGGTTAAAAAACCGAACGAACTTATTTGCCAACCCAATATAACTTGAATATATAATATTGAATATATAACTTGAATATATAATACTCAATATGTAACTGGAATATATAATATTGAATATGTAACTTGAATATATAACTTGAATATATAATATTGAATATATAACTTGAATTTATAACTTGAATAAATAATATTGAATAAATAATATTGAATATACAATATTGAATATTATACCCGAAATGTACAGGGTGTCCCGTAACTGGTGGTACAAGCGAGTAAGGGGTGATTCCACGTGAAAAATTGAATCGAAAATGTAGAATAAAATTTTTTCATATGACGCTTTATTTTCGAAAACAATAAGTTTGAAAATTTGTCGAGTACGCGTGCTCTTGGACCAGCTTCAGCTCGACGGACATGAATATGAATCATCTCATATGAAAAAATTTTTATTCTACATTTTCGATTCAATTTTTCACGTAGAATCACCCCCTAATCGCTTGTACCACCAGTTACGGGACATCCTGTATAATATTGAATAGTATACATTGAATACATAATATTGTATATGTATATAACGTCGAATACGTACTATTGAATATAATACCTTGAATATATACAATAATATTGAATATTATACATTGAATAAACTTAGATAAATTGTAATTGAATATTATATGTATATTGAATGTCATACATTGGGAATATAATATTGAATATTGTAATATAGAATATAGAATATTGAATATATAACTTGAATATATCATATTGAATATTATACATTGAATATACAGGGTGGCCCACATAACTCTGAACAGCTCAATATCTCCGTTACTTTTCGTTGTACAAAAAAACTTCGTAGGACAAAGTTACACTGTTCGAAGGGCCACATATAACGGTGTAAGGGAAAAAAAATTTCAAGGTTATTTTAATGAGATTTCAAGGTTATCGATGTTTTTTTAAATGGAATGAGGTATTTTTTAATACATTAATCGATGCAGCTGGACATTCTTTATAAAAAAGTATTAACCTATGTATGTCGAAAAGTTAGTAGTTCAGGAGATATTTCAATTTAAATAACTCCAAAATACCATTACTGTCGTACTAAGGCGTTACACAAGTAAGTAAACGCTAACGTCTTGGTACGACAGTAATGGTATTTTGGAGTTATTTAAATTGAAATATCTCCTGAACTACTAACTTTTCGACATACATAGGTTAATACTTTTTTATAAAGAATGTCCAGCTGCATCGATTAATGTATTAAAAAATACCTCATTCCATTTAAAAAAACATCGATAACCTTGAAATCTCATTAAAATAACCTTGAAATTTTTTTTCCCTTACACCGTTATATGTGGCCCTTCGAACAGTGTAACTTTGTCCTACGAAGTTTTTTTGTACAACGAAAAGTAACGGAGATATTGAGCTGTTCAGAGTTATGTGGGCCACCCTGTATAATATTGTATATGTATATGACATTGAATACGTACTATGGAATATAATACCTTGAATGTGTGTATAATATTGAATATTATACATTGAATAAATATTGAATACTATACATTGAATAAACTTGAATAACTTATAATTGAATATTATAATTGAAGAATAAGATTATACAATATCGTATAATATACGTCAATGATTTATGAAAACCGTAGAAAATGATTTGGATCGGCATAAAATATAATTTTCCATAAGAATTTATCCATATTTTTCCAGAGGCAAGTCCGGTTCGTGAAAAATTTCAGTTAAATTCGAGGGTAAATAATGAAACGAAAAGGAATGCGGGAAAACTCGATTGCTTCTTGAAACTAACAAGAGATTAAAACGATTGCGGTCAGGTTGCATTTGCGTTTGTGCAACATTAGCATATTTATGAGGAGGGAATATTCAGCGAGGGATTTAATCGATCTTTCGCAAGCAATACGTATATTGACGACGCTGTGTCCGTTCGAATAATTAATCTGACAGTAATTTGGAATTGAATTTCAGAAAGTTTCACCACAACCGCTATTTGTGCTGTGAGAAGTCTTCTACAATCCCGTACCAACTTTAATGAGAATTCCGAGGAAATAATCTTTTCTTTCTATGTTTCGATATTGTTCGAATACTTGTTATATCAAGAAAGTGTGATAGAAAATTCTACAAAAAGTAGTGTAACAAAAACTGTGACACAAGAACTCGATATATTATATTTTGATATATTACATTTTGCTATATTAATGTTGCATACTGTAGAAAGTATCATACATAATATAAACCTGAACGGAAGCGAAATTAATCTTTGCAGATGAACGCGGTAAACGTAGGTAAAATATGCAATTCGTTGATGAGTGAGTAACATGTGCAGGTTACAAATTATGCAAATTTCGTACGTAAGAAATTCATTTCAAGTGCCGTCTCAAGAATTCACTTCTGGAGTATAGTCCTTGAATTTAATAACTCAACGACGAGATATACTCCAACTTTATAATATTTTCACAAATTAAATTAACAAAGTCAACGGGAGCTAATTGACGCGAGTATTTGACGAGCATATATTTCAGTATTATACTTCGTATCGTTTCTTCCATTCACGAAATTTGTTAACAATATTTATTATTCGTCATTTATTATTATACAAAAAACATTTTCGCAGTTTCCGAATTTTTCATTTTCTGTAGATAAACAGTTTTTATTCAATACCTGTAATTTAGAGTTCTAGGATTGCAACTTGTTAAAAAATGTACATTCAGAAAAAAACACGATCATTTTTCATACAATAAACTTATAATACATTTTTTATATAGAAAAGATAATCGGAAAACCCATTAAGTAATTTCCATGAAAAAAGGGCTTATCTACAACTGTTTCAAAAAGCTCTGTCACACAGAAAACCAAATATTAAATATCCCTTGCAGGACTATGTTGACTCGAGTATATTTCATTACGTTACGTTTGCTTATTGGAATAATTTAGTGAGCTGATTTTTACGGCGTTGAATAAAGAATTTCAAAACAGAAAGAAACCACTTAAGAAGATTGAAAGAAGTCTAGTTACATTTGATCGGAGAGAAGAAGTTCCTCGGTTCTGGAAGCTCGAATGTAGAGCCTCCTCTTGGTTGACTTTCGCGGAATTAACGAAACAACCATAGTAGCAGGCGACGCGATCGATTACCGTGGAATGATGATTCCTTTGACGACAGGATTACTCGCTCGGAAGATTGAATCCAGTACCTGGTTGTTCGCTGGATGCATACTGCGGGATAGATCGGGATCGATTTGCCTGGACACCAGAGAAGAAGCTTCGCATGCTTGCGGCCGGTCAGCTCTCTAACCACGAAGAGAGGACCTTAAGTGATTGTCGACCAGCGATATGTCCTTTGACCACGACCGGACCAATCTCGTGAGAAGGATATAATCCGTATAGCATGGTATGATTCGATTAGAATCGATCTTCCCTCCGATCCCCCTTTTGGCGTGCATCTTCGATTACGTTGGTCTTTGAGCTGCTGCCAGACGTTAATAGAAAGCAAGGAAACCTCGCGACTTCTTGAATAGGGTGAAAGTGAACGAAACCGGAGGTTGTGCGCGGTGCGTTCGAATTTTTCCAAGATCAGGTACGCGATACGAACGCCCTGGAACACGTTTATGCGATACGCGAACGCGAATCTGGCGAACGGCTCATGATATTGGTATTTTGAACTGGGTGAAATTATGCATCGCAAAGTCGATTTCGGTACGGGAGAATGTCGATTATCCGAACTAATTGGCAGACAAATCCGCAAGGATAAGTGGTTTTTCGGATTATCGGACTGAGAGAACTAGGGGCAGAATAATAGAACCATTGGAAATTAAAGCATTTTCTAACGTGGCTGTTCATTATGCAAAACAGCTATTTAGGAATGCAGTACAAAATGTGAATTAAGTACATTAACTCAATCCCTTGTGTGCTGTATGCTTTTTTAAAAAGCAAACAATAATGCATTTACTTTATAATGTTAGAATTTCATTTCGTTCTAAAAGAATGGCACAACATTTATATTTAGTAGATTTTGTTTGTCACATGACAACTTTAACTAACCAACAGATGCTGTAAATCTGTTATTACTACCTAATCTTGTATTTAGTTCTAGAGCTCTCTCTCTCTCTTTCTCTCTTTAATTTGATAATTATGTACCAGTACTTCGTTTTTGTAAAAGCCTTTCATATATATAGTCAGATCTAATTTATCATCATTTGTTACTTTCAAACTTCTACCGGGACGAAAATTGCTGCCATCCAAGTGCCTTTGAAAGTCTAGTAACTTTGATCAACTAGTTTTAATGTTACTAATTGTAGAATTTCCAACATTATACTCTTTGGTTAAATTAATGTCTCATAATTCTCATAATATCTCCTGTATGTATCTTCCACTTTCAGGACCACACTTTTTCTTTTAACATTGTTTCTAGGGCTCGTATTGCTTCAAAATCAATGCACTACCCCTAATAATCGATCAATATTGTGAACGTGATTTTTAACGAATTATTTGAGCGTATATTAAATACAAAAAATAGTAATGTATATTACATTAGACAAGTACGGAGTTGATGATATTTTATAAAAATGTTAAAAATCGTGAATGTGATTTCTAAACGAATTATTTGAGTATAGATTAAATATGAAAAATAGTACTTATTGTTAGGGATGTGATCAAGTACTTCGGAAACAGGTTCGAACTTTGATTGATTGAATCCGAACTCTCTATAAGCAAATGAGAATTTCTTATCGATCGTAAATTTTAATAAATTTGGGATGATGTTAGCGGCGCTTAAGATTCGATCAAATTATACACTAAATAGCAATTTTGTGTATATTTAGTTTTGTGCTATTTAGTGTATAATTTGATCGAATCTTAAGCGCCGCTAACATCATCTCTATAAGTACTTCGAAAAACAGAAATAGTACTCCTAAGTATACTCGAACCTATGCCAGACAGTTTCGAACCTTTTACAAGTACTTTGGTAAACGGAAATAATACTTGCAATTATTCAAATGTTGGTCTAACAGATTCGAAACTTTTATGAATTTCGTACCGGAAATTCTATGATTTTTCTAATCATTATTTTTTTACCTTTAAAATCAATTATGTTGTCCTCTAATGTATAATTTAATTCAACGTGTATAACTACAATTTCATAATCTATCGGAAATATAATATTATTCTTACATAGTTACGAATTTAATAAAGGAAGTGCTTAAAACCTACGATGCAGTTCTGATTTCCAAGATTCGAGTACTACTTGTGAAAAATTTGATTCACTTCAACGTCGGAGTACTTATAAGTATCTTTTCGAAACTTGTGAAATACCTTTCAAATATAATCATTGAAACATTGTTGCTTTTAAGTAGTAATCGAAACCCATAAAATGAAACTTGGTTATTGAAATTGACTCGGATTCGTGAGTACATATTCAACTTGATCCGATTCCTACTTACTATACATAACGTTAGACAAGTATGGAGTATACAGGGTGGGGCGCCACATTTTGCCACCTCAAATATCTTTGTTGTTGTTAAAGATACGTCAAATGTCTGAAGGACAAAGTTGAATGGTAAAATGGGGCTTATACGATACCAAAAAAATGTTTGTTTTTATGTAATTTTTTTTAGAGATATGAAGGTAACCTTCATTTTTTTAATGGAATGAGGTATTTTTTAATACATCAATCGATGCAGCTGGACATTCGTTATAAAAAAGTACTAACCTATGTATGTCGAAAAGTTAGTAGTTCAGGAGATATTTCAATTTAAATAATTCTAAAATACCATTACTGTCGTGCTAAGATGTTACACAAGTAAGTGAACACTACCATCTTAGTACGACAGTAATGGTATTTTAGAGTTATTTAAATTGAAATATCTCCTGAACTACTAACTTTTCGACATACATAGGTTAGTACTTTTTTATAACGAATGTCCAGCTGCATCGATTGATGTATTAAAAAATACCTCATTCCATTAAAAAAATGAAGGTTACCTTCATATCTCTAAAAAAAATTACATAAAAACAAAAATTTTTTTGGTATCGCATAAGCCACATTTTACCATTCAACTTTGTCCTTCAGACATTTGACGTATCTTTAACAACAACAAAGATATTTGAGGTGGCAAAATGTGGCGCCCCACCCTGTATATGGAGTATACAATATTTTCGAAAAATGTTAATAAAACGATGGATTGCTGCTTTACTAACAAAATGGTATACTGTCTATGATATTGATAGTAGCAGAACATGCACGCGGAAGATAATTAGTATTTTGATTTTTCACTGAAACGGAAAATTAGAGAAAAAGTCTGGTTTATGACTGAACCTCGTAGAAAAGATCTGATTCTCAACGGTCGTGAGTTTTCCTCGAAAAGATTGAGCCGACGTAAAGAACGAACGAATTTTTCACAGGGGTATTGCCACTATCTAATACGCGTTTTCCTCCGTTCCTTCCGATAAGCCCTTTCCTTGGATCCGAAGTAGGATGCGATAAGTTATGAAGCGCACGTGAGCTCGTCGAAAAGGATGGAGCGAAGGCCAAGAGCGTAGAATCGACGAGGGAAAACGCGAAAGGGCACGCGAGCGAGCGAGCTTCGGCCAGCGAGGGAAGAAAAGCTCGGGGAAACTCGGGGAAATGGCCTACAGACTTCGCCACTCGCCTCGCTTAAGCAGAACGCCAGGACGTCTACGGCAACGATATTTTCCCGGAGTTTTCGTCGTGAAACATGAGATTCGTGCCTCGTTAGTGAGCAGAAATCGCACAGAGCTCAAACGGTTCGACAAGCATTCAGGCAACAACCAGAAGAACCGTCGAGCACGGCTACGAGATTCGAAAAGTAATGAGAAAGTTGGCTGGGATCGTTAGCAGGAACGAAATCAATGTCGAAATAGTGAAATTCCAAGCGTGAATACTCGCACGAATTGAAAAACGTAAGAGGGCCCCGAATACCTTCGCGGGAACATCGCAGCTTTGTAGAATATTTACACTTTTACCGAAAAATTGCAGATGTTCACTTTTCTCGATTTCCTTACAATTTTCACATTTCAAATTAAAATTTAACAATTGTTAGTATATCAGTAAATAACAAATACAATGAAACTATATCACAACTATTTTTGCAATTTAAGATTTTTCGAAGATTTTTGACACATAAATGCATAAACTATCCACATTATACATACATACTTTTGACTACTTTAAACAATTTACAACGGAAGCAGTTTTGTTTACAATTAAACATTAAGCAATATCTGGGAACTGTCTATACAAAAATTGTGAATATTGTTCAAATATAATGGACACAAGAAAAATCTGTGGTTAATTAAAAAATTGGACATACTGGAATAACATCAGAATTAATTCACTAGCCAATGCAATATTTGAGTAAAATCATGTTTGAATCAGGTAGTAGAAGGATCGAGAAATACAGATACTAAATTCGTAGAAAACGATTATAATTAACTTATTCCAGCGTCTGTCAACACTACGTCACATCATGCTCTTCCGCTACCCAGGACGTGTTTCAGACATTTCTAATTTCCTAATCTCTTAAGCAAAACAATTAGAACCTTTCAACAGCGTACATCAAGAGAATCTCCAGCAATCAGAGTTGGACTGCAACAAATAATTAAGTTTAAACTTGAGGCAATTGGGATTTCTTTAGTTAGTGCGAGAAATCGAGAGCTCTCGGATAAGTTAGTCAGCCCAAGTCAGTTCTTGTTAACTTATAAAGAGGATTTATGTAAACAAATTTTGGTCCTTCGAGTTCGCTAATTGACAGCGCAATACTTCGCGAGCTCGAAATATTCAAATTCTGTTATACTCGAATAATCTGCGAATAACAGTTCCAAATGAAATAAGTTTTGCCACGTGAAGAAATTTTTCTATTTTCTATAAGAGAATCTAAAATGATTGAGAATTGTTAGGATACAGTGATTTATACCTCTCCTGATTGGGATGTGATTCAGCGATCGAAATCCAATGATCAAAAGATGCTATCATTTACAGGCATTGAATGAGCAGCTTCGAATTAATTCGTATAATCCAAGTCTAATGCAATGTGTCATAACTTATCCTGAATAGACATTCGTATTGACGTTCGGGTCGCCTAAATCACTATTCATTTGCGATGATTGTTATACGGCAAACAATAGAATCACGATAATCCAACACCTAATAATCTGACGTCGATGAACGATTTCATCAACCATATATCAACGCTAGTCTTCCTTCGCATAATGGGAATGCAGCTTTATATATAATATTGCGAGATTTCAATTCTGTACTTTAATTGATTTTAATTGCACTAGCTATTGATAGCATCACTTGAATAATTATATACTTTCATGCCTCACTTTGTGTTAATTTTATTTAATATTAACAAGTTAATATAAAATGTAAATGCACATAAAGGAAAAATTTATATTACAATTGTGTTTGAAAAAATTAAAGCCACAGTATGATCACAAAGGTTATTCACGTGATTTTATAATGACAATTAATCGGTGGGGATGAAGCAATTATAATTTAAATGCACCGGTAGCTCGCATAGGAATTATTAACACACCAAAATGTGAATGTAACAATATTCCAAATATTAATCACGTTGTTCAGCAATGCCGTCTTTGTAATTCAAAGCGCGCAAAGTTAATTAGCTAATTGCTAAAACATGCATTTCAACTATAATTACATTTGGAAAGGTTAATTGTGGAACCAAATATCACCGTTGGTTTACGTATTTAAAGCATTCTAAAAAATTCGGGTATATTGTCAAAATCTTGTGCGAGTCAAAGAAAAAGAAATGATTTTTCTTGTGAAACTTCTCTCAACAAATTGGTGACATCTTTCTGATTAAAACGAGACCAAACATGGCACAATTTACTTGTTTAATTGACGATGCAGCGGACCTCGATTATCCGAACCGGTGACATTTGAATTCCCCAGTATGCGAATAATAATTGTACATGTCAGTAGAAAATTAATCTAGCTACAGTGACTCCTATTAATATTCGAAATATTAACACTAGATTTACCAGACCAGTCATTTTGACTGGTTCCAGATTTTTTCTTTTAGAAATATTGATATTATAAATATATTTTTCTGAGAAATTTTTTTAGTGAACTTCTTTACTGAAGCACATATTTAAACAAAACTCGAACGAGATCTAAATAAATGCAATTTTGTCATTAATATAAGGCAATGTATGCCAATTGCGTTTAGTGCTCGGTAGATCTAGTCTTAATAAATAAATTTTCCATAGAAGCCCACAAAAGAAAATTGAAAAACACAACTTTTAGTATTTCCTCTGTAATTCCGAAAAAATTTTTGTCACGTTGTGGAGCGAACCAATTGTTCCAACTTCTCCAAAAATTTCAAGTCGTCTATTCCAATATTAAAAAAGTTATGGTGTTTTAAAGAGTGTGCAAATATTAGGGGGAGTCACTGTATGTTCTACTGATCATAAATAGTGTCCAAACTGTGTCGTGTTTGGTATCATTTCAATCAGGATAGTGTCACGAATATGGCGACAAAAGTGTTGTTTAAAAATCATTAGAAACAAAGAAGTTTTGTTTACTCGTCTTCAGAGATCAAGACATAAAGTTTACACGATACAAGTTACATTTTGGTCCCAATGTTTTCACATGTATCGAGACATTACTGTACTTCCACGATACGAGTGAAAACATGTTCTGCCTAGCAATAAAGTATGGTTGACCTTTTGGAACGATTCAAGGTTAAAAACCGAAAAATTCACGCGCATGAGATCGGCATTGGTGTTCAGCATTGATAACCGAAGAAAGCGGTGTAGGTCACGTGGAATACCCGTCCTTCATGTTGTTTCTGAGACGTGGAAGCTCGTCGGCAAGTCGTTGGACATCGATGAGGGGGCTTACGTTCTGATCGACCCCTTGAGGTCGTTATATCAAGAACTGGGACAGGCCGTTCGTCGAGGCTGCGAGACACGGTCCCTGAATGAAAGACAGATTCTGCTAACGGAGTTCTCGGGTATAACACAGAATGTAACTTATGGTTAAATTTCGGGAGAATGTTCATTTTCACGGCTGCTTCAACGACCACTTTTTGTCGGGCATATAATCTAGGAGACTCGTCAGTGAAACATTTCAGCAAATACAAAACGTTGAAAACATTTATAGAATTTTAGTTATATTATTTCCAACTCATTAAAATTAATGAATACAGAAATTCATGTTTTTTATTCTTGGTTTTCAGTTGTTAAGTAGTATATTATACTTGAAGAAGTTTTCCATCTTATTTTATGTAGTTGTTTAACGTACTTCGAAATTAATGGAAACATTTATGTAACCCAATGTGTAAACATAGATGTTCTATAATATTTGATGATTGTAACACTTGTTTACAACAAAAGGCCTAGGTGATGTTTACATATACATAGCATGATGAACTGTGATCGATTTTCTTCAGTGCACGTGTAAAGGTTTGATTAACACGAAATTTAATTATGATATTACATTATTATCCCAAATAATAATTTTAATTGCAATCGAGTATCGAAAGTTCACGGAGCAGTGTACATATTAAAGAGACTCAGATTCTATTATAAAATGCAATTATGAATGACATTGTGTTCAAAGATAATTTTATGAATTGATATTACATCGACGCTGTTAATTAATGACCCAACGAAATTATCTAAAATCAATGAATCTGCAAAGCAAAGCTCCCGGAATGAACTATCTTTCTGAAAATAAGAATACTAAATTAAAATACAATAATGAAATTAAAAAATATGAATCTAAACAGATGATTTTAAGTAATTAATATTACATCGACACGGATAATTAACACTTTTAGTGCCGCGTCTCCCACAAATGAGAATCGAATTTATTTGTCTAGATGTAGAATATAAATTAATTTTTACGTTAATGTACTCTCAGCATCATAAACCTTGACATTTCAATTTTTATTTCATTCAATATATTACTTTGATTTTATGGAATTTTAGGTTGGCATACAAAGTGCACATGGTTCAATCGAATTATTCGAATCAAATGAATCTGCAAATCAAACAGCTTCGCGTCCGAACGCCTTTGTTCTCCTAGTGGGAACAAAGGGCTACTGATCTAAAAGCTGTTGAATGAAATAGATGATTTTTTCTCATTATAAACAGCTTTTAATGGAAAACGAAAACAATCGCCTTTCGTTGAATCTGCTGAGAAAAAGGAGCTTACGCCCGTGCTGGTAGGTCGTTGCACTGCGAAGCCTTCGACGAATGCCTCTGACCTGAAGGTTCAACTGCGAAACCTTATTGAGCAATTCGATGAATAGCTTAGAAGAAGGCGGGCGCTGCTGGTTGAAAGAAAAAGGAGGGGAAAAAATGACGGGGAAGAAAGAACAGGGAGCGAGGAAAGGCTAAACGCGGACTCGACAAATACAAGAACAATGGAATAAGCCGATAGCTGCACGCTGGCAGTTCCTGTGTCCGTCAGGAAACAGGATTTATGTTCCTGATAGGATGTACATCGATCTGCAATCTAAATAGATGAGTCCGCCGATTGCCGGCAGTCGTTTATTCTTGCAACGGGCTCAAATATTTTTTGGACTCTGGGACGCTGATTTTTTGCTTCTGAAGCATGCGATCGTTTAGAGCGATACCGTCAATGCAGCTGTTCCTATTTCTGCAGACATTAATACAAATATTCCGTAGAAATTTATTGCGAAATACAGTAAAGTCGCGTTTACTGTCCAGTAGCCTGTGTTCTGCACGGACAGTGATCCCATACCGACATTATTTTTTTATGACTTCGTCTACCGCGCCAACCGCGCTGAGAGTTCAAAAGAAAGCCGAACGTAGAGAAGAACAGCATGCCAGTGGACAGTGATCGCGTACCCGATCGCGGACAGTAAACGCGACTTTATTGTATAGGGATAAATTCTAGGATAAAATTCTAGACGTAGATGAAGGGCTAAATTCTAGGAGCACATTGTGGATGCTATTTTATGCATTTCGGAATCAATGTCGATGACGACAGAGGACACATCTAATTCCTGAAGTTATATGAACGTATAATTTTATAATGAACCTATATAGCGTCTTCGCAAATTTAATTAAAATTCATGAAATGCCCAAAAAAGGTTAAGAAATATCGCATTAACAATTGTCTTACAATGCTAACAGGAAAATCAGTGTACAGTGAATTTGACTGGGGTCACGAGCGACCCCAGGAGGGAACTTTCGGTTTTACTCTAGTTTGTTATTGTATGTATATAAATAATTACGAACGATGTATATTGATATAAAATTCATCATCAAAATGCGAATTGATATTTGTGTGGAATGTTAGCGAAGACATCCCCATCGCACAACGGCTAACAATCATCTCGCACGAGGCAATTAAAAAAGATCAATGGCCATAAATTTGAAAAAAAATGTACACAATAGAAACAGATATAACTGGGCCGAGATAGAGAGAGTGGCGAGTGGAAGCTGACAGATTGGGTGTGGACTGGATGAATAAAACTCTGATAAAATAAGTCACTGTCCGTAGTACAGGGAACACGTTGCATACTGTCAAAAAACGAAATTTATGTTTCCACCCCCACCTCCCTCATATTTACGATGGATACTCGGTGAAAAGAGACACATGAGAATCGTATCTATTCCGATACGTTTGCAGATTTCATTTTTACTCTCCGTCTTACAGGGAACTTCTTCCCCGCGAAATTATTTCTGTACCAATAAATTTTCAGTCCACCGTGGAGATTTCTTTTATTAAAAAGTTTCACGGGATTCAGGAGCTCCGTGAAAGACACTGCGCCCGGTATCTGCATTTATATTCGTCCTTGCGGAAAGTGCGAGCCGTAAAAGTAATTTTATTTTTGTCGCTGATACTTCGGAAGTCTTGTCGTATTGCTTTTACGCTGTTTCTGTTCGTACATTGTCCTAAGCATTCAACAATATTAATATTATTATTAATAATACTAATTATCTTCGAAATTAAATGTTTGTTTACGTAGCCCTCGGTTCTGATGGACAGATTCGATCTACAAGTTTTCTATAGAATTAAAATTTGCCAAGGAAGTTCACTCCAACTATACTATTCTTTAATTATTTTAGTAAGTTAAAAGTAATTCAGAAATTCTTTCAATGTGTTCACAGCTGCATATTTCACTTCTGGCATTGCTTTAGTATTGATTTTTTTTATTTAGTATAAAAATGACATAATATTCTTTGCGAAGAAAAAGTTCTTTTACAAAAGTTGCTTTGACTAGATATTGTAGCGACAGATTTGTGACGATTTCTCTGTTCAAGGTCACCTCAAGGTCATAACATACTAAATCATTTAATTCGTCTCAAGGTCATCCATAATGCTTAGTCAACACTATGTACTGACGTTTTAAAAAGTGATGACACCATGCCTTTTACTGGAACTAACAATTTTTTAAAATTTTTATATTGTAACAATGTTATTGCAAGCTAATAAATTTTACTTGGAAACATATTTCTGTCCAACTATTGGGAATACTTGAAAAATGCTGGAGACTAATTTTCAAACTACCTTAAGTATGTGCAGATCGATAGTTATGCAAACTATGTTTTTTCCAGGAAGGGTGCAATTATGGGCCCAATCCAACGTCTAAAGCTCACAGCTACGTTATTCTACAACTTTTTAATGTCTGGACCATATAACAGGGGTAGTTTTACTCGGCAGAGGGTACCATCAGCAGTCAGACCATTAACCCTCCACCTCTCACGCCCTGTTTTCTTACGTACACGCTTGCGCATTTTCAAAATGGCTGCGGTACATTTGTATCCCACATTTGTACTACAGAGCTAACGCATTGAGTGTCGCGATACAGTTACGTGACTTTTCATTCATGCCACCAGTTAGCAGGATTGCTCGTGTGCAATCAAACTACATTTAACGGCTCCACAAATCATTGCCACAATAAATTTTCAATTTTTGAACCACTGTCGATACTTAAACTATTACGATTTTGTAAAAAGAAATCCTACAACGATACATCCGGACTAATTTTAACAATCTATAGTTAATTTTTTTCAAAGATATTTTTCCACGATGTAGCAAGTGGGAAACAGAAGACAAATTTTTTTCGAAAATGCTAGTAAATGAAATATGCAAAATAAAAATGTTTATTTTTATTTTCTTTTTTGTTTTTTATTTAAATTAAAATTTGCTTCTACCTCTAGCGCACTCTTAATAATGTTCTAAATATTATAATTGTATTATTATTAACACTAATTGACTGCTGTGTATAGTATTATAAAAATAACAAGATTAAATTTATCTATATTTTGTGCGATTTTTACTATAATATATACTCGAGTCAAAAAATATATTCAATAAATTGCAATGAAAACACTTTTACAATTTCAATAAGTGACAAATAAAAAATCTAAAATGGGTTATTTGACCCTCGTGTTTAGGTTTAGTGTAAAACAATGTTCTTAAGAAAAATTCTACTCTTCAATATTTCACGTACTCATTTTTGTGGTACATTCACAAAATTCGCAAGTCTACTGGTAACTCATGGTCGTATAATTTTCTGGAAGCATATTCTGAAGTTGTAAACCCGATACTTAGCTAAACTGATTCACAGTGTCTTTGCGGAGAGACCCCGTTGGAAGTCTAAGGGGAGGTTTCCATGTGAGACGCAGCGCTCAACCCCGAAGAAAGTCACCGGCCGTAGAACCGAGGTCTAATCGGCTTTCGGAAAGTGAAGATCGCTTTCGAAGCGATTAAGTCTTCGGGAAGCTGAAAACTTTTCCTGATAAAAACTTTCGATTGATTGGTTCCCGTCGGCTAGGAATGAAGGAAGCATGTCGGCGCTACGGTTGCCGTTACAAGATGTGCACGGCGATATACAACCAATTCTGTTTTTACATGGCAGAGGGGTTTCTGAAGAAACTGTAAAAATATTGGATCTAATAGAAAGCAATTTTGCTGTTCCGCGTATAGAAGCAAATTTATATTGTTTATTAAATGTTAATTGATTTCTAATTGCGTTTTTAAGAAAACTGCAAAAATATTGCATCGGTGTAATAGTCAATTTATTATGATATTTTTGTGACTTATAAACAATTATGTAATATGCACAGTTTTCTATATTTCTGTTGTATTGTTGAGTATACTTTTTAATTCTGTAGTGAATAACGCAATGTAGTTGTCACTCTTAGAGTTGGGCAAAAATTTTTATTTAAAAAATATGTTTGCCCAACTCCGGTCACTATAATGTAAGCATATTTACTATAGTATAGTGAAAGTCACTCACTATAGTGAGTAGATAAAAATCGATATTAATTACTCATCGACTAATTTTTAGTACAATCCACATCAAAAAATATAAAATGGATTTCATGAAAACCAAGTACAAATCATACGTTCCTTTTAAATAACATGTACACAGTTTATATTTTGTAAATTCGTAACAATTATTACAATGTATATAGAATTGCTTTTTATAAAAGAATAGTATGTCAGCAATTGTTGGGTATGTCGAAACACAGTTTCAAATTTTACTGTGCATTCATGTAGTTATTTACGCGGTTTTTATTTTCAGCACTTCAGTGCATGGCACGCACATTTACAAAGTCAAAGCTGCATCAAAAAATAAAACCGGTAAAAGCGGTATGTTACCTATAAATCTAACTGCGAGGGGTTTTTTTTTATATAAGAGTATTTCCACAGCGTTTAATCCAAATCGAGATTTAAAAAAGCGCTGTGTGAACTATGTATATTAAATCAAAATAAATCGCACAAACAGAGAGTTTTACATTCTTCTAAACCGAGTTAAATCAATTCTGCGCGAAAAAAAACCATGTGGGAACAATATTGGATGTGCTTCGTTTAAAAAATCAAATGAAATGTTAAAACTGGACTTCTACAGCAGAGTTTCAATGCTAATGCACGTGAACAACTTAAAGCATAAAATAAATGGTTTAAAGGTGTATTCTTTTTGTAGCACCTGACACACATTAATTGATAACTAATTATCTATTAGTGATAGAGTACATTTTAAAGAAAATGCGTTGACTTGTCTAGTCCTATTGTTTATTCAAGAACACTCAAAGAAAATGGAAAACAAAATTGATTTTTTGGAAATTTAAAAGCTTAATCCATTTATTTTAAAATTGCGATGAATAGAAGTACTTTAACGTTTATAATTTACTAGGAAAAAGCAACATTTGTATATATCGTATAAACGTATTTTTTAATGGCCACATGTTGACTACGATAAAGTTGAATTTTATATTAAATGATTGGAAATTAACAACGCACATGTTTCGCATTACTTCAAAGGACCTGAACATGACTATAATTTATATAACAGATAAAACCAGATATAAGTTTGTGTTTTTTCCAACTCAGGAGTTAGCTCACGAAAATTTTTGAGTGAATTCCAGCTATTTCATAAACGGTCCACGCTGCGATTATATCTGACAGGGATGTTTAGGAGTGACCTGTATAAATTTAGGAGAAAGTCACGAAAATATTTCGAACGAATCCATGTAAGTTCGGAATCGGCAATGTTGGTCGACCATTCGCCGAGGAAGCCATAAATTACTTCGTTATTCCCGAAGTTCCGGAGGAGCGCTATCGAATGTCTTCTTTCCGTAAGTGAAGGATCTTCGGAGTCACGCGATACTCGGAGTTTCTTTTAGCGGTTCCGCAGTTCCCTTTTTATCTATGGCTCTTTCGCCGGTTCTCTTTGGCGTGCGGGAGACGTAAAGTTTTGCGTCGTCGACTCTCTCATTTCGGGCCGGGCAACAACCGCCGACGCCGATGCCGCGTCGCGCCGCGCCGGAATGAAGTAATCGATGAACGAACGCGGTGCGCGATGCCCGAACTTAAAAATTCATGCCCCGATTCGCTGGAAAATTCTCGGAATTCGACGAGATAAACAGGAGTTCCGGAACGTTTCTCCGGTTACCTCGTCCGGCGGAGCTTTATCTGTCCAGGAAATTTACGAGCGACTGCGGTCTGAATATCGCGAGGGTTCGTTACGTTAAATCCGCTTTCAGAACTTACCCGAAGGATTCCCCGCACAAAATCCAGCGGGCACGCCTTCGCGATTTTTACTATCGGCAATGTAGTAAATACCGAGAGGAGAAGAAGCGGTGAAAACGCGCTCGTGCGCGACCGCGAAGGGCTCTTACGCGAAAGTGTTTCCCTAAAAAAAAAATTTCTTTATCGAGTAAGTAGCAAGATGCTTCTGAATTACAAATTTTCAAGGGACTTGAGAAGTCGGCCGGATTCCTCGTTTTTTTTAGCGTTGTGTGCTCTCTCGGCATCGTTCAATGCGGATCCTCGGTGAATCATATTTACCTTGGGAAGCACTTTTCGTAATAGTGAATTACAGCCGGAGTACTCGGCTATAATGGCAAATAGATGGTCCTCTACTCATTCTTCGAACCGTTTGCTCGTCCCGAGCGAACATTGTTTTCCGAAGCCGAATTTTATTACGTACTATTTATTCTGGGAACCATTACAGACATCTTACAGTTTGATCACTACTGGACTAAAAATTGTCTGCATCCATCTCTAACTGAGTCAACGTTCCAAACGAATTCATCTTTTTGCTGGTTATGAATTACGTCGACTGACTTGACGAATAATCACATAGAGAATTGAAAAATTATATATTACAGATTGAATCATGGTAAAATATTTTCAGCAAATCGGGCGCATTTTTCGAAAAAATAAATCATGACTTCTTCACTTTTATAATCATCGACACATTTGTTCCTGGATAATTATAATAAGCGGGCAATAATGCAAAAATTAACAATTAAATTTATCTGTTTTTCATGTATTTTCTAATAAATTATGTCACCCTTCGTTACTGTTCATGGTTATATATTATTACCTCATTTCGATGTGAAAAAACTAGAACTGTTTATTGCAAGACACAAACGACTAATATCATTTATACAATAAAACAATATATGAAAAAATTTTTTAAAAACCACGCTTATATTAAAATGCACTAAAAAGGAGAAAAATCTTTGTGGGTCCTCCACGCGTTTATTTATAGACACCGATGTCTAAAAAAAATATTTTCTCCTTTCTAGTGCGTTTTAATATAAGCGTGGTTTTTGAAAAGTATTTTTTTATGCATTTTTATTTTCTACTTTATAGTCTTTTTTAAATGGAACGCAAGATATAGTAATACTGGTATGAAGTAGTAAGATACAGAATCGCAAAATATGGAAATACGCGAGATAGAATGAGGGGATGACTCCGAGAGACGACGTCTCTTGATTGGAGTTCGAAATTGTCCGAAATGAAACTGAATGAACGGAACACCACACACTGACCGAGCTCCTTCGGTGCGAAGTGCGTCAGTGGAGTGGGGATGAGTCGGAATGGGAACGCGTAGTGGAGTAGGGAGTACTAGCGCGCGGAGTGGGGATCGCTGAACTCTAAGTCGTACTACCGTGCAGTGTTTCGATATGGTGCATCTTTTCTCGCGCATGCGCGGCGATTTCGGCCTCAGTAAAGTTAGATTCTCGATAAAATGGGGTACCTTGAGCACCCCACAGAATTTTAAAAAATTGGTATGATTTAATTCTGAAAAATTGATGTATAACATGTGTATTTGTGTATAGTTTGTAACTCGTAGGACACGTTCTGGAGTCTTTTTGTCCGGAATAGATTGTTTCGGCACATTAACTCATCATTCTAATATAGACACGTTTTTAATATTGCATTGTCATCCAGTTCTGAGCTATGTTTAAAGTTTCAAGTCTCTAGCTCATCGGGAAGTAGTTTAAAATTCGATTACAAGATTTGATGCGTACAACAACGACACGGCAAGCTAATATAAGCGTGGTAATAAAATAAATAAAATTACTAATTTCGATCATGTTTTTTTGTCCTGTTTGCTTTATTCAATGTGGAGTCTCTGCCTACTGTAATTTCGGCTGGTATATTGATTGTATATTTATATTTACACAATGATTCGGTACAATAAACACAGTAACCACGGTGTGATCACAAACCAAATTACATATAACACTGTGGGTTACCCTAGAGATGACTACGAACCATTTACAATGTTTTGGATATCTCTGTGTAAATTTGAAATTCCAAAAGCTAATTTAGGAAACAGAAAAATGGGCATAATGCTATTTTTTATAGTAATATATCGTGGAATTTTACAGTGAAATTTTATTTCACTATGTTTTGTGCATTAGGAGTAAATGAATCTGCATTATAATTACGGCTGCTCAAACGAGTTCCGAAAGTTTATAATGGAGAAAAGATATCCAGTCAAGCTTAATTAGTATTCACTAATTACACTTAATGTAATGAGCAAAAACATTTTATTAAACCATTCGCGCTTCTTCCATATTTTTCATTATTTCATTGAAATTTTTTAGCACTACTTACATTGTTTGGTGTTATAAAAGCAAGAGGCATCTAATCGGATAAATTATTTTAATCCATTTGTTTATAAATTTACTATAGCTTGCCATATTAATTTTTAAGTAATAGAAGCATACAACGCTAATTTTCAATAATGAAACGTTTTCATGGACTTTTACACCGTTCGCATAATTTCCAAAGTTTGGAACTCCGAGAATTTAAGGATCGCCGAGTTCGCAGCTGGCGGGAAGTGTTAGTGAATATGTTCGTTGGGAACACGTGTCTGATACTGGCGAGAGTACACAGAAAAGTATGTGTCAGAGTGTCTTCTAATATTGTGGTACATGGTTTACTATGTTTCAAATCGCCTGTACATAGAATCGCAATGGGTATGCGAATTCAATAAACGGAAGAGTTGAATGCGTGTTTGCGCGGGGACTGCTTTCTTCGTGAGTAGGGACTCATAAAAAAACTCGTAAAGAGCTTGTAAGGATGTCGAAACACGTTTCCGATGTATATTTGAAGCACAATTTCCGCAACGATAAGCCGATATGCGAACGAAGAATCAGATAAATTTGCCAGAATGCTAAAATTGATCACCGGAACTCCGGAATTTCTTTTCTTATGCTCGACGTCAAAGTTCCTTTCACTTTTTCACAGATATCCACTACTTCGCTCACTTTTCTCTATGATACACAACAATAATTAATTTTTTAAACCACTGATTCAATTAAATCATTGATTGAGCAGCTCAGATCTTCTACTTTGAAACGAAAACATGATTGGCTATTAAGTTTTCGAAAGATTCTGAAATTAATTACAGGGTGGTCCAAAAGAATGACTCTTTTACTTCCTAAAAATTTGCATGTATTCTTTTATAAACGAAGTCGCGAATTTTAAATAGTTTCGTGAGTTTTGGACCACCCTGTGTATACTACTTTCATGATTACTTATCCAAACATTTTATCTATGTCAGGGGTGGCCAACCTTCTGCATACCATGCGTAAATTTTTTACTAACTGCAGCACTTTTTCTACCTTCTTACGTTCATTGTTGCGGTTGGAAAATAGGAATAGGGATAGGATCTGCTTCAGTTAGGAGAGAAAAAACTCAATCACGCAACTAAATTAATTAACTTAAGCCAGTTGAAAAGACACACGTTCACTGGAGCACCAATCTACAATAGTAAACTGTCAAAACATTGCGACGAATTCATGAGTAAGAAGACTGTATAAATTCAACTGAGATCTCTGGCGTTGGAAATATGAAGATGGATTCAGTTATGGCGCCTACTTCAAAAAAATAAGTATAGGATCCAATGCACTACTTATAATCATCCAATGCGCCACAGGTTGGCCACCCCTGATCTATGTTCAACTGTGATAGTGCTCGAATTAATTATAAACGTAACTTCTGAATTTTAAATGGTGGGTTATAATCTAATCCAACAACAAAACTTTTATTTCAATTATTCTTTTACTACACATTTACCAACATATTTGTGGCAGTTTCCTGATTAAAATGAATCCAAACATGACATAGTTCGGAACATATTTGCCTGTTTAATTCCCCCGTCAGTTGATCCTCGATTATCCGAACCGACGATCGAGTAAATTGAACAAGTAAATGTGATTCAAACTGCGTCGTCTTTTGAATAATTTTAATCAGAAAAATGTCTCGAATACGGTGGTAAGAGTTTCATAAAAAGAACAATCAAAAACAAAAAAATGTTGTCACTGGGTTAGTATAGTCTTTTTTACATTTGCCACTAGCAGTAAGAGGTCAATAAAAATATTGTTGTACACGATATAGGTAACATTTTGGTCTCTGAATTTTCGCAAACATGTATCGAAGCATCACCGTACACGTTTCCCAACGAGTGTATTAAATGAATCAGAAACTCGAACTTTTCTTTTTGGTTTCCGTGAAAGTTTGAATAAGAACGGAAAGTTCCACGGATTCCCATTGTTATCAATTCTCAAAGGGAGCAGAGAGCCCGGTGCGTACAATAAATAGAATCCAACGACGTACTCGGGGAGACATCAGCCCGGGCAAAAAAAAAGTTACGAGAGGACAGTTTCAACGGTACGTGTCATCGGAAGTCTGTGTCGAACCTCGTATGATGCGCGGGAGCATCATGAGAATAAAGAAATAGGTGAGCCGGAAGAGAAACGAGAAAGTTATCCGAGGATTCCCAGAAATGTAGTCTTTTTCCGGTAAAGGAAGGATGCGCCGTACGTGCACCTTGGAAGAACGGGAGTGTGATACGCTGGAAAAAGAGATCTACCCACTGCCGCGAGGATAGAAGAGCAGAACGGAAGTCGTACACTTTGAGAAACATCGAAGATTCGTCGGCTAAAGGATGTTTTCCTAATCGGAAATCTGGGCGCCAGTGATTTAATTGATTTTTCATGTATTCGTTTCTTCAAAAATCCTCAAGCGTTCAAATAACAAATCTTGCCGATATATTGGTTTTCGTGAGAATATAATGCGGGCCATTAAGCATTATTAAAGTATTGTATAGGAAATTCAAATCACTTCATTATACGTGTAATCTTCTTATAGTAGTATCTATACCGTACTAGGAGTATGGTATTATAATAAAGTAATTGCTGTAATATGCTTGGAAAATTCAGAAGTACTTAATATACGGTACCGCTTGGATAATTAATTAAGGCTTACACGAATTTTGATTGTTCGCATTTCATCCTGTTACAATTTTTGTTCGTTTAGGATATGAAAAAAGTAACACCTTTCTCAAAGATAATTTTGTATTATCCACTTTTGAGTAATGTATCTATGTATATACGAACAAACCATCTGTAACCAATCTTTTTAATACTAATTCAATTTCTTTTGAACGATAGTATAACGATTACAGAGCATTTGGCTATTTGTTTAATAAAAAGTAGACGTAGCTTTGTTAACAAAATTTTAATACAACGCACTCCAAACGTATAATATCAAAAACGCCAAACTCTAATTAATTATAACAAATGAGCGAGACAGTCATCAACGATACACATTTGGTACACTGGCTCTACATTTACAACAAATAGCTAAAAAATGTGTGCAAGAGCTTGTACAATATATTGTAAAAAAATGTACCGTGTTGCTAATGACCTTTGAGGTTGAAGCAACATTAAATAAATAAAATTATCTATCTAAATTGTACATTAATATCAAGGTCACAACTGTAATATTGAAACAAACCAATATTAAGTTTATTTAAAAGAGTTGATTAAGCATTTGGAAAGCATCCAAACATTCCGGCGAGAATCTTTCTGTTGCAAAAAGTATCTAGAGCATTAATAAGCTCGCGACGGATTATGAAAAGCAAATAACGTGAAAAGCTCTAACATTTTGACATTGCGAAGAAGACGAAAGAGGAAAGAGCTGGACTGCGATCCTTGGCAGGACTTTGTCGGTCCCAGCGTTCCTTCTCCGTTTTCCCCGAGCAGAGAAACATGGCCGCTTCCTTTCACTCGCCACTACCTCTTTAAAATCGAGAATTTCCAGTGCAGTATATGCGTATACACGGTACAGCAGAACGAGGTCGTAATTCTTTGATGTAGACTGCCCTAAGAATCGCGAGATGTGTGCCTCTCATTTTCAAAGTAACTGGCGATGACACAAAGTGCCGGACAGAGAAAACGAAGGAGAAGAAGGCTTTCTATTCAATGTCGTATCTTAATCTGGTCTTCGGTAGGTTTCTATTAACAGTCCGAGCGAAGGATGCTCGAAGGATCCATGGATTACGACACAAATGTCATTTTCAAAGAGACTGATTCACGAGCGCAATTGTTTCACGCGAGGCGTTATATCTAACTGTTGGATTTTCTTCTTTTCGAACAGAGTGCTATTGGAAAACCGTCGATCATTCTAATCGCGAAAATTTCGAGTTTTACAGTCGAGCAACCGGCGTCGGGGTCCGTTTTGACCTACATTTTCGAAAGCTTCCTCTGAATTCGCGACGTATATCCTCTGTCTATATTGGGGACATATTTTGGAAGTCTTTCTAATATGTTCATGTAAAAGATAGGAATTTTTGTGTTGCAACTGCGTTCATAAATTGATGCGTTGCTAGTATCGAAATACTGCAGACACGTGCTGCTTACATTTTAGAATATATTGATTTTATTATTGATAAAGGCCTGCTTATTTATTTTACAATGTTAATGGTTTATTACGTAATAGGTTATACTTATGTAGGGTGACTTTAAATTAAGGAAGAAAGTGAGTCATCATATTTGCCATATTTTGAATTAAATTGAACAAAATTAAAGTTGATGTATCTTTTAAATTCATAATTTTTTGACATACATAGGTTAATACTTTTTTTATAGAGAATGACGAGCTCCGCCGAATAGTGCATAAAAAAATATATGTTTTTATTTTAAAAAATAAATTTTTTTTTAAAATTTGACTAAAAGGTATAAAATAAAATTTTAAAAACGCCACGTTTAAAAACGGACTAAAAAGTATAAAATAATTTTTTCTAGCCCCATACAGATTCCTAACCCCGTACAGATAGTCCTGAAAATTTGTGATTGTGAATTTTGAATAGCTATGAAAATACTTGTAAGATTTAAAACGAAAAACGTGGGGCGCAAGATAATGCATAGCAAGGAGTGTAGAGAGTAGCTGGCGCTGAGAAAACTCGCGAAACATATCATTTGCAGTGCAATAAAATTGTTAGTGATTTAGGTGTTCATGCATCAATTATCTATTGCATGCGTCCCACGTTTTTCGTTTTAAATCTTACAAGTATTTTCATAGCTATTCAAAATTCACAATCACAAATTTTCAGGACTATCTGTACGGGGTTAGGAATCTGTATGGGGCTAGAAAAAATTATTTTATACATTTTAGTCCGTTTTTAAACGTGGCGTT
The DNA here is from genome assembly GCA_933228785.1 of Lasioglossum pauxillum. NCBI lineage: Eukaryota > Metazoa > Arthropoda > Insecta > Hymenoptera > Halictidae > Lasioglossum > Lasioglossum pauxillum. Next base: position 13,003,168 of record OW121705.1, read on the forward strand.
TTTAAAAATTTTATTTTATACTTTTTAGTCCGTTTTAAAAACGTTGTATTTTTAAAAAATTTATTTTATTTAAATAATTATTTTCTGCTTTTTAGCCTTATATGTGTGAAATTTTACAATCGATTTTGAACATTTTGATGAGATTATAACAGAGACATGTAGTAAATTTCAGACGGTATTGCGACGCGTCATATCGAAAACGAACGCCGTGGTAAAATGCCAAAGATAAAGGTTCGACGGAGAATTTCGGTGTAACTGTTCTTTCGCTTGGTAAACAAACATTATACTATAATAATACGTAGTAACTTTGTAAACACCGCACGCAGCTCGAACGCACACTGAGCTCCTTCGGTGCGAAGCGGGTCAGTGGAGTGGGGACGAGTCAGAGTGGGAACACGTAGTAGAGTGGGGACGCTGAACGCGAAGACGTACTACGTCACGCGGCGGGGGGGGGGGGGGAGGGTGCAAAGGTTCAAATTATTAATCATTTATATCTCCTGAACGCATAGGCTTTTTTAAAAAATTTTTTAAAATATTGCATTGTCATCCAGTTCTGAGCTATGTTTAAAATTTCAAGTCACTAGCTCATCGGGAAGTTAGTTTAAAATCAATTGCAAAATTTGTACCGAACAGACAAACAGACAAACAAGAAAGCGAGCTAATAAAAACGTGGTAAAAATGAAAGTGACCTTGAAATTTCCGAAACTCCTGCATTGCTTCGATCGATAAAGTCTTTTCATATTTTCAATGTAATATGTACCTGTCTGATAAACCTGTAGACTGTAATAGTATTATAAAATTTGCATTCCGAAAACGGGGATTTCATGTGCAACGACCTAATAGAACTGTGCGTTGGGAGGGTTCAGCCGTGCGCGAGAAGGTGTTGAAAAACACACGTCTGAAAAGTCGATTTATCGAAGGGTCTTTGACCGGGCGTCGTGCCGTGCTTCTTCGGGGATGCAAATCCCCTTTCCCGGAAGGAAGAGGCCCGTAATTGGGAGATGAACGTGTTACCTTGCCCCCCGTCTGAAGATTGATGATCGCGCTCGAAGAAGAGACGAACATCGGGCGCTACCTTGAAACGATGAAGACTCGTCTCGCTCCGGTGAGCCCGCCTTCGGATCCAGTGAGAGAGAAAATTATCTAACCGGCGCATCAGAACAGCACAGAGATAGAGCGAAGGGGGCGAGGGAGGGTGAGAACCGTATTGGCCGTTCGACTGTGACACAGCCTTTATTTCGCGAACGCCCGATAATTCCCGCGTGGGAAAGCCGTTGAAGTGTCCGACGACAAATTATTGTTATTGCCGCGAGACATGGCTATCCGAGGAAATCGTGTGTCGGATTACGTCGGCAAAGAAGCAGATAAGAACGCTTGCTACGTTCACCTTTAGCTCTGCCCGCTTCTAAACGTCGACGAAACTCGAATGAAACCTGACGGTTTGTCGTAACTGCACCTTCCCCAGGCGTCCTGTGCGACGAAATTCAGTGGCCGAGATAATCTCATTTCGAAAAGCTTCGAATTTATCCTTTTTTATTTAACACTAGGAAATTAGAGACTCCGAACATTAGAAGTTAATAATTCGTATGAATCTTTATATGCTTATATTTCTTTCTGAATCTTTTAGTGACGTATTCGTGACATTTTCTTGATTAAGACGAGCACTGTACAATTTGGATCATATTTACCTGCTTAATTCACGATTTAGTAGAACCTCGATAGGTAAAGACTCAATCTAGCAGTGTAGCTAGTTAACTGTACCATTAGTCGAACACTCGTGCTCCACTTGGAATAATCGAGAGTCTATTGCATCGTGAATTAAACGAGTAGATATAATCCAAATTGTACAGTGTTTGGTGTCGTTTTAATCAGAAATATGTCACGAATATGCTGGTAAGAGTTTCATAAACAAATAAGCAAGAAAAATTAAATTGTCTTATTGTTTACTATCTTTTTCTACGTCCAAGCAGCAAAAAAATGACTGTACACGATACGAATGACACTTGCAGAGACTCCCATTAATATTCGGACGCTCTAAAAAAGACGATAACTTTATTAATATTGTACTATACGATTCGAACTATTTTGGGAAGCTAGAGTAATTAGTTTACTACAGGATCTGAAAAAGAAATTTTTTCAAGAATTGCATTTGGTCGGAATTGTAGAGAAAGTACTAAAAGTTGCATTTTACAACTTTTTTATGCGGGCCTATATTGAAATTTTAAAAAAATACGTTTTGTAGATCTGTGTAAATTATACGCACTGTGAAAGTTTCATAGAAATCGGTTGATGCGGGGGAAAACGAGAGGCATTGAAAGATGTTAGAATCTTTAGAATTACTACAGTTGGAGGCCGAAATGGTGAAAAACTGCAACATTTACCATCTTTAAACGTTTGTAGATCATTATAAATTTTCAGAATATGTTTAATTGATACAGATCTACGAAACGCGTTTTCTAAATTTTCCATATGAGCCCACATAAAGAAGTTAGCAAACACAACTTTTCGTATTTTCTCTGAAATTCCGACAACTTGCAGTTTTTTCAAAAATTTTTGTCACGTTGTGTAGCAAACCAATTATTCTAACATCTCCAAAAATTTCAAATCGTATATTCCAATATTTAAGAAGTTATGATCTTTTTAAAAGTGTCCGAATATTATTGGGAGTCACTGTATGTCCCGAAGTGTTCACGTGTGTCTGGTAATTACTGTGTTTGTGTAGCAGATTTTGAGATACCCTGTAGGCGTTCGAGGAGGGTTCGATTCGAACGGCAGATGAATTAACGAGACGGCGTTTCGATTAACGGTGGCAGACAAAGTAGACGATAGGATGCAGCCAGGAAAGGAACGAGAGGTCGGCTTGACTGACAGAAAACAATTCGTTCTTGGTAGAAGCTCCGAGATAATGAAACGAAAACAAGATTCCCTTCGTTAATCGAGTGTCCACAGGATAACCCTGCCCGCCGACTGAAACCGACCAATCCTATTTTACCCTCGTGACTATGGCGATGAATAAAACAGCGCAGCCTCGCCAAGGAAATCATACAGACGAGTTCTTAACTCCTTACCTCCTCTCTCTTCTACTCTGTCTGTTCTGCAGCATTTCCCCCTATAACCTCCTTCATCCACAACATCTCCTACTTTCTCCTTGCCTCGTCGCGAGAGTCCTCTGATCGCTGAAAGCCCCGAAGAGCTTCCCACTTTCGCGGGAATACTTCTGATCGAGGGATGAGATCCGCGGGAAAGACAGCAAAAGGTGAAACGGATACATGGACGGCGAAGTCGACTCTCTTGAATTCTACAATTATCGATTCAACATCTTTTTTGCTGACCTGGTTCCCTTTATTTCATTTTTCAACGCACCGTAGGTCCAGGTTTAAGAGAACTTTGCTGTTCCGGTGGGATGTTTCGATCCGAACATCCGTCAATGTTGGATCTATTTAGTATTGTAATTTTCTACCTGCGGATGCTACATTCAGTTCCAGATACCGTAGAATGATTGATCGCGTGAATTTAAGTGAATCAAATCCTGATGCGAGGGCGTCGTGCATTTGCTTCAGAAGTCGATCATTTTGAATTAATGCAGAAATTGATAAGAGATGATAAGACATTCTATCTCGTAAATTATTATAATTTCGTAGAACAAAATCGTATGGCGATTTTTAACTAGCCATTATCAAAGAAACACTTGAATCTTCGAATCTGTGGCGGGTTTAGGTGAAAACAAACTGTATAGTGACTTTTGAGAGCTGATTTTAAAGGAGGAACTTTAATCCCAAAATCTACGGTAGATTCAGACAATAAAAAAACTTTTCTACCCTCAGGGGTAGTTCTGCAAAATTTTCAACTGGAAAACCTGTGCTCTTGAGCCTCCTGCTACGTAATTGATATTTAAACTATCATAACTCCGTGCCAAGAAAAAATAGAGACTTTCGAGAGCTCATTTTAAAGAAGAAGCTTCAGTCTTCAAATGTTCGATGGATACGATAAGATAAAAAATTTCTCACTTTTCTAGAGAGAGAGAGAATACCCCTTCTTCCTCTGCCCCACGATTCAAAAATATCACGGAGAAAAAAAACTAAAAATACAGTATGAAAGTAGAAGCTTCACGCTTTAAAATGGGCCCAGGTGAATGATTGTAGGATTTTTTCTGACGGAGTTATAATAGTTTAAAGAGCAACTTTTAGCAGAGATTTAAGTGTCTGGTGATTTGCGGACGGAGTTGTGCATTCCTGAAATCGACCGGTGTCGGGCGAACACTAAAGTATTCCCCAGTTTTCCCCGACACTCGTTACTTTCTCTTTGCACTTCATATCCAGTTGGTCATTGAACGGCTGGGAAAGCTTTGCGCCTCACGGAATAGATAGTATCCGTCGACTGGGAAAAGGAATGGGCGACGCAGAAAACAGAGGAAAGGGAAACCGATGGAATAAGGGCACGTTCCCCGGAAGTGGTGTTTCGAGAATGCTGCGAAAGTAGAAATAGCTGGCGCTAGGGTGGAGTAAAACAAAAGTCTCGTCTGGTTTATCAATCCGGGGCTGTGGATTCGCGGTGGTTTCGAACTGGTTTCAGGAAGAACCGTTTACGGATTAAAGGCTTGTATGTGCTCGAGTGCGTGACGGTTTTAACGAGTGACAGTGTGGGAATAAAATTGACGACAGTATCGCGATAATAATGATAATAATCTCGCGTGATGGTGATGCCGTGATAAACTACTTAACATGGTCGTTAACAGCGTTTTACAATGCGACGATCATCGTTTTGTGTTTCACGTGGAGAAAGTAAACATTAATTGTGCATGTGTCGTTAGGTAAAATGATGTGCATGACATTCAGAAAAGTTATAACTGCTCAGCTATTTCAATGTAGCTCTTCATTCAGAACTTGTTGGCTTCAACCATAATATCCGTCACCCGCTATAATATACTCTCTTAATTATAAATATTAATGATTATTTATTATTACGAAAATATTCATTGATGGTGTATATTGATCTATATGTTGATGTATATCTTTGATCCATATTTCAATCTACATTTTCTGTTGGTATTATATAAATTACTTGAGAAATGTTTAAATTCCATTTAATATTTGCTTATATTTGGATCAATTGATTTTTATATTTGTATAGCATCATTGAGAATGCACTCTGCACTATGCTCCACACTGTCTAGATACAACCAGTACATAAATGGCGGACATTCATGCAACTATAAATTTTGATCGATTCAGAGACGATTGGCCTGGAATCAAAGAGAAAAATTAATCTCTGGAATATTGAATTTTCGGTATCCGATTGAATGTGCTGCAAGTGCATAGAATCCGTAGCGGAAATAAAGTGAAAACTCGTATGCTTATGAGAGCCAACGGTGATTAGTATATAAAAGGAGTTGAATTTACATATAGAAAAATTCATCTTTTAATGTTGCCAAGCATTAAATGAATTGCATATTCCAGCGCGATTTCGTTCCATGGAAAATGTAATTTTATGGCCTTTCTCGTTATTGAAAGCCGACTAAAAGAATTAAATACAATGTGACAGTATTTTCATGAATGTAATGGAAATGTTTTACTATAGATAATCCGTTTTATTTGTATTTATATGAAATACGTTTACATTTTCCATTTCGGATTTTTGTCGTCACTTTTATTAAAAAATCAGAAGCTTCGCAATACACAGTAAGTGTATAGAAATGATTTTCTTAATTTTTTCATCTGCCCCACACTATTATGCATTATTCAGTGTAATTAAATAAATCGAAATTTTTATCTTTACTTTTAAGCAAATTATAAAATTTCTGCTTTCTGTGCAACAAAATAATAGTTACATATAATCATGTAATATGATCAGAAATGTAAGCAACTTGTTTAAAAATAATAAAAATCTGTGAAAGCTTTCTGTGCGGTAATTTTTAATTGCTCAGTAAAAAATTAATTAAATCCATCCAATAAGATCAGAAACATAAGCAACTTGTTAAAAATAAGAAAAAGTACAACTACACAGTAAATTAATCCGAAAACTGGTTTTAACGTATCCAGGATTACGGATAGAACGGCGTGTCTTCTTCGATACAGCATATCTCAAGCCAGATAAAGGTTGCCTTTGATATATTTGCAGAGCACTCTGCTTTCAAGAAATTTTTCAATTGTTCGATTGATGAAAATCAAGCTTTTATCTACCGATATCGCTTCGCGAGGACGTTCTCGTATACGAGGAAAATTCGTAGAACATTCGTACAGGAAATATGGAAGAAAATAATGGTCTTGTAGGAAGGAAAATCTGTGGTAAATTGGAATCGAGCGATCAGCCCCGCCAACTCTCTCGAAACGACGACGTATACATGTATACATACGGAGATACATACATACAAACTATAATTCGACGTTGAGGAAATTGTCCTCAAACATGTTTCTCTTCTCCATGCCATGATACATTCAAATGAACTTTGTTAAATTTCAAGGAGAATATATTATAAACATTGTTTTACGTAATAAATGCTCTATCCAATCCATATTTAAGTATTCTGACTGCGGATCTTATGCATTAAAAATGACTAGATAAAATACTAAATTGTAAAGGCATGAGAAGAATTAAAAATTTTTGCATTCTCCTCAACTTATTAAAATTGTTGAAAGAAGTAACACATTTTTAAATTTTTATTTTGTACAGAAATCCGCACTCTAATTATTCGCACACAGTTTTTGTACGTAACAAACTGTGTAATAAGTAGACTACGTATCTTAATACAAAATAAAAATTGTCTGCATCAATTACACGAAAAGTTAGTTACATAAAGATTGATTTCTTCTCTTAATAATTTTAATAGGTTGTAAATAATAATATTAAATTCATTTAATGTTTTTTCTATTTTGTGTTGCGCCAACTCATTTTTCCCATTAGTTGTTGCTGTTGCATATTTAAATGGTTTTACATGAAAAATATGGAATTATGAACATAGTATACCTACACTAATGGGAGAATCGTTATAATATGGTTAAGTTTGTTTGGCCCGTGTACAACACAGTAATGTTTCTGTTATTTGTTAATTAGGAAGAATGAAGAATCATGACGAAGACTAGTTAGCGTCAAACATACATGCTATCCATTTGAAATGTAGCAGAGTTCGTGAGATTAAAGAGATAAATTTCATCATATTACGCATTCTTAAGAAATCCCGAAATTTGGCACAATGTCTCTCCTAATCTCACGATTACAATTAAATTAGCTTCCATTAGAAAATTGTAGTAATGTATGCAGGCGGCAATAGTCCTTAACGTGAACCACCGAAATAATGGGTCTCCCCTCACTATACCTCTGTTTCTTCATACTTTGTATTCATAAGACGGTGCAATATGTATGAATGCGTATACAAATACTGTGGCACGTGCACAAGCATGGTCGCGGAAGGACCACCATAACGTACAGTTACGAAATACTGACCTCGTCTGGCGTGAATTTTCACTAAACACTGTCTTTCATTTCCCATTTTTAACACGAAACTTATTAGAGTCAGTTTATTATTTATTAATAGACAGCGGATCTTTATGCAAAATAAAACTGTTTAGCATTGAGTGTGGGAAACAGGAATAACATAAAAATGAATTTCATACCGTAACACCTTTGTTACATTAAAAGCAACATTACAATATTCTTGAATTTTTTAAATCATTTACTGTTTTACAATTGACCCAACAAAAAAAATTAGTCCATGCGTTGGTAATACATTTTACAAATTGAATCTGTTTCCAAAACATTATTTTGCAATTAACAAAAATAACCCATACTGCAAAGTCAGCAGATATTTTATTATTAAAACATTTAACATATTTTTATTAACTATTATATCTCTGATCCCTCTAACTTTAAAACACCCTGTATAGGGTATACGCGAAGGGAGTCGTTAGCTCGTCGACCTGGTAATCACAAGTATTTGTCGTTAAATTTGACGACAAGTGTCTACCAGTTTAGGATCTAAGATCAAGTCGAAACAGCTTCACACTATCACCATTTATATCCAGCAGTGAAATTCATTTATGCGAAAGTGTTTGTACTTAGGTTTGATGGCAATCGCCCTATCAAAAACCCCTATTAGAGCCAGTTGTATCCAAGAGTCAAGCTCATGAGAAGTGTTTGTGACTGTAGACTGACAAGTCTATAGTAGTGCAGGATTAAAGATCACTTAGGCCTAGCAGTCAAATGTCCATGCCAAAGTGTTTGTATTGTACTTCCATGGCAATCGCCAAATCCAAGACCCCCTTTAAGCAAAGTAGTACCCAAGAGTCAAGCTCATGAGGGTATTTGTGTTTAAGCTTGTAGAGTGTCAAATCTATAAGAGTGTAGGGTTTAAACTTGTAGAGTGTCAAGTGTGTAGCGGTACAGGCTCAAAAATCAAACTGAGGCAGCTTCGCATTACAAGGATCCACTTAGGCCTAGCAGTCAAATGTCCACTCCAAAGTGTTTGTACTTCTCTGGCAATCGCCAAACCCAAGACCCCCTTTAGGCAAAGTAGTACCCAAGAGTCACTCTCATGAGGGGAATTTCTGTTTAAGCTCGTAGAGTGTCAAGTCTATAAGAGTGTAAAGTTTAAACTCGTAGAGTGTCAAGTGTGTAGCGGTACAGGCTCAAAGACCAAACTGACAATGAGGCAGCTTCGCATTACAAGGATCCACTTAGGCCTAGCAGTCAAATGTCCACTCCAAAGTGTTTATACTTCCATGGCAATCGCCAAACCCAGGACCCCCTATTAGGCAAAGTAGTACCCAAGAGTCAAGCTCATGTGGGTATTTGTGTTTAAGCTTGTACAGTGTCAAGTCTATAAGAGTGTAGGGTTTATAAACTTGTAGAGTGTCAAATGTGTAGCGGTACAGGCTCAAAGATCAAACTGAGGCAGCTTCGCATTACTTATGCCTAGCAGTCAAATGTCCACTCCAATGTGTTTGTACTTCCCTGGCAATAGCCAAACCCAAGACCCCCTTTAGGCAAAGTAGTACCCAAGAGTCAAACTCATGAGGGGTATTTGTGTTTAAGGTTGTAGAGTATCAAGTGTGTAGCAGTGCAGGCTCGAAGATCAAGCTGGGGGAGCTTCGTATTACAAGGATCCATATAGTCCTGTCAGTCCAATTCGTTTATTCAAATATGTGTCTTTAAGTTTCGTGACAATGGCTAAACCCAAGACCCCCTGTTAGGCCTAGTTGTATCGAAGAGTTACGCTGATGAGAAGTATTTGTGTGTTGAGTTTGTAGAGCGTCAAGTGTGGCGGTGTAGGATCTAAGATCAGGGTGAGACAGGTTCGCCTCGTCTCACCCTGGACCTCATTTAGGCCCACGTTAGGTCCCGGCTAGAGGGCAGCTTTCGCAGCTGGACACGTGGTAGACAAGTGACGATGGACAGGCAGGAAGGGTGTCCCGCGACAAAGACGAGGAACGTGGCGCCGTTTGTGGATCGCGTGAATCGCGGGAGGATGCAGTGATCGGTTGTGACCGACCAAGTGGATCGCGACGGGGAGGACGATGCATCACTCCGGAGGTCCTGGTTACGGGACCGGGCCCCAGGAGCGAGTGCACCAGGCGCCGCGAACTGGAGGCCAGCCTGACAAGTGTCCCTACGAGACCTACCAGGCGCAGATACCGGATTGCTGTGCAGCTGCCGCTGCGGTACAGGATCCGTATCCACGGCCACCGAGCGGATATGACGGCAGGTGCTACGATGAGTGTCATCGCAGGACTCCCTATCAGGAGGACACCTATTCCCAGGTACGTGACAAGACTCGACTATTTCCCAATTTTTCCGCTCCCGTTGTCCCTCCCCCACTCCCGTCCCTGAACGCGCCATATAGCCAGATCCAATTGCATACGTAGCATTGTTCCGCACTTTGCCGAAGATTTATGGGAGTTCTTGTTTCCTCTGATGGGAACACCGCCATCGGCAGAAAGCGCAATGCCGAATCGAAATGGTCGACGTGATTACTTCGCGGGGTCGTTTGCATGCGTGCGATCGAGAGAGATTTGTCGAATTCACTTATTGATGATCAGCAGACTGCGGATCTTTATGCAAAATAAAACTTGCCTCTGTCAATTACAAGAAAGGGGAGTTTCTTCATTGTTTCCGTAAATACACAAAATCTGGTCTAATGGTGAGTGAATTCGATTTAAATTCGAACAATGTTGGGTCAATATTAATTTCTTGTGGGCGTTTCCAAAAAATAATTCAAGTTCAACATAATTTAAGTTGTACAGTAAGGAGCATAACTGATTCCACACACTTTAAATCAGAATAACTTTTATATGAATGGACCAAACGACTTCAATTTCTCTGTAAGGCTAGAAGAATTAGTTTAGCAAATGACGTCTAATAAATAAGTTGAAAAAATGCATTTGGTCGGAATTGTGAAAAACAATACCAAAAATTGATTTTTACAACTTTTTTAGCTGGCCTAATAACGACAATTTAAAAAATGTGATTTGTCAACTGGTATAAATTATATACGCTCTGAAAATTTCATTGAAATTTGTTAATTGGTTTACGAATTATAAACGTTCAAAAGTGGTAAAAAGGCCGAAAATATGGAAAAATTGCAATTTTTACCAGTTTTGATCGTTAATAATTCGCAAACAATTAACTAATTTCAAAGAAGTTTTCAGAGCGTATATAGGGTGGTTATATTATTTATCTGAAGACATTAAAATATCTCGAGAACTATGCTTCGGATGAAAACAAGTGGGTAATGAAAGTTATTCGTCGCGAAGGGGGACATCAAATGATACCAAACCCGACCCCCCACCGCCACCCCCTGGGAGTAGGGGAGGGGGAAGATAAAAAACTTAAATGAAAACCCCCATTTTTCATTGCAGATTTCGATTCTCCAGAAAAAAATACACAAATTTGTCCTAGGAGTTTTTGCATTTTGGTTCACAGATGGCGCTATAATGGACAAAAATCAAAATGGGTAAAAAATCGTTGAAAATTGGGGATATCCCGAGAAATACACATCAGATCAGAAAAATAAAAGTAGATGTATTTGATATTTTTAAAAATGCTATTCAATAACATCATAATTGACCCCCCCCCTCCGCCACCACCTCCTGAGGTTGGGAGAGGGCACTATTTCAAAATCTTCAACCGAGGGGGTGGCGGTGGGGGGTCGAGTTTGGTATCATTGGATGTCCCCCTTCACGACGAACAACTTTCATTACCCACTTGTTTCGATCCGATGCATAGTTCTCGAGATATTTCAATGTCTTCAGATAAAATGACCACCCTGTATAATTTATACCAGTTGACCAGACACATCTTTTGAATTTGCGTTATTGGCCGAGCTAAAAAAGTTGTAAAAATCAATTTTTACTATTGTTTTTTACAATTCCGTCCACATGCATTTTTTCAACATATTTTTTTACACATCATTTACTAAACTAATTCTTCTAGCCTTACAGAGAAATTGAAGTCGTTTGGTCCAGTCATAAGAAAGTTGTTCTGATTTAAAGTGTGTGGAATCAGTCATGTTCCCTACTGTATGTATAACAATATGAACTGCACTTTTTAGATTTTGAACAAATGAAATTCCCATAGAAATTGTTAAAAATGTTTCTTTTATTTTTAGAGATGAATAGTATTTTCGAGAAAAAATTAAGGTATTTCATTCCTATTTTCATAAAATAATTAAAGACAGCTACATTGTTTCGTATACTGTGTGTTATCATTGATTAAATGATTTTCTAATGAACTTTCGATAAAATGTCTGCCTAAATCTTTTTAGTCGGTCTGACCATCTCCGACTCTTTCTACTTAGACTTCTACTAATCAGACAATATTGAGATAATTAGCCTCATTCAATTTTTGTCATTTCTTAACTATTAATTCCCATTAAACCATTACAGAAATGAAATAATATACCACGGGCAATAAACAGTAGTAGAGTGGAAGTGGCCGTAATATGATTGCAATGGTCAGACACATGAGAGAAATGATATTCAAGTGCATCTGCAACTGATGTTTCCAAACTCGATTCACTAGAATACTAAACTCTAAATGCAACAATGGTGTTCTGTCTCGTGTCTTATTAGCGGTATGAACACGCATTCACTGTCGCATTATTTAATTGTAACTTTGAACATACAGGAAAACAATGAATTATCTTTAAATTAACAATAAGCACTCCTCTCTTTTAGAGACAATAAAAATTTCTCTACCGTTTTAAAAGCTTCACGCAGTTGAATGAAAATTAAGTGTCATATATTCGCATGTATTATAAAGACAATGAAACTCATTAATTCAATGGCACCACGTTAATGATACTATCGTTAAACGAGTGACTATAAAATATCTAGTTAAACGTGATAAATAAATTAAAGCTCTCTAATTATCAAATAACTAATTAATGTATTAAATTTCCAGTACGTAAATTTTCCACTATTTAATTTAAATTTCTTACTCAAACATTCACCTACTATCATAAATGCTATCTAACAACACATAAATTATACCGATAGTAAAGATAGTTCCACTCAAAAAGTGGAATGCAGATATTAAGAATTAAATTACCAGCTATGATTTCAGCTCAATTAATTTTATTGCACGGAAACATCGCATTCCGAAGCAAATATACTAACACGCGAAAGAGAAAAATTTTCTAAACTCTATTTTCCAGGTAACGTTAACGTCACGTGTCTCGATTCAGGGGCTAATTAAATTTAATTTCCGTCTGAGGTACGTGTGCAGGTTTCTTTAATTGATCAATAGAATAAAACGAGTCCCCGCGTGCCCCAGCGCGCGCGAGCCCCTCGATCTCGATATTTATGATTATTGTTCATTGAAAATTAAATTTCATGTTCCCGCGAAAGGAGGAGGTTAATTAGTGCTGAGAAGGGAAACTTTAAGCTGCTGATGATTCAGCAGGAAACTTTGTTCGATAGTCTGACGCCAGCAATATGAGCCATTTCAGCTTAACTAATTCTAAGACCTCATGTTACGCAGAGTTGCTGCAACATTAAAGACTTACATCGACCCCCAGGAACCGATTAGTATCCTTAAAACGCTTATAATTAGAGACATTAATTAAAGTTTCATATTTAATGTGGAACTGGCGCTGTTTAGTTCACATGCGCAGTTAATTAGCTACAATATTGTTATTACACGGGTGGATCCCGTTAACAGGAAATCTTCTTCTCCGGTAATTACGAGTCGCTTTTAAGAAAATAATTATAAATGTCAAACGGCCGGTTCCAGAATTGTTATCCCCGTTGCAAATAAACAAGCTACAGTATCATTCGGCTCACAGTAATGTGCACAATTAATATTGAACATTAAAGTATATAAGACACTTTACATATTTATGTAACATAACATAAACCCTGCATTGTATATCGAAAATAAAAAAGCTGGAGACGTTCATGTCAAATTCGAATAAACAAATGATGTAAAACAATCAAAGACCGATTACTTGCTTTAACCCTTTGCACTCGGAGCTATTCTAACTCGAAAATGAAACATATCTTCCGACCCAGAATAATTCCAATCTATATAATTTTTTTTCATTTTATGGATATGAAATTGATATAACACGTCATACAATACTTAAATGTTTAGTAATTGATTAGTCACCAAGATATTTAATACTCTAAACAATATTTTGAATAATGGTATCGCAATTTCTGGTGGTGACTCTGACTCACAACTCGAGTGCTAAGGGTTAATAATAGAATTAAATGGAGTTATAACAAAATACTAATATAATATTATCTTATCTTATCTTATCTAATGATTACTACGCGGCATTACTGAATCAGTAATGTGTTATGATGATTTTTCCAATATAATTTAGATTCTGAATTTTTTCTTTTTCCTCTTCCATTTTCGCAAATGTGGTACGATCACAATGAGTGTAAATACAAAAATTTAGTTTTGCTTGATTAAAAAAAAATCTAGTTATTTTTTCGTTGATAATGTTGCAATTCAATGTTTATTTTAATTGTCTATAAGTTCGCGCTGTTCAAAATCGCCGCCGGAGGTGATTGAGATTCACCATTGATCGATATCGACCAACCAATCAGTAAACTGTTGTTTATATGTATGACACTTCACGCTCTTACTTTTGGGTTAGCACATGGTTTCAGTTACATATCTGCCACCATGGATGGAAGTTTATCTTTGTGTAACTCATAATTTTCGTTTAAAATGTTTTTTCCTTTTCTTGCCGCAGCAAGTAAGTGTATTATTTTTGTTTGATCGTTTGTATCTACACGGCTGTGTTATATTTTTGCCAAATTATAATTTTCTTGCATTATTTTCAGACGCAATAAATGTTCTTTGTGAAAATGATCCGCACAGGGACCGAAACGTCGAGATACATGGTTAAATAACTGCATATTTGCAGTCTCTTTATGAATGATCGAACCTGGCGCCGAAATTATGAATTCTAGTTACAATAATATCTACTGTGTATCTATAAAATTAATGATAAGTTTTGCTCTGCTCTCTTATTATTTAATTTGTATAAAAATGGAATATGCCTAATACCATGGTAATAAGTCATTAGAAGAATTGGAGGATGTTGTTATATTATTTACGACTTTTCAAACCGATTAAAATACATTTTCATTTAACTTCGGTTTCCTACGATTGCGTCCGACAATTTTTATTTCGCATAAATAGCTATTTGCAGAAATACTATTCATCAATTTCCCACCTTCAAATTATATGAACATGTTTTGTTTATGGTACAATGATTAGAAAGCTAGAAAAATCACGAGACACGACATGTGCACGGTGCATCGCGAGAACAACTGTTCCCTCTTATGCAATGATACGATTAAATTGATCGAGATTCTATTCATTCGATGCGTTCCTATCTTTCTCGATGTATATTGATAGAGTGCTATGTTGCAATTTTTCCATTCGGTTTGGGCCGACTCTAGTGATGCGCGTAACTTTTAAACGAATCGATTACGAGGATCCGTGCCAACTGATTTCCAAAATAACGCTTTGTTCGACAGTCTCTGCGCGAGCGGTCCGACTTCTCTTCGTGTCGATTTTTTTCTCTATCTCTCTCTTCTCGCGACCGCGATACGCTATCTCTCTTTCAATGAAACCTCGTTCCCTTTTGAAATTCCTGGTTATGCATGCGCGCGGCAGCCGAGTTTCTTTGATCCTCGTTTCAGCGGGCATTACTACTTGCACATATCGTTGCATCTAAAATTAACGATATACACGCGTTTCTTTACGTTCCGCAGTCCGGGAGGGAGAGGAATATTAACGTGGATACATTTCGTAGAATACGTCATTGCCTTAAACTATTCCCGGATGTTGCGTGGTTTCGCTCCGTGCTCCTCGGCTTCTCTCGGTTTCCTTTGGGTATACTTCAAGTCGTCGCGCGCTTCCATTAAACTGATGGCAGCAACGAGCGAAACCGGCTTTGTGCGAATCCTCTCCCCCTCCCCCGTGCCCCTCGATACGAACATTCGGAACTATCTGAAATTCTGGAAATATTGCACGTCATTGATAAATATCGTGCCGGGATCACTCCTCTACTTCATATCGAGCCGCGTGCCGACACAAACAGAGGAAAGTATTCGAATAACTGTGCACTCGTAGTCAAAATGAATGCGAATTGCACGGCTCTATATGCAAATAAATATGCCGAAAATTTATGCCTGCCCCAGATGAAATATTTTACGCGCGAGCAAGTTTTATTTATCATCCCGGTTCGTGATATGACTCTTGCTCGTTTTTAGTAAGAGGAGACGAAACTAATGATTCGATACGTATTTCTCGATTATGTATTCTTTATTGTAATGTCCATTTCATCCCATGATGCTTTCCCCTGGAAGTATAAATATACGAAACGTTAACCTAATCAGGGATGAATTTTTCTAAGTAGAAATATTTAATATTTCCAATGCTTCCACGTATTTTGTGTTTTTGTTGTCGTAAGATTCTCTTCTTCCACAGATTTTAACACTACGTATACCTAGCACTAAACGCAATTGGCATACATTGCCTTATATTAATGACAAAATTGCATTTATTTAGATCTCGTTCGAGTTTTGTTTAAATATGTGCTTCAGTAAAGAAGTTCACTAAAAAAATTTCTCAGAAAAATATATTTATAATATCAATATTTCTAAAAGAAAAAATCTGGAACCAGTCAAAATGACTGGTCTGGTAAATCTAGTGTTAATTCCCTTTTCAATTAGAGTAATTTTAATTTAAGAAACTCGTAGCTAATGTACCTGCCTAGGTATGTCAGCATCCATGAAGAGATTGAAAAATTATCGAAAAATTAATTAACGTAACTAATTTGCCACCAAAATATTAAAAATGATTAAATTTGGTAGTTTGAACAGTTGTGGCCTAGCGTTTAGTTGATACATACGCTGTCAGGTGGCGACTCCATTCAGCTTGCTCGATTTCGAGCGGTTTTGCGGTTTGGTATAATCACAGACGAGGTATAGGTGAAGAGCAATCACCAAATGTATTTTTCTGTCTCACATTCGGTAAAAAAAGAATAAAAAAATTTTAACTGGTCGTCCACTCGATACTCTCCAAACAAACATTTTGTTTAGTTTTGCAGAACGCTACTCTACAAAATGTACAAACAACGCGAGCAGTGTATTGTCTACCACGACGCTAATTTATTTGATTCAAAACGGAAAACTCCCGTGCACTTTCGCGTCTTTTTACGCAACTCTAAATGGAAACACGATAGCAGCCATTTGAATCATTCTTTCGCAACGCTAAAACAAAGAATTAATAAATATCTCGAAACAAACGTTGCATTATGTGTCGCGATGCTAATTTATTAAATTCGATATGACTCTCGTGCATTTTAATTTCTTTATACGTAATTCTAAGCAATGGCTGCAAGTAATCAGAGGCAGTTTATCGCAACTGTAAAAGACAAGATTTTCTACCATTTGCATATTGGAATACTTTCACATTAAACCGATTCGATTCTCCGAATTCTCACCGTAACACGCGAGAAGGGTAAATGCTTCGCGACCCTGAATATTAGTACGGATTCGGACATTGCAAAATCAGTTTTGCATGGCGCAATGAGCACTAAATTCCATCGACAAAGCTACTGCACTTTCAACGTAAAGATACCTCGTCTTTCACCTTACGGGCCGACGAGGCGTTTGATACGCTGTACATACACGTCGTGTATGTCCACTAACGCGATCGAACCACTACGTTGAGGTTGGTTCAAATTTCAATATCTTGGCGGTATCAAAAAGTCTACTCTAACCAAATCCATCTGGATATCCATAAAGTCTCCGAAATTTAATGGTCGTATACTCCGTGCGCTATGGTTCTGCAATGTCAATCATCTACTCTAATGCGAGGTCGCGACTCTTATCATTAAATCTGACCTTTTAGGTGCGTTTTCCAATTTGCGTGTAGACGCGATCGTTCAACTATCCCGTCTACGTTAATCCCGCTTAATCTTTTCGCGGTCTATTACCACTAAACCTACCGACCATCAAAGCTGACTGATGTGTATAGTATTATAAAAATAACAAGATTAGATTTACTTATATTTTGTGCGATGTTTATTATATTATGTTGGCAACTAAATTCGCGACCTTTTGTTTCGTAATTCTTTTATTGTATCATTATAATTTATGGAATTTCGAATCTCTGAAGTTTGCGATTAATTTTATATAAAATACTCGTGCTTAAAAAATATATATAAATGACTATGGTTGAGAAAAACGTTGCGAACTTATAGTTGCCAACCAAATACTATAGTATACAGAGTGGGTCGCCACATTTTGCCACCTCAAATATCTTTGTTGCTTTTAAAGATACGTCAAATGTCTGAAGGACAAAGTTGAATGATAAAATGGGGCTTATACGATACCAAAAAAATTTTTGTTTTTATGTAATTTTTTTAGAGATATGAAGGTGACCTTCATTTTTTTAAATGGAATGAGATATTTTTTTAATACATCAATCGATGCAGCTGGATATTCGTTATAAAAAAGTACTAACCTATGTACGTCGAAAAGTTAGTAGTTCAGGACATATTTCAATTTAAATAACTCTAAAATACCATTACTGTCGTGCTAAGATGTTACACAAGTAAGTAAACACTAACGTCTTAGTACGATAGTAATGGTATTTTACAGTTATTTAAATTGAAATATCTCCTGAACTACTAACTTTTCGACATACATAGGTTAGTACTTTTTTATAACGAATATCAAGCTGCATCGATTGATGTATTAAAAGATACCTCATTCCATTAAAAAAGAAATGAAATTGACCTTCCTATCTATAAAAAAAAATTACATCAAAACAAAAATTTTTTGGGATCGTATAAGCCGCATATTATCATTCAACTTTGTCCTTCAGACATTTGACGTATCTTTAAAAACAACAAAGATATTTGAGGTGGCAAAATGTGGCGACCCACCCTGTATACAGGAGTCAAAAAATAAGTTCAATAAATTCCCATGAAAACACCTTTACAATTTCAATAATTGTCAAATAAAAAGTCTAAAATGGGTCATTTGACCCCTCGTGGTAGGTTTAGTGTTAATTTTTTTCACAGCATGCTATAAGAATGACAAAGCCTACTGGTGGTCAAAATCAACTACTAAAGAAATAGAGCAATAAAAAAGATAGTTGTTTCTTCACTTACTACTTGTTGGAGGATGAGAAGTTGCGTTAGAGTTCGGAAATCAATAGAAGAAACCAAAAGATATTAAAATCGATTCGTACAATTTCATCGGGATATAAGAAGAGTCTATGTAAATTACTTTCGAATTTTTAACTTGTATGTTTATAATATGAAAAGTTTATTCAGCCTGTGTAGACTGTACAATTTTTCATTAACAATTTGAAAAGAAAATACTATTTTGGTACTTACATTATCTCCTCCTTGAAGAATTCACGACACGTTGGCTCTCGATCTCAGCTATCGATGGCTGCTTTTCCCTCAGACTCTGCGGCAGAGAGAACAAATTCATTAATTTCAATCGACCAAACGTCAAAGATTAAATCAGAAATAATTGGAAATAAATCATTCAAGTCGAATAAAAAATCAAAATTAATGTGATCCAAAATTAAATACGATTGGTCGTCACGGCACAAGATTAAATAAAAAATAAATAAATTTAAATCACTGAAAAATAAATAATTTGTTTGAGCACAGTATTAATTCTGATAAAATTTTAATCAAAATTGATTTCTGTCAAATGCTGCAACACAGAAATTGTACGCACCACGTAAAGGGTCCTTGTTTAGCGTCGTATACATTCTGCGTCTTGGTGATAGGCGACACGGTTGGCAAGGCCAGAAAAAGGCTCGAAGATAACACAACACACGCGCGTTCACATTCACTTTCGGGATTACAATGAATCGCGATCGGATTCTCAGTATCGCGGGAGTCCGAGTGGAGGCAAGTCCCCGATGATCGGCGATTGGAATTTGAACCGGCCGGGGTGGGGTGCGAGGGGGAAACTCGCGGAACGAAGAACGCAGTTCCCTTCGATACAATACTTACATATAACGGTCACTTATACACTTTCTGCGTCTCGATAACAAATCACGCGGTTGACACGCTCACTCGGAAATAACGTGTGTGTTCACTTTCACTCTCATTATACTAATGATACCGCGAGGGTCGCAGGCACGGCGCGGCGGTGGGGCGACTACCCTTGCGAATTTTTCATTGGTGGAGAGGGCCGAGAGATCCTGGGCGCGATTGCCCCCGAATTGGGACCGGAGCGGAGGGGAGTTTCGGCGATTGACCCATTGTTCCCCGTCGATTGAATATGGCGTGGGCTTTACGCACGTCGAGAACGCGGATTCATACCTGCGTTGCACCAAAAGAATTCCCTTCGAGACAATACATACAATTGTTCCACTAATGTATCAATAGACAGGGTGACCCGTGACGTCACGATCCCTACAGTAGGGGGCTTCTGCGTATAATTGGGAAATTCGGAGTCGATTGTAAAATCTATTCTCGGTGGAATTTTGGAACGCTCGAGGGATCAAATTAAAGGTGGAGGATAGTACTTTACCATAGGTCAGAGGTGGAGAACCTTTTTACCATTAGAGACCACATTTAAATTAGGTAGTAATAAAGGAAACCGCTATAATTTTTTATAGCTCACTGTTGGTATTTTTATTCGTTTAATCATATATGTATACATATACACAGTGGGTGTAAAAAGTATTCGTAAGACCTTTAAAACAGAATTACTTTTTATAATTGTACCAAGCTACCCGATTTTGTATAATCAATTAGAAGCATTGGTTCACGAAATGATATGCAAAAAAGATTTTCCAAAAATTATCATTTACACGGTTATGCAAAAATAAAAGAGGAATTTTTTAAAACTTTTTTATTTGGGCCCTTAATGAAAATTTATAATATATGTTTTGTAAAATTTCATCAAAATCGTATGACGCAGAAAAAAGAAAGATGTATAATTCTGTGGATTTTAAGCAGAAACTGATCAAAAGTCGTGTAAAACTACGATTTTTACCATTAAATCGATTTTAATGAAATTTTCAGCACGTTACTATAGATGTTGTTACGAGCCGAGGGCTGGCGGATAGACGTGGCCGAGGTTTGTTCTTTGTGAACAGGATGGTCGTGAACTAGCCGGTGCCTGTTTCATCACCGGGTGTCACAGGATAGGTTTTCGTGGACTAGCCGATGCCTGTTTCATCACCGGGTCGCCACTAGGTTAGGAAAGACAGAGGGTGTCGTGGACTAGCCGATGTCTGTTTCACCACCGGGTCGCCACTAGATGGAAGGTTGTGAACTAGCCGATGCCTGTTTCATCACCGGGTGTCACAGGATGGGTTTTCGTGGACTAGCCGATGCCTGTTTCATCACCGGGTCGCCACTAGGTTAGGAGAAAGGGGTAGTCGTGGACTAGCCGATGTCTGTTTCACCACCGGGTCGCCACTAGATAGGAAATGGGTTTTCGTGGACTAGCCTATGTCTGTTTCACCACAGGGTCGCCACTAGATAGGAATTTGTGAACTAGCCGATGCCTGTTTCATCACCGGGTGTCACAGGATTTCGGAAAGAGGTAAGGTATTGGGAAATTCAGCTCTCGTAACTCTATATAAAATAGTTGATAAACCTCGAGCGGTAAAGGTTTATCGAAATGGGTGCAATGCTAGTTACTGGAGTTTAAAGGATGTATTAAAGATATTGGAACTCTCAATTATCTAAATGTAAAGAGTACAATATATTCTTAGATAAATGGAAATACACTTGTAGTGTGTTGTATTATTCGCGGAAGCTAATTCCCGAACTCTCGTTTTTCACGCACTGAGATATGCGGGGGTAAGTGAGTTGACTTGACTTAAGAACTGCGTTTCGAAACTTCTTGTAAGTTATACCGATCGAGAGGGAATGAAACCCAATCTCACTATAGTCGCGTGCAGGTTATCTTTCAAACTTCAACTAAGCCCGTGGAGGCCAAGCTCGAGCCCTTTATATATCAGTCAGATTGTTCAAAAATGGTAGTGGGGGTAAACAGAAAATCTGGAGGCTTGTCTATGTTTCCCCAGATGCATGCACTTCCCATAAGGGGAAAAACTGTTTATTTGGGCATGCGAGCTGGACCTCCTGCATGGACACGTGATTTCAAGAAGGGAGCAAAAGTCACGTAGGCAAAGCCTCCGTACGTAACACCTCCCCCCTCAGAAGAAACATCGCGTTTGCGATGCTTTCCACCCTTCATGAAACCACGTGTCGCGCAAGCAAGGTTTTTGATAGGACGCGCGATATTAATCGGAACATCGGAAGACTATTACGGTGTGTGTGAAAGTGTGGTGTATGTGTACTGTAGGAATACTTAAACTTTACGGTGGTTGGGATGGTCCTCCTCAGCTGTCCTCATAATGGCAGGGTCCCTTGGCGCTGGAGTAAGTGATGGCCGGAGATCGAGGGCCTGATCGGATTTTCCTGCGATACTTCCGAATTTTTGAATAGGCCCCTTTTGCGATACGTAGTGGTCTAAATCTTGATGTGTTTTTCCATCCACTACTGAACATATATGTATTTTTTTTTTTTTTTTTTTTTTTTTTTTTTTTTTTTTTTTCGAGGAGCTCTCCAAAACAAATACGGGGGTATAGGTGCGATGGTGATGTCTGGAGGTTTTTCTTCCTCCTCTGATGTGTCATCCTCAACTGATGACAATTCATACTCCATAGGGATATCGACGATTTGATTGAGAAAAATTGGTCGCATCCGAGGTGTATTTTGCAGAACCGGAGCTGGAGTTGGAGGAGTAACGATCGTCCCCGGCAAAGGGGTGGATGCAACTATTTCATGTTTGAACGTATTCGGTGTCTTTAAACCAGCGACCCTCCATCCAACTTCTTCCGGTAATCCCTCGAAAAAATTTTCCAACAGGTCCTTCTCCATTTCGGCGATGATCTGCTTTGCTCGATTACCGTAACGATCGTTAATCGCAGTGCGAGTACAATATGCGAGATGACTCACTCTATTAATGTACTTTCTTAAAGATTCGTCGCGGCGAATTCTCAATCGAGAAATTTCGCCTTGGAAATACGCTAAATTCCGTCCTGGAGCGTAACGCTTCTTTAAGTGTTTTATCAAATCAGCAACAGAATCAAACGCTTTATCCTGGACACTAATTCTCGCCGGTCCGGTCAGTTTTGTCAGAACTATCGCGAGATATTCTTTTTCTGTACCCGGCGGTGTTAACGCGAGCCCGTCACTGACCCGTTGCGTGAAAACCGAGAGCGGTGGTTTTTCCCCATCAAATAAGGGTAACGACGCTGCGGCGTACTGAAGGCTATTTTGCTGACTTATCAAAATCATGGATTTTGCCATGGAAGCGGTTAGACTAGCTATTTTGTCTGCCATGGTTAATCCTTATACACACAAAAATTTTCTAGATTTTTCCTTCCTTAGAATATTAAAGATTCTAATTGTTATTGACACCTAGGTGCAATTTAACGACAAAGCACAGAGCAATTTCTATATTGCGTTGAGTACTGATGCTTTGACGTGCAAGTTCGAAATATTTGGACAAGGTGGTCAAAAGCGCGTTGCGCATAAATGATCCAAGTCCTATTAATTAATTACTTCGCGATTCTCCGACTCTACTATAGGTCCTAAAACGCTTGGTCGGTTGATTTGAATCGCGATTAATACACATCGATTTTTAAACAACCAGAATTATACTAGCATCCCACCGCTGTCACCAGTTTGTTACGAGCCGAGGGCTGGCGGATAGACGTGGCCGAGGTTTGTTCTTTGTGAACAGGATGGTCGTGAACTAGCCGGTGCCTGTTTCATCACCGGGTGTCACAGGATAGGTTTTCGTGGACTAGCCGATGCCTGTTTCATCACCGGGTCGCCACTAGGTTAGGAAAGACAGAGGGTGTCGTGGACTAGCCGATGTCTGTTTCACCACCGGGTCGCCACTAGATAGGAAATGGGTTTTCGTGGACTAGCCTATGTCTGTTTCACCACAGGGTCGCCACTAGATAGGAATTTGTGAACTAGCCGATGCCTGTTTCATCACCGGGTGTCACAGGATTTCGGAAAGAGGTAAGGTATTGGGAAATTCAGCTCTCGTAACTCTATATAAAATAGTTGATAAACCTCGAGCGGTAAAGGTTTATCGAAATGGGTGCAATGCTAGTTACTGGAGTTTAAAGGATGTATTAAAGATATTGGAACTCTCAATTATCTAAATGTAAAGAGTACAATATATTCTTAGATAAATGGAAATACACTTGTAGTGTGTTGTATTATTCGCGGAAGCTAATTCCCGAACTCTCGTTTTTCACGCACTGAGATATGCGGGGGTAAGTGAGTTGACTTGACTTAAGAACTGCGTTTCGAAACTTCTTGTAAGTTATACCGATCGAGAGGGAATGAAACCCAATCTCACTATAGTCGCGTGCAGGTTATCTTTCAAACTTCAACTAAGCCCGTGGAGGCCAAGCTCGAGCCCTTTATATATCAGTCAGATTGTTCAAAAATGGTAGTGGGGGTAAACAGAAAATCTGGAGGCTTGTCTATGTTTCCCCAGATGCATGCACTTCCCATAAGGGGAAAAACTGTTTATTTGGGCATGCGAGCTGGACCTCCTGCATGGACACGTGATTTCAAGAAGGGAGCAAAAGTCACGTAGGCAAAGCCTCCGTACGTAACAATGTACAAAACATATATTTTAAATTTTCTTTAAGGGTTCAAATAAAAAAGTTTTAGAAAATGCCTTTATTATTCTTGCATGTAACCTTTTAAATTATTATTATATAATCTTTGGAAAATCGTTTTTGCATATCACTTCGTAAATCAACGCTTCTAATAGATTATAAAAAATCGATTGGTACGATTGGTTACGAATACTTTTTACACCCACTGTATATATAAATATTCTTCCAGATCCTTATTAATTAAAATCTAAATTAATTAATACAAGAGCTAGTTTTTATGAAGGCCGCACGTTCCCAATATCTGCCATGTGTGTACTTAGGTTAGAAAGGAGAGCATATGGAAAAATCAATGGACGTTGCAGTCAACCTGTTAATCGTAAATAAAAAGAGGCGTACCAATTATTTGTAAAGAGAAGCATTTAAATTGCTTTAATCTATCGAAGCATGTATAAATAAATCAGAGACACTCGAAACTCGGTTTTCTATCCCCCAAATTCTTACGTGTCGTCGACTATAGCCAGCGAAGCTGGTGCACAGAGCCGTAGAATATGTATGAACGTTAACGTTCTTCAAACGTAACCGTCATTCATTCCGAGGCCGGGAGAATTAGTGTTGATATTACGTACCGCACAGATGTTCTCGATCTGCAAATTCTATCAGCCACGGCAGGAAATCTACACGTAAAATCCATCTGTTCTCGGAGGTGATAACAATTCACGTGGAACATCGGGGTTGTGAGGGGGAAGGGGGGAATAGAAAGGCGATTGGGTACGTGGCCGTTACACACGCGCATTATGCATCGGAATTGCATCAGAAGCCTAGGTAACGCGAAACGACGGGACAGGTACTTCCATTTTCGGGATTATTGGCAAAGAATAACGTTGATTTATTTTCGACAGTAGCGTTGTTCCCGTCTCTGGCCGGCTTCTGTTTTATCCCTGGTTACCTTCACCGTTCCTTCCTTTCTTTCTTTCTGTCTTTCTTTCTCTCATTCTCGGCCGCGCGCCCGCTGAATTCCTAAAATATGGCGAGGAAACGCGCGGGGGACGCGAAACTGGGCCAAATCGATACCGGCCAGATAGACGTACGGCAAAACTTCGAACTTAAAGCATGCATGCCGGCACGAATCAATTTTCGGACCAGCCTCTACCCCCGAAAACCCATAATGGCTACTGGGAGATTCAAGTCGGGCTGGAATTGCTCGAACCGAACTCGGTCGGACGGCAGGGAGAAACTCGCGATTCCTGATCGCAGTACTTCCCGCCAGATGAACGGGCCTCGATGGCCGGGTTTGAATTGCCTCCACCACGGCAGAGATATAGATAGTGTTATTACAGTTCGCCCCGCGATCATTATCGTTAATGACACATACTCGGCCGTTGCCTTTAGAGACGGCACTTTAACTGACGATTCGGCCGTGGAATACACTGGCGACCGAAAGTATTGCCACTGTACAACAGGGTGTTAAACAGTGCACAGAAAAAGTTTGACCCGAAAAGTCGAAAAAACTATTTTAGCGTTATTTATGGTCTGTGCGAAAGTGCTCTAAGTGCTAATGAATGAACGCTGTTTCAGAGACTGTTTAAGAACGCAAAGCGTGTGATCAAATCTCTTCAATTTCGACAAAGTAGAGTACTTCACGGATGTACAAACTCACGCAGAAGTTTAAAACTGACTTTTTTCCGACTTTTCAGGCCAAGTACCACACTGTGCAGAGGCCATATTTTTAGTAGCTCAAATACCGGAAATATTAGTGACATTCGCCAGGTTCTAAGACAGCGTGAACTTATTTTTACTATTGTTGTTGTATGCGTCAAATCTTGTAATCGAATTTTAAACCACTTCCCAATGAGCTAGAGACTTGAAATTGCAAACATAACTCAGAAATCGATGATAATGCAATAGAAAAAAACAAATTTTTAAAACACTGTTCGTTCAGGAGAAAAAAGAAAGGGTATAGCCGGATAAGCATGGGCCAGCGGCTCCCGCTCTGATTTTCCTGATTCCTGTTTTAAAACAACGTTGTATGTCTAAAAAAACATTGTGTAAAATTTCAAATGTCTACCCCTACCGATAGGGGTGATATCGAGGTAAATTCCCCCGCACTTAAATGCAATTTGCTCTAAAACGAGAAAAGATATCGACATGGGATAAACGGCAAACAAAAGATATAGATACACTCTATATTTCAGATTTTTTTCAGAATTTTTTGCTAATTATTTGTAGTTGAAAATAATTAATTAATTTTTTGGGAATCATTTTAACTATCTTCCCCTGGGTTGACACCTACCAAAAAATTCTAAAATATTGCTATGATTCAAACCTATTTTATATAAAAATCTCAAAAGTATCCGTTCGGTGGAACAGTGTCAAAAAAAATAAAGTATGCCGGCGAACGCTCGGTTTGATCAGTAACGACGCAGCGACCGATTCCCCTTGCGGCGGCTAGTGACGGGAGCGAACGGGAAGTCGGCGCTTTTCTTGTTTTTTTCTTTTTTTTATATGTATTTATAAACGAAACGATTTGTATTGTCTAGAATATAATTGTTTAGACTTCTAACTGTAATCATGTATTAGAAGATTTAGTCGCATTTTTACATGTATCAGCTTTTCCGTACAAACGCCGACTTCCCGTTCGCTCCCGTCACTAGCCGCCGCAAGGGGAATCGGTCGCTGCGTCGTTACTGATCAAACCGAGCGTTCGCCGGCATACTTTATTTTTTTTGACACTGTTCCACCGAACGGATACTTTTGAGATTTTTATATAAAATAGGTTTGAATCATAGCAATATTTTAGAATTTTTTGGTAGGTGTCAACCCAGGGGAAGATAGTTAAAATGATTCCCAAAAAATTAATTAATTATTTTCAACTACAAATAATTAGCAAAAAATTCTGAAAAAAATCTGAAATATAGAGTGTATCTATATCTTTTGTTTGCCGTTTATCCCATGTCGATATCTTTTCTCGTTTTAGAGCAAATTGCATTTAAGTGCGGGGGAATTTACCTCGATATCACCCCTATCGGTAGGGGTAGACATTTAAAATTTTACACAATGTTTTTTTAGACATAAAATGATGTTTTAAGACAGGAATCAGGAAAATCGGGGCGCGAGCCGCTGGCCCATGCTTATCCGGCTATACCCTTTAATATTAACCGTCACATCTCGTCGCGCGACGCTCGCTAGTATGTCATCGAGTTCAGCGATCCCCACTCCGCGCGCCAGCGCTCCCTACTCCACTACGCGTTCCCACTCCGACTCATCCCCAGTGTGGTGTTCCGTTCATTCAGTTCCATTACGGACAATTTCGGACTCTATCAAGAGACGTCGTCTCTCGGAGTCATCCCCTCATTCCATCTAGCGTATTTCCATATCTTGCGTTTCTATATCTTATTATTTCATACCACTATTATTATATCTTGTGTTCCATTTAAAAAAGTAGAAAATAAAAAAATATATAAAAAAACGTTTTAAAAACCACACTTATATTAAAATGCACTAAAAAGGGGAAAATAATTTTTTTAGACATTACTGACTATAAATAAAAGCTTGGAGCTCCCAAGAAGATTACGTCAATATAGTTTAGCGTTCCACGCTTTTATTTATAGTCACTAATGTCTAAAAAAATTATTTTCTCCCTTTCAGTGCATTTTAATATAAGCGTGGTTTCTAAAAAGTTTTTTTATATATCTTTTTTTTTATTATTTTGTCATCAAAATGACGGGGGAAGTGCTAAAAAATATATATGTGAAAATTTAAGTTCTAGTACATATCAGCCAATAATAGATACTTATAATGTATGTGAAAACCAATTATAATTATCTTTAGATGTTACAAATTGGAACGTCTCTAAAAGTATTTTTTCCTGGTCCAGAAACTGTTTGACGTAGAATTTTCTTTCTTTTAATCTCAACCGTACAAATGTCCCTATACCGTGTATTTTAAGTGATTATGTTCCTGCATTAAAAAAGTACACCCAAAGATTTTTCCTCGATAAAGCTCGGAAAATTAGAAGGGAGGGGGCGAACTGTAACCGGAAGATGTTGGGAAAAATTGGAAAACTTTTCTACCCTCCGAAACAAGTGGAACTGTAACTCCAGTATATTTAAAAAACCAGTGAACCGTCGCGCTCGAACAACTAACGCTTCCCATTATGCCGATGGATGATAGCTTCCGCGTACGATACTCGCGATTGTTCCCTTAGTCAGTGACTGGGAGCGAAACACGATGCAGACGCAGTCACACTGAACGACACTTGCACATGTTCGTGCCATGGAAATACGTGTAATTCATCGTTCGGATGTAAACCACAAAAAAAACTCGTCTGTGCAACGGAAACCCCAGAAAAAAATAACACTCCAGTTCCCCCACCCACTATCTAAAGATCGCCATTACCATAAAGCTCGTCTGTCATGGACTCTATGCTTTATTGCACGCAGCTGAGCGCACTGCAATCTGAAAATTGAGTGAAATATTACGCAGCTCGTATTTCTACACAAGGCTGATCAAAGAATACGTCATACACCCCCACCCCACCCCCTCCATTCTCGTAAATCATGTTTCGTCATAAAGTTTGGGAACACTGCGATTCACTGTACGAATTTATTGTCTTTTTTCCTCAGTTGTACGCGCCTAGTACAACATCAGCTAATGGTTTTTGTTTAATCCAAGCCTCGTGTCAATTTTATAACGCTTTTCACTGATTTTCGAAGAGTAGTAGGTATGATCTGCGTTTTGTTAATAATCTCTTTTCTGCCACAAATTAATCCCAGAATCAATTTTATTCAATTTCTAATTTTGCTTCGGACAAAAATGTCTTTCCACCCCCACCAACCCCTACACTGTGATCTTTCGAAGTCCCTTTATTGCACAAACTCTAAAATCCTCCAACACGTATTTTTCAAAAATTATTAAAATGGAGTAATACAGAATAAGAACGTTTATTATCATTTTTGTTTACCGGGAATAATTTTGATTCTTTTTCCGATTTTTCTTCAAACAAAAACACTAATGGTCCAATATTTCGAAATTTCTAAGATAAGAAAATGCTACATTTAATTCAGTTAGTGACTAGTAACTTTGGACAATTCCAACGTAATTGCCAATGGCTCTACCGAGTTGATGCACCTTTAAATATGGGAAAGAATGTCTCTTTAACCCCATCGGCGCCGTGATTTTTCGAAGTCTTTTTGCGGCGGAAACTCGAGCATTCCCCGAGAAGATGTCTTACGGATAATGCCGAGCGTATTCCGTTGACCCACATCGTTCGAATTCTAATCAGGCCTTCCGTATGAGTAATCTGCTACCCTATAATTCTTCACGTTGAAAAGCTTCCGAACAGCGGTATATCGATTTTAATTTGAGGGGGTGGTTCCGTTTCGCGGATGACGGAATAATATCTTCGGGGGAGGGGGGAGAACATTCGAGGGAAATCCATGGAAATTTCATAATATTTCGTACGCCCGTATTCCGCTGAGCTCATGCGGCACTCATTTATATACCGGTTTCACCTGCCCTATTAAATTTTAAACGGCTGCCAACAATTGTTTTTGATACATCGAGTGGGGGCCGCGGTGTTTGGCAAGTGATCGACGCGGATCTCCCGTGAATATTTTCTATTTGTCCAGATATACTACGAGAAGAACTTTCGACTGGCACCTTCGCGTTGTTTGTACCGTGCTTATATTAGCTTTTAACTCAAATCTTGTAATCGAATTTTAAACCACTTCCCGATGAGCTAGAGACTTGAAACTTTAACCATCGCTCAGAACTGGATGACAATGCAATATTAAAAAACAAATTAAAAAAAAAACTGCGCGTCTAGGAGAAAAAAATATTTAAATATTAACGCTCGGTAGTACGTGATCGCGTTCAGTGGTCCCCACTCCGCGCACTAGCGCTCCCTACTCCACTACGCGTTCTCACGTCGACTCATCCCCACTTCACTGGCCCACTTCGCACCGAAGGAGCTCAGTGCGGTGTTCCGTTCATTCAGTTCCATTTCGTATAATTTCGGATTCCATCAAGAGATGTCTCTCTTGAGTATATTCCATATCTTGTGTTTCTACATCTTACTATTTCATTCTAGTATTACTATATCTTGCGTTCCATTTAAAAAAGACTGAAAAGTAGAATATAAAAAAATATATTAAAAAAACGTTTTAAAAACTAGGCGCATGATAAAATGCACTAAAAGGGAGAAAATAATTTGTTTCCTGGTTCTCCCAAAAATTTAATAGAAATTTAAATAAAATCATTACATTAGTGACTATAAAAATAAAAGGGTAGAGCGCTAAACTATATTGATGTGATCTTCGTGTGCGCTCCGCACTTTAATTTCTATAGTCACTAATGTCATGATTTTATTTAAATTTCTATTAAATTTTTGGGATAATAAGGAACAAAATTATTTTCTCCTTTTCAGTGCATTTTAATATAAGCGTGGTTTATAACAAGTTTTTTAAATATATTTTTCTTTCTAAAACTCGTGTCGCCGTGATTCGAATTGATGCAGCCTGCACGCGACTGTAAATGAAAACATTATTTTGCAGCTTAATATTGTTCGGCTTAGTAACGAGTACAATTGAGTGTAATACTATTCCAACGATATAATGTAATGCGAATGAGTAACGGTTTAATTGGATTGTCCAGTTAATTCGGTGGTACAAAGCTACATATGTTCTCATTTCGACGAAGTTCATACGAACACAATATTTGCCGGTATTTTTTCTGGAATGCTATTTCCTGCTTTAGAAGATCGCTGGAGATTGAACTTTAGGTGCAATCTCCACGAAACGTGCACTTCTTCTTGAATACTACGTTTGTTTTTTATATATATATTTTTCATAAATAGACTGCGGATTTTATGCGTTTATGACAAGTGGGCTTTAAAAGCATCGATATACATTATTCTCACCTGATTGAAATTATTAAAGGAAGAAATTAATTTTTATTTTACATAATGAACGTTTTCACAATATGTTTGTATCGTTTAGCTGCAAGGTTGAACTGAAGCATAAGGACTTAAAAAAAATTATTTACATTATATTTAATAATAAAAATATCTAACACATCTAAAAAAATTTCTGTAGATTATTTTATGAAACATGTAATCGTCTTAATATGCCACATCTTAATCAATTAACAATAAAGTGTAAATATGTATACAGTATACATATTCTAAAACGCCAGTCAATATTGTAAACAATTAAATATACACCGAAACATGACAGAACGTTGGTAAACAAATAATACTTAATCAAATTTAATTAGATATCTAAAAAAGTATATGTATCGTGATTAAATAAAAGCAAAATATGGTTCTTAAAACCTGTGATGATCCTCTCGAGCAAAGTTAATGTATAACAGTTAATTAATCTCGACGTAACGGAGATTCCAGAGCATTTTTAATTTATTAATAGGCAATTGTCGAGCCGCTGTAATTTTTAAAACGAAGAGATTGAAAGCCGCGTCTTCAGTCTAGAGGGAATATTTAATGTGCGGAGGGTGAATCTGTGAAGATGAAGCGTCTTCACAGTGTACCGTTCACAATCGCAACTTCCAGAGACAATAACGGTGTTTCAGGGTATCGGTAGTTATTTCGCGGTTAATAAGCCACTGTGCTAACAAACCATGTAATATTAAAATTGTTGAATATGGTAATATGCAATTGTATTCTGATCGAAACCTAATAGAAATATAAAATAATGAAACAGAGGGCTGAAAAGTTAACATGTATCTCTATTAAACTTCTTGATTCTAAAATTTGGTTCACTCGATATATCACAGAAAAAAATTAATTTTTTAGCGGTTTATCTACCGGAAGCCTATTAACAGAAACAAAAGGGAGCTTAAAAATTTTTAGTTACACAATAATTCCAAACGCAGTTATTACATTACGTTAATGGGTGCCAGTTGTTTCACGATTGAGATTGCTAGTGCTGTTGAATGATCTATTAGATAGTCTTCTTAGCTATAGACATTCAAAAATTTATGATAGAAATAATAATAACTAGACTGCGGATCTTTATGCAAAATAAAAATGTTTTGCATTGGTTGTGGAAAGCAGGAACAACATGAAAATTGATTTCATCCCTTAACGACTTTGTTACATTGAAAACAACGTTACAACATTCTTGAATTTTTAAAACCTTTTACTGTTTTATATTTCTCCCAACCAAACCCTTCATAAATGCATAAAGATCCGCAGTCTAATAATAATTTATAGAATATAGAAATATAAAAATAATAATAACTTATATAGAATATAGAAATACAGTCAAACCTGTTTTTGTGCGGTCTTTTTTTATGCGATTTATTTTGTGCGATTTTTTTATGCTGTATACAGGGTGTCCCAAAATTCGTGAACTTCCCGAAAGGTGGTGGTTCCTGAGACCATTTGAAGCGACATTTTCCTTTGCAAAAATGTTATCCGCGGCTTTGTTTAGGAGTTATTAACGAAAAACACGGACCAATCAGACCGCGACCTAGACGTGAGTTGCCACAGTCGGCTCGGTGCGCCAACTGTCTATTGGCCGACTGTGGCAACTCACGTCTAGGTCGCGGTCTGATTGGTCCGTGTTTTTCGTTAATAACTCCTAAACAAAGCCGCGGATAACATTTTTGCAAAGGAAAATGTCGCTTCAAATGGTCTCAGGAACCACCCCCTTTCGGGAAGTTCACGAATTTTGGGACACCCTGTATTAATATCAGATCAGATCAGCAAGATATCTCGGAAAGACATTGTCGTTATCAAAAAAGTATTCCTCCAAAAGTTGTTTGGTATGACGGGCTACATTACGTAGTATTAATTGTTTTCTTGTGGGTGAAGTAGTGGAGGACACTCCAAGGTCACCTTGATTTTTTAGAATTGAATGTCCTATTTTTTATACCATAAATCGATAGAATATTAAATTCTGAGTATAAAAGTGTTGACAAAAGAAAACAATTAATACTACGTAATGTAGCCCGTCATACCAAACAACTTTTGTAGGAACACTTTTTTGATAACGATAACGTCTTCCGAGATATCTCGCTGATTTCGTTTCAGCAGGACACCCCGTATATGTATTGAATTATGTACATTTTGAAAATTTCTCCATGTTTAAAATGAGAAATCAAAATTTTTTAAAATGTTTCCACGTGTAACTTAATTATTTATTTTGTTTGGAAAGCACTTACTCGCTATTTCGTAAAGCTTCGACATATCTTCTAAGTGAGACTTTTTTTATGCGGTCCCTCTCCACCGCATAAAAAAATTTTCTAAATATATATTGTAAAAAATTATTTGTTACAGCTATTTATGAAGTTCGTGAATATTTTGTTTGTGTGGTTTTTTTTCTGCGGTCCCCATCTACCGCACAAAAACAGGCTTGACTGTATAGAAATAATAATAACTTATAGACTATAGAAATATAAAAATAATAATAACTTATTTTAGATATAGATATATATCTATATAGATATAGATATCTAAATTAGTTTCTCTAAGTTAAAGTAATCTATATGGATATAGAAATATAGAGATAATAACTTATAGAATATAGAAATATACAAATAATAACTTATAGAATATAGAAATACAGAAATAATAACTTATAGAATACAGAAATATAGAAATAATTATAACCTACCGCTGTAATAGATATCTAGAAACGCTTATATGAAGGTTACAAACTCCAACGTGAAAGTTGATTTTTTGATCTTTGTCCATTGCCAACTCCCTGTGCGAGGGAGTCGGTGAATGAGAATGGGTGAGCTGACGGATCGCTAAAAATTTTTGCCGCAGGATGTACCTCCGACTTTCCATCGGCCCCAGTCCAGGCTGGGATACGAGGAGCGTCCCCAATCTCGTGTGGGATATACCTCGGATTCCAGGTGTGCCAGTGGACTTGGGTACGACGACACTGGCGGAGGCTACCTTGACCAGAGTGATCCAAGGATGTATTGTACCAGCGGTTATTGCATGGGGGATACCATGATGGCTACCAGCAGAGGTGTCTGTGGCGAGGAGGTCGAGCTAGACATGCGGAGGCACATCCAGGCATGTGCCTGCACCTGCAACCACATGGGCTACGGGAATTACATGGACTATCAGGTAAATTGGCTTTCTAATTGATCCACCAACCTTTTTCACCGTCTCGCTTCGGCATGTCCACACCCATGAGAACTCTCGGTAATAACATTGACACGCTGTCAGAGATCCAACGTGTATTGAAATATTTCGCTAGTCGCGCCGCACCGCGTCGGGGATTATTTCTAGGGAAATGATGGTGTCACGGAGTTAAATGAAATTAGCGTTTGCGCCCTTGTTTTGGCGGGATTATCGGGTGACAAGAATTAAATTGTTTCGCCGTCGCGTTCGAATTAAATAACGGCGAGGCACCAACACTGGAAATTCGTGTCTGGCGAGACCGAGGTAATGATACTTCAAGTACTTCTCTTAGCTACCGACTACATTCGTCTACTGATCCAATTGATCTTGCGTTGTATTTGCACTGTTTCAATTTTAATCCACGAATACAGTGACTCTCGTTATATTAGAACTCGCTTTGAATCACAATAACTTTTTAAAATTCAAACAACTTGGATTTTTGAGAAGTTAGAAGGATTGGCTTGTTAAATGACGCGAGAAAGGAATTTTTTTAACAATTGCTTAACGTTTGGAAGGATGTATGTAATCATCTGTTATAATTAGACTGCGGATTTTATGGATTTATGACAAACATTAATAGATTAAATACAAAACTGTGAAGACACATGATGAATTTGATGATACAGTTACATAATTTATATTTTGTATAATATCCACAGGCTAGTTATAATTTGTTGTATAAAAGTCCAATGATAACGAGAAGAATCGTGCTGATAGGCCACGATACAATATCCACGTAAATCTTTTCTGTCAACCTGATAATTACATTCATTAAACTTTCCTATTATGAAACTACTTTTTACAAAAATTGTGTCTTACAAAATTCAATCTTGAATTTTTGATGAGTCTACATTGAATGTTTACATTCATTACACATTTGTTTGTTTTACTTTATTTATTAACTTACAAAAGTTTCAGTACTTGGTTGCTTTAGTCACATCTTCCTGAATTACTTTCTGACAATGAAGAAGGTTCTCGAGTTAACTACTGTGCAAGCGAACTTCGTTTCAAGACGCTTCGCTGTAGAACATTTCATTAAAGAAGCACGTCTTAATTATAGTACTGATTATCATTGTTTGTATCCACTTAGCTTTTAAGGCACATTTATATTTCAAACTGTTTCTTAGCCACTATTCCAACTTTTGTTTCATCTTTCTATGTTTAGCAGTATTGTTGACTAAAATTCAAAGATAAAATTAAGATATTTATTCGTAGGTTTATTCAATAACATGATAAGTTACCTCAAAGATATGCAAAATATTTTTTATTTATTTAATGTTGCTTCAACATCAAAGGTCATTAGCAACACGGTACATATTTTCACAATATTTTGTACATATGTATTTGTATCCTTGATGTTATTGAATAAATGTCTTAATTCTATCTTTGAATTTTAATTTAAACACGCTACGAACATAATGTTCAATCATGTCCAATAAAAAAATCAACGGGGATCTCAAAATCCTTTTAGGAAAATATATAAAAAAAATGTATGATGAATGAGAATATGAATAAATGTAGCCACGGTTGCCACACGATATATTAAAAAATTGTTTCTGTGCTTCAACAGTGAAACATTTGTTTGAATTTAATTATATCAGTACTAATTAGAGATAGAGAAACGCGTACTGTGTTTTCTGAAAATTTTGAATGAAAAGTCTCCGCAGTGTCAATAGGGATTTTCCTTTCAACGCCAAGAAAGTAGAATTCGCCTACAACTCGAAGTTATATCCATGTTTATGGAACTTCTTCTGTTTCAACTTCTAAAGGTGGTCCGACAAAGACGAAGGAAAACTTCGTGTATCCCGTGGACGATGTAAATGTAATTTTACAGGGAATATTTGACTGACAGAACAAGAAGTTTAATATGCATAAGTTCGACGGGACGAAATGCGTCCTAACAAGCTGCGCTTATTAAAACACGATCCGCCTGTATATTTGGAGATTGAAACTTTTACAATATCGGAAGGTTTCTTGATGTCCGAAAGTTTATGGCGGGAGGTTTTATGTCGCGGACCGGCCGCCGCTTTTTGATTTGTTTTCGTTATGGGATAGAATGTCAACGTTTTCACGATTTTCGCGAGAATGCCGCCGCTACATTATGAGGAAAGGTGGACGGTGTTCGTTAGAGTCTCCAGTTCGCCAGACACCGTTCAAGTGACAAAGTTTCAAACGTGTCCGAACTTCACCGAACGAAGTTCTTTTAAGTCCTTCGGTCTGAAACTGAATTCCGAAGCGATTCCGAACAGTTCGAAGACGCGTGCGAACGCCTACCACTGACGTTTCTGAATGTTTCAGAAGGACAGTGTGCCAAATCGACTTACACCAGTGAGTTACTTTCTGTCACTTGACGGAACTTGCTGTTAAGCCTAGAAATTCTACGAGCACAGCTAGCTTGATTACTATTACACAGAAATATTATTTGCAATTATTAATTCAACGATAATTTGACTAACCAAACAATAGATCTTTAACACTAGACTTACGAAGCCTCAAAAGTGACCAGTTTACATTACATTATAAAAATAACAAGAACTTGTCTATTCAATAGTTTTCAGTCATTTTTAAAATAATATATACCTCAAACAATAAAGTTGAATAGTCGCTCACGTATCTTTACGATCTCAATAATTGTAAATTAAAAATATTAGGACCTAGTGTTAAAGGAAAAACATATTTGCATAAAAGAATAATTAAAGACATAAATGTTTTGTTATTGGATTAGTATTGTGTCTTATTGACGTATCTAATCCCGTATTTGAAAGATGTGTCATGAGAAAACGTGGTTCACGGAATTGTTATTCTGACTACGACGATTTATTCCACTGCAGTAGTGGTTTTGCAAATAACGTAATTGGTGCGTCGCAGTATTTGCAAAGACAGTATTGTGATTGTGCAGTGTACCTTCAGTAGCATTGAGTCTTGGAGACTCCGGAGACCGTCTTGAAAGTCTCGAGACTGTTTCGAGACAGACTCGATTCTCTAGAGTCTTGAAACGACCGGCAAACCTTGAGACCAGAAGTCTCAGAGAGACTTATCATTAACCGCTAGATCGAAATAAAATAGTACCATACATGTCTAAGGAAGGGATGCATTGTTAAACGAATCTTTATTCTAATTTCTATATTCAGTAGTTTACCTGATGGAAACTGAATTAAGACTAACATTTAAAGAAGTACACCTTAAACCATTATTAATATACACATTTTCATCTATATTAAAATTTACGCTTACACTTACCTCGATATAATTATATAATCAAAATGATTCCATGATAATCGGGTAAATTATACAATTTGTAAAAACTTTACAGAAAAATCGTATTGAGATTAAATGGCGTTAATTAGAATAACAATCTCGTAATAAAGTTTCTTTCGAGTTTTTAACGTCTGTCGGTAAAAGTATATTTCCTTCCCTCGAGATAAAGATTGCAGGAAGTGGAGCTGTATTTTCTTCAGCTGGGAAAACATGTTTTTGTTGTTGACGGCATCGGAATTCGGTTTGCTGCTCGAGATGGGAAAAATTTATGCTATTTCGAGCTGACTCTCCCAACCACGTATTAGTTTTTCTGATGAAAATAATAATTGAAGAACACTTCTTTCAATGATTAACTATTTGACCAGAAAAAGTATGAAATTTGTAGATCTGTAGAAATATGAAGGTTTCCCTGAATAATGTATGTGCTTTCAATAATGAAATCTGTATCGAATGGTGTTTCTAATACAAAGTCAAATTATATTATGAATTATACTCTACAAAAGTATTTTCTGAATACTATATTATATATGTATTCTAGTATACCATTGATAAAAATTGCATAGTATTTATACGTGCTGTTTTAGAACGTATAATATCATAAAATACTATATCATAGTATTAATTAAAAATACTATATTATATAATAGTATAAATTGAAAATACTGTATTATAGTATCAAGTAATAAAAATACCATATTATAGTATAAATTAAAAATACTGTATTATAGTATCAAGTAATAAAAATACCATATTATAGTATAAATTGAAAATACTGTATTATAGTATCAAGTAAAAAAAATACCATATTATAGTATAAATTAAAAATACGGTATTATAATATCAAGTAAAACAGATACCATATTATAGTATATATTAAAAATACTATGTAGTATCTTCTGAATACTACATATATTGTATAGTATTAATAAGTACTATTTTAGAACGTGTATATGTATACATATAATATCATAAAATACTGTATTATAGTATCAAGTAATAAATATACCATATTATACTATAAATTAAAAATACTGTATTATAGTATCAGGTAAAACAGATACCATATTATAGTATAAATTAAAAATACTATGTGGTATCTTCTGAATACTACATATATTGTAAAGTATTAATAAGTACTATTTTAGACCGTGTATATGTATACATATAATATCATAAAATACTGTATTGTAATATAAATTAAAAATACCATTTTTCATTTAAATTTTTCTAATACTGTATTGTATAGTATGCATATCAATGATATATAGTTAGAAAGTGTCGTAGTACAAAATACCCCATTACATTATATGTAAATTATAAGTGCTCTACATGGCATTTTCCGAATAGTATATTATAATACATAGCATCTCACAAATCCTATTTCACGACGTCTCGCTACAAGTAATTCCTCCA
This sequence comes from Lasioglossum pauxillum, assembly GCA_933228785.1. Taxonomy (NCBI): domain Eukaryota; kingdom Metazoa; phylum Arthropoda; class Insecta; order Hymenoptera; family Halictidae; genus Lasioglossum; species Lasioglossum pauxillum. Next base: position 13,042,157 of record OW121705.1, read on the forward strand.
CGCACGTCATCGTCGAAAACGCCGTTCCACAAGAGCAGATTTATTCTAGAATTTCGATTTAAATTCGCGATTTACAATAACGCCGAAGCCTCGTGCGCAGAGCTGCCGCGAGATCTTCAGCGAGTTCCACGTCAATAGCATAGCCGGTGCAGCCGCCGTCGCATTCCGCAATCATATTATTCTACATCGTACGCACGGAATAAACAGTGTCACAAAATGTCGGCCGTATTCCAATGGGATTGTCGCGTTACCCGTCACCTTAAATTAAATCAATCCGCGTGTGTGCGTCGCCATTGCGGCGCCGCTATGAAAATAAATAAGTAATACAGAGGGACGCAGACGCTCGTCAAATTATTACAGTTCGTGCTCCAATTCGCCGCGACGCACAACGGGACAAACTCCATGGTTACCTAGGAGTGCGAAAGTCTGGGTGCTAATAATGATGAACAATTTTTTCACCAAATGCGTTCCATATGAAATAAATGAAGGGAAACTAATCGAATTCCTCCACGTTATTCAAGTAGTGTAAGGGGCGGGGAAATCAGATTGCGTAACATACTTTAATATGTAAGTTCAATTGGAATTACAAATTTGATGAGACATTCAACGGATCCAAGAATTATTTGAACGCCCGATTCTTGAAAAATTGCTTTAAACTGTAATTTTTTAAAATTAAAAATATCAAAACAGGATCCAAATTAAAATTTTTGACTCATTTTCAAGCCAGAAGCCTCTAGTTTCATAATCCATCGTCCATTTTATTCTAAGAATTTCCTTTATGATGCAGTGGGCGAGCCACACTTTTAAAGAGTTTTTAAGAAGTTCTAATATAGTATATTCAATACCTTGTAAGGGATGTAACCAAGTTTACATTGGACAAACGTCGAGACACTTAGAAACACGTATCAGAGAACATAAACGTAACATCTTGCTACCTTCAACACAACAAACTGCTTTAACAAGACATTTAATAGAATTTAACCACAGATTTTGAAAATGCAAAATTAATTGATAAAGAAGTTAATATATGATTAAACATCGTAGCGTAAATCTTAGGTATGAAACACCTAAGATACAGTAGCGGACAAAAGTTTAAGACCGCTCTAAAGAAGACGATAACATTTTTAATATTGTACTATACGATTTGAACTTTTTTGGGAAGCTAGAGCAATTAGTTTACTAAAGGATGTGAAAAGAAATTTTTCCAAAAATTGCAATTGATCGGAATTGTTGAAAAAATACTAAACGTTGAAAAAGTTGAATTTTTAACTTTTTTATGTGGGCCTATATTGAAAATTTAAAAAATTCGTTTTGTAGATCTATGTCAATTAAACATATTCTGAAAATTTCGTCAAAATCGATAGACGTTGCAAGGAGCTACAAACGTTTAAAGATGGTAAAAATTGCAGATTTTCACGTTTTTCGGCAATAAATCGTGAAAATCTGCAATTTTTACCATCTTTAAACGTTTGTAGCTCGTTGCAACGTCTACCGATTTTGACGAAATTTTCAGAATATGTTTAATTGACATAGATCTACAAAACGAATTTTTTAAATTTTCAATATAGGCCCACATAAAAAAGTTAAAAATTCAACTTTTTCAACTTTTAGTATTTTTTCAACAATTCCGATCAATTGCAATTTTTGGAAAAATTTCTTTTCACATCCTTTAGTAAACTAATTGCTCTAGCTTCCCAAAAAAGTTCAAATCGTATAGTACAATATTAAAAATGTTATTATCATCTCTAGAGCGGTCTTAAACTTTTGTCCGCTACTGTACATGAATATTACGCAACATTACTGAACCAATAATGTTTTATGATGAATTTTCCAAGCAGTTATAATATCCTGGTGGCTTTACCACATGCAGTAACACCTAAATGTAGTGGTCCGCAAACAGAAATATTCGCTATTGATAAAAATAAATTTGAATGTTCTTTTAATAATACCATGACAACTTGGTATACAAGCAGTTAAAAGTGTTGGTTATGACTTTTCACGGATTGAAATAATCGCCAAATATCGATTGGCTCATATGTCGATCGATGATCTGATTCGTCCGTTTCGTGAATTTCACGTTTGTCTCAGTAGCTTGTGTAACGGCATGGGAATAGCACGTGTTTTGTCGTTCCAAAGTATTTAAAATAATTTCATTAAGCAAGTGAGTAACAGAGTACATAATTAGATATTCAATGTTTAATTTACTGATGGTAATAGTCGATACAATATTATTTTGTTTAATAATTCACAGACGCATTATTAATTTTCTTAAAAATGATCTAAACATAGATCGAAACGTCGAAATTTTAATCTAATAGATTGCAAAATTGCTTTGAAGTAAAAATTAATAGAACAATAAAATTAATACGTCTTGTATCAACACTCTTAAAGGTCTGCGTGAACGTTGACAAATTTTGTCCGTCACCGAAACTACCACAGATTTAAAGATTGAAGCTTCTCCTTTACAACGACACCTTAAAAATTGATGTACGATTTCCTTTACAGTAAAAATAAATAAATGATGAACAAACATTTTAAAGATTTGTCGTTCCCCGTCAAATTATTACAGTCGTGCTCCAATTCGCGGTGCGGCGCGCTGGCCAGGCCAGCAGAGTCGATCCTGTTCGTTTTCCGCGTTCGGAGACCACTATCGCGGGTAATTCATTGCAGTTTGAAAAATTCACAAAGAATTTCCCGTCCGCCCACGGTCTTCTTCCCCGGCTTCTCGACTCCTGCCGCCGCGCCGCCGACGACGACGTCTTGTCTTTTATATTGGTCTGAAGCGTCCCTGAAATTCTTCTGTGAAGTTGAGTAACACCGAGGGAGCGCGACAGAATAGAAGGACCGAAAGAGAAAGATAGGCAAGGATAAAGAAAGGATGATGAGGCCGCACTCAGTTGCTGCCCCGAAAGAAAGGACCCCCACGGCGCGCGGCGGCGTTGTACTTTAAGTCTTTACGATTACGTACTTGCGATAACGTACAAGCCTCTATGGAACTTTCACAAAAGGGTTCTCCTTTTATAGACGACTATCGTTCGTTTGCTGCGCCTGCCCTTCCCGGACCGTTCCCTTTTTCAGGCTAACGGAGACTTTAAGGTCCCTGTCATGTCACGGGAACATTGTGACGGTTCAAGGGAAGATCAATGTTTTGCAATTATTCTCCGATCAAGAATATTTTCTCAAACATTGGATAATTTTTTCATATAGTAGAGCTGTCTGTTGTTGAAACAATAGAAACGTTGCATTCGACTGACTCGGAAACATGTTCCAACCGGTGGAACCATAACCATTTTTTCAATAAATAAAAAATTCTAATATCATATTAATTGCTAAACTGCGGATCTTTATGCAAAATAAAAAATGTTTGCATCGATTGCAGGAGACAGGAGCCAAATAAAAATTGTATTCTTCTTTTAATTATCCTATTAAGCTGAAACTAACACATTGATGTCCTTAAATATTTATTACGTGTTCACTGCTTGAAATTGTACGTATCCACTTTTGTCATAAATGCATAAAATCCGCAGCCTATTAATTACTATTCCAAACCTCTTGCATTTCTTCACTCAATCTAGTCACGCAAAAATTGATTTTTCGTTTGGATAAAAAGTTAACGTCTTAAAATCCGTATTAATATTTTCTTACATGCCTGTATCAAAAATTTCTGATAGACGTATTCCCTACTGTGCTATGATAGCCTGCTATGTCCTCTTTCGTTTAGAAGCGTGGATGCAAAGCACTGTAAACATATTTCGTGTTCGTGGCAGGTAAAACGTGGGAAATAGAAGCTTGTAAGGCAAACTAGGTGGTTCCTCGTCTAAACATGTGACGAACCTCACAACATTGTTTCTTTACGATTATGCACGAACCTTTCGAGGATAGAGGATACCCTTTCTTTATGAGACCTACTAGAGCATACCCTTTACACGCGGCTGAACGTCGAGCGAAGGGATGCAGCAGCGTGATCCTACAAACAAAAATTCGAAGGACATTCTACAAAAAGTGGAACAAGAATAGATATATTCGAATCATTCCTACACAAATTGAGAGGACTTACGTTAATTTCGAAGAAAAATTTTCTATTCTAGTTTTAAATTATTTCTGCAATGATTTTTGAAAATCATATTACTCTATAAAGTAACTATAAAATATTTTGTGCCTGACAAAAATGGGTACGTACTTAAAACAGTGAAGATATTAAAAATTTTAAGGCCGCCAGTGTATTAGCTTCACCTTAACAAGATAATTAAAAGAAGAATGAAATCTTTATTTGGCTCCTGTGTCTTGCAATCAACGCAAACATTTTTTATTTTGCATAAAGTTTCGCAGTCTACTGATAACACTTGTATAAACGTAAAAATACGTACTTATTAAATTTTCAACAAACTAACATCGTACTTTCAACTGCGAAAATTCGCGCAAAATCAAAATGATCGAATTCATCAAATCAGAACTGGAAAGCTAAAATTGATCATAGTGGGTACTTGTTTAACTCTTTTGCATTGTGAAACGTCTAATACTTGATGTTATGGATCTTTGAGAAAAATGCCCTTTCTGAAACTGAAAACATTTAAGGAATCCAAAAATCTCGCTGTATTTCGGTATTGAAAAGTTCCCTATTCCAACCTAGCAACAAACGCCAATCAAATTAAGCAAAGCCTAAAACAAAAATTCCGGAAACAACACAACAGCAGCGCAACTGTGTCTCATGCCATAAAGTCAACTCGAATTGCGTGAAGTCACACGGCGGACGCGGATAACGATCATTCAGCAAGAGAGCAAGCCATAAAAATAAAAGCACGAGGACGGTGGGATGCATCATGCACGGCAATCAATTGGAGCAAATTGTCATAGCTGCAGCGCCGCTAAAGACAAGTTGCTGCGGGAACGGGGCAGAAAAGCACGAATAGTCGAAAGAGGGGGAGAGAGAAAAAATCTAAAGCGAGAGAGAGAGAGAGAGAGGACGAGAGGATTTCGAAGAGGCGGCTCGGCTAGAATGGTCTCGTAAAACGAATTCTTTTGAGCAAACCGCGGCGGTCCTCTGGCCCGAACTTTGCTGTCGTGCTCTCATTTGACCGGGGCGAGCTGTGCGGTTTGGTGGGAATCCAGCTTCCCTCTCTCTTTGCTCGATAGTCAGGAAAGCGAGGGAGAAAGAAAGAGTACTAGGATGAGGATTCAGAGTAGAGTAGCAAGCAGCAGCAAGCGCGGGCAACAGAGGAAGAGGCGGATAGAGGAAAGAAAAATTCATTTTGAAATGGTGCTGTCCACGGAGATGCTACACGTCGAACTCCAGTGCCCTGGTTCGGGGGAGCACCGTGAATTCTGGCTGGCTGCCAGCCAGTTGCAAAAGGACCGGAAGAGATCCAGCACGCCGGCAGTGCCGGAACAAAAAAAAAAGTGGTACGCGCCTATCTATCATCGTAATACCTGTCAGGTGCGGGTCTGTGTGTGCGCGCAACCAGCCGCGCAACGAGCTGCGTGGTATTTGTACAAGTGGGTCGGAGGAAAGGGTATAGCAAGGCTGCAGGATGGCTCTGCGTGCGAGCGAAACTTTTCGGAAACCATTTCGGCCAGGTGGAGAACCCATTTTCGGACGGTAGCCGCTGCTGGGAGGAACTGCGAGAGAAGGATACAGAAACACAAAGAGAGAGAGACACTGGGAGAGAGGGGGAGAAAAAGATATCACGATAGGGGATGAATCGAGATAAATAGAGGGGTTGATACGGTCAGAGGGAGGACCCGGCGGCCACAGAGGCAAACGCGCGGGCCAGAGAGGGACAATGATAGGGATTCGGGGAGGATAGAGAGAGGGGCGAGCGACGGCGGCGGCTGCATGCAGGAAAGTGAGCCGAGCTGCAAGAGAGAAAGAGAAATGGAGTAGCTAGGGGACGAAGGGGATAGGACGATGTTACTACTGCACTGCAGCAAGTAAACTTCGGTAATATACATATGTATATCGTGCCGTGTGTGTACATTGGTCGCCGTGCGAGCAGAACGCACAGGGGATGACCAGGTCCTCTCCGATGGAACTCTCTCTCGCTAGTTCTGATTTACATTCTGTTTTATCAGGCTACAGGTACACGCTTGCTGCTCTACCTGCGAACTCGCTTTTTTCTTCTGTTCATTTTTCTTTCTTTAGTTTCTTCCCGCATTTTTTTCGTCGCTTTTTCCACCCCCGTTCGTTCGTGTAACGCGCCGCCTATCGATTTTTCTCACCTCGGGCGAGCTGCAATTGTGACGCGAGCTTTGAAGGGATGTTTAACGACCTGTCGGGTATTTTTCGCGATTCCGCCGGTTGTTTGAATATTCTCCGCCCACGTCGAGGCTGGTTCTTAGCTGGTCGCTGGAGACTGATTGATAATGGGTACCTGCGACTGTGGGTACTGCTGTGTGGGAATTTCGATGCGCGAAATTTCCAATGATGAATGGTGAATGGGAATGAGCGAGATCAGTGCGTACTTGTTCGGTATGCACATGTTAATCGGGCGCTATATCGCTGCAGTTGCAATTTTTATTTCTGATTTGTGGCGTGATTGCTGCTGTGGAACTGGAATGATTTTGGGACGTTGTATTTGATGTAATTATCGTTGCAATATCGATCATGGTGTTACGCTTTTAGTGTAGAATTTTCTAACCACCTTTAACGTTAAACTCATTATTTTATGAATTAATTTGAACAGTTAACAATTAAAGATTGACAGTGTTTTCAATTTATTTGAATTATTGAGAGGAGAAATCCATTCTCACTTTACTTCTGCTTCTTGCAATGAATACAGACAATTTTTAATTTGCAGAGAAATCGTCAGTTTATTTATAAAAAATAATATACAAAGTAGTATACAGTTTTAATTATTACAATCAATTTTACTTTTCAGTGTCCCTTAATTTGGATTTTAATGTAGAATATTATTTCAGTTTTAAATGCACCAATTAAAATCCATTAAATACTTGGAATTAATCCAATACGTTTTGCGGTACTGAAAATGTCATTGCATAAGGTAGCAATAATCCACCTGAATACGTACTAATAGGCTTCTGAATATCTACATGGTTAAATTAATTAATGTCAACGTCCGTTCGTTATGTGAATGTGACACACTGTACCAAATAACGAAAGTTTTTGATGCAACAATAGGAGCTATAAAAATAAGAATTATAATTAAAGCTGCAATAAAATATAATGCGTTTGATCTATCATAGAGTAAACTACTGTATATGTTGAAAGCTCAATCAAATGCGATATTACTGTTAAATAAATATTCTATAGCGTGCCAATGTACTGCGCAAGCTCAAACTGAATTCTAATCGACATGAAACAAATTCAAAACAAACCTATCTTATACGACATGCTGATTTCCATTATATTCATATTTAAGGTTTGTTTAATTTCATCACATTCCTCAATATAGGCGATGTGTGTTCTATTTACCCCTACCATTTAAAATTTTGTTATTTTCAATGGACAATTTCGTGAAAGATTTGCTTCGACAGATTGCACACTATAATTAGCAATTTTGGATACTGTCGAGTAGTTTAAAAATAAATTCAGGTACGTCTCACTCATCTCTGTCAGTTAAAATTGATTTTGCTTATTTTTAATGAAAAAATTCATAAGAAATTGTTATTTGCTTCAAACGGACTTAAATTATGATTAAAAGCTTTAAGGATAGATGTGGGGGAGGTTTCATTTACCATGATTAAGTCTTGGTTAATTAATGACTTCGTAAACAAACGTTATTTGTGGACAGCGGATTTTTATACAAAATGAAACATCCATTTCTTTTTTAAATAATTTTAATAAACTGAAAAGTGATACAAGATTTTTTATTTCTTCAAATGTTTTCCCTGCTTTGCATGTGAATACTTACTTTTGTTATAATTATTTGTTTCGTTCAATATCAACTGCAACATTCACCAGATTCTTATTATTTTTAAATTTTTATTATTAATTAAGTTACTTTAAATCGTACTTTAAATCAGAAATACGAATTCTAAACACTTCTAGTACCCAGTAGGTTTACTGTTAATGAAAATGTTGTCGAGCAATAAGTGGAAAGAGCCACGAGAACAACGAATAGGAAGCGTTCGATTAACCCCCACTTGACTCGAGTACAAAGTTCAACTAATATCCGGTTGACTGAGTTTCGAAGATAACTCGTTCGGGACGGGTTCGGAGGAACCGGTCTTTGTCGCTCGCTGGTGGAATCGTGTCTGTCTGTCTCCGGCTTGTCTCCTTACAGGCGCAGGACTCAACGGAACTCACCTTGATATCACTCCGAGCTTACTCAAACAGCACTTGACACGGCGCGGCCCGGCGGGACTAATATATGCAGTTCCGTCGAAACGAGGGTCGAACGACGAAACACGTGTATATCGTCACTTAAGTTAACATCGGAGCTTAATAAGCCCAAACAAGCCACTGTACGTGCAAATCGATCTATATGGACGTCGTTACTTGCTTCGGTAAACGCGAAATAGATTGACTGATGAAATACTATTAGTCCGCGCGCGCGATGGGCTAAGTCCGGTAGAAGTAGCCATCAGTTCCCTCTAAGCAGAATTTAAACCTTCTATAGTATTACGTTCTTATAACTATTCTTTTCACGAAGATTACAAGTTACCGAGATTTGCTAGGCAAAAAGAAGTTTCTGCAAATATCTCTGCAAATTGTAATCGTAATTGCCAAGAACAAAAGTCATATTGTGGTACCAGCTATCAGAAGCTTGGGGGGGGGGGGTGAGACAATTGTAAGTTTCAAGATTTTTTTAAAATTTGAAAGGAGTCCACAAATTGACAGGGCTATATAATTTCTTTGTATACTAAAATTTTTATTCTTTGTCCTCGACAAAATAATAAGACACCTAACATATTTTTCAATTTCTTGTATTTAAAGGTGGAAAGTGTACACTATGTTATATCCTGAATACTACATACTATCTCGAAAGTAAACATGCGAAATCTTAGGATTGTATCGCATACCATAGCAAAATTAGAGAAAGATATGTGAACACGGAATGACATTGCTTCGACAAAAGTATAAGACATTTGGTCTATTTTCCAATCATGCGACTTCTACCATTAAGTGTTCTACTGCGAACGTATTTAGGCGTTGAATCTTGTGATTTTCTTACAGTATAAGTACATTTATTACAATGAAAAATAAATAATGGGCCGAGGAAAGCAGTTAGATGAAAGTGAGGTCGATCGAATCGTTCTGTTGCGCTCGGAAAAGTACAATATTAATAAAATTGCGAAATTATTAAACAGAAGTAGGTGCTCGATATATAATGTGTTAAAAAATCGAAGTGCTTATGGAAAAACGAAAGGAAGTGGAAGACCTAGCGTTACTTCCGAACGTGATAAACGTGCAGTTTTGCGTGTTGCGTCGAATTTTAAGGACACAGCCAGACAAATAGCCGAAGAAGCAGGTGTGAAAAAAAATTTAATAAATGTACATCGCATTTTACAAGGAAGCAAACACATTAAACAGAAGAAATTAAAACAACGGCCACCCTTAATGGAGAAACACAAAGCAGCAGGACTAAAGTTCGCTTGTGAATACGTCCATTGGATGAAAAACTCGAAAAAGTCATTTTTAGTGTCGAGAAAAAATCCAATCTAGATGGCCCTGACGGCTGGGCCTACTACTTTCATGAATGCAGAAAGGAAGAACTGCATTTAAGTTGCCGTCAAATGGCTGGTGGCAGTGTTATGTTATGAACCGCTATTGGTTACTATGGAAAAACAGAAATAAACTTTTTATCAGGTCGGATGAACAGTAATAAATATATTGAACTAATAACAGATCAGTTCAACAAGCCTGCAGCTTGTATCACGCGTTGGGACTATATTTTTCAACAGGATAATGCAGCAATCCATACTAATAAATCTGCGAAACAATCCGTTCTTCCAAAAATATTAATATTTTGGAATGGCCCGCTCGTTCTCCTGATTTAAATATTATAGAAAATGTGTGGGGAGATTTGTCAAGACGATTCTACGCGAATGGGAGACAATATAATAACGTAAACGAACTAAAAGAAAGTATAAATCACAATTGGACATATTCGGAACAAAAACGAATCAAAAAGTTATATAAAACTATCCGAAAGCGATTACTAGACGTAATTCAATTCAAGGGAGGTATCACAAAGTATTAATTTTGTATTTTTATTTGCTTAATCAAACATTTTACTGATAGTGTCTTATACTTTTGTCGAATGAATGTCAGACCGTGTTTACATATCTTACTCTAATTTTGCTATGGTACGCGATACAATCCTAAGATTTTACATGTTTACTTTGGAAATAGTATGTAATATACAGGATACACCGAAGTGTACATTTTCTACCTTTAAATATAAGAAATTTAAAAATATGCTAGGTGTCTTATTATTTTGTCGAGGACTGTATAATATGATAGTAGATGGCTATAATACGACTATTCCCCTCTTGGACGGGTGAGCGGATCACTATAGTGGGGGTAGCTGATGCCCTGAGAGGGGGATATCGTATTCCCCTCTCACCCTAGCCGGTTGGGTGGGGGTAGCCTATTCTATGTCATCGACTCTCGGTGCACCAGTTTCTCTAGGACTGCTTTAGCTCCCTTTCCTTTTCCTTCCCTCTTACACCGCTTTAGACGCAGTCAAATATCTATTTTCCGAAGATCCACGCTATAAACCTGATCGACAGTGCGGTTACAATGAGCCAGGGATAATACCGATACCAGACTACGGAGCGATAAAAATGTAAAGTGCCGAAACGAGAAAGCCATGAGTGGCTTGGTGTCAAAGCAATCCCGAGTAAAAATTCCATTTCCGCGAGAATGAGGGCGCAAATTATTAAAATTGTCTTCCAAAGCCGACAGATAAGCCTAGACTAAGCCGTAGCAATGTTGGACGTGTTTTTGTGATCCGTGTTCGGTCAGGCCATAGAAGAGGAAAAATACTCGAATTGTACAGTTCTGTCAACAAACATGGGGTCGGCACGAAACCAACACGCGCGGAAACAGAGAAAATCCAATATCCGTCGCAAAACGGGGCGACGCTTGAACATTCTGCCGACGCTCTCCCGTGGAACACACTGTTCCAATGGCCATGAATCCGAAATTCTCAGATCCGACCCGGATTTATTGAACTTTTTGACAACGTTGATTGCAAACATTTTTCATTTTACTATATCGTCCGCTCCGCGTTCGTCCCCCGTACACCACCGCGCGCGCACGCCATTGATGAGAAAAGGTTACAGGACAAATTTCAGCTCGGTCGAAATATCGTTTCACAAGCTTACGTGTTCCATGCGAGAACGTTCATCCGCGTTCCCGGGATAAATGGAATAATCGATAGAAGTCGGAATAAAAAAAAGTCCCGTATTTTACGGTTTTATTCGATGTAATTAGTACCGTGGATTCTATGGATTTGCAACAGATGCCGGTGAACGATGATACACCGTTCGATAAAAACCCGAACGACCTCCAACGGGACACTCATTTCATTCGCGACTTGATCAAATGTGATATCGTGGATGCAGCTACGTTCGACAACTAGATCTGCAAAATTAAATATATACACGAACCTTCGTAAACCGTTATTGATAGACTGCGGGTGTTCGTGCAAAATAAAAACGTTTTGCTACGGTTATGGGCAGCGAGAATTAAATAAAAATTCTTTTCATCCCTTAATAGATTTTTTACATTGCAAACATCGTAACAATATTCGTTGATTTATCGAATGTTTTACTATTTCATATTTTATGCAGTCAATTTCTGCAGTCTAGTTATTAAAATGTCTAATTTCTAGAAATTGAAATTGAAATTTACTTCAGTCAATCGTTGCATTTATATTTTTGTATTAAATTCAGGAAAATGGACTTTATTCGATATTACTTCTTATCCTTTCTATTTTTCAGTTTGAGGTACACGTGTGTATCCTTATTATGAATGTTTCTAGGTGAACAGGAAATTCTCCGCTAAATGAAATATTAAACAACACGGAATAAACCATTGTTCCGTCTCCAAGTAGGTTACCATACGTTCCACAGATCAAGTCAGCGAACAGGGGACTTCAACCTGTAACAAATTAATTCTCCGGTTCGCGCCGACCGGGTTATTAAACGATACAAGAGGAACACCCGCGTTTCCGCGTTACAATTCGCAAGAACATTACGCTAGACTGCTCGAAGCAGCTCGCGCGATAAAATACAAATATTAGTGAATTACAAGGCAAAACGCGAATGTAACAATTTACGTAAATTCGCGGATATTACGAGATCGTATTTTATTGCGCGAGGGTGGTAGGTGGGAGGAAGGGGGGTGCGAAGCTAGCAATTTCTTGCCGTGTTGCGCGATAATAATAACATCAACGGAGCGAGATGCGCGGCAGCGCGAGAAAGGGTAGGGGAAAAGAACTTTATTTGAAAACGCGGGTTCATTCTCTAGTCGGCTAGCTGACGGCTAGCGGGAAATCTATTTTATCCACTGCTTCCCCGGGCGACCATATACGTGGCAGCTTTTCTGTCTTTCTAAGCGACTGCCTTCGAGGTGCGAGGGTTGCGGCTTTTGTTCGCTGCATCCCCGCTCGCTGCAGGCCATGCAACCGCCCTTCCAACTTTCCACTCGCCGCGTCTGGCATCGGGTTTCGTTTTTCACTTGGAAGACGCGAACGATCTAAATATTTAGACCGACGTGAGTTGGGGTCGGCGAGGAACCCGAATTTTACAGCACCTTTCATCGAGGACTTGGGCGATCTTTGTTGCATCCCGACGATCACACTTCAACATCATCTAGTTAGCAGCGCGCTTCTGGAGACAATGGACCATTGTCGGGAGCTTGAGGACACTTGGGTCCTCCGCCCTGGACCTAACGGTCCTCCCGATGACCGACATTCTGCACTTAGAAGGTCTGGGTTGGTCCTCACCTTCAATCCTCGGACCTGTAACACTTTCGTCTTCCAAGGTCGTTCACGGTCATTCAGTGCCGTTCGAAATGTAGCTCAGCTGGATGATTTGTGGCCATCGGAAGAGTTTTCAGGGGTTAGGGGTACATGGCTAAATTCTTAGTTGGGTCTAATGAACAGCTACGCAAAGTTTCATGACAATCGGTGTGTATCTGTCACCAGAGCTGTGCTAATTCAATTACATTGTAATTCAATTACGCAATTGAATTACATTGTATTTCAATTATTCAGGGTGAGGCACCTCAAACAGGTCACTTGAATAACTCGGCTGCTATTGCTGTTAGGAAAAAATGCATCAGATGGAAAATGCTTGGTTTCGAGGGGGCATTAATCTGATGTTAGTAGCTTTTTTGTAGGTGGACGCGTGAAGGACATATGAAGGTCAACTTCATTTTTTTAAATGGAATGAGGTACTTTTTAATACATCAATCGATGCAGCTGGACATTAGTTATAAAAAAGTACTAACCTATGTATGTAGAAATGTTAGTAGTTCAGGAGCTTACGTCGTAACTGAATTGCACAATTCAAACCTGTCAATTAATTCAATTACTAAGTATTTTAATCAGATGTGTAATTCAAATACAATATATTCGGTTGGCAAATAAGCTCGTTCTGTTTTTGTGATTTATTCCACTTTAAAAAACCGAACGAACTTATTTGCCAATCCAATAATTGAATTACAATATAATTAAAATACAGCTCTCCAAATTATAGCCCAGAACTTTGAAGAAGTGCGATATATTTTTATGTTTCTCTTTCATATACTTGTTTGCTGTCTGTGCGGCGTAGTTTCTATTCCTCCTTCTCGTTCATAGTACATAACGCTATTTCATGTTTATGGTGGAAATTTAAAAAATGTGTAAAACACAGAAGTTACTTCTGTTCAGATATTATAAATGTATAAATAATCAATTCCTTCTGTTTGAAACCTCCACATGGATTTTTCAACCTTTTCTTACCTATTACTTTATTATTCTCTAATTTTTAATTTTAATTTAATAAAATCGTAATTCGTAACTATTTTAATTTAATTACAAAGTATTTTATAATTTTACTCTAATTGCAATTAAGAATTACATTGTAATTTAATTACAATGTATATTATAATTGTACGCAATTGCAAATGTGAATTATATTGTAATTTAATTGAATGAAGATCTGAATTATAAATTAAAATTCAACTGAATTACAATGTAATTCAATTACTTCGTAATTATAATTCCTGGAGTAATTCAATTGTAATTCTGCACAACTCTGTCTGTCACGGGGGTTCTCTTGTAAGTCACGGAGATGATCCGAGTCGGTCTAGCATAGTGAACGCCAAGGGATTTAGACTTTGACACTGTTCACGACTCTAAGACATAGACACCGTGAACACAATAAGACGTCGTAACAACATGTATTGACTGTCCAACGCTGTACCGGACTTTGAAGTGGTGACGAGCGTCAATTTCGCGCTAATAAAGACAGGCATCCACCGACGCGGTCTATCCTTCAAAATTTCAAGAGAATCCTTCGCTTAACAACGCGTCCGGTGAAAAACGTGCATGGTCACGGTCCGACACGTGGCATGGTTTCGGGAACGAGATCGAGAGGCAGAATGTGTCGCGGATAAAAGCCGAGAAGCGGAGAGAAAACGGGAAAGGGATGATTGGCATGGCGGTCGGAAATGAGCGAACGGCAAAGGGATGCTCCAGGAACCAAGGGTGCACGGCCATTGTAGCCGCTAATCGAATTTTTCAAAATCGACGCCGTCGCCGTCAATTTCATTGGGCCAGCAGCTCCTGCACACCGGTCTTTGCTTACTTCATCCAGCTAACTGGGTTTCTCCGTCTCTCCCGCCACGTCTACGGCTCGATCAAGTTTTAATTGGCTTAGGAACCGAGAAACAAACTGGAAAATGCCACGGCTCGAAGCAATTACAACGTTTTGACGCGATAAAAGTGCCCCGTCGCACCACCCTCCACTCTCCGTACTCCATTTTCGATGTAACGATTGCCAGAGCGTTTCGCTTGTTTATGACGAACGATGAAACGCGGATTAAACGTCGCGCCCGCGCGCTCTCCGGATTAAGCGGACATCTTGACACCGTCCTCCTCCGTAAGCTCATTATCTGAAAATTTCTCGATGACAAATCGGATTTGGTCAAATACTGAATTAATAATGTGACGTTCTAGTAGAAATTAATGAAAGTTTCATGGACTCCGAGTAATCCGTCGGTCTACCGGAATTGGAGCAATCATTTGTAATTCATGCGGCTGGAATCTCTGTATTAAATATGATATTGCTAATTAGGAATCGCGATTCGGAGAGTGAAGGTTGTTATTGTCCAGGAACATTTCTTATTCAGCTTTAATTGTTTTACTGTTTGCGTCGTTGTTCGGTTCGAAATTATTGTCGGAAACTGCGATTATAAGACTTCTTGTGGATAAAAGGATGGAAGGCTGGAATCTCTGTATTAAATATGATATTGCTAATTAGGAATCGCGATTCGGAGGGTGAAGGTTGTTATTGTCCAGGAACATTTCTTATTCAGCTTTAATTGTTTTACTGTTTGCGTCGTTGTTCGGTTCGAAATTAATGTCGGAAACTGCGATTATAAGACTTCTTGTGGATAAAAGTTTCGAAGTGTTATCATTTCAAATTTGGTATGCTTGTTCAGTAACATTCGAAGCATGTACACAAATTCTTTAGAATAATGATAGTAATCGTTTTCAAAATTACAGCGTTGTAATAGAGCATTCAAGCAAGAAGTTTGTTGCTGACGAGTATGACTGACGTTGATGCAAAACAATTGCAAACTTTATTGTACAATTATGATTTGATGCATTTATGGCAAGAATGAGTAGATGGAACATAAAATTTTACAGTCATCATTCTCAAACAATTGAAATAATTAACTGAAGTAATAAACTTCTATTTAACTTCCTTTAATTGCAAGTGACACATAAAACTTTGATTGTTATTACAAATAATTTATAAAGCATCCTATGCAGGATCCTTATATTGTGCAAACGTAAAATAACCGAAGAAAATTGTACCTGTAGCTGAAAAATATTTTCTTTTGAACAAGGAGGGTGGTTCGCGAGAAGGAAAGCGTACGTGGAAAATCATAATTGAAATATAAGCTTGATGTTAATGTGTAAATGTGATATATTAGTACTATTCTCTGTATAGTATTAGTAGAGCTTGACAAGACTGGGTGCGCGGGTAAATTTCGTACACACGGCCGACACAAGCCGTGCATCCGCCGAGACAAGCTCGCCTTGTCAAGACGTATGAAGACGCATTGTCATGTCATATACAAAGCTGGCTAGAATAATGGGCTCCATGAAACTACGTAAAAGAATAAAATGAATTTGAAATGAAGGAATTCATCCTGTAGTGGTAAAGCAAAGAAAAGGAGAAAAAACAATCTGACAAGTAAGAAACCGCAGCAAAACTAGTAGTGCATTTTGCAATAAATTCGACACCCAGAGACAGTGGCATTATATTAAGTATAATTACTAGACTGCACATCTTTATGCATTTGTGGAATGTGCAATTTTTGAAAATACTAGAAATTGAGAATGTTAAAATTGAGCAAGTAATATTTTTACTTTATTTTTACCACGAGTCTCTTCGATAATCTTACAGTTTTGACTGAAAACGTGGCCTCCATGAAATAAGGTGGAAAAATAAATTTGAAGCACAGAAAAACAACCCACCGAAAAATAAGAAAACACAGCCGAAACAGTGGCAGTATTAAATTACTACATAGCAGATAATTAGACTGCGGATTTTATGCATTTATGATAAAAATGAGTAGGTCTAATTTCTGACAGTAAAAAAATCTGAAGAATTTAAATATACTTCTTTATTAGTTTTAACCTACTAAATATATTCAACAAGAAATTAAATATTTATTTAAACCCAGCTTGTTGTAATTTAGGTAGAAAGTTTTTATTTTGCATAAAGATCCGCAGTCTACAGATCATTATGCAAAATAAAAAGTTTCGAAGTAAATTATAAGAAGTGAAATAGAAATGTATTTCTTCGTTGAATAATAATAAATGAGACTATGGTGACTTGATTTTATCTGTTATTATGATAAAAGTTTTACACGAAAGTTGACTTACGAGTCGTACCTTGCATATTACTATATGCATACGCGAGCTCCTCGAATGGAAATTTGTAATGCCATCAGAGGGATTCGCTTTTAAATAATCCCCTTTAAAATTTCATGTGTAATTTGCATCGTACGTCTGGAATTTATCCGTTTCCGTGGCAGTCACTCTTCTGCAACCTCTCTTCCAGATTATCCCATTAATCTGAAATCCTGAGTTGATATAACCTCTTCCTCTGATTTTTTGCTCGTGCACCTGTTGCCAGTGGAATCGCTTTACGAAACTGGTTGACGAGGGAAAAGAACGTTATTTATTTAAAATAATTGGTAAGCATTCGATCTGAGCTTTTCCACTTGCCTGCACGCATAGAGGCGGGGAAACCGATGCCATTGAAAAATACACTGATGCATTCCTGCTCGTGACAATGACTGATCAATTCTTGATACAACCAATATAATCTTTTAGATTACTCAAATATTATTTTCCATTTCCTTGAGACATTGTTCAACCCATTTTATCATAAAATAATTCATTCTTTCTTAAAATAAATTTGGTTAAAAGTATTAACTCCGATTTTTTAGTTATATTAAGTAATCAAATATTTATTAAAGTGTATTCAATTCGAATATCTGGATTCGAACAATTTACTATTATAATTTTAATATAATTACATGTATATTACCTGCACCATAAAGAACAACATAGTAATTAATAATCGTCTATTAATTAAGATCTTTATATAGTGATCAAATCTTATTGACCAGTACAATTCTCCATTAATTCTTTCAGGTAGAAATCAATAAAATAAAAGGAAACTGTAGATAAATAAATATACTTATCAATGATTTCTATTCACTGATTATCAATGATTTCTAGTCACAGATAAAATAGTTATCCTTATCGCATGAACGCCACAAGAATGAGAAACAAGTTCTAAACTTTGGTGATGCATTTCTAATGGAGAAGTCATGGGAAATAAATCGATAGACCTGTAGTACATTCAATGACGTCAATCGACCAAACGGAGTTGCCAGATTCTAGCCTGTCAAAGTAGATATCGAGTTTCGTGATCGGACAATATAAAGAGGTATACGTGACACAGCGTTCGAAAGCTATCACATAAGAACATTTCCATTCGAGCCATTCGACACGTTGTACGTAATTATATCTACGATGGTAAGGTGAAACGATAGATGTCATACTGTCGAAGAACCTGAATTCAATCAGTATTTAAAATCTGGAAAGGAGCATTTTTCTTTTGGGAACGAACCATGTAAAGAAATTCGTTGTTTCCAAATCAGGCTTCTAAAAATATTTAATTCTACTTATAATTAGTTTTAACTGATTCTCTGAAAATGTCAAACTGTATTTCTTTTGTCACAAACAAAATAATCGAACTGAATTTTAATAATACATTTTGTAATTTATTTATGTACTTTAGATGTATGAGACAATTATAAACTTCTGATTTAAATTATACGAATAATCTTTTTAAGAATACTCAATTTTGATCTCTTATGTTTTAGCAAAAACACAATTTTATATCTGAAAAGAACGCGTTGATGGATGCAAGTTTTTTCTACTTATCTGACTTTCGTAAATTTTGCTGTATAAAACATTTTGAAAAGTGACGTATATTCATCTCTCCAAAGAGAACAATTTTCTATTTACTTATTTGATGTCGTTGATGAGGAAAAATCAATTTATTTGAAAATTGCATACTTTGATAACATACCTTTAAAGACTGCATCACTTTGAGTTACATTTTCGTTGACTAATACACATAAAGTGAGCGATGTTCATCTCTACAGAATCTAATTTAAACGTTCACCAACAAGTTAGACTCAAAATTATTAAGTAAGCAGTTAAACTTCGCTTCGGCACAACTCGCTGAAGTTCGAAAGCTTATCGGTGCAGCTACAGGATGAAGAGAATATTTTCTTTCTTCAACTTGTTCCGAATAAATTAAAAGTCAAAATGGAAAGGATTAAGTACGCGTGAAATATTATGTTACAGTCCACAGAACGAGCATTCGGAGGCCTGTTCTGTGATCTCTGTTCCCAGCAGAATCGCGTTATGGTGTTCCCTAACCCCAAGTTTGTACTTCCTTCTGTTTTATTCTGTTCTCTACAAGATTTTTCTAAGCTCTAAATCCTGTAACTAGAATAAAACAGTCTCGGTTACAAGGAGTGATACAATAGAGAGGATAAAGAGGACACAAAGTCGCAGTTAACGGAGCAAAAACTACAGCAGCTAAGCGAGCACTGGTGTACTTTGAAATGGAAAACCTGTGACTCGAAAGCTGCTTCTCTTTGGTCTACAGACATCACAGAACGGGTAGTAATAAATAAATGAAAAGTAACCCTCCATCTGCATACTGGGTCGGTTTTAATCCCACTGTTTTTCTTCGATTTTTATTTTACACTAGATTCAGCCAGCTCGTGTTCGACTAACCATGGGTCCTACGCGACCCAAGTTGCGGACAGTCTTATTGTTAATATAAAATTTAGGGTATAAATAAACAGTGAAGTCAGTGAAAACATTTAGAATGTCAATAGATCGATACTTTCGACTCATTAACCATTAAATGACCGTTCCTAATTTTTTAAATGCAATAAGTCAATTAATATATTAATATCCACCTCTGTAAAATTTCATCATTAAATAATTATTAGCATAAATTTTGGTGGGACCCTATCAGCCCCAATAGTTCACTAAAGGGATGAAGCTATAATAGAAAGGAAGAAATTTTTGTGTGACTCCTGTCATTTACAATCGAGATTGAAAATTTTTATTTTGCATAAATATCCGGCAGTCTAGTCATAAGACTCAGGGTATTCTCTCATTTTTCCATATTTTTGTTTAAATTGTTCTTTGTTTCTAAAAAAATTTGGGAAAGCATTCTAGAATTTTTTGATGTTTTTGAAACGCAGAAACCTAAAAACAACTGCACGAACGATGCAGATGCAAACAATGTCAGCAAAAATAAGGTTGCAGATGGAGAGTTACGAAGTAAAATGGGAACTAATGAAAGGGTGACGAACTGGTAACCAGTGACTGTTCATAATTGCATTTGTCTCTTAGCGAGCGTAATAAAAAATTATCACTCAAAGATAATTCATGATTCGTTGTATTGTAAAGTTTTGCGTTGTATTTCCAACCAGACAATTAAATATCCACGAGGCTTTTCAATTTGTTTCGAACGGACCGTTCGAAAGCTCCCACGACAAGAACGAAACAGTAACGATGACGAAGCTGTAAACAATTGCGAGAAGTTGCAGTAAGTACTCCCTAAAGTGGAGTAAAGCGAAAGCAAAACTGCAAGAAACGGCCTCGGCGGAGTTCAGTTACCGGGGAACGCGGAGGGGGGAAAAAGGGAAACAATCGGACATAGAGACAAAGCGGGGTAGCATAATTTATTACGCACGACAACTTGGTCCCGCGGGATTGTTGGAGGGAGAAAAAGCTGCATGTGATAACACTGAAATTAAAGTCACGGTGATTAACCGCTCTTACGATGCATGAACGTGGACTGACAGCGGTAAGGAATTGCAAAGTTTCTCCGTATGCGGAGAAGAATGCGGAAATAACGTCGTTGCTGCGTAACATTGCAGAATGCACCGCCGCAAAGGGACATAAATTTTTACGACACGCAATAGAACTTTCATACATTGCAGAAACCTGAACTATTTAATACTGTGCTGAATCCTCTAGGGTGCACCGTAACTATAACAATTTGTTTTTATTTGTATGAATCAACTTTGTGACCAGCCTTACATTGTTGCGAAGACAAAATTCATCAACACTAAACCTACCGACACCGGTCACAATGACCGGTTCCAGGTTCTTTATTTTACAATTAGAAAAATAATAAAACTGATTTCATAAGAAACGATTGTATAGATATCTTCAGTAGTGGACGTACTACAATAAGAGCTGCACGAAATCTAAATAAAATCAATCTTGTAATTTTTATAAGGGAACATGTACCACTTACTTTCAAGGCTCGGTAGATTTAGTGTAAAGAAATAATTATAAAGTTGTCATGAACTATATTTCTATGAGTACACACGTACGTGCATTTCTCAGTAAATTTGTTGTTTGTTTACAAAGTTACATTAAAATAAAAAGTGAGCATAAGGTAAATAACTACCCTATATTGTAAGGGGACGTCTTTTTAGGTTGACATTAACCCTCGTTTTCGTTGTCAGTTCTTGAGTATACTATTTATTTAACATCGTGCAAAAGTAGTGGCTTCATGCATTCAAAAAATTGTTGAATAAATTTGAAAATTGAAAAATTGTGCCGGCTGTGAATTAATTTGAACAGTTTCTGTACAACGTAACGCACAACAGCATCTGCTACGAAAGAAAGGGTGAGCACAGGGTTCTTTAAAGGGCTGTTTCAAAAAAGCTCGCGTGGAGCGGAAAGCGGCTATAACGCCACTGGAGTATCCACTCCTGCAGGATCAAAGGTGCGTGGTCGCTTGCACGGGGGCGAAGTCTTTGGAACGGTACATTCTAAATAAACCCTTAAATGTATTGTAATTTAATCCCGGTGGCTGGCAGTGCATCGTTCAGAACAGACGGATGGTAGTGGCTGGGAAGCGAGAAGAGACGATGCCTGTCGGCAACGATTTTATCCTATTGATTTCGCGTGACCCACGGGAGAAGAGAGTACAACCGAGATGGAAGACCTTGACATCAATATCGGGTACAACAGCCACCTCTGGTTCCACCACTCCAGACGCCCCTCCCCTCTAACGGTTCTCCCACTCTGGACACCTCTCCTCCCCAACGATACTCCCACTACGTACCTTGAATCCCCACCACTCGGCCGGGAGCCGGCCACGTGACACGAATCGGAGCCGACCGCCGCAGGAATCGGATGAACTCGGCTCTCCCCGTAAATACTCGTTCGTCTCAGCCTTCCAGAAACATCTGGCCCGGATGGCCGGACGTAAGTTACTGGCGTAATATGGCGCGACCTGTGAAATATTCCCGCTCGATGCTCGCCGTGGGCGACGTATATTTAAATAATTACTCCCACCCACACCCAGCCGACGAACATACTTCCAGCTGCTTCACCACCCTACTCTTTCGATGTAACTCCTTACGTGATACTTCGCCGGCAGATGAGCACCTTGCCCCGAACAGGGTTGCAACCGGCACGTCCTCGCCTTCGCCGTCGCATTCAAATACCGGGTGCACGGTAATGAGAGCCGGGGACGAGGTTGTAATACACTCCTACGGGTATTAGTCAATTTCATGGACGACCGGCTCGATATTGTTTTCCCTTCGGGCTTTTCAACGTTTTCTATTGCGGCAATTTATTAACGCAGTAATTTAGTTAATGCAACCGAAATTGGAACAATCGAATGAACCATTCTGCATCATAAAACCGTAATAAAGTTTAATTCTCTGCAATATACGCGCAATCCTCGTATAATACGGTTCCGATATAATTATATATTATAATAATTGCTACAATCCTCCCTCCTATAAAACGATATAACGTGGTTTCCATAAATTAGAAAGAAACTAGACAATATGTTGAAGCAAGCAGCTGCCAGGATTTGTTTCAAGTAGAAACACTGAGGACTGGTCAGACACATTAGCCTGTGCAACGTGGGTCAATAAATACTTATTTTTTATATCGTTTGATGTACACAGGTAGAACATGTTGCTCTATTTTCATTGTTTTTCTCATGAAGAATCCATTTCCATATGCCAGAGTTTATTTTAAGTAGAAACACTGAGGACTGGTCAGACACATTGGCGTGCAACGTGAGTCAATAAATATTTATTTTGTATATTGTTTGAGAGATTTACACAAGTAAAACATGTTGTACCATTTCCATTTGATTTCTCACGAAGAATCAATTTCCATATGTGCATTTCCAGCGTCGTTATACTACGCCAGGCAAACGTGTCTGACCAATGCCCGTTATCACTACTTGCAGCGACTGCAGACTGTTGGAAATTACTCTATATTTTCTGCTGACTTTTCCATCTCTACACCATCAATTCATGTAAATTTATGGTAAAAATCTATTACTATTACCGTAATATACGTTCGCAATTTTAGTAAAGATAGTAGTAAGTGGAAGAAACCAGCAATGGTCAGACAAGCGTGCAAATTGGTATTTAATGGATTAGACTACTGACGCGAGTTATACAATTTTTATTTTAGAATGTCGCGGTCATAAACTAATGAAGATAATAAAATGAATGATCATAGTTTTAAAAATTAATAGGCCCTTGCCCTACGATTTCACGGTTTCAGTGATTAGACGTATTTTTGTTCGCAATTTCCTAAAAAAGGTGAAAATTTATATCTCTTTTAAACCTTTTATTTTATTACCTAGATGTTCTCCAATAACTATACATTAACAACACCAAAGAAGAATTTCATCTTTCGGTTTAAAGGAAATTAATAACATACATATTTATTAGACTCTGTTTTGAATCTTTAACACGAGCAAGGGTTAAAGAATTATTATTAAAATAGTAAAGATCTAGTATCATCGTTGTTGTAAAAATTAAAGAATTATTATTGAAATAGTAAAGATCTAGTATTATCATTCCAGTATTTTACTCGCGGTGAGAAATCTTAGTAAAAGAAGAATTTCTAATTTTAGATAATTTACACAATAGTCTAACGTTTCAGCGCTGCACATGATGGACGAGAGTTTCAAAATTCGATTTTTCGGAGAATTAAGCGTAATCTACATTGAATTTAATCCTTAAAATGTCCGCCCCTAGTTGTCAGTCCCGAAGAGTGCTTAATAGTTTCAAACCAACATTTCATAGTTCCAGCTAATTTATGAAAGCCACATCAAAGGATCGAAGCATAAAAAGCTTGTGTGACATAATACTCTCTCGTGATAAAGCGTCGTTTAATCGCTTATCCAATAAATGAGAAAGTATTCTGAGCAGGCCAGATTGTGCTTATAGTTTGTTCGCGCGTGTGCGTGTGTATGTGCGTATGCATCAGAGAAACTTCTGAGTCTATACTTTATATCTCGTTAGGATTTTCCACTTCGGAAATGAAGTGTTATTCGCCGCGTTATTGGATTCGCAAAACTTGTATTATCCCATTAGAGTTGCCAGACGTACAGTAAATGAATGAAAATTATACGCTCGTCGTATGTTAATGTTTGTTCTAAATTATTCGACGATAAATAAACAGGAATAATTTAAATACGTGTGTACGAGGGCAGGCCAATACGAAACGTGAATTTTCGTGTTTTAACAACAAATACCGGAACGCATTGCTATGGTATTAATAAGTATTTGTTTTTCGTGTTTGTTTTTCTGTCTGCACACACGTTTGTGAGTTCTCGTTTAAAATTGATCAGGACGCGTGTGTAACACGTATTCGCTGCTGTTAAGTTTTTATGCGACGAAGTTGTTACACCGCTTGAAATTTTATCAATCTTGCGATCTCTTGTTCAGTCATAAAAATATTTCATATAATTCAGTATAATAAATCAAACAAAACATTACAATAAAAATATAAAATGCAGTACTACAACGTGGACATTATGCATATAATAAATAATTCTTACCATGTACCGCTACCATTGGGAACGTTAATTAGGTTTCCCTTTATCCTTATCTTAACAGAATCTTTGACATACTAAATGAACCTTTGACTGGCACTCCAGTTTCCATTAATTAATTCATAAGAACCAATATTTGCATAAGCGTCCAGAGTCTGCTCGTTATTAAACCTGTGAAAAGAAAGAATTTGATCATGCTTGAGAAAATATTGATGACCTTAATACCTCTTGTAAAAGAGTCGTGATATAAAGAGGACTGACCCCAACGGTTTCTATCTTAGGGACGTCTATCTCACATCAATGAAGGTATCACTCCGTATTATTATTCAAAGGGTTCCACGAGTATAATAGCTCAAGTACATTTTGCACAAATTTAATATTATTAGAGAGGTGTAAATTAATAGAGAAATGTAACATTGTTCAACGTAATCGTGCATATACAATTTCGTTTAAGTGAAAAGAGTGCACTTGCATTCTAAAAATATCTTCTCTTTATTCCATGAAAATCGAAAATAAGTTCAATATTATTCAAAATAATTTAATATTAAATAATATTAATAATGTTATTTAATATTAAATAACATAAAAATTTCTTTTCAGATAAAGAGTTATAAAGGTATCACTTTACCCAGTGAAAATTGGAAATAATTTTAATTCTCAGTATTATAACGTGAAAATCTCGATTATACAGACGCAGTACCTTTTTGTCAACGACCCGGTATAATCAAAAATAAATCATTATTATCTCTCCAGCGAGAATAAGCAAGATCATTATTATTTTCAGCGCTGATCCATCGAAACATCAGTAAAAACGGGATTAAAAGTTGTTAACAGCCAAAACAGTTGTTAACAGCCAAAAACAGTTGTTCAGCAACGCTTAATGCTCCTTTCCTTCATCCGGCACGAGATGCGGCTCCGACCAAATCACGATTATACGCAGCTCATTAATGGAGTATGTATTTACACGTTAGCCTCGTTTGGAAGTGGTATTTAGTCAGCAGTGGTGATCCACTGTAGTACACGCAACGGAATTCCATTCGGTTATAATAACATTCCGTAATGCCAGCTCGAAGATACGCATATTCCAGCGCATTATTGGCGGCGGTATTGCTAGACTAGAACGAAAAGGGGATCGATCGATAGGCGAAATGAGGTGATCGTTCAGTTACGTAGGCATTTTCTTGTTTGTGGTTCATATTAACAGACTGGCGCATTGTTATCCGAATAAATTCCTTCACCGTGGAATTTATTGCTTCGGATTAATCGGATCAAGTAACGCTACGCTGATTATACCTGACGAACTATTTTGTTTCACTTCGCTCGCTTCCTCGACAGATTATATCTTTCAGCTCTACTACTTCCACTAATACCATCAACGAGTCCAATTGTCAAAGCTCTCGAAATCAAAGAACTCTGAGACGAAAAAATTGAAAATATTTATAAACATATCTAATCTGAATTTTCTACTGATTTGGTTCATTCCGAGACACATAAAATGAACATAGTAAGCACGTGCTTAGAGCATCAGGAGATACAGACAATACATATACAATATATATGTACAATGTGCTTCTCTATAAATCTATATCACATTTCAGACAATAAACATAAATATAGCTGCACATAAAGTAATTTTCTTAGTGAAAGAAGAACTATGTTAGGTACTATAAATGCATATAATTATAAAATAAGAGTACAAAGTACAAAGAATCAATTTGGTTTGATACATAGCTCTATGTGCATGTCCAATTATTTTAAATTATGTTTTTTAGAAATTTCTTATATTATTTTATAAATGATATGACGTATTCGATAAATTAAACTTCGAAACTCTATTGTTTAAGATGATCACAATTATACAACGAAATTAGAGGCACCTCTAAAACGTGCACTAATTATTTATCTTCAACAACGAGTAGAAATCATCATTTAATTGCGAGGGTGAAACTATATACTACACTATTGAAGCAATTTCCATCAAATTCGCCACGCCATGAGAGTATTCCTTAATAGTGTATCAAACAGATACCTCTCCGCCTCTGATAAATCATCGGCAATATTGGAGATCTCGATTCAGACTTGCACATGCGACTGATAATATAGCAGCAATTTAGAGTACCCAATCATATAGGCAATTTACGACAATACATTGATCACCACAGTAAGGAGCATAACTGTTTCCACACACTTTGAATCAGAATAACGTTTTATGAATGGACCAAACGACTTCGTTTTCTCTGTAAGGCTAGAATTCAGGTTGATCACTACAGTAAGGAGAGAATTCAAAATACTTCATAGCAAGATTTGTAAATTAATATTTGAAATTATTTTCGTGAAATCATTTGGAGATTGGTGCAGTTAAATATTATTCTCAGATTGTCTAAATATTAGAAACGCCACTCAAAATGTAATTAATTATTTTAAGAGATTCTGTTGGCTCTAGATTTTCGAAGTTGTTTTTATTTTAGTGACAGCACTATTGGACATCAATTGTTTTCTCAAAATAAAATTCAGTTTTATATATTATATATTATATTTTTATATATTAGTTTAGTAAATGACGTCTAATAAATAAATTAATTTTTACGACTTTTTTAACTGGGCCAATAACGAAAATTTAAAATATGTGGTTTGTTAACTCGTATGAATTATATACACTCCCACTCAACAGTATGTGGACACTTTGTTGCAAGTATAATTTGTTCTAATAGTACCAAATTGTACAATTTAACAATTAAAATCGCTTGAATAAATAAAACTTCCTTTGGCACTGTTTCAATCTACGATGAACCATTAGCGTCGTCTGCTGTCTTCTCAAGACAATAATAATAATTATTAGTGAGATATCGAAATTGCGGGAGCGTATATATCGTAGACATAAAAATAATTTGTTAAAAGTGTTAAAGAGGTTTTAAAAAGATATTTAAAGTGGGTACCCGGTTATCGACATAAGGGTTGAAAGAAAAAATTTCGAAATACGA
This sequence comes from Lasioglossum pauxillum, assembly GCA_933228785.1. Taxonomy (NCBI): domain Eukaryota; kingdom Metazoa; phylum Arthropoda; class Insecta; order Hymenoptera; family Halictidae; genus Lasioglossum; species Lasioglossum pauxillum. The sequence goes on from OW121705.1 coordinate 13,069,762, forward strand.
AACTCACATACTTATTATTAAAATATATTCTCTAGTACCGTGTAAACTAGACCAAAATAGCAAATACCTGAATTGCAGCAAACTGGAGCGGCAGAGAAATTAATTTTCTTTCGCTGAAAATAATATAACAGTATTCTTAAATTTTTCTAATGTCTTTACTGTTTCAAATTACACCTACTCATTTCTGCCATAACTGCATGAAATCCCCTGTCTGCTCATCAAAGATTCGTATGAAAATCGTCCACATACTTTTGAGCGAGAGTGTACGTTCTGAAAATCACATTGAAATTGGTTAATTGCTTTACGAATTATAAACGATCAAATGTGGTAAAAATTGCAGTTTTTCATGATATTCGGCCTTTTTTATTCATTAGAACGTCATTTACTAAACTAATTCTTCTAGCCTTACAGAGAAATTGAAGTCGTTTGGACCATTCATACAAAGTTATTCTGATTTAAAGTTTGTGGAAACAGTTATGCTCCTTACTGTATACCGTTATTATCAATGTCATTGATATTGGGTTGGAAAGAAAGTTCGTAGCGTTTTCAAGTTAAGAATCCAAGATAAAATTAAGGTATTTATTCATATGTTTATTTAATAACACGAGAAGTAGTAGAACAGAATGGAAAGTATATTATTGAACAAATCTATAAACAAATATCGGAATTTTAGCTTTCAATTTTAGTTTACCAACGCTACGAACTTTTGTTCCAACCCAATAAATCAGAGTTCTGTCAATTTTCCAATGAAATCCTGTTACACAGAATATTCTTTTATCTGTCGGAAATAAATACACCTTGGCCACTATAGCTCAGCTAATTGAATCACCCGGTGTATGTTACACAATTTTTCGCCAATATTTTCGCTCCTCTTACGAAAGCCGCAAAACCATCTGAAAAATATCAATCCTCCTCCCCCGCGTGTAGAAGCGATTTAACTCTCCGTGCACGGACTCGAGTATTTCTCGGACGCCGTAGATCCGAAGAAAACAATTAGTCGGTGAAAAAGTGTTCGCGGCTTCGAAAACGTTCATCCGGGCATCCTGCAGCGTTTCTCATTATTCTTCGGCGCGATGTGCTCAATATTTGTCAACGCTTGAGCAAATCCCGCGGAAGCCGTTAAGAACGAACGACTATCCATGCAGAAACGTAAATTACTAAATTTCTTTGCGAACGGAGACAGCATAATCCCGGCCGGTCTACGCTTACAGTTTCTGTTTCCTCCAAGCAATTTGCATGGGGTCCGTGGAAGGAAAGGAAGGATTAGCCGCGCGAAATAAATATTCAGAACAAGGACAAGCCACGGGGGTTGCTGAAGGAAGAGGAACAGGAGATGGGATGTCCTGCAGGATAGGATTCGTCTTTCGGAGATGGCGGGGCGACGATTTTATAATTGAATTATCCGCCGGAAAAGTACTGCGAAATAAAGAAAATGATCGTGCTTGAGAAAATATGTAAGAGGAAATAAAAATTACGAGACGTGGGAGATAATTAGAAATTTCCGTCTTACATTAATAATTTCATAAAGTCAAACAGTATTATTCTATCCTCTAAATTCTTCGGAGCTTTCTACCGTATTTATTTTCACCACAGTTTGAAATGGGGCATTGCTCAAGTAAATATACACCGTTTCTATTTGTTTTCTCGTGAAGAATCAATTTCCATATGTACGTTCGCTGCGGATTTATTGTACGTCAGGCGTGCGTGTCTGACCAATGCGAGATATCACTACTTACTCACAGTGACTGCAGACGTTGGAACGTTGCTGCATATTTTCTGCTGTTTTCTCCATCTCCGGGCTATCCATTCCTTTAAAATTATTGTGGAACATTATTACTAGCAGGTCTCGTAACTAACTCTTGACTAAAATAAGTAACTCTTAGCGAATTACAATAATGAATTGTACACGAGTTAAGAGGCAGAAAATAGTTAAAAAATTATACGAAGCTCTGGCCAAACGAGTTTCCGTGAGAAAAGATGAAGAAGGCTACACAAACTAAAACTAAAACTAAATTACTTTTGGGTCAATAGCGGCCTTTTTGTTACAAATTGGTAAATCAATTTAAATTTATGAGTGCTATGAGAAGATCCTCTACGAAACATAAAGTACAAACTAAACCTAAGACCAAAGTATTAAATACTGAGTATTAAATTTTAAATTCTGATTCTATTATCGTGTAAGGAAAATCGTGTGCAATTAATTCAAAAAAGCAAGTTTGCTTTGGGCAGATATAACTCCAGTTCTCCAACGCCATCTCTACAAACTTGTAGAGTAAAGAATAAACTAAACTAAACTAACTTACTTTTGTACATTCCATTTTTTAAACACCTATCATTTTGTCCCATTACATTGTCATGGAAATTTACATTTTTCTAGATAAAGCGATGTACATACATATGTGCAAGACATTTAATTTCCATTATCCATTAAATAAAATTTTTTGCCCCGACTGTTCAACAAATAAACGTGTTTAGACGTGGAAGGAAAGGAAGGATTAGCCGGGCGAAATGAGTATACGGAAGAAGGACAAGCCCACGGGGGTTGGTGTAGGAGTAAGAGGATGAGACGGGACGTCCTGTAGGATGGGATTCGTCTTTCGTAGACGGCGGGGCGACGATTTTTTAATCGAATTATCAGCCGCGGTCCGGGAGCCCCTGATAAATGTGCACATTCGTCTAGCTCCTGGGCTCTACCTTAGCCAATCTGAGCGCAACGCAGCGCGCCGGGCTAAAATTTATGGCCGCCACAGGCGCGACCTGCTCGCACCACAGCTTTTCGACGCCCCGGAGCCTCGCAGCACGGCCTGCAATAATTATTATCGAATTTCCATTCGACTCTCGTTTGCCGCCTTGTATGTAACCTCGCCGGGGAAACACACCGGCCTCGTATCTCTGGTAATGGAGTGACGGGGGCGGACACCCGCCACCCCCGCGAATACAGGGAACGATCATAAAACAGGCCGTGACCCGCGTTTCGAGTACAGCGTGTACATGCTTTAATTGTTTCTGCTTGAACCGGCCCACCAACCGAGCACCATTCTTCGCTTTTTATTTCGCTTCCTGAAACCTCCAAGGGCTAATACGTCCGCGAGAGATCTGGGTCGTATGGGACGCGAATTAAGGGGCTCCCACGCATCTAGGACGAAACACAAGTGGCCACTATTTTGATGAATGTTTCTTGGAACTGCTTTTTCCCAGCCAAAAGATGCTAGGGGAGTTTCATTTCAAGCGGGTACTCTGGGAGCCGTTTTCTGCACGCACTTTTAGGAATTTTTTCATTAAAACTATTGAACCGTCTACAGTAGGATTTTGCACACATGCTTATACTTCAACGTAAAAATAAACAAAATTACCTGAGTTGTATATCTTCTTGTGGAGCATGTTTTTGAAAGCATGCGTTGACGGTAGTCACGATTCTGGTCTTATGTATTACTAAATACATGAATAATTTTGTACTAATATAAATAGGGCTTTCGTATTTTTATATAAACATCCCTTCAACTTTAACATTCATAAATAACAATAAGCAAATTTTGTTTCGCATAAAGATCTGCAGCCTAATCAAAAAGCAAAAGCGCAATAAATAGTAAATAAGTCTCAAAAATTCTTCAGTTTTCCGTGATCAAAAACTATTAAACACAGCTGCATTCATTTCATATTAAAAACAGGAGATTAATTTCAATACACATTTCCTAAGGATTATATTCATCAAAACTGATTTAAATCGCCGGAACGTGAATAACATCCGAAAATAAAATTGATATATTATAATAACTACCCGGGTCGAACAAATTGGATAGCAGCACGCTTCTTACTCGAACAAAAGGTATTGTTATACTCCACGCTATTGAAACGGGCTATATCCACTTATGCTCTTTAAACAGCTGTCCCATTTATTTGGCTACAAATTGTGTCACGCATTTAAAAGCTCCGGACAAATCGCATCCGATCATTATGTTGAGCCCTAAAATTCTGCGAAAGAAGAATATATAAACATTTCATACTGATATCATGGGGCTCCGTTTAGGCTGACGGAATACTGCTCCGTTTATAGAATCCGTTCGACTCAGTGAGCCAATTTCGCTTTGCGTAAAGCGGTACGACGTACTACTATAAATGGAACGCGAGATTCAACAACAAGTGTAATAAATTTTATTATAGGTTGTAGTGCACACTGCAACGTCTCCGTGACATGTACTATGCGGATCCGTGGACATAATGTGCCCAGAACGAAGCACAAAAATTTTATTGCGAGCACAGAAATGAATGACGGAACTGATTGATTCGGACAGAATTCAAAATACTTAATAGCAAGATTTGTAAATTAATATTTGAAATTATTTTCGTGAAAACAATTTGGAGATTGATTGCAGTTAAATATTAATCCCAAATTATCTAAAGATTAGAAATGCTACTGAAAATGTAATAAATTATTGTAAGAGATTCTGTTGGCTCTAGATTTTCGATGTTGTTTTTATTTTTGTGACAGCACTATTGGACATCAATTGCTTTCCCAAAATAAAATTCAGTTTTATATAAATATTATATTTTTATCAAATAGAATACATGAAATTGTGTTTTATTTTTATCTGAAAGTATTTTTATTTGAATATAGTAATATAAATATAAACGAATAAGAAACGAAAAGATAAACGAATAAGATAAACGAGAAGATGAACTAATAATACTAACGAATAAGATAAACGAATAATATTACCTAATAATATTAATTAGTAACGTAATAATAATTAACTTTAACTTTACAATTAAGTTAACTTAATAGTATGAACGAATCACGAATAATAAACGAATAATATTAAAACGAATAATAATATTATTCTGTAATAATTGTATCGAATAATAATATTATTCTGTAATAATTGTATCGAATAATAATATTATTCTGTAATAATTGTATCGAATAATAATATTATTCTGTAATAATTGTATCGAATAATAATATTATTCTGTAATAATTGTATCGAATATTACATCAGTATTTCGCATCAAATAATGTACGAGTTCTAAGTAATACTTATTTTCTTGTGACATTTAAATTTGAACATCTGAAGTAGTTTTATTTAAAATCGAGGCTTTCCTGCAGTTCGATTTCCAGTTGATTATGTTCCTTTTGATCATACGCATCCGGGTCGCTAATTTCCGGAGTATGTACTTTGAGATATCGACGTTGGAAATCCTCCAGATCGTCTGATTTCCTAAGGAAAATTTATTCCGAGCAATTTATCCGATCTCCAAAGCTGTAGAACGATACACAAAATGAATGCAGAGGTAAGGAAAGCGGAATGCACGAGCACCGTCCAAACATGACCATTTGTCTCGGCTTCTTTTTAGTTCGAAGTCATTTAAAAGCTCTATACTCGACTATTCCGTAAAAATAAGCATTATTTCCTACAAATGCATCTCCGCAATGATAATCGTTGAAATGAAGTCACAATTACACTGTTTATATAATTTACGTAACCAATAAAATATAAGTAACTTGAAAATCGCAGAACATTTGTCCATAATCTCATTTAAAAGTACATGGATAGATGACAAAATAATCAAAAATTATGAAAAACCATTTTTAAGTTATAATTACAGTAAAATTACAAACAAGGAACATGAAAATTTTAGAACACATTTTCATAATCTCATTTTAAAAGTGGAAATCTTGTAAAACACTATCAAAAACAATGTAAATATACATGTTTAAACGACAAAATTGTCATAAACTATCAAAAACAATGTTATAACTACAATAAAATACAAGAAACTTGAAAATTTCGTTTATGAAAAAACGATACCGTCAATTTCTTAACATATTTTTCGAGAAAACAGATTTTCATAACTGCAATCACGGTAACTGTAAACGGCTCGACCAATTAGCTCCGGAGTTAAATAAATATATTATTCATTGTACTCCCGATTTGATCCAATCTATTAATTATTTATTTGGAAAGTCAGCAATCAGCACTCGATGAAAAATGAACTTTCGGCTATTAACGAACGTTTTCCATTAGAAAAAACTAAAAACTGGAAAATCGCTTCGCGAACAATGCGTCGAAACTTTTTAACCCGTGCGACATGATTTATGTGGCACGGCCTGTGTGTGCATATTTTCTTTTTCTACGGTAAACTGCGATAAAATAAAAATTCAACTTTTGTTTCGCGAAAATGGAACCGGAATTTTGGTTCGCCATCCATAATTTTCGCATTAACAATGAACTGATTCGAGCGGCGGAATTTGTTAGTAAAAATTCTAGTTTTCCGTCGATTCGAATAGTTCTCCTGTTTTTTAAATGAGAAGCGAGGAATTCTTCGCCGTTAAAGCGTTGAAAATTCGAAGGAGACGAGTTCTAATACTTATCGCGAGATATCGTCGATCAATTGACGAAGTGCCAACCCTGACTTTTCATTCCGGAAGCCTTTTCGTGTCTCATCAACCAGGCACTTTGACCTCTCTTAACACCTGAATACCCCGCGCCCCTTATTTCATCTGAAGGAGACACTCGACGAATCAACAAGCAAGTGAATTTCACTAGACTGCCTGCTAGAATAGATAATTACATTCATTCTTCCTTTCAGCCGTTCCTTTCTTAGGATATTCCTTAACGAAAGCAACCGTTGATAACAGCGAAATCTTATTAGTTCTGTCGCGACGTAATCCACTATTTTCTGCAAAGAATTGTTGACGCATAATTGCAATTTAAAACAACTTCCTGCTTTTTCTAATAGCAAAAATAACCGAGGCAACAAATAAATTGCACTAAAAGCACATCAGTCGATTTCTTCACACGAACATGATTTATAGCTCCATTATATTAAAATGTTCATTGAAAAATTGATTTTAATTATTTTCTTATGAAACTTTCACCATCATATTCGTGACACTTTTCGTATTCAAATGACACCAAACACGACACAATTTGGATCATGTTTACTTGTTTAATTCACGAAATACTAGACACTCGATTATCCGAACTAATCAGTGGAATATGTATTCGACTAACCTGTTTGTGATTCTGATAATACAGAATTCAGAAATCACTGGTTTGGATAGTGGAGATTTTTCTGAATCGTGACTTAAATAAGTAAATATGGTCCAAATTGTGTCGTGTTTGGTATCATTTTAATCAAAAAAATATCACACACAAAGATGGTGTTAATTTTTGTATCACGAATTTCTATAAGAAAATTTTTTAAATCAGTGAGTGATTCCTTTCGAAAATTGTACAACAGTGTTCCATTGTTTTCCCATTCTTTAGAAAGCCAGTATTTATCTGGAGTGGAGAATGTAGTATAGATCTGTAGCTACAAACAATGAATAGACGGTTTTCCCGATTCTACTCCCGAATGGATATGCCTGATCGCATTTACCAGCTTACCAAGAATTTGGTGTTAAATTGCAATTGTAAAGAGAATGTACACGGTACAGTGCACACTGATTTAAGCATGTGCTGAAAACAGCGTTCCAGCATTACAATTGAAAAGAACAGCGATTGGAAATACTTTAGATTCGACGCTCGAATTTCCTTAATTTAGAATGTGTTACTGCGAGCCCTTTGTTTTATTAACTAACACACTCTTTGTACGCACAGAAAAATTCTTCCTGAGCACTTATACCAGCGTGCAAAATTAAAAGAGAACTGAATATTCATTGGAAAATTGTTGATGCTCATAGCACATTCATTCTGGCCTTATTTTAAAGCGTTAAGCCTCTGCTTTCACAGATTTTGGTTAAATTTTAAAACAAAAATACTTTTTCCTTTCGAAAATCACATTAAAAATTTTTTACAAGGACCAAAATCACCTTAAAGTTGAAGAATAGAGTCTCCTCTTTACAACGATCTCTAAAAACTTAATTTATGATTTTTTATCGCCGTTTTATTGAGCTTTGAATGAAAAGTCTGACGGATCTAAGAAATGTTCGAAAAGAGAATGTACCTTCGCTCTTCCGCTCTCCCTCACGACGCTGATGTGGTCTTTGATAAAACTAATTAAGGGTTCTAAAAGTAGAGGCTTCATAAAATTAATTGAGAATGATTGTCGTGGGATTCTTTGTCACGAAGTCAAAGCAGTATAAATATCATAGATGAAAAATTTTCGACGAAAAGGTCCTTTAATTCTACATAATTAAATATACACAGACAAATGTACATTTACATTAGAACTAAACATGAAGGTTTTTATGTATTATCTAATAACTCTAATTTAGAAAAATATTAAAATTTAAATAATTTTTAGTGTAATTATGTAATACCAGAAATAATTTCGTTTCAAACTAAACGAGTTTGCGTATTCGTATAATGTGTGCCACAAAGAATGTAAAAGTAGAAAATCATTTTCGTATTCAATTTCACAAAGTGCAGCGAACATGATAAAATGATAACGCACCAAAGGCTCGTGTCCTCCTTTATCGGTATTATGCATATTTTTCTCGCAAGGATGGCTCCGTGCGCGTATTACGCTCTCCACCTATTATTCGAAATAATTTGATTCCGGTAACGCACAATCGCATTTCCCCCTTACTATACCTCTGCTACTTATTATGGAAATGGATTATTTACAATACGCTTTGTCATCCGGTTCTTTTATATTTAATCCATTTGCGTGATTAATTCTTTCGGTAAAATTCGAAAACAACGTTTGCGTCGTTATTAGTCCGCGGATTTTCAAAATTAAAATTAGGTACGTCAATTGCAAGAAACAGTGGCCGCGTGAAAATTACTTTCTTTGGATGTACTTCAAAATTCTTTTACTCTTTCTACTACTCTAAATTCCACTGACTTATTTTTGCTTGCTGAACAAATTGTACTACTTGATAAAATTCTATTTCGTTGCCTACATCTGACAGTGACCAAATGAATTGCATACATATATGTTGTATTATACAGTAAGGAGTATAACTGATTCAACACACTTTAAATCAGATCAACTTTCTTATGAATGGACCAAACGACTTCAATTTCACTGTAAGGCTAGAAGAATTAGTTTAGTAAATGATGTGTAAAAAATATGTTGAAAAAGTGCATTTGGACGGAATTGTGAAAAACAATAGTAATAGTTCTCCTGTTTTTTAAATGAGTGAATTAAAAATTGATTTTTACAACGTTTTTAGCTGGGCCAACAACGAAAATTCAAAAGATGTGTCTAGTCAACTGGTATAAATTATATACGCTCTGAAAATTTCATTGAAATTAGTTAATTGGTTTGCAATTTATAAACGATAAAAAGTGGTAAAAATTGCAATTTTTCAAGATTTTCGGCCTTTTTACCACTTTTGATCGTTTATAATTCGTAAACCAAGTAACCAATTTCAATGAAATTTATACCAGTCGACAAAACACATTTTTTAAATTTTCGTTATTGGACCAGCTAAAAAAGTTGTAAAAATCAATTTTTAGTATTGTTTTTCACAATTCCGACCAAAGCATTTTTTCAACTTATTTATTAGACGTCATTTACTAAACTAATTCTTCTAACCTCACAGAGAAATTGAAGTCATTTGGTCCATTCATATAAAAGTTATTCTGATTTATAGTGTGTGGAATCAGTTATGCTCCTTACTGTATATATTACTCACACTCTTACTTAGGAACTGTCACAAATAGTAATAATTTTTATTGTTTCATCTTTCATTATATTGTATTTTGTAGCAATATTCAATTTGGAACAAACGGTTTATCTCATTAAGCAATAATGGTAATAAAAATGTAATTATTCGTACTTAACAGTTAAATTCAATCATCTTGATACCGATACTTGATAATAATAATTGATAATGATACTAGACAATAATGATCTGAAACGAATTATTTTGTTCTGCTCTATCGATTTATTTTTGCATGTAGAATAACCTTCTGTTCGTACGTACCGCGACACCCCTTATAACTACTTCTAAACAAAATAATGAAATAGAAAATACAGCAATATAATTGTCCCGAAGCAAGAACCCTCAAGTGGAGCGAATCAATGCAGCATTTACGGTATTGATTTAAGTGAACTTTTGTTTTACTTATTTGTTCCTTTGAACATTGTGCTGCCCGTGACGACTAGAATCAAACGAACTATACTCTCTTGATAACTAAAGTATAGTAATATTCAAATTGTTTCCCACTATTGAAACCAATTCATTTTTGTTATGATCTATTGATAGTATTATTAAGTTGCAGTATTGAATAGTACCATAATATGATTTAAGAATTATTATTAAATACTGAATCAGAAATTTAGTTAGTACTATAAAATATTTTAACAAATTTCTGATTCAGTATTTAATAATAATTCTTAAATCATATTATGGTACTATTCAATACTGCAACCTAATAATACTATCAATAGATCGTAACAAAAATGAATTGGTTTCAATAGTGGGAAACAATTTGAATATTACTATACTTTAGTTATCAAGACAGTATAGATCATTTGATTCTTTTCGTTACGGGCAGCACAATGTTCAAAGAAACAAATAAGTAAAACTCCGTATTTTATGCATTTATAACAAAAGTGAGCGAGTGTACAATTTAAAACAGTGAACATATTAAAAGACTAAGAGTATTAATATATTGTTTCCACCACATTAAAATTATTAATGAAGAATATAAATTTATATTTAGCACCTGCGTCTTGCAATTGATGCACAAACATTTTATTTTGCATAAACATCCAGAATCTAGTAATGAACATAATTTAAAAACAAGGTAGCAATTGTTAATATAAACTTGCGAATTTCATCAATTAAATTGTTTCAATTCTGTGGTCTATTTTAGGGTTCATAATCGACAGTCAACGTGTTAACGAACCAGTTAATAAGCTTCCAGTAGATAAACAGTTAATGTCCGTGCAAAGAAACGCGAACGAACTCATTACCCAAGCTAATACAACAAAGCGAGTGTCGTCGGGTGAATATTCCCGGGGAGAGCTGCCAGAGCTATGTAATTCTTTTTCCCAGCTTTCTGAGATCGAAGTTCCCTTGTCTGCTGAACCCGAATCGATTCTCTTAATTTGAAAGTACATCGTTGGACTCGGCTTCGTGGCGGTAGTGTAGGCAGATTACGAGGAAGTGGATTCAAATAGAGCCAAGTCCTGCGGACTCGGACAGCAGTTCTGCAAGGTGGTAGCACTGCAGAGAGAAAGAGAGAGAATAAAAATGGCTGAGACAGGAGATAGAAGCACTGCTATCCTCTCCGCTCATTATTTCACTCTAGCAAGGTGCGAGGGCTGTAATTCGTGAGAAAATTAAATTGTCGATCGTGAACAAGAACGGTGGGACATCGGCGACCACAAAATTGGAAAAACGATCTTGTTACTTTCATCCGCTATCTATAACTTTCTTTTTCGCCCCATTTATCGCCGGCCCCACTTTTTCGATGAAAACCAATCCGTCGTCGTTTCACTCGGACAGTACATGTGTTTTACTAGGCGTCTTGTTAACAGAAATATTTTCAGAGATTATTCCACTAGAGATTATTTTCTAGTTCCTAGAAAAATGGAAAGTGTTATCTATTGCTCTGTTATTTAGATTTGACAAATATCCTCGAGTTTATAAAGGTTGAAATATGTTTCTCGATCGAAATTGAATTAGACGAATTTATGATTTCGGCGACAGGTTCGATCATTCATAAAGAGACAGCAAATGTGCAATTATTTAACCATGTATCTCGACATTTCGATCCCTATGCGGATCATTTTCACAAAGAACATTTATTGCGTCTGATAAGGAAAAAGAAAAAATTCAGAATCTAAATTATTCTTTTTCTTCTTCCATTTTCGCAAATGTGGTACAATCACAATGAGTGTGAATACAAAAATTTAGTTTTGTTTACTATAAACAAAAATGTAGTTATTTTTTCGTTGATAATGTTGCAATTCAATGTTCATTTTAATGTCTATAAGTTCGCGATGTTCAAAATCGCCGCCAGAGGTGATTGAGATTCACGAAGTTTGTCTTTGTGTAACTCATAATTTTCGTTTAAAATGTTTTTTCCTTTTCTTGCCGCAAGTAAGTGTATTATTTTTGTTTGATCTTTTGGATCTACAAGGCTGTGTTATAATATTTTTGCCAAATTATAGTTTTCTTGCATTATTATCAGACGCAATAAATGTTCTTTGTGAAAATGATCCGCATAGGGATCGAAACGTCGAGATACATGGTTAAATAATTGCACATTTGCTGTCTCTTTATGAATGATCAAACCTGGCGCCGAAATCATAAATTCCTCGAGTTTATCATGGAAAAATTTAAACACTAACAATAACGATTAAGTGCAAAATGAAACTTAGAGAAACAGTAACCATATAGAAGATTTTTCATTTTTTGTTAATCTTAACAAACTGAAAATCATAAAATCATAAATTGGCAATCCTAGATCCTCCTAATCTTTCTGTTTTCAATTGTACCAGCTCATTTTTGTTATAAATGCATAAAATCCACAGTATGGTAATCACTATACTACTCTTTATACAAAATAAAAATGTTCTGCATTGATTGTGGGAAGCAGGAATGAAATAAAAATTAATTTCACCCCTTTTAATGACTTTTTCATATTATAAACAAAATTATAATATTCTAACGCGTTGCTTACTACAAGACTGGTAATTACATTCTCAATGGCAGTTCTATATCAAGAAGGAACTTAAAAATCTTCGTTTAGATAAATCTATGGACAGAAATTAAATTAAGAAATAATGAAATTTTTTGTTGGGTGTCTGTCACTGTCAAACGAAATGATTTCAGAGATGTTCTTTTTCTGTTGTTGCTTTTCTGGCACACTTCGTCCCGTATAATCATGCATAATTAAGTATGGTGAATAAAGAAATTTAATTTGCGTGATACACGCAGTACAACTGTCTGTACATTGGTTATTCTCCCAAATTAATTGAAAACCGCGAGTTCCTCGTATCGGAGCCGCCATATTGCTCAGCATCACATACCGATAGCCTCCTGCGACAGGAGAGCAAAATTTGACAGATTTACGAAGTGTTGAAAATTGCATCTGTCCCGTGTTTCTCTGGCTCCTATCGCGCGTCGAGAGTTTTATTAAATGTTTCCAATAAAACTTTCTTCGAACGACTGTTAACTCGCCGACGTGAGAGACAAGTTCCATTAAAACATTTTAGCAAATGTTTTATTACGGAATATACTGTCGTGCACCAAAGCAAATTGACAATATATAAATTGACAATTAAAAAATCAAAAGAAAGAAATGAAAATAGAATTTCTTCAAGAAATAATTTATAATTAAAATCGATAGTTTTAGCTGAAGTAAGGTGGAGTGGGGTAAGTCCGTCTACGGGGCAAGTCCGTTAATTGGTTATTTTTATTATAATATGAACGAAATTTCTCTAGCTTGTATTTATTAATGTAGTATAAGTTAGTATGAACTATTCTACATAGATGTCGCCCAAGAATAAAGGTGTTTTCCTCGCTTAAATTAACCAATGCCAAACAGTCACGTGCGATGTACACGTACTACTTTGAGGTTACCCCAAACGTGCAATAGTTCACAAGTTATTAATATATTCTATGTTGTTATTTTAGGTAAGTACAACAAATATTGATGTAGGTTTACATTAAATAAACTGTTTTTATTGTATTTTCTAAAATTTATTTTAAAAAACACTAAAATGATCTTGCCCCGTAAATATTACTACACGGGGCAAGTCCGTACTATCACGGTGGGGTAAGTCCGTACTGTATGGTTAACTATAAAACTAAACAATATATTTAATGCAATAAAAATCATTTTGTAGCAGGCTTGATAATAATTCTTTTCTTGGCCCGTAGCACTTGAAACAAAGTTCGAAAGCATTTTTAAACTTTGTTTTAATATCAATGTATCCCCTTTCATGTTTCAGCATAAAAGTACATGTTTGTTTAAAAATGGATAACTATAAAACTAAACAATATAATTTAATGCAATAAGAAGCATTTTGTAGCAGGCTTGTTAATCATTCTTTTCTCGCCCCGTAGCACTTGAAACAAGGTTCGAAAGCATTTTTAACACTCAGAGACGGACTTGCCCCATATTCGGGTTGACACTTTGCACAATATCCTATAAAAATGATAATTTTCAAGCAAAATTAGAATCCTACATAATACTAATTCATTAGTAATAACTGTGGCTAGAGTTTGATACCAAGAACATTAAGTTTTTACATACCACACTGAAAATAACATCAGTTTAAAGTCCAACTTTGCAAAAACTAGGGCGGACTTAACCCATTCCACCTTAGATATTTTCTAGTGCTTTGAAATGCCGGGAAACTACGAACGCATAGAATCCGGAGAATACAATTACCATGTTTGTTCGTATTTCATTTCAACAGTGCGATGAAGATAATATGGATTCATTAGCAGTTCCCTCGAGCGTGTAGAATAGATGATTCCACAGCGAAGCGGGGAAACTTTAAAGAAATTGCAAAAGGAACACGGTTAACAAGGGAAAGGGGAGAGAGAGAGAGAAACTGGAGGAAAGGGTGAAAAATCTGTACGATCCAACCAATACGCGCGCACAATAGCCGTCCTCGAGATGCAAGAAGTTCGAGGGCCATAATTTCGCGAGCATAAAGAACCTACCGTCTACAATTTTCTTTTCCCGTATTTTCCATTCTTGATAAATCTCGGTACCTTAACCACTCGAAAGAGCATCCTCGAAGGCGAATGGCGGACTAACGATATTATTGTCGCCGGGCACTATAGCCAAATTCATGAAGTTCGGATAGTTCGAATCAATTTTACGATAATTGAATAGAAGACCCTCGCTTTTTCTGTCTCGCACAGCGGATGCTGTGAAACTTGTCACAGGGAATTGCGTAAGACGCGGGCACCATGAAATCGTAAAACCGCATCACGATTCTGTTTGTGACAGTTTTTCTGGGGGGCGCAATTTATATGAGGAAAACGAGCGCTCTTCAATTTTCCGCTCGATATTTTAGAAATGTGATCAAGAAATGTTTTCAAACATTTAGACACATCGGAAATTACTTCTCTTCATCTTCTTTAATACACCTCACAAACACTGTACACCCTGTACAACATTGGACAGGGTCTTCCATTAAGAAGTATTATTATTAATTATAAAAAAGCTGTTTTTAGCTCGACAAGCTAATATGAGAGTGGTAAAATAATAAAAAATACTACTGAAAATGTAATAAATTATTTTAAGAGATTCTATTGGCTCTAGATTTTCGATGTTGTTTTTATTTTGTGTGACAGTACTATTGCACATCAATTGCATTCCAAAAATCAAGTTCAATTTTATATATTATATTTTTATCAAATAGAGCACATGAAATTGTGTTTTATTTTTATTTGAACGTATTTTTATTTGAATGTAGTAATATAAATATTAACGAATAAGATAAACGAACAATATTAACGAATAATAAAATAATAAACGAATAATATTATTATTCTGTAATAATTGTATCGAATATTATATCAGTCTTTCGTATCAAATACTGTACGAGTTCTAAGTAATACTTATTTTCCTGTGACATTTAAATTTGAACATCTGAAGTAGTTTTATTTAAAATCGAGGCTTTCCTGCAGTTCGATTTCCAGTTGATTATGTTCCTTTTGATCATACACATCCGGGTCGCTAACTGTTTCTACAATTAACCATTTTTTACAATTTCACAAGTTTTTAGTTTTACTAACCACGTTTCGAAGAGTGACAACTCAAATCGTCATAAATAAAAAATAGCGCAAAATTTAAAATGAAAACTAGCTTTCACAATGTTATTTAACATTGTTTCTCATACAAGTTTCTCATATGAAAAACTTCCTGCATTTCAACTGTGATAATTTGGTAAAAACTAATCGTACGACAATGAATCTAAATTCATTGTAAATCCAAAAGCCAATAGTTTCACAATTCATTGCCTAATTTGTTCTAAGATTTTTTTCAAGCTTTAACAGACAAGCAACTGCAGACGTGTATGTTCTCAATACTGCGATACATTCATACTTCTGTGAAAAAGTCTTCTGTCACGTATTTAAAGATTAAAGTCCTCTTAAAGATCGTGTCCTCTTCACAACGACATTTAAAAAATTGATACACGACTTTTTTAGTCGTTTCATCGTGCTTTGAATGAGAGGTATGCCGCCAACACTAGTACAAATTATATCACAAGGACCTTGTCTACGACACGTAACCGAAACATCAAATTTCAACACGAAACATTTTTAAATAAATCTGTCCGGTCCCTAACGAACGCGTTGCTCAACTTTATCGCCATATATCAAATAAACAAAGAATATTCATGCGACTTCCGGTCGTTGAATATTCACAATGCAACAGCGCAGCGCTTAAAACGCTGCGGCATCGCATTACGCGTTTTATCGGACATAACGAATGTATCGAACAATTAATATTCTTCGACGTAACGAACTGTCTGACGTGCGGCGTCGATATTGAACAATTTTCGTGGCAGGTTCGAAAAATATTTCGCCGCGTGCACGGGCCTCATTAAAATGATTGTAACGTGCGCGCACCGGGGCTAGGAAATTTCTATGAAAAGTCGTTAGCGTTCCACGGCAACGAAACACAGGGGGGTCACGTTCATCATTTGAAGGGTTGCGGCCTCGTCTATATACGATTCGAAGGATGCGAGAAGCATACGGACTCCGAACGGTGTTCGTTCCCTTATTTAACAGAAAATCTTTAGATAGGGGCCGACCCAGTTTCCCACCGCGGTAATACCTCCACCGCTTTTCCCCTAATTGTAAGAATTAGTTTTTCAGCTCGTCGAGCTTCCTCGATCTCGTCGGTGGTTTTTTCTTTCACCGGCGCGGCGGCTCCTCAGGATCGAGTGTTTGAGTTATGCGCCGGAGATTGGAGTATTCCGCCCTCTGGGATGGGCGGGGAAAAAAAATTTTTGGCAATTCAGACGAATTGAGCCGAGATTAAATGTTCGACGAAATGTGGGCCGCGTTCCGCTTGTTTAAGTTATGAATAGGTTCGAAGAAAATCTCATCAGAAAGTTTTCACAAAAGTGTGCAGTTTCCGGGCTCTACAACAGAGCACGTTCCCTTTTTCTTTTCCTTTTTTTCGCTCGTCTCCATAAAACTTAATTTTTAGCGAATTCCGCAGTACGCGCGCGTCTTATCTGCATAGGGGACGCGTGACGCATCCTTCTTCTAATTGAGTTTTACTGCGGGCATGTGTTTGCACCGTGGATTTGGAATGCGGCTTTGTATGGTAATCCGGCGACGGTTAGAGTAATGGTGTCGAGTAACGTTTTCTTCGCGAATTTGTTGGTCTATAAACGATAAAACTTTTGCATTTTCCTCGTGGATAATTAAGTCTTCATTTCAGAGAATAACAGATTTGAAATAAAGTTCTAATTAACCTGCAGATTTTTATGGAAAATAGACATTTTCTGAATTGACTGCAATAAACAGAAGACAGACGAGGATATACTTCTTCGTTTGTTAAGTTTAATAAGTCAAAAATGACATAGTACTGCTCTCTCGTACCCTTCTTCTTATTTTCTTCGCAGTTCTGCATTTCACTTATTCATTTTTGTCATAACTTCACAATATCCATAACGTATAAGATAGTTAGGGCAATAAACAATCTGTAATTAATTCTTTTTAAAACTTAATGGAACTGCTTCTGAACTGATTGCAATTTATTTAGAGGTATAGCTTTCGCATCGACCACCAAAGTGCACTTCACGCATCGAAGACTCATAGCGCACGTTCACTTATTAGTTCACTGTTATTCATTTTATTCCGCGGATGTCTGCGGTGGAAAATTAATTTTCCGTTCGATTGGAGCCCCGGTTCACCTTGCTTGCGAATGAAATTAACAATGATACGATGTGTATCAGAATTATTTCGTTCGACCGCCGCGCCGCGCCGGCGGGCACGCATTACATAATCGAACCTTAAATTCGCAAAGTTCTTTTGTCCCGGAGCTACTCAGTTTCAATAGCCCATGCTTTAATCTGATTACAGATCGTTCAAACGAGCCGCGTTCTGATTGCCACTTGATTTGTTTACCGTTAATTTTATTCGCATTTACATGAATTCTAAGTAATACACTGAAAATATTTCGATCGATTGGTTCGTTCTGATCAGTCCTGCCAAAGCCGTGCACAGCGATACCGCGCCGGCAATATCCTGATTCGGTGAAAACTCGATTAATTACACGTTAAATACTCAATTGTTATTTTCGTTCTGGCCGGAAATTAAAGTTTCGCGTGCTCGGCATACGGTCCACCCTGTTGCGAAAAATCCGTGTGACGCTCTCGTCTTCCGCCTCCTGTATGCGATTAAACGCACCCCGACTGATCGCATCTGCAGATGCTTCAGGATATTGTTAATCAGAGATTAGTCTAGATGCTGATGCGCCTTTGTATTATCGTCTGCTACTCGGATATCAATATTCGATGCAAGAAGCAGTATTCCGTGATTGACATACGTTTCCTGTTAAGAGATTCATTTATTGCCATGGAAACGCAAATAGATTATACTCGGAGTATCATATAGTTTTATTGCGACGAGATAAAAATAAATGTCTGTAAAACAGAGTTTTATTCTGAAATATTTTCTGGAACATGTGCATTTCTTGTCGTTCTTTAACACCAGATTGTTGAGATTGTAACGATGCATCCATAAGGGATTATTCAATAAAATTTCTAGTATAATTACCTGGTAAAACTAGTATTTATATATTATATAGAAACTAGTATTTACTTGGTTCTAGCACCCTGCTATTGGAGTACGATATTTTTAATTTGCATAAAATTCTGCAGTCTAATTAGAACAGCCAGACCTCTAGGCAGTTGGACACACACATAACTGAGCACAGACGTAACATTTTTCTTTCTCCAACACAACACACTGCCTTAACAAAGCATTCACTGGAACTTGACCACAAGTTTGATTTTGACAACGTGAAGATCATTGACAGGGAATCTAACTTACAACGTAGATTATTATTGGAAACCATTCATATGATTAAACAACAAAGCGTTAATCTTAGGTACGAAACATCTAAGATTCATGACTATTACGCGACATTACTGAACCAGTAATGTTAATTTATGATGATGTTTCCAATACAATTTAGGTTCTACCTAAAGTTTTTCCTTCACTATGTCATATTAACCTTGATTACATGGGTTATGAAATTATTATACAAACACCATGAATGCAATTGTTGTTCCTTTGGCTGTCAAAATGCGATTGTTTCTTTTCACAATGCTTTACAGTGTGGTTGCATTTATGTATATATTCGAAGATTGTTCAGTTACGCCGTTCAAAATTGCTGCCCAATATGATTACGAATCACCATCGATCGATATCGACAAACCAATCATATTCTTACATGACATATTCTTTCTTGCGTTTGTGTTAACACATGGTTCAGTTACACTTCTAAAAAAAAACAAATATAAACGATCGAACCTCGCGCCGACATCACAAAATTTTTTATACTTAATTATAATTAGACAGCGGATCTTTGTGCAAAATAAAAATTATCTACCTGGATTGCAGAAAACTGGAGTGAAGTAGAAAATTTTCTGTCTCAATATGTTTAATCGAATGAAAATGTCAATTCAAGTTACACCTACTCATTTTTATCATGAATGCATGAAATCCTGTCTAATTATACTGCTAGACTCAATTTTTCTTAATTGTTGCAATAAATAGTGTTGCATATGGATCAGCTTAGAATAAACTATATACATCTGAAGCATTTAGGCATACTAAATTCTTCAGACGTCGAGGAAATGGTCTCGAAGCGGATATGTTAAGAGATTCCATGGGAATCTTCACGGAATTAAGGCACCACCTACGCGCCACCATTTTCTCGCCGAGTGCAAACACGTTCGAAAGACCGTTGACCTTCTCGCGATCCCGCAAACGCGACTGTGCAGGATCGTCTAGCCTGTTCACCTGTGACTACATTAAATGTTGAGAGATCGGTCGAACTGACCAGGAACGCCGACGACAAGGCGGAAGGGTACGCTTCACGCTTGGCCAGCCTTGAACGTTGTTAGATAATATGTCGGGAGGTTGCTTTACCGTCGGCCTTCTGAACTGTTGCCTTTATACGTGGCTCCTCTCATGCTACAGAATAGGTAGATCGAAAAAAACGCTTTAGATATAGCCAGGTCCGAGACTCCCTCACTCCCTTTCCTCTCTCTCTCCCTCTCCCTGAAAACTTACCTGTGCTCCCCCATTGCCCTACGTTAATCCAGATGATACGGGAGGGCCGTGATACGGGAGGGCCGTGATACGAGGGCAGCCGACCCCTATTACAACACCAAAAACTCGTTTTCATTTAGTCTGTCTACCCGGCCCGGTCGATTTCACGGGGAATCGCTCGTCTGTGGAACATCCGATATAGGTCCAAAAGGAATCCAGACGGACAGCTCCACCGAGGGATACACTCCTGCACAAAATGGTAGCACGTGTCTACCCTCGATTTCTCGAAGGAAACATACAATTCCTGAAGGAACGCACACTGTCGTAGTTGTTACGATGCAGCGAGGAGGAATCTACTAGTAAATAAACTTCAGGCTTCAGAAAGCTCAGAAGCAAGCACAAAAGAAAAACACTTCTTAGTATTTTCGTTCATCAGTTTGTGAGTTGTTGTACAATCAACTGTTATGTAGTTTCGTGTTTTAGAATTATAATTAAGCTCGACTGACTTAACCCAAGCCAACATGGACCGCAGCGAGAGTAAACCAGAGTTTCAAAATTACTGAATTAAAAATTCAACAACTGCTTTCAACAGGGCATAGTATGTATAAAATTGGCAGCTACGCTATTATTCATTTTCTTTTGGTGCTAACAATGTTCGTTGCCTGAAATACTAACCTGTAAAATTTCAGATCTCCACCCCTTGGTTTAAGGCTGGGGTGAAAAGTCTAACTTCACCTTTTATTTTCTCAGTGATTACTCGTCAGTATATTGAGATGAGATAAATATGAAAATGAAGCTACAAACTGGCTTTAAAAAATAATTATTTTCTGGAATGTTTTCCGCGAACCCTTTGAGTGAACTGTAAACAAATCAGGAACAATGTCCTGTCAGGTTCCTTCTTTCTGAATCACAGCAATTATGATTTCATTCGGAGATTCCACTTTACGAGAACGTGATTTTGCCCAGGAGTGTAACGCGCCGGGTCGAAGGTTGACGAATAGCAAACACGCAGATCCCGTGCACACCCCCGTGTACAAATGCTGTTACTTACACTTTGAGAGAAACCGAGGCCCCCGGGAGTACATTTTCTTGCCGTGTTTACCGTGCGCTTCACACGATTCGTTTCGCATCGCATTTTAGATGTACGCTCTCGCCGTGTACACACCACGTGCTAGATTAAAAACGGTTGAAACCGAGTATTAGAAAACCGCGGACGGTCTGTTTTTTCGATCATCGATTTGCGCGGCATTGATCGATAGGTTTAAACACACGACCTGAGTACACAGCTGGGGGATAATATTTGGACTCTTGTATTTTTGCAATATTTAACCCGGCGAACTACTGTGACTCGCGTAATTGATCAATCGACTGCAGATCTTTGCGCGAGATTACAGTTGGCTGTAGAAATTGCAGGGGGCGCACAGGGGAACTTTTCATCCATTTCGGAGATAAAATCAAAGGGAACATAGGAAGATTATGGTACGAACGTTTTATAACCTTGAGAAAATTCGTTGAACAATTCGTTCACAAAAATCGATTTCTTGTAAAATCCTGAAGTCATAGACAAATTTTGAGACCAGATTTAAATTCAGCATGAACAAATCTACAGGAAATGATGTATGGCATGTTACAAAACATTTTTTTCTACCCGTGGTATTGCAAAAACCACAATTTTCGTGACATTGTGCAAGTTTGACGATTTTTTTCAAGGTTAAAAAATGTTCGTACCATAATCTCCCTATTTTTCCCATATTCTGTGAAGTCTCATCTGTAATTAAAAAAATTTTCGGCACTCTATCTCATTTCTATCGGAAGTTCTCTGATTTTGTCTCCGAAATTGACGAAAAGTTCCACTGTGGGGCGGGTGTGACAAATAGAAATTTTATTTTTCATTTTACACTTTGAGTGGCACATTGGTCATATACATATAGACATCGGATTTGATGCATTTATGACAACAATGAGTAGGTGTAATTTAAAACAGTAAAAACATCACAAGAATTTAAAGACACTCTTATATTATTGTCAACCTATTGAATATATTAAGAGAAAAAATCAATTTCTGTGTCACTCCGGGTTGTTGCAGTTCAGGTGGAAAATTTTTATTTTGCATAAAGATCCGCTGTCTGGTCATATATGACCGACACAGTTTTTTTTCACCAAACTTGGAAATCAATTTTCAATAGTACAGTAAAAGCTCCTTCGTTGTCCAAAGACTGGGGGTTTGAGAGGACAACGATCGTGCCCGGACACTAGTTTTGATTTATGACTGCGTCTAGATATCGCGCCGACCGCGCGAGCGAGACTTCAGTAGAGAGCCGAACATAGAGAAGGCCAGAATGAAATATGGATCGCGTGACCGAAGCGTGTCGCCGTCGCCGGCACAGTTCAAAGAATGTCCCATACGCTGTTCTTCGTTGCCTTCGAAACTTTCATCGTTGATTAAACCACTAAATAGAGTTGTAATTATATCGTATTTGGTGTCATTTTAATCAGAAAAATGCCAGACATAAGTTAGTGAAAGTCCCATAAAAGAATAATGAAAATTAAGAAGTTTGAGTATTCGATTCACTCGAGTCATTGTTGTGGTGTTCACACCGATATACCCGAGCCGACATCAATCGTCGCCGCCCTGCAGAGCGACTCGGCGTTGACAGGCAGTGGAGTGGGTAGGCACTGGACAACGATCGTGCCCACGATTCAGGACAACGAAGGAGCTTTTACTGTATTTCTTAAGATTGTTGAGAAGATAATAGATTTTAAACTTGTTGAGGTAAGACTTTAGAAACCCCCCCCCCCCTTCCTTTCGACATGTGACATACGTCATTCTATTCGTTTTGACATGCTGAACACAAAATGTATGTGTCATTTTTGGCTGAAATGAATAGTTTTCGAGATATTCGCAAAAAACTATCGCTAATACTGTATTGAATTTTTCGTATTCCTCCACGCTCTGCGGCAACGTAAACCAGTCCCGGCGCGGCGTTTGTTTACATTTTGATTCTAAACATTAGAGAGAAACCAGGGTCTTTCAATTTTGATAGACTACTCCTGAATTTCCGTATGCGTGGTCGGGCCGGCCTGACGGCCGGCCCTCTCCGTCCCCCCCACCTAACTTAACCTAACACGCACAGCATGGACGTGCACGTATACACAAAATTCAATGTGTAGTAACTGCAGTTTTTCACGAATATCTCGAAAACTATTCATTTCAGCCAAAAATGACACGTACATTTTGTGTTCAGCATGTCAAAACGAATAGAATGACGTATGTCAAATGTCGAAAGGAAGGGGGGGTTTTCTAAAGTTCAGCCCTTTTTGATTCTATCAATATCTAAAACTAATATAAATGATATTATATATCGAATATTTTTTTAACAACTTACCCCTCACGTAAGTGTCACCAAAACAGACCGACTCGAACATGTTTCCTTATGAATATTTAGAGCTGCATCTATAGTCCTGTTCAATTCCATTTGAATGACGTTTAATCTAGAAAATACGTTTATTAATTAACACAAATTTAATACAGCGCCAATGTTGTAACGCACACAAGATATTCGCGTAAAATTAATTTAGAAGCTTATAGATCACGGCGAACTGACAAAAGAGAATTATTCCTTTCAGCTGAAATTGACGTATGCACAATATAAAGGTGAAAGAAAATTCTCCCTTCGAAAATTCCATGAAAATTTTCAATTTATACTGGGAAAACTTGAGTTGTAATAATACTTTGGATTGTTGGAGTGATCACGGGAATATATTTTTTTCCATTGAATAGAAACTCGTCGAATGCTAATTTAAACCAGCCTGAAGCACAGTTCCCTAAATTTGTGTTATCGTAAGCGTTGGTGAAGGGTTCGAAATGATAGTATTTTCTTACTTCTCGGTCTCTCCGAATGGAAGCGACTTTACTGTAACATCACGTATGGGAAATTTAATTTGCATGCTGAACTTCAAAAGAATGAACGAATGCAAACGGGTCTGCGAATATCTGTGCAAGTAACTACTAATATAAAAATAAACTATAATAATATTTACCCTTAAATTTAGTCACTATATCCGCAATAAGTCACCCAATTCTTAAAATCCACGTTACTCGTTCATTTTCGTTTTCGATTTTATTTATTAATAATTAACCGATCACGTCTACCATTAGTAGACAAAATATCCACTCGCTAGTTAGCGAGATTGTAACTTTACAGATAATTAAAGTTGGTGTAAAGTATCGGAGATAAATAGCCATGTGCACGAATAATTTTGTTTATAATTAGTCTCAAGGTTTAGTCCCTATACAGTTAACTCCTTAAGTGGAAATGATGAGACTCGCCCGCATAAGTTCTCAAACTCAACTTTGACGGTTTACGCCCGCCACAATGTTTAAGGTGCTCAGTTACTGTACGCGGAACTAGTTTCTGTTAATTTGCGCAGACAAACTATTAACGTTTCGCGCTAATGCAGCGTTTATGACACGGACGGTGATTCATAATCTCAACTTTGAAAACCTCTGCAACCCAGTTTTACAAATACCATTTATAAAACTTCGTCAATAACTAACAATAATCGCGACTTTACTGTATATCTATTTACATATATTGTCAAACTGCCTGTGTTCTGTACGGACAACTATCGCATACCGACATTATTTTTTATGACTGCGTCCTACCGCGTCGACCACGCTGAGAGTTCAAACGACAGCTGGACGTAGAGAAGGAACAACATGAAATACGGATCGCGTGGCCGTAGTGTTTGGTGTGAACCACTACTAAACGAATGTACAAAAACTTCTTTATTTTTCATTATTTCTTTATGGGACTTTCACCAATTTATTTCTGTCATTTTTCTGATTAAAATAAGACCAAACACGATATAATTTGAACTGTATTTAGTGGTTTAATCGAGGATGAAAGTTTCGGGCGCGAGGAAGGACAGCGAACATGCGGGCCTTTGAACTGGAACGCGTCTCTTTCTTTACCATACGCTGTCCTTCCTTGCGCACGAAACTTTCATCGTCCATTGAACCACGAAATACAGTTGAAATTATATCGTGTTTGGTGTTATTTTAATCAGAATAATGCCAGACATAAGTTGGTGAAAGTCCCATAAAAAAATAATGAAAAATAAGGAAGTTTTACCCGAGACATACCTGAGCCAAGATCAATCATTGCCGCCCTGCGGCGTTGGCAGGCAGTGGAGTGGGTAGGCACCTGACAACTATCGCGTACGCGGCCGTTGACAATTATCACGACTGACAATTGACACATATTTACAAAATATATTTTTTGTATTTTCATTCCACACTCCGACAAGAAAATAATATTTCTCGCAATTTCAATAAAAAAATTTTTACACATTATTTAGTAAACTAATTCTCCCAAGTTCTTGAAAAACTCAACTCATTTGGTCTACTTTTGAAAACGTTCACCTTAAGGGTGTACGGAGACTTTTATGATTGACCGTACATTATTAGACAATAATATTTTCATATTTCGATTGACCGTATAATTAGTTAATTCTAAAACAAATTCTTAAAAATCAGTCGTTTTCTCGTGAAGCCCCCTTAATGATTCTAAAAATATTCGAGGTGGCGCTTCAAATGGAACACCGTATAGTTTGTTGGGGGTAGAACAGTGGAAACGAGATGCCGCAAATTTCATCTTCGTCTTTATCCTCCTCAGCCCGGTTCCGATTCGTTCCTGCCGTTTCGTCGTCCATTTCCCGCGGAACGGCCCATCCGGGCGTTTCTCCATGGGCAATAAGAAGACAAAGGAATTAAAAGCGGACCATATTACGTAACCGCCGCGGTGCTGTTTGCTTCGTTATAAAACTAAGCGCAGCGCTTTAAGAGTCTCTCGCCCTTAAATAGCCTCCAAGGTACCGCCGCGTGGGACAGAGACAGAGGAACCGGGGCCGAGTGAGATTCTCGAGGCACCGAGGGCACTTTAGTAGTTAGGACGTTCCTGTTTGCTGTGTTTCCACACACTCTATCTGCTCCTCTCCACCTGCCCCCTTCGTTCTTGCTTACCTGCGCCTTTCCTTGCCCCCCTTTTCCAGTCTCCCTGCTGTCCACCCTGTCCTAGCCTCGTATTGTTCCCCGCGTGCCTCTTCTCTGTCGCTCGGTTCTTTTTCCGCGAATCTCGAAATACCCGCGACTTCAAACCGAACAACTACTATCTCACAGTTCCACTTTTTAAGTGTCCGCCGTTCCGGCGTCGGTCTACCCTCGTTATCATACGCACTTGCCAATCTCTCCACCGCGAAACTACTCCCCCCTCTCTCTCTTCTACCCTGGGACAGCAGACTAACGAGGAACGTCATTCAATTGATGAGATAATCGCATAGATTTTTCATGTAGGTCGAATGTATGTACACTGTGTCACAAGAAGGTAACACGTCTCGCGATTTATCAAGTTCTGCAAAAGTAGCGAAGGAATGTTTTTCCCAGAAAGATTCAAAGTTTAGATTGATCAACAAGGTCATCCGACCTTGATATTATTAAATATAGTTGGAGGAATCTTATCAGGTTAGCAGACAAGAAAGTATTAAAGAATTATACAAATCTTCAGCTGCCCACTGCTGGTATTAATTGTGAAGATGGCGCAACAAAATATTAAATACAAAATGCCATCCATAAATTTGATGAACATTAGTTTAGATTTCTATACTCATTATCATTTTGCCATACACTGTACTGTCCGCGTATCGTAACGTGACACTCGTGGCACAGCAAAGTTCATCGTCACGCGATGCGATACAGCTGAAGTAGTAGTGGTAGCCTTCCCAGCGAATAGCGAGAATGCGTGTGACTCGACCATATGCGCCTGACCAATCGTACGGTTTCTTTGCGAATTCTCTCCGCATTCCTTCCGAGTACCACGTTATGAGACGCGGACAATATTCGTCATAGACTGTGGATCTTTATGCGAAATAGAAATTTTCTGCAGCAGTCGCAAGAAACAGGCATTCAAAAATGTCTTTAAAAATTTCAAGTTAATATATCGACATATCGAGTGAGTAATAGTTCGTTCAAAAATTCGGACATCCTGAGTTGAGATTGTCCCAGTAATCTTAACAAATACTTTGTTGCAATATTCTGCGTCGTAAATAGTATCAAGCACAATTCCTCATCTCTTACAATTTAAGGGTTGATTTTATTAAATTTTTTCACTGTTTTACTCTATGTACTTTCCAAATTAGAGTCACGATTACAGGTTATTCAGAAAGTTCGTAGCCTAACAATGAAATGAAATGAAATAATGAGTTAATATATTTTTTCCAGCGATTTTCTAATTCATTTACCTCATCTCTGAAACGATTTTCTTCGAGACCTCTAAAATACTCATCTACAGTGGCTATAACTTCTTCATTTGATGAAAAACGCCTGCCACGTAGGAATTTTTTGAGGTTTGGGAACAAGTGGAAGTCAGAGAGGGCCCGGTCTAGTGAATATGGTGGATGCTCCAACAATTCATAGCGTAACTCCTTCAATTTGGCCATTGCAATAACACCTTTGTGATCCAGTGCATTGTCCTGGTGAAAAATGACTTTTTTTCTTCGCTAAGCCTGGTCTTTTCTACCGAATTTGTGCATCCAGTTGATCCTAAAGGTTTGAGTAATACTCTCCTGTTATTGTTTTCCTGGTTTGAACGTAATCAATTATCAAAATTCCTTTTGGATCCAAAAAAACGGATGCCATGACATTCTTTGTCGATTTTTACCACTTTGGCTGCTTTGGAGTTGAACAACCGGGCTCAGTCAACTCTGCGGTTTGTTGTCGCAATGCAGAATCATAGTGGCAAACCCAAGTTCCATCCATGGTTAGAAATGGACGCGCAAAGCCAGTTTTATTTTTTTGCAAACGATCTAAATATTGTTGAGAACATTTCACGCGAATGCGTTTTTGATCCGAATTTAACGAATGCGGCACCCATCTTGTCAATAGCTTTCTTATACCTAATTCATTAGTTAAAATCTCATGAACTGATCCAATTGAGATGCCTGTGGCCTCAACTAAATCAGCCACATTTAATCGACGATCTTCCAAAACCAAATCATGGACATAATCAATCATTTCTGAAGTGGTTGCAGTTCTCGGACGTCCTGAACATGGATCATCATTAATGCCTGTACGACCATGTTTAAATAGAGCAACCTGTTTTTTTACCATTGCATATGAAGGAGCACTGTCCCCTGGCACATTCGCCATATCATCAAAAATTTCATTTCCGCTTAATCCTTTTTTATATAAATATTTAATGACTGCACGATTTCTCAAGTTTTCCATTTTTCTAATCAA
The DNA here is from genome assembly GCA_933228785.1 of Lasioglossum pauxillum. Classification (NCBI taxonomy): domain Eukaryota; kingdom Metazoa; phylum Arthropoda; class Insecta; order Hymenoptera; family Halictidae; genus Lasioglossum; species Lasioglossum pauxillum. The sequence continues at coordinate 13,098,225 of OW121705.1, forward strand.
AGCAAACACGTCTACTTTAAGGATGTTCTGGAGGTATATAAAAGCGCAACAAAATTTTTGTAAATTTGACAAGATACAATTCTTACTAAATTAATGCAATTACCAAAGTTTGGGTACGATTCACTGCACTGTTTAAAAATTATGGCAACTTAAATTTGCACATTTTAACACGTCTTCTTATGGAGAATTCATAAAATTCCACTTCAAACCCTATTTAAACCTTGAAAAAACGCAACTAGAAAATCCAGTTTTTTTTATATATAGTAAAAATTATGTAATTAATTATGTTTAACATTTATTAGGATTCACTAAACAGTTACAGAGCAAAAAATTATATTCTGTTACAAAACGTCAAATTTATCGTGTTGTCCTTCTCACTAGCATGGAAACGCGACAACTGTGTAGATCACTGGATATGGCTACAATCAGAGAGTACAATTATTCGCAAAAGTAACTTACAATTTTTTTTAATATAAAGACAATTTGATTAAAAAATACATATAACATGAAATTCACTAATTAAACGAAAGCTTTTTAAGTTAATCTATTTTTTTAATACAAGATATACTCATGAATGGCTTTCATTGACATGTATTGATGGATTTCGAGTTCCTTGTACTTTTCTCTCCCATTGTACCTCCAGAACATCCTTAATCGGCTGCCTGAAATAAGCTTTTTGACAGATCGATTTGGAATGTATGGTATGTTCACACCAAGGGCGGATGTTTTAAAAAACGATATGTTTTTGCTGCTACCAATATCATATATGTGTTAGGCTACGAACTTTCTGAATGACCCGTACTGCGTATCTATAAAATGCACCGTGGACAATAATCAATTATTTTTGTAAGGGTTTAGTCCGCGCGTTATACAGGAAACAGAAAAATTCCAAGAGATGTCCCAAAATTCCTGAAGATCCCGGAAATGGGAGGTTCCTGAGATAATTTGAAGCGACATTTTCCTTTGTTTAGGTGTTATTAACGAAAAACACGGACCAATCAGAGCGCGACCTAGACGCAAGTTGGCACAGTTAGTCGGCCCGGCGCGCTAACTGTCGATTGGCCGGCTGTGCCAACTCGCGTCTAAGTCGCGCTCTGATTGGTCCGTGTTTTTCGTTACTAACTCCTAAACAAAGCCGCGGATAACATTTTTGCAAAGGAAAATATCGCTTCAAATGATCTCAGGAACCTCCCATTTCCGGGATCTTCAGGAATTTTGGGACACCCTGTAGTATAAAAACCAGAGGCAGGTAATACACGACTCGTATTTTCCCTCTCTCTCTCTGCCTCTACTCTCGGTTTGTCGCCCTTTCTCTCCGACCGAGTCAAGGATCTCGAAATGGAATAGTTGGTGGCCGAAAGACATGCGAATTGTGTGTAGAGGTTGCGAGTGCATCCGCAAATGCGGTCGCCGGAATGACATCCAGATGTTTCGGAGAAACTGGAGGACGCAGTGCATCGATTATTTTAGCACACCGAGCGTGGTTTCATTCCTGCGAAAACTACCCTTTTTGCAGCGAGATTCGCAGAGGGACTGTTGAATTGATTTTCGTCGTAGATGCCGCCCGGAGTAAAGCGCGAAGTGAAGCATTACCGTTCGGGTGTCTAGTATCGTGTTTCGCGTTTCACGGAATGGATTGTGCGATTTTCTGAGCCATTTTCTTCGTTGATTGAACCATAACTTATTGAGCTATAACCTTTTATTACTAGCATAGGTCTCAGAACTCGCGGAAACGGTGGTTCAACTGCTCAGGATGGAGACAGATAGATTATAGCAACTATCTGCGATGTGGTACTGATATTTCATTACGTTCGTTACTGAAGAATATAACATCTCCGGAGAATTGGAAAAATATCTACAATTATTAATAGGGCAGATAATTTATTTAGCATTAGTTTAGGAAATATTTTTAGCAAATTGTTTCTGTTTTAATCATTTCAGAAAATTCTTTTTTGTTTTAATCATTAAAATAGATAGAAAATTATATATTGACATATATTTGTATACATATATTTGTTAACATTTGTGGCTTGGAACGTCTCCAAAAGAATTAAAATAGAACACACATTTTCATTTTCATTAACAATAACACAATAAAATAAAATTAAAATATTTTATTTTGAATGCTCAATATCTGATCATCAAGGTGAACCTTTTGTATAAAAATCTTCAACTTCTCATAGCTAGACGCGCACCTGAATACTTTTCTTGCAGCCGCATATTTTACGGCTAGCCGGGCATCTCATAAATCAAACATCTCCAGTGTAAAATATACAAAGCGAACGTTTGAACAATATTGTTCTTGCCTGTATATGGGTACTTCCATATTTCATTTCATCGTGAACACGGATATCGATTCCTTAGCGAATAAAAACACCGTAATACGATTTAATTGCACATGAATTCGTTAATCCTTCGAGAACCAATGCCGGCCAATGACGACATCAAAATTGTATACTTAATCCCTGAATATGCAATTATATAATTTACAGTGACAGTATTCTATTAGATGCAGTTTACTTGCTTGTAAAATATGAAGATTAATCAATAATAAAAGCACAAGATTAATTCTAAGTCAAATTTTAAAAATAAGACAAATTTATTTATGTGAGACTTCGATACACAGTCCAGTCCTCTGAAGAAAATATTTGTATTATTCCAAAAAATCCTCGTAAAGGGTCCAAGCTATTTAATAATAGATAAGAGAGTATTTGTACGTGTAAATAATTAAGTAAGATAATTATGAGAACGACGACAGTGCGAATGGACTCCGCGTTCCGGGCAGGAGTTCCAATTAAATCTGGCCCCAGAGAGATTCAAAGGAGCCGAATCTTCCGGAGGAATCTTCGCCGAAAGAAATTTTATTTTTCGAGCATGGCGGTAAACCTGCCCTGAAATAACACAGATAGGGAGCGACGCGAAGCGTTATCTGACAAGTTTTATATCACCCCGTAGGCTCGTATCGAGTTCACAGTTTTCTCGAGAATCGCCAGTTTTACGAGGGCATTCCGAAGTATCGCGGCACTTCGGTGCCACGGAACTGCAAGCCCTTGAATGTATGTCGATCGGAAAAAAGTCAGTCATCTGGACATCGTTCGATACCTCATTGCCTGTTGAGTGTACTCGGCGCAGCCACCAAAACAGAGACATAACACGCCCCATAATCTTCTATCTCGATAACCAAACCGGCTAAACCGCTATCAAAATTCGAGCGTACAGTACCGGCCCGACAATCTCTTTGTGCTTCTACACTAATCTTCACGTTCGATATTTTCAATCAATAGTCCAGTCAACAAAAAGTTCTAGAGGGAAATGGAAGGAACACAATTTTCAACTTTGGGACTTTGTTTGGACTAGTTAGGAGGTAAACATACTAAAAGTCCCCACTCCTAGGAGGTGAGCAGGGTGTAGGGGGTCATGTAGAAGGTCCCCTTTTTCGGTTTTCCGCTTATATCTCGGAAACTATGCGTCCTAGCGATAAGACCATTCTATACAAAATTAAAACTGACAAAATGTGCCACAAGATTGATTGGATTCAGAATTTCGCTATCTCGCATAGTTTTCGAGATATCCGCGCTCAAATTTCACTAATTGTGCTGAGGAGTTAGCTAGTTAAATAAGGCAAAGAACGTGAGGCAAAAATTTCTTTGCCACAATTAGTGAACTTTGAGTGCGGATATCTCGGAAACTATGCGAGATAGCGAAAAACTGAATTGAATCAATTTTGTGGCACATTTTGTCAGGTTTAATTTTGTATAGAATGGTCTCATCGCTAGGACGCATAGTTTCCGAGATATAAGCGGAAAACCGAAAAAGGGGACCTTCTACATGCCCCCCTGCACCCTGCTCACCTCCTAGGAGTGGGAAATTTTAGTATGTTTACCTCCTAACTAGTCCAAACAAAGTCCCAAAGTTAAAAATTGTGTTCCTTCCATTTCCCTCTACACCCCCCCCCCCTTATGAGCATTCATTGACTAGACTACAAACAAATCCAGTATTATTACCAGACTGTGGATTTTTATGAAAAAAGAATATTGTTTGCCTCAATTTTAAGACACAATTTGGAAGCATAACCTAATTTTAAATTGTTTAATTTATTATAGGATTTAAATAAATTAGTAAATTTTTATTATAATTGAAAATAATAAATTTTTAAATAAAATTTAATATATTGTAATTTCAATCGTGAAATATTGTGTCAATTTCTTTTTAAAACGTTTATATTGTTGTTGACAACATCGAAATTATTGTAGATTTTTATGTTCTTGGATAAGCATTGAAATATTGTAGAAAATTGTGGTAATTGATATAAGGGTTAAAATCGTTTAGAATCGATGAAGAGCAAGCTATCAGGAGCTCAAGAGGTAACTATCTAGTTAATGGTCAGCAGGTAGTAGTATACTGTGAACTAGAGTTTCAGGAATGCTCATGTAGAAGCAGTGTTAGATGACTAGTCTTTTGGCAGCTCTGAATCAATAGAGCATGAGCCCAATAACCGAGGCTTATGTACCTAGCTGCCATTTTTAGAAACAAGCTCCTCGTCGTTGCCTCGTTTCTACCTAAAAGTTCGAAGTCAAACGGGCTCTGAGTTCTTGCAACTCAAACGCTGAGGGATAGTGTTGCGCTCTCCTCATCAAATATTTGGTGCACCGGAAAGTATTGTGCATTTCCCAAAGTTAAGACACTCGGTGCTACGAAAAGTAGCTGAAATAAGATTATTGTATCATTCAATTTTTTCCACGTAGCAATACATTGTTTAGAATGAGAATTTTCAAAATCTGATAAAATCACTCAACATTTGCCGTTTATTGTAGGGTAAAATGTCCAAATATGAACCACTTTTTGTCGATGTCATTTTTTGATTATTTTAGAATGCTCTTTTCCGACCAAAAAAATTACCAGTTGTAGATGCATTTCCTCCCTATACGATTCTGGGGTCAAGTTTGTTCAAAAGTTAATATAGCTTGGGAAAAATATTTTGATTTGTGGTGTGTCACTTGCAGGTTCCAGCGAAAGGGGTTCTTAATATGGTACACCTTGAGTCCCTAATATGACACATAGTGCCATATTCGGCACCCGCACCAAGAATGTCAATAGCTGTACCCATATTAGGGAAGCCTTGGTAGTGCCATATTGGGAACTCCACGTGGACTGATAATACTAGTTACTGACAAAGAGAAAATTAATTTCAGCCTAAACCAACAGTTGGCAAACATCATTATAAATAAACTGAAACTACAGATATGTTCAAACATTTCAAAACCACTTACCTTCCTCTAAAAAGATACAATCGAAAATCTAACCACAAAAATATTCAACATGTGGAGAAACAACTATAGAATGGTGCGATTGCACTGCACACTGTTGAGTAAACATGGTAAACTATTGTTTGAGGATTTTCTCACTAGAGTGCGACTTCTCCTTTACAAGATATAAGATAGTGCCATAATAGGCGACTATACCATATATGGGCACTTTACCCTATTTTACGAGTTTTAAGGAAAAATTTACAAAATTACACATTTTTCTCCAGACAAGTTTCATCTTTTTGTTTGATTGTTTTACATGGCTTCTCCAATTGCTTTTTTTATTAAGCGACACAGTTTCACCTAACCTGTGCATCCGTTAATAACTTTTGCAATGTTTAGTAAAATGTCTTCTAAAAATTTATGCTATTACTTCACGCATGTATAACTGCATATGCAAAATTTCAAGTTACTAGACTCAATCATTTTCATAAAATTAACTCCCAAATATCACACTGAGTCTACACTGAAGCAACATCGAGCAACGTTTTGTCGACTCTTGTCGCCTTCTTTTGCACAATAAATTATATAATAAATATATAATAATAGTAAAATATATAATAGATATATAATAAATTTAATTTTATAGAAATTTTATAGAATTTAATTTAATTTTATAGAAATTTTATAGAATTTAATTTGATTTTATAGAATAAAATATATAATAAATTTAATCATATTATTTTATAAGATTACCAGATCAGTGCCATTCAGTGGACGGTCGGTGCAGCATTGAAAGCGTCCACGTTAAAACGCTGAAGGAATACGAGAGGAGCATTGTATTACACGGTGACTTTTGAACTGTGTTAAATATGTACACTAGGTGGCCTTCTATCCTTTTAGCCGTTCTTCTCTAATAACAGTGGGGATATCATCCCAGCTGTGCACTAAAACGTATCGGCATCGGGGCCCGTTAGAAATTCCAATGACAGCGCCGCGCAAAATAGATTTCCGGCAGGGGTGTTTTCCGCGGGATGGGGGATAGCAACCTCATTCTCCGGTGCTCCCACGCGGAATACCGTAATTACGTTTCGTCAAACCGATCGGCATTTTTGCCCATGAGCTCGACTCCGGCTCCGCTCTGCTCCGCTCAACTATGGCGACGGGGTCAGGGGTTTCGAGGCTAAAGCCCGATATTGGCGATTATGGAAGGACAAGCGGAGAAAAACGACTTGCACCGTGACGAGTCCTGCAACAGAGGACGGGAAAGCCATTCATTATTTTGTAGCCCATCGTGATTCTTTTCTCGATGGGGATCAACGACTGGCAGCGAATTCGCATTCATTAAACTCTATCTCTCGCGGCGTTTTTCTTCGGTAGTCAAGCAGTTCGTTGTGCGAAGCGCATTGCTTGGAATCAGCAATTGAAGTGGACAGTTATAATCCTGCATTCAAATTCCCAGAAAAATTCCCATAAAGTTACAGTGATTTAACAGGCCGCCGTCGTCACAAATAAGTAATATCTACAATCCTGTAATTCTGTTTAACACATTATCTGCGGGCGATTATTTCATAATTAAATCCATGATCTGTGGCTAAGGATTTTTTCATTTCAACTTCAATCATGAACCAACAACTTAGCCACGGTAACAATTGTTTTAATATTTCATAACAGAGGTACATTGATGGCACTCAATAACCTTGAATGACCTTGGAAGACGGTGTTATAGATAAAAGAATTCGACTCCGAATAGACGATACGCTTATGTAAATAATAACATACAGTTCCGTATTAAAAAAGTAACAGAGGTCACCTTGAAATCTCGAACTCACGTCTGTCTAGTGAAGATTTGCGATTACCATAACCAACCAGCTATAATTTGAGAAATAATTGTGAAACATGTAGCTGGGAGCTATAGTTGGACAACAAGGGTATAGTTGTTTCATTTTATATAACATTAGGAACTGTAAATCATGGTAGCGTTGTGTTCCACGGTGTACATAGAAAATCCTATCGATCACATTGGTCGAGAAACGTGTCGAAAGTGAGGAAACGCGAGCCTATCCCCAGCTACGGGATCATAGCACGATTCATTCTCGATGGCTATTTTTCATAAAATCCCATGACTTCTCCGTAGGCGAGCGTCGCCATGGGACGTTCGTCCGGGAGAGGAAGATAGCTTTTCAATGGAGAAACGAAAGCTCGCCGAGTCTACCGGAAGAGCGATAATATTTTATGCATCCTGCGTTCACAGTTCGAGGGGAAAAACGGGGATGGGGAGTGAAGAGAGGGAGAAGCACGGGTAGCATTCGCGCGTCCCGTCCCCCGCTTTTCTTCGGCTTGATTTTCCTCTCGTATATCAAAGTTTTCCTTTTATTAAAGAACAAAAGTCGAAGCCGCGCCCCGGCATGACGACCACGACAGAAAATACGGGGGTAAGGTAAGAAATTCACGGGGAAGTTCGAGGCGCGACGCCCAGCGCAGGACCCTTTCCGGGGCTCCTCGTCTTTGCCCTCGTTCCGATTCGACGCCGTTATTTTCTGGGGCGGTGCTGCATTATTTCGAAAGCCCGTCTAAGGAAATCGGCCCCGAACTCTCCCAGCCCGAGGAAATCGTAAAAGCTGCAATTTACGGGCGAATCGCCGATAAAAGTCTTTACGATAATCGTTCGCGAATCGCGGCAACTTCGACACGACGATCGGGCCCTGTAGTCGACAGGATTAAGTCATTCGGCGCGGCAAAACGCCTGGAAAATGCGACACTTATTGTTACGTATGGAAATTTTCGGTTGTTCGGCAGGAGTTGTCGTTGCTGTGCCGTTTAAGGAATTTCTCCACCTCGGGGAAATCTACCATGGTTTTTTAAAAATTCATGTAGTAAGGTGGATCGAGTATCAGAGGTATAACTTTGTTTCTATTCCAAATATACAGGGTGTCCCAAAATTCGTGAACTACCCGAAGGGGGGTGTTTCCTGAGACCATTTCAAGCGACATTTTCCTTTGCAAAAATGTTATCCGCGGCTTTGTTTAGGAGTTATAAACGAAAAACACGGACCAATCAGAGCGCGACCTAGACGCGAGTTGGCACAGTCGGCCCGGTGCGCCTGCTGTCTATTCGCAGACTGTGGCAACTCGCGTCTAGGTCGCGCTCAGATTGGTCCGTGTTTTTCGTTAATAACTCCTAAAAAAAGCCGCGGATAACATTTTTGCAAAGGAAAATGTCGCTTGAAATGGTCTCAGGAAACACCCCCCTTCGGGAAGTTCACGAATTTTGGGACACCCTGTAGTATAAAATTGCACGGGGCCATTTTATGACGTTCATCATGGTTTACTGCTGAGCTCAATAGTTGAAACAAATAAACTGTGGATATTGAGGCATTTATGGCACATGCTATTTTCTAAAGTACAAGATTAGATTGGGCCAGATTGAGACTTATCTCCCATTTTACCCTTCCCCTTCTACGCCGCTATTCCCCCACATCTCCAGCGCCGAGTGGCGATGGGCGGGGCAAGCAAGAGCTCCCTGTGCTCTTCCACAATACAGTAAAAGCTCCTTCGTTGTCCTGAATCGTGGGCACGATCGTTGTCCAGTGCCTACCCACTCCACTGCCTGTCAACGTCGAGTCGCTCCGCAGGGCGGCGACGATTGATGTCGGCTCGGGTATATCGGTGTGAACACCACAACATTGACTCGAGTGAATCGAATACTCAAACTTACTAATTTCCATTATTCCTTTATGGGACTTTCACTAGTTTATTTCTGACATTTCTCTGATTAAAATGACACCAAACACGATATAATTTCAACTGTATTTAGTGGTTTAATCGACGATGAAAGTTTCGAAGGCAACGAAGAACAGCGTATGGGACATTCTTTGAACTGTGCCGGCGACGGCGACACGCTTCGATCACGCGATCCGTATTTCATTCTGTCCTTCTCTATGTTCGGCTCTCTACTGAAGTCTCGCTCGGCGCGGTCGGCGCGATATCTAGACGCAGTCATAAATCAAAAATAGTGTCCGGGCACGATCGTTGTCCTCTCAAACCCCCGGCCTTTGGACAACGAAAGAGCTTTTACTGTACTTGCGAGGCACGAACAGTACTGTCCGTCCAACGAGAGTTGGCACAGATATTGCTAATGGGGTGCAGGGGGATCTGCGAGACCCCACTCCTGACGCCCTGCTGCGGACCCCACTCTTGCGCTTAGGTTCTGGCGGGAACGGTCGTGATAGGAGCTCGGCGTCAACACATCGCTCTATTGCAGTCGCACTCAAGACGCTCGTTTGCTATCTTCGTCAATCGATTCGGAGAACGTGTAGCGCGTAGGGTTACAGATAGCTCTGATTCCATTATTGTAGCCTAACGGTGTACAAGGACCTTAAAAGTGTGGTCGGCTAGCTTCATCCGGCTGGCTTGATCGCATAATTAGGCGGTACATCTGCACGTGGTCTTAGATTTATGAAGTCCACGGTCGCTACATCATAGCCAAGTAAAATTACCTGAGTTCGGTGGCGTGTAATTATGTTGACATCTTACAGAGTTTTGAGAAATTACTGCATTACACGTCGCAATAATAACTCACGAACGAAGCATGTGCGTTTCAAAAGAAATACTAATTACAAAGCGGACTATCTATTATGAACTCGAGGAGCTATAAATATCAAACCTTTAGGACCTGATGGGACATAACAGATTAAATTTGCCACCCTTTTTTACACAGTTTTGAACAATTGCGATTTAATATTCTCGCTATTGTTTGTTGCATAAAAAAGATTAATTTCGTGTAGATTATTATCATGTAGATCGACCAACTATAATTTATTTATTTTACATCGTTTCGATTGAGAAATATTGCTTGAACTCATATAATCCTCCTGCCAATAAGAACGCCGTCAAATAAGCGAGACTATAGCTCTCATCAAGATACTTCTGGAGGAAGAAAATCGATCGTGGACACTCGTGTAATATCTCTTGCGAGTCGAAATAAAAACACGTCGAAAAGGGACGCGATAACCGGACTGGATTTCTTATCAGAGTAACTAGCCAAACGTAAAAGTCAAGAGAATTAAAGCGTTCCACCGAGGATCAACGGATATTTTTTTAAGACGTAAAACCGTCCATCAAATCCCGAGTCGTTCCCTTTTCTTAATTTCTGTGAATTTTTCCTGGCGCCAGTAAAAAAACCTAATTGCAAGAAATAAATTGATTGATCGCCGGCCAACGGAGTTTTCATTCCCGTGCCATAGCAATTACGATTACACATAAAAAAACTCGATCACTTTCTGTCAAGGCACGACATATATGTACGTAACGACCATACTCGTAAACGTGGTCAGAACAATGGTAAATATATCATTTTTAGAACAAAAATAGAATTAAAATTATTCGCGATATCAAAGATAGAAGATGTATAAAAATGTATGTCTCTGAAAAAATGTTTTTGGGGTAGAAATATGTTCATTTTACTTCTAGATATACGCTTGTTTGATTGAAGGACTCAGTACCACATTTCATCTTCCGTTTGTTAAATAAATTACTATGATTTTGCGGAATTTTTGAGGTGCTGTCTACGAGGCAGTGAAAGCGTTAATTATTCCACCAATCAACGAAACGACGTGTTAACATCCACGGAAATGTGAACACCTCGTTCAATCATCCGGAGGAATTCCACGAATAAACTTTTGGTGAACGTTTTACGAGATCTTAACTGTGCTTAACGCGCGTCAAATAACGAACGCGATTCGTAATGAAGCGTAATGAAGAGCGCCGTACATAAACTTTATTTGCATTCCGTGGACCGCGTACGGAACACAGTTTAGCGTATTGCAGCATTCCTCTATTTGATAGCGAGGCAAGTGTAGTACAATGCGCGCCTCGTTCTAATACGAACACTGAGCTGATAATAGCGTTCCTTCATTACTGTAAATATGATGGCCACGGTGCCATTAACGTGCAGAAAATAACCGCATCGTTAAATTATACCGTCAAGGCCCGTTAATTGTTTCGCAAATTTATGAAGTATGCTCTCTGTAATGCTGACTGCTTATAATCCGTTGAAAAGCCGATCCCTGGGATAATCGTTCTTCGAATATCAAGAGTAATATGTACAATTGCGTTATTATTCTTCTTTTTTATGGGCAATGTAGGACAAACGGGGAAGTTGTCAAATTCACACTGACCACCTTTGTCAATTTAATATAGTATGTACAGTCTATTGGTTCTATAATACAACATTATTTATAACAATACAACGTTTTCTATTCCCCAAATTGAATTAAAAATTTAAGATTATAGACTTATAACAATTATAAATTTTAAGAAACCAAAGGCTTTTCCTTTTTTACCAAAATATATATATATAAAAAAATTAATTTCACGTCTCTTTTTTATTTGTAACATCGTATCTAAATTGTGTATGTAAATATTCAAATTTTTGTAAATCAAAACAGAAAAATTTTGTTCAATTACTTCTCTATATAATTTAGAACTGGATAATGAAAAATGACTCATTGTTCAATTTATCATTTACAGTGGGTGTACAAAGTATTCATATACCCTTTAAAAAATCGTAACTTTTTTAGAATTGTACCAAACGACCTGATTTTTTATGATCGATTAGAAGCATTAGTTTACGAACTGATATGAAAAAAAGATTTTCCATAAATTATAATTTATAAGGTTAAATGCAAAAATAAAAAAGGCATGTTTTAAAACTTTTTTATTTGGGCCCTTAATGAAAATTTTAAATATTATTCATATTTTTGCATCTAACCTTGTAAATTATAATTTATGGAAAATCTTTTTTGCATATCATTTCGTAAACCAATGCTTCTAATTGATCATAAAAAATCAGGTCATTTGGAACAATTATAAAAAAAGTTATTAGTTTTTAAAAAATGTACGACACTTTGTACACCCACTGTAAATTAATATAATGAAGTTTTATGAATATTTCACAAAATAGGACCCACACACTTCCAAGGATTACGTCTACGCAAAATATTAAGGTTGCAGGAAAAATTGTAAACGCATGAAAAACCTGCAAGTTTTTGAACTCGCCAATGCTGCCACCTGCAATTTGGAATGTTGGTTCACTTTTTTAAGTTCCGCGATAATCTGCTTTTAAGGTCAACAAGTCGCGCTGCGATAATTAGTGAGCGAATGCAAAATTCAGCAGAGACTGTACGCATATAATGTTCATTCACAAACATTTCGCTTATGGCATTGTGTGTCAGGGACGAATGTATTCAAATTAAATCGCAGGGAAGTTAAGTCTCGGTCCGGCTGGATTTACATTGCTGCTAAAATATTTATGCTTCGCAGTGAAACGGAGGAACAGCTCTTACTTCGACACACTGTTTCGTGGCGCGGTACTAACAAATGTTTGCTGAAGAATCGCCGTAAAAATGTCGGCTTTCTAGGCTGAATACAGTGTTTAGAAATGACACTTTTAATTGTGTGGAAGGTACATAATTATTACAAGATTAACATACCTTTTTCCATTCTCATCTTCTCAGAATTTTCTGTACCCGCGTTTCGAAACGACACTTTTAATTAAACACTTTTAAAATCATTTTCTTAACGTTCATTCTCATGTGCACACCTGTAACCACTCTAATGTAATTGTCGTGTTAGATTTATATTGAAAAGCATTTCATAATTTATAATATCCCTTTAACACAGTATTTATCTATGTATATATGGGTATGTACCTGTAAAAGGAAATATATATTTTGTATCAAATCTAAAATAGTACCATAGTTTTCAATAGCATCAAAATATTCTCTTAAACTAGAGGGCTATTGTTGCTCGCTCGCTTCGCTCGCTCGCGAGTAGGGTTGTTCTTGCTCGCTCGCTTCGCGAGCTCACGGGCAGGACTGCTCTTGCGAGAATGTTAGTGGTACGCAATCCTAGTAGGGCCCACAGCAATTAATGTCTTTCATTTTGTGTGTGACTCTCCACGAGCCACACAAAGAACTTCCCGATTCATTAGTTGCTGTATATTATTATTATTATTTATTAAGTGTACGTTTTAAGAATATTATACGTTTTCAGGGAAATTCAATAGTTTTCTACTTATCAAAATGTTTGCTATATGGCGTCGCATTAAACCAATATCGTATGCTCGTTGCTCGCTTAGTTCCTTGTTATAGCATACTAATGTTGCAATATAAATTGTCTTAATTAGTTTTTCGCAAACGATACAACTCATCATTATCCGGGGTTGCAGTATTGATCTTGGTTTTCTTCGATACTATTAATTTAAATTTTCTCAAAATATATAAACCGCTCAATTTTGAAACTCTGCTCAGTGCTACATACAACATTTGTAAAGTTGGCCTTTCTGATTTTTTAAAATCCAAACATACTTTCTCGTATGTTTTTTATCCCTGACTTTTATGAATCGTAATCGCTTCAGCAGGAACCACTGGAAATTGACTACGTGTGATTTGATATTTTTCCTCACTCGACATATTTACTTGATTCGATATTTTTATTATTGGTGTTAAATTTTGATTTATATTTGCGTTTTTCATATAATCACGATAAAGAGTTCTTACTTTCACTCCTACTATGGCCAATTGAAAATCTAACCACAATATAGACGGAATTTTAGTATTTTCTTGAAAAGTAATAAATTTTAATATTCCGCATGCTCCATTAACCAATCCGTCTTCAACATCAATGTTATTAATTATCATATATTTTATATTAATTTTCAATTTAATCTCAGTTAACAATTCGTTTTGAACTGATTGTTTATTTAAAGATTGTAATATAAATGTTTTTGTACTTTCATCGATATTCTTTGAAAATGTATTCTCGGGAGTCGAGATGATTAACTCACTCTTGCATTGGGATAATTTTCGATTATTGTAAGCGGAAATATCATCTTAAGGTACAAAAAAAGATTTTAAAAAAATTTTTTTTTCTAATTTTAAAAAAATCGAAAAAAAAATTTTTGGTGTAATTACGTTTGTTTCTTCGGTGGAAACTTTCCGTTCTCTCGTATAAATTGCATTGTTGAATGAACTTCTTTCGAAAAAAACTAAAAAAACTAAAAAACTACTTGACCAATATGGACCAAAATCTAATCAGCTCTAAGTTACAGCGGGGCACATCGATTGCATCATTCATCATTCCGATCGCGTTGTTACTTTTTCTGAAAACGTTAACGAAAAATTTGATACCATAGAAACGGACATACGCACACACACACACACACACACACACACACACACACACACACACACACACACACACACACACCGACTTTTTGATAAAAATAGTCTAAAATGACTCCAATGACCATGAAACGTGAAGATCTGCTAAAAATTCGATTTTCGATTTTCGGGGTAATTACAATAACTTCCCTATAAAATCGGGAAGTTAATAACAGGGGTTATGTCTAAAAGAACATTTTATCAATATCTGAAATATAAAACAATTACAATGTTTCTAATGACATAAAAATATTTATAAATGAAAGGACATCTTTCAAGGTCATATTTCTAAAAATTTCGAGGTTATGGATGTAACTTCTAAAAGAGTCTTTAAAAGAAGACACATAATTTTTATCGTAAATTGTATAAGTAAGCAGTAGGACCAATAAGTTTAATTAAAAAACCTTAAGTATCTTTTAGACCAAATTACTTTATGTACAATTTCAACAATTTCTAAAATGAAATTAAAAGTCTGTCACTGCTGGTCTGTCCATCGTGTTCGGACTTATGCTACTATATCTCAAACCATGAGTGGTATATCTGTGAAAGATTAAAATTTTTTAAACAATGAATCCACATGATCAGTGCTCATGGAAATAATAGTCAATCGGATTTGCTAGAATCGGCGATGCGATGAAAAACACGAATCGACACAATCAGTGGATACTGCACGCGTGGATTGGGTTGCTAAATAATCTTCAAAAATTGAATGCGCATGTTTACACAGGCAAACGCCTTTAATGATTTTCAGCCGGGAACATCAAATTCGGGGGCCGAATTTAAACTTATTTTACGTGTAAACAGGATGAGTATGGAGGCTTCATTGTTTAACGTCCAGAAAATCGTTCGTGTTCACGACTCGTTCCACCGATTCGACGTTACACAACAACGCTATCCAACTGAACTAATTAACATGAAACAGGTACACGGAACGTTTCCTGTCCAAAACAAGCAGCCGTTGCAAGTGTGGCGCCCGAAAATAAAACATCAGCGCGCGTTCCCACGCTACTTTATCTCATTTCGGTGCCCGTAGACAAATAAACGCGGTTGGAATCTCGCCAAATATTTCTGTCAAATCACGGCGTTTGCTAAACAAATTAAAAAGACGGATCTCATAAATCGATGGGAACAAAAGCGGGCCCGGTTTTTCGTATAAGCGTCGACGCACCTGCATTGGCCAACTGAATCGGTACAATCCCTCGATTCATCATATTTTTTAGCGAAGTCCATTAATGCTCACGACTATAAACAAATAAATCCTATTATATTGGAACATAAAACACGATTGGAATTTATAAAATATTTTTTTAAGATTCTAATAGAATTCTGAGACGTTGTAATTTATGATACCTAACATCTTATAGCAACATCCATTGATGTTTAAGAGTATCAACAAATGATCCTATTATTGTTCCTGATACATGTTTACATTTGTTGTACACATGTTCCTGATACGCATGCCGTGTCTATGAGATTAAATGGACTAAGATCAGTCAAGTTTCGCGTACAGTATAAGTGCAGTACATATACAGTTAGGAGCATAACTGATCACTAGACTGTGGATCTTTATGCAAAATAAAAAATTTTTGCATTGATTGCAAGACACAGGAGCCAAATAACAAATTAATTCTTCTTTTAATTATCTTATTAAGGTGAAACTAATACACTGGCGATCTTAAATCTTTTTAATACCTCCACTGTTTTAAATTGTACGTACACATTTTCGTCATAAATGCATAAAATCCGCAGTCTACTGATCACACACACTTTAAATCAGAAAAACTTTTTTTTCTGAATGGACCAAACGATTTCAATTTCTCTGTAAGGCTAGAAGAATTAGTTTAGTAAATGACGTCTAAAAAATCTGTTGAAGAAATGCATTTGGTCGGAATTGTGAGAAAATATTAAAAATTGATTTTCACAACTTTTGTAGCTGGGCCAATAACGAAAATTTAAAAGATATGGTTGATCAACTCGTACAAATTATATGTATATGTTCTGCAGATTTCTTTGAAATTGGTTAATTGGTTTACGAGTTATAAACGGTCAACAATGGTAAAAAGGCCGAAAATCATTAAAAATTGCAATTTTTACCACTTTTGATCGTTTATAACTCGTAAACCATTAACCAATTTCAATGAAATTCGCAGAACATATATAACTTATACGAGTTGAACAAACACACCTTTGAAATTTTCGTTATTGGTCCAGCTAAAAAAGTTGTAAAAATCAATTATTAGTATTGTTTTTCACAATGCCGACCGAATGCATTTTTTCAACGTATTTATTAGACGTCATTTACTAAACTAATTCTTCTAGCGTTACAGAGAAATTGAAATCGTTTGGTCCATTCAGAAACAAGGTCGTCGCTCACTAGAACGCACCGGCGCCCACCCGGCATCGCGCGGCCTCAGCTGTTTTGGATTTCTTCTATGTATTTTAAATGGATGTGCGCACATCAATTAAAATACATAGAAGAAATCCAAAACAGCTGAGGCCGCGCGGTGCCGGGTGGGCGCCGGTGCGTTCTAGTGAGCGACGACCTTTATTCTGATTTGCTCCTAACTGTATAAGTATACGCAGGAAGTAGAATTGGCTGGCCATGATCAGACGCGACAGACGATTCTTATCTAAAAGCATAGATCAAGATGTATCTAAGTTATACAGGGTGTCCCGTAACTGGTGGTTCAAGCGAGTAGGGGGTGATTCCACGTGAAAAATTGAATCGAAAATGTAGAATACAATTTTTTCATATGACGCTTTATTTTCGAAAAAAATAAGGTTGAAAATTTGTCGATATCATCATGTTGACAATGTTTGTAAACATTGCAAGAAGCACGGAAGTACTCTCCTACTCGGAACAGTAAGATAGTAAAATCCGTCGAGCTGAAGCTGGTCAAGTGCACGCGTACTCGACAAATTTTCAAACTTATTTTTTCGAAAATAAAGCGTCATATGAAAAATTTTATTCTACATTATCGATTCAATTTTTCACGTAGAATCACCCCCTACTCGCTTGTACCACCAGTTACAGGACACCCTGTATTACGTTATATTACGTAGAAACTAGTAATTGAATTATATTGGGTTGGCAAGAAAGTAATTTCGGTATTTTAAGGTGAAATAGAGCCCAATTAATTTATTCAAGCAATGAACTGTAATGAATTCATTTCTCCTTCTGTTCGATGATCTTTTGCCAAAAAGAATAAATAAGAAAATATCTTATTGATTAAAGTTCATCGTTTGAATAAAGAAATTCGGTTTTATTAAGATACCGAAATTACTTGGTTGCCAACTCAATACATTATATCCACTCAAAGGAGAAGATATAGAAGACATTCACTTACATAGAAGAATAGTACTTATGCGAACCTCATACAGAGTAAATTACAGTCACTAGCACTTCATTTGGAATTAACGACGACTATTATATGCTTGATTCCACCATCAAATGAAGGTAATTCCCATACAATGCGATATTCCTACAACACGATTTCGCAGTAATATGATTAGAGAATTGAGGACACCCTTGACAGTACATGTGAGGGGTCGCACTAATTAACGATAATAATGCTTCGGCAATTATTGACGCTTTCAATCAGTACATATTTTACAGCTTCGAGTGAGTGCGAAATAGCATATTTTCTTAATCTTGTTTATGCAACCTCGTTTCTTGTATTAATACTTTTTTTTTGCTGTTACTTTAATTCATTTAAACAATTTTTGTGAACATTAATTAGAAATTTACGGAACGCGCGCGGATGATTCACAAATTAAAATTATTAACTATTTATCCTTGGTTTGATGCAATAATAAATAAACTATTTTCGATTCAACTACTGGCAAACAACAGAGATATTATTCAGAGATTACAAACGGAGATTGAAACTGAACGATACAGCAAACGATAAGTGTCGCACAAATAAAATTTCAGCGCATTATCCAAAGTAAATGACGTCTGCTCGTGGTTATCGCTTGGAGAAGCAGAAAATGGCACCGCTGTCGCATTTGTCGTCCACGTTTCGCAATCTCATCCAACGCAACGTTACCCGACAGCTGTGCATCGACTGAATGAAAAATCGGCTGTTGAAAGCGCAACAACGACATGCAAAATTATACAGAATGCATAGTTATCTTAACTACACGAAAATAAATGGAAAGTGATTAAAAAGTTTAAGGACTGGTCTGAAATAAATTTTTTTTTCTTTAATTTCTTGGATCCAGTTTCTCCATTTACATAATAAAAATTATAATTATTTTATTGGACCTCGGATGGCAAGACCTGGGTCCATTTTGACCCGGAATTTCTTAATAGTATTTATGAGAAAGATTTATATGAAAAATAAGTTTCTTGTAAACTGAATTCTGTTTTCTTTTTTATTTGAAAATGTTGTCTTAAATTTTAGCTCACTCACTCATGTATACTATGTATATATGTACATATATGCTGTTATCAATTGCTAAACCTACATCACCCACATTTCATAATAGGTTCCACAAGAAGGTCAATGTTGTTCTCAAAGAAGTAGCTTGAAAAATATATGAAACAGGAATAGTGGGCAAAATTTTGGACGAACGCATGCGCCGCAAATGCATTCAATTCCGACAGCAGGAGAATCACAATTACAGGATTATTTAGAATAAAAACTGCAGTGCGTCTCCCGAAATAAGCGACGTCTGGCCGCGGTTATCGCTCGAAGAAGCGGAAAGCTGTCTCGCTGGTGTTTCGCGATTTTGGTCGAGCGTTTCTCGGAGATGTCTCGAAGAATGTCTGGTTTGGAAAGGAGCAACAGCAACTACGGCGCAGAGAGCATTGCAGATGAGGCTCGGGGGAGCGGAAGGGTGAGAGCGGGTTGGAGGTAAGGAATGAAAACAAGCAGGACTAATTTCTCGCCATCGTGGATCGTTAATCGCTGCAGAATTAAGAGAACGAGCAGACAGCCGGAGATAAAGACTACAGAGTAGAGAGGAGAGGATAGGAGAGGACGTAGGTGGAGTAAGGGTGAGGAACTTGAAACTACCCAGGGTGCGTCGTGGCTCATCCTCAGCCCCCACCGTTCCTGTTCCAACCCCTTCTCACTCATGCTCTGTCTCAGCTACCCCTTCGAGGCCGGCTTTGTGCGCCGGCGGCGGGCTTTGAATTTACGTCGAGGAGAAATTTATACGAAAACTTGACAATGCACGCTCGGGCCTCGGACTAGGTGGGTTCGCTGGCTTTCAAGTCCCTCTTCCCGTTCATTCTCCCTACTGCGATCCGTCCCCCTTCTCGGCTCGTACCACGATCGTGGTGTCGGCGCAGAAACGTCGTCGTCGTCGTCGTCGTCGTCTACCGCGGGAAAGGTGTCTGACCTAGCGATGGACCGAGACGATGTTTGCCGGTCGCCCGACCGCGGTTTCGAGTCGGACAAATGGCGCGGGGACGTGAATTATAGTCGTCCAAGTATTACAGGAGCCCTCGTAAACGACGGCGCCGTCCGCGACGGCGAACTTCCGCTGCTAGCCGATGTGTTTCAGAAACGGCGCATAACCTTGGACCCGGCGAAAACTATTGACCGACGTAGAACCGACACACGGAGTCATGCGAATTTATACCAGCAGGATTTAACTCAATTTCGCGGTTCTCCGTCGAGCTGCACCCGACCACGCACAGAAACGACTTGATGGCCGTCTGTATGCTAGTATTTCCGTAACTGTCGTATCGTTGGCTCTGCCGATTCACAGTTATAGCAGAGGTGCTGCATTCTTTGAAGTGTGCATTCAAAAAATTTTTTACACGACAAATTTTTTTTGAGATATTTCACGAAAATCGTGAAACGATTTCATCCCTTTAATGCGAGAAGTAACACGAAAAAATAGAGTTGTATTAGGCCTACTCTACGCGTGTGCAAAGTTTCATGATTTTTTTAATTTACGGGTTCGACAGCTCCCCCCGTTAGTAATTCACTATTAACACATTACCGACCGGTGATTATTGCATAATTTTAATGAATCTATGGTACATGGCTGAACACTTTTTAATGGAACCTTCAATGGCAACAGTAATCTTCATTGTGACCTAACAAGTCGCCCTCAATAACGTCATCTAATAGTTTGATTTAAGATTGCAATGTAAAAGAAAATTTCTATGTTTTCTTTTGGTACAGCATAATTATTGAAAATCCTATTAATAGGCTTCCGGTAGGTAAAGTGTTAATTGATTATCTTGAACTACGGGACTGTGGACGTCAGACATCCGTGACAATGTTAGCAAACGTGTTAATCGCAGTTTTAAACATATCTAACAGCAATGGATAATCATTACACGGACATGCCATCAAATCCAATAATATGCAATACGACAAATCAGTTTCGGAGCAATGGTTTCCCCTATACTCGTTAGTAATTGAAAACGTATGTAGTTGGGGAAACGTAGAGAAACTCCGTGCTCGCCAGGAATCGAGGAAATCCACGCATCGAATCCTCGTAGAGCTCTCTCGCCTGTTGTCCTTTGAAGAGGTAATATTATGGAAAGTAGAACAAAGATTAAAGTCTGTGTTAGGGCCACGGATATGAGAGGCGATATCTCATTCGAGTGTCTGCAATTCGTGCAAAGGAAGCGAGACCACGTTGAAAGGTGCTCGCCAGTTAATGGAACTAAGAACCATGCGAATCTGTTAAGTCTGGCAAAGGCTTCTCGCTTTGATCCGTCGACTGCATGTACTTCCCGTCTTTAGTCGTCTAAATGCTTTAGTTAGCGCTCGACGTGCGTTCGTAGATAGGTCCGTATGTTGTCAGGTCGTCGTTGTCCGTTATCTCCGTTGATAAAAACCGGTGAATTACGATCAGCGTTCAACAATGTTTGCTAATGAAATATTCGAACTTAATTGGAAACTTCACAAAAATACTAATAATTAGATTACGAATTTTATGGGATCGTGACAAAAATGAGTTAGTGTAATTTAAAACGTTATTGTCTTCATTTTTGACGATTATTTGAGGAAGAAAGAATTTTTTATTTGACTCTTATTTTTCGCAACTGATGCAGGGAATTTTTTATTTGAGTCCACTAGTGTAATCGTTATGCAAAACCTTCGTGCAAAATAGAAATTTTCTGTATCCGTTGCGAGGGACATAGAGCAATATCCCCTTCCTTTATAATTTTAAGAAAATTTCTGCTTTTTAAATAGCAGTGGAAGTATTGTTAGTAAAATTGGTAGAGCGAAGATGTCGATTGACATCGAATTCCAGTACGGAAATAGCGTAGCAAAAGCGGAGGAGAATTTATATCAAGAGTTTGGCAAAAGTGCTGTTTCGGAAAGAACATGTCGGCGATCGTTTGCGAAGTTCAGAGATAGAAGTTTGAGCTTAGAAGATGAACTCCGTTCAAAGAGGGTCGTCCAAAGTCGATGATGATGTTCTGAACACTATTTTGAAGGAAGAGCCCTTATTGTGTTCGAGATAGGAAATATATTGGACGTCACTCAACAAACAATTTCTGTACTAAAGCTTATTATACATCAAATTTCAACGTATATTCTAGCTAATAACTCAAGTTACTTGAGTTATTCGACTGGGAAACACTAGTAATTTATAATCTAACAAATATTGAACACAAAATTGACTGTCCAAAATAATTGAAAAAATTTTATAGAAATGCACTGACTAGCATTTCGTGAGATTGCATATCTTAAAAATATTTCAATTTTTATCTTTAATATTTTCGACACTGAGACACAATATAATTTGTTGTAATACTTTTTATTAACCAAACTTCTACGTTGCAGAATTATTACATACTGAAAGAGAAATTGATTAATTTTATACAAGTGCAGAAAAAGTATTTCATATCGAAATAACAATTAAATTTTATAAAATGGTGAATTGAATTGAATGAATTGAATTCAAGTGATTTTCTACATCAAAGAAATGTGTCTTAAAGGATAAGTATATGGACTTTAAACTAGTGGGGGAAAGCATTTTGCATCGTAACAAAAATTGAATTTTATAAAACGGAATAGTTGAATACAAGGCATTTTAATATCCTCGTGGCATCACCGGAAATTTCTAACTTTTACGAAAAAAAAACTTAGAAGCTCATGAAAGAATTAGTAGAAGATCGAAGTTTCCGTACACAAAGTCCCTTTGCATGTCGCCCCGTTTTACGGGAAAGTTCAGCGAATGTCCCGCGGGTACCACAAGTTCAACCATAGAAACTAGTTTTAAAGAATTTTTAATTAATGAATCTACCTTCTCGTGGAAACTCTATAACGACGGTAACACGTGGCCTTTAATAACCATTTACGACTCCGCCGACGACCGTTCCTTAATTACTGTAACAGTCAATGGTCAAAAAACGAAGGCGAACTGCATAAACAAACTATGATGAACTAACTGAGAATTATAGGCGACGAATATGTCGTTTACATGTTTCGAAAAGTGAAAATGATTTTACTATAAAGTACGAAATTGTTGAAACATGTATCCTAACTGCATATTTGCCAGAAGTTAATTATTGTAATGCGACGGACAATACAAATAAAAATTAAAGCTCAATAATACATATCACAATATTGTTTAACCCTTTCTTGATCATTTTTTTAATTAAATAATTCTTTAAAAAATATAAAAATTGCACAAAAGTTTCATTAAACCATAGTGTCGCTAGTTGAGCTTAAGTGACCTATACATAAACAAATTGTGAACAATCTAGTATAACACTTCAGTTAGAATATTCCATACTATTTATCACGGTTTCAATAAATATACAACTATAATAAAAATGTATGTGATAAAATTTCACTGTTGTTTATTATGTTATTAGCAAAATAATGAGTGGCTTTAAGTAATCAAGCACTGCGAATGAGTACAACTGACGCGAGCTTCCCAGCCGGATTAAAATGGAAGTAACCTCTTACTTTTGCACAATTTTGTCATTCATTACAAGAAACGACCGGCATGGAAAATATCAGGTACGCGAAACAATAAACGTTTTCATGCAACAAATTGGAGCTGCAACGCAGCCGTGGAAACTTTCTGAATGTTACCACAAGGGTTAGTACGCTCTGATAAGTGGATAAGTTATAACTGTGAATAATTACGAAGCAGTAATTATTTCGCCTTTACTCGCTTCCCGCGATGCCTGAGCGATGTTGACATACATTTTGGAAAATAGAACAAACCTTTAGGTAATACGTAATTGGCAAAGTTTTGTAAAATAAGTTTACGAAAAATCGAAAACGTCGAATAATCTAGAATTCATTAAATTGACGAGTTTGAAATTACAGTTCGTGTAAAACACTCAAACAAAAATAATAATTATTATAATGATATATAATTCTATACACAATAATTATAAAACAAGAGTGATTAAAAAATTATATTATCTTGTTTTAAATTCTGTTAAAATAAATTATATTTACATATATGAAACATCACTGACCTACTTGTATTTATTTATATGTACCTATAATTCAAGTACATTCGTACTTTTTTAAACCTTATTATCATCATCAAAATTATAACAATTATTTACTACAATGAGCAAACTGATTTAAAAAAGTTCCTGTTTCATCGACACACTTTTTTACAAGTTGTAATGTAAAACGACTACAAAATGGACATGGCAATCTTATAAACAAAGAACGTGAACGACCAAAAAATTAAATTTTATATTTTGAGTACTTATATGGTGCTTGCTTCGATTAATGAGTTCATTGGAAAAAATAGGGGTAAACTTTACTTTACCGGACTCAAAATTAGTACCTTCGCCCTACGAATTATGATGTATTTGGTATGTAATCCAGTAGATTATCCGGCGCGGATGCAGATCGCAGTCTTGATCCTCTAGGATCAATAGTTGCGAAGCTATGGTCGCTTAAAGTTGAGCATTTTTGACAGGTAAGGGCGACTCCATATTGGTTTGTAGTGATTACCGCGAGCCGCTTACCTTGCCGCCGCCGCCGCCCCCCCCCCCCCCCTCGACCTAATCCTAACCCACTCAGTAAGCGGCGTGCGATCGTCACTACAAACCAATATGGTGGCGCCCTTACTTGTCATGAAACTTGGAAATATGCTCAAATTTAAGCGACCATAGCTCCTCAACTATTGATCCTAGAGGTTCGAAACTTCGATCAAATACATCATAATTCGTAGGAGAAAGGCACAAATTTTGAGTCCGGTAAAGTAAAGAGCAGCCAAGAATAGTGCTAAATACTGTTAAACGTTAAAAATCAGCCATCCATATGCATCAAATCTAGTCGCCTTTAATGCCCGACAAATGCAGCGTTAAAATTCAGCGCCAATCGCCGGATAAATCCGGAATTTCCATTTCTCCGTTGATTAAGCAAATTGCTTGGACTTCGGGGTAGGTTTTTGTGGTGGCGGGTTCGAGGGTGGACGTGTCGCAGTAAGTAACGTCCACGGGGAAGAATAGTTTCGTAGCCGTAACGAAACTTGAGCATCCGTGGACGCAAATTGTTCGGCCACGCTCGGACAGAGAGGAGCACGAATGTTCAACCGCATGGAAAACCCGGAAGCGAGGGTGTACGTGATGTCACATCGATGCTGAATATTCCGGTTTCGAAAGCGTGCGCGGAGAATTCCGTAGCTCAGGAATATCTGTCGACGAAGTTTCATCTTGTTCCCTCGTTAACGCGTGGCGATGTGCCAGTAACAAGGAAGAGGAAGTAGCAGTAACCTGGCGCGAGGAGGGTTGCGGGGGTGCTGGGACGGGAATATCGGCGCGAAGGTATCCAGGGGATCAGGAAACCTCGAAGGGACGGACGCGGGCACATTCAAAAGTTCGAAAGTTCCGGGGGAACGAGAGTTCGCGGCTTTGCCCCCGAAAGATTTCGAAATGAGCACGTTATCGCTGCCAGTTGATGGTTTCATTTGAGTATCATGCGCCCCCCGATGCCCCGAGATCGGCGGGCACGCAATCCGCCATTGTTCTAACGGAGATGAGAACGATAAACGACGCGGTAATAACATAAACGGAATACGGTTCACTGCTGGCATGGTTTTATTTTTAATCCCGCTATGAATAGTTATTCAGGCATTTATAAAATAAAATTCAATCCAGTTTGCATCGACTGAAAAAATTGAACGCTAAAAGTGCGGAATACTGCAAAATAATAAATCTAAAGAGTACATATAAATATAACCGTGGGATTGAAAAATTTAAAGAATTTAAAGTTAGGTTTAAATGGTTTAAAAGTGGGAAATAAATGTCTCGAATTCTTCTTAGTACTTTTTAGGTCTGCATCTCTACGCGAGGTGTTTACAACCGGACGTACAGTGGCTCCAAAAAGTGTTGGCACACTGAATTTCCGATTTGCGGAAAGTAAGGTCGATGCTCTCTTCCTCTTCTTCAATTTTGTTGTGTGTCGATATCTGAACCCGTTCCAGAGATATAAGCGTTCATTCATAATCTGCGAATATAATGCATTTCTAGTAATCATAAATACTGACCTGTCGCAATTTTCGTCATGTAAGGTCAGTGACATAGTAATCCAATATAATATTAAAAAATCACCAAACATACTAGCATAATAAAACAAAAGCCGTCTTAGAGAACAGGCTTCCACCTTCCCAGCAGTTTCTATTCTATTAAAATATAGGTTCAGTAATTTCGGAACAACGACAACTTAAACATAACCTAATTTAAATTAAGTAAATATCCTTTTTTAACACTATTTAAGAGAGATTTCTAATAGAAACATTATTTGCAACCGTTTTATCAACTATCTGAAGACGCTGCTTGACTATCGATTAATTGTTATTACTATTGTTAAGAGAAGCTGTTAAAATATGAAAATTAGGATTTTCAGAGATGCACTAAATTTGCATAAAGAGGTGCATTCTAGTGATTACAAGCTTATCCGTTAACACAGACGCCGCAATATCGATTATTATCACCAATACCGAGATTCCTGTATGCGCAACGCTGTAAACTATGATCATCTTTGAAGACAAAAGGGGATATAAATTATCACGTTGTCAGATATTCTAATATTAAAGGTACAAAGCAGTGGAAACGCCTTTATTCTATTCCTTTATAGAAATGACAAGTGGACCTTTATTGAGAATTCACTTGGCTTTTATTGCAGTGCGCGACTGAATAAATGAATTTATTAACACGTCGAGTGCCGCGTTAAATTCACGTGACTTGTCATTCGCGGCCCGTGAGCCACCAATGGCCTGTGTTACTGCATTGATTATATCATATACAATAAATTTGCAAGATGTGTTGCAATGCTATGAGGCTTACTGGAGAATTATAAAAATAGTAATTACTCCATAAGGAATATAAAACTGACACTTTAGTCGACGTGACATCATTCACGTGCATAAAAATGGCACAATTTTTGTCCCGATTAAAAAATTAATAGTTCACATTAATTCTAATTAGACTGCGGATGTTAAGACAAAAAGCAGTAATTTAAAACGGTGAGAACATTAGAAGAATTTAAAAATACGAAATAGAAAATGAATTTCTAATTCACTGTAGAGTTTGCTACAATTCGGGTTGAAAATGTTTATTTTGCATAAAGATCCGCTGTCTAATAATAATTACTATAAATGAACATAAAATTTTCATAAGGTTCGTGAAATACAGAAATGTTTGAGCCAACGAAATATATTCGGAATTGAAATATAGACGAATAGAAATCGCGAGTGATCTCACCGACTGTATGTATACTACCGAATGGTTAAATAATCATTATTTATAATATTGAACAGTCTGATTCGAATCTCGCACGCGATTCCGAAGTGCCGTGAGCCAGCCAAGTCGATGGACGTTTCATTTCCTCGTGAAAATAATAAAGACACCGCGCGGGAAACGGAAGCAACTTTCCAGACGACCTAATAGAATTACGTAGATACATTACATTAAAAACGCCATAACTCCGCATGAAGAATCGTTCCCGTCGCGATTGTATCATGACTTCCGGCTGAGCCGGGGTGTATGGAGGCGACGAAGCTGAAAGAACCTGGCACTTCGAGCATCGACGAAACTTTTATCTGGCTGACGTACAGCTCTGTGTCTCTTCGGCCGTGTATACAGCAGTGGCGAGTTTCCTGTATTTATGGCGCACAATAATGCGGATGCACAGGGATGTGAAGTTTCTAGTGGTACGTACGTATGCAGAAGAAGCTCGAGAACCGCGGGATCGAGGAGGGGAGAGAGGCAGGGAGGGCTCGAGCTCGGCTCGGCTCAAATGAAACTGGGATTTCCTTGCCTTCTCCAGTTTACAATGCAACCCTAAACTGCGAGAGTTACCGACGAAATTACCTATGCGGTGAAAGGCCCGACAATTTGTGCGTATAACTCGATGACTCGTTAATCTTCAGTATATCAGCCCAACAGGGTGTTCCCCAAAATCAGGGTACCACCACATAGTATGATTCCATGTGGCAATGTAATAATGAAGCCTAACCCACTTGCGTCATAAGGAATAATTTCAGAAAGTAACAGAAAACACCTGTTTCAGTAATTTGTTCGTTTCTTAAACGTATTGTTACGTTTGAAAATTGTGCATTTTAATTTGTTGTTCCAAATTTAAATGGCCAAACCGAGAGCTTAAAAGTATTTTCACTGCAAGACCCACCACCGACATATGGCAGGCCTTCTACTATGCTTATTTTAGATTTCAGAATTTAGAGTAACCTTTTCTTGAAAATATCGAGTCAATGTCGAGAATACCGTTCCTAGAAAGTCGAGAAATTGCATGAACAGTACAATAGTACAAAAGTTGTAGTAAAAATTAATTTTTAATGACAGACGAGGAATTATGTCACCCACATATGATCGACGTGGTAGTCACGTGTCAATATTGTCGGCGAACGTCATTGTCAGTTGATACAATAATCGTTGCCATCTGTTATCGATGAAAACAGTTGTCAGTCAAATCTAGAGTCGATTGTAGATGATTTAAACAGGACCTACAAATCTAGCTACCCTGTCTTATCAGGGTCGCAGGGGTTAACCAGAATTCGACACCCTTGAAACGACGCGACGGGGAATCCGAAAAGCAGGCGGTTTTCGCGGGTCGTAAATATGAAAGCAGCACGCGATCTTGCGTCGCTTGTTCTCGAGGGAAGAACTCTCTCTTGTACATGTCGGCCCGATAAAAGTTTTCCAGAGGGGGGGCTAAGAGTGTTAGCGAACGGCGGCGTGGAGGGTTGTCGAAGACATGCGTGGAAAATCCGGCCTGAGTTTTGCTCCACTTTATGCGAGTTCGGATAAGTGCGAGGAAAAGTTCCGCCAGGGTGTCTGCAATGCGTCTCACAGCAGAACGCCCTGGAAGATATCCCGTTGGCAGCGGGCGGCAGCGTTACGCCGGTTGCCATATTTTTTGAACGGGCGTGAAACAGCTGCTGCTACTGGTGCTGCTGCCGGTGGTGATGGTGATGGTGCCCCGGTGCTCGTACGAGGCCACGCTTTACCCGGCATCCCTCTGTAATCCACTTTTTAACGGATAGTTAAATACTCGTTACCGACCTGGCTTTCGAACTCCCTCCCAATCCACTTATCCGTATCGGGTATTCGCACTCCTCTGTTTGACTTTCCGAGAAGGGAATAGCAGTGCTTGCGCCGGCGGTATTTTAATCTCGAATGTTTTACGCGACCGGTTTGTTTTAACCGGGAACGACTGCTCCCCTTCGAATAATAGGGAGTGCAAATAGAATTTTTAGACCATTAAGCAGCGTTAAGGAACGTCGATTCCCCAAAATCGAAACAATAGCGAAACACGCCGACCGTATTACAATGTTCGAAATGACTCTTAAGGATGTTCTGGAGGTACAATGGGAGACGAAAGTACAAGAAATTCGAAATCCATCAATATATTGACAATGAAAGCCATTCATGAGTATATTTTGCATTAAAAAAATAGATTAATTTAAAAAGCTTTCGTTTAATTAGTGATTTTCATGTTATATTTATTTTTTAACCAAATTGTCTTCATATTATAAAAAATTGTAAGTGACTTTTGCGAATAATTGTACCCTCTGATTGTAGCCATATTCAGTGGTCTACACAGTTGTCGCGTTTCCATGCTAGTGAGAAGGACAACACGATGAATTTGACGTTTTGTAACAGATTATAATTTTTTGCTCTGTAACTGTTTAGTGAATCCTAATAAATTTTAAACATATTTAATTACATAATTTTTACTACATATATAAAAAAACTGGAGTTTCCAGTTGCGTTTTTCAAGGTTTAAATAGGGTTCGAAGTGGAATTTTATGAATTCTCCATAAGAAGATGTGTTAAAATGTGCAAACTTTAAGTTGCTATAATTCTTAAACGGTGCAGTGAATCAAACCCAAACTTTTTTAATTGCATTAATTTAGTAAGAATTATATCTTGTCAAATTTTCAAAAATGTTGGTGTGTTTTTATATACCTCCAGAACATCCTTAATCGTAATAATGCATTCCGTTGTTGTCAATAAGGGATGCATGTTTGCCGTAATTATAAACGCGCTGAATTGTAAAGATTCTACAAATTTTTTGCTACAGTTTGTGTCTCTTGGGAAATGCAGATGATACTTTTACATAAAAATTACGTTTTACATTTATGTCTTGGCGAAGGAATTTTAAAGCTGAATTTCGAAGTAGATTAAATGTATTAGGAACTTTTTGTCTTTTTCAACCATTCATTCATAATGACGTATAACAAACAGGAATCAACCCCTTCCCGTATATTAAATAAGAATCTAATAAATATATGATCAATTTCCTTTAAACCGAAATGAAATTCTATTTTTCTTTGGTTTCGTTACTGTACAGCTATTGAAAAACACATAGTGTTTGAAACTGGCGCGTGCGAGCGGCATGTCAGCCTCGCGACACAGCGCGCTCCAGCCAAGACCGGTGCGATTCTCGCCAAGATGACGCAATCACGCCAACGGCGATCGGCCAATCAGCGGCGCTAGGAAATGCCGTAGCGCTCGATCACTCGCGCAATTGGTCGCGATTCACTCTCGATTCTTCTAGAACGTTCACGAATGCTCACCCGGAAGCATTGACGCGCGACGAACCTCCCAGAAGGAGTGAGACAATAAAAGCGAGTGAGAAACGCCAATTCTCACTCTTTCGCACGCATAGTCACGCGCTTTCGCCGTCAAAGTTATCAAAACGATCTTGCAATTTTCTCTCTTTTCATCTCATTTATTTGTACAGTTTCATTTACATCTTTCATTTCGCCGACTAATTGTACAGTGTTTAAGTGCAAAATATACAGTTATTTATCGCAGATTCGGAATTTACCCATTTCCTCTTTTCCGCTCACTCCATTCAAATCCGCACGTTACATCCATTCCTTTCTCTCGCATCAATCACACGACAATCCTTTCTCACTCATTTCCATTCACTCCAAATTACCAACTATCATTTCGTGGTCGATCAAGACCGCTTTCTTTCTACACATAGGAAGACACCGTAAAGTAAATCGTAGTGCAAAGGGTTAATTGAGTTGTTGCGTTCTTGGAGTTCACTTAAGGGTTAAAGCGTTAACAGGAACAATTTAATTTCTTGTTGCAGACGACGTGCCTAACAGAACTGCCAGACGTGGCACCGTGCAACGGCACAGTGCGACTGCCACCGCCGTGCGAGGATTCACCTAGCAGCGGCAGCAGCAAAGATTGCAGGGAAGAAAGTCCTCGTAGAAGATGCCGCGTATTAGCGCCAATCTTGCTGCTAGTCGCGGCTCTGCTTCTCGGAGGACTTTGTCTACCGTTACTTCTACAATCCGCGCCTGTT
This sequence comes from Lasioglossum pauxillum, assembly GCA_933228785.1. Lineage (NCBI taxonomy): Eukaryota > Metazoa > Arthropoda > Insecta > Hymenoptera > Halictidae > Lasioglossum > Lasioglossum pauxillum. Next base: position 13,129,439 of record OW121705.1, read on the forward strand.
ACACACCAGCAAAGGCTGGACGTGATCAGGAGGATTCTCACTGAAGTGCCTCTGATCGATGGGTAAGTTCCACTGAACTATTGAAAATTTAATCGAGGAGTTACACGGACAAACGTCCTCATTTTTCATTGTTATTTTAACGCCAATTGCAAAATTCAGTTGCACTAGTTTTTTAATACGACAGTAAATCCTCTATAGACACGACAGCCTCGGGGGGATTTGGTCGCATCTATCGTATAGGGTAGCCATTTTTTATCTCCAAAGGCTGAGCCGAACGTAGAGAAAGACAGCGCGTGTAAAGAGAGACAACGCGTTTTCTTTTCTATACGCTATCCTTCCTTGCGCCCGAAACGTTCACCGTCAATTAAACCACTAAATACAGTTGAAATTATATCGTGTTTGGTATCACTTTGCATTAGAAAAATGCCACGAGTATGTTGGTGAAAGTTCCATAAAAAAAGAATGAAAAATGAAGAAGATTAAATATTGGTGTTACATTGTGATGACGCACGGGCGTTTGAACTGTGCCGGCGACTGCGACTCTCCGCGTCGCGTAAGTAGTGGTTCACACCGATGCACTATGGTCTGGAAACCCGTTTTTCGTGACCAAAAGTCAATTTTTCAAGATAAAGATTTTCAAATAATTTTTTTTGGAACAGAGTAAGAACCATCCAAAGCTTCCAAATCCAAATTATTATTCATTTCCGATTATTCATTGCTGAGATATAACGTTTTGAAGACAAACTTCGTAAAATTCAGATTAATCAAAACGTTTAAAATAGTCATCATAGACTATCAAAATACAAGTTTAGATGATAATTTCGTATGTGTCAGCAGGTATATTTTAGGTGTGTAATACTGTTGTTAGCATCTTTTTATCCATAAACAAATAGTCACAAGTTTAAACAATATAAACTTTGAGAAAGGTTTTAAAAAAACGGCACAAATCGGCATAAATGGAACCTTTTGAATATGAAATCGTAGACATTTCTGAATATAGTGTATAAAGTTTCATTTGCCCGTTTCTGCCCGTTTTAGTTGTACAACGTTTTTAATAAATAGTAACCGGGATTTTCAGGCGCTCCGAACGCGTTCGCTTGCAGCTGCATGACAAACTTTGAGAACGGTTTTACAAAAACGGCACAAATCGGCATAAATGGAACCTTTTGCATATGAAATTATAGACATTTCTGAATATAGTGTATAAAGTTTCATTTACCCGTTTCTGCCCGTTTTAGTTGTACAACGATTTTAATAAATAGTAACCGGGATTTTCAGGCGCTCCGAACGCGTTCGCTTGCAGCTTCTTGACAAACTTTGAGAACGGTTTTACAAAAACGGCACAATTCTGAGGGGTGAGAGGGAAACAATTTTTTGGTCAAAAAATAAGGTCAACCCTAAATGTATATGGATGTATATTTATTGTTTATCTCATTCGTATTTATATTTTATATATTTTTATAGTTTATGTACATTTATAAATAATGCATATATATGATATACATTAATACATTAGTGATTTTATTTATGTATTTATCTTATTTGTGCTAGTATTATTACTTATGTTATTCCTGCGGCAGAATAGTATTGTTAACACGATTTTTAAGACATTTCCTACGATCTGCCAAAAAAATGTTTCCAACAAAAGTTGATCAGTATTTATATATCTATAGATTTCAATATATAAAATTTAAAAAAAAATCTTTTGTTTATAAAAATGGGAATCACGTCAATTTTTTAAATGTTACTATATATTTCTGACTTTATAATATTATTGCTGGTGTCGAAACGAATTCAACGACCTAGCATACTATAACCTTCAACTTTAAATAACGCGAAAATACTTTTGGCCACGAAAAACGGGTTTCCAGACCATAGTGCGATGTACCGAGCCGAGATCAGATTACTAAGTTGGGGGGGATATTCTTGGTCGCATCTATCGTATAGAAATTATTGCGTCTATAGAGGATTTGCTGTACTCTGATTTTTGTTTGCACGAATCGAATCCTTGTGTTATAAAGCTTAAATACTGATATATTCTACCATTGTGGTTATGAATATTTGCATTTTACAGCATTATTTACATAATACAGCTATTTAAACATGAAAAATTTTCATTTATAATGTTTGTCAGCCTTTATAATGACAGTCGAGTTACTCAGTACTATTATAGATACACTTTTTACAATTGGCTAATGAAACTCTTATTTTAACACATAAACGCTTGTGTTCTGGTTTTAAGCCTAACTCCCGCAACGATTTAATAATTCCTCTGCGCCATATCAGAGATTTAAACGCGATTACTATATTTGGAGCAGAATAATTTCCGACGGTTCTGTATACTTTTATTCCAGGCACAACGATTTGCCCTGGAACGTCAGAAAGTTCGTACACAATCAGCTCGGCGAGGTTAATCTGAGCAGCGACCTCGGCAGGGTTGATCCTTGGGCCAGATCAACCTGGAGTCACACAGACATTCCTAGATTACGTGCTGGTCTTGTCGGTGCACAGGTGAGTGTAAAATAACATTCCCAACCCCCCACTCCTCCCCCCTGCCTTTTTCACTCATCTCTAATTGTAATTTAAACTCGACGGAACGCAATCTCTTCGTTTAATTACGCCGAGTTAATTTAACGTTATTGTTTCGCGGTTTCTATAAACTTTATAACCGCTTCGTGACACTCCGCACGATCCCTTTGAACATGTCTCTTGAATCAGACACTCGCATAGTTGAGAAATTTTGCTATCGCGACTGGGAGGTGCAGTCAACAATGGAAAGCCAATTAGTTACAGTGCCCAACGGATCTTGCCGTAATTGGCACAGTGTCTATATTATGTACACTTAATTTATCCATAATATAAAAAATGTCAAATTAGCTTTAAATGAAATGTACGAAAACAAAATTAACGATTAAATATCAATAATGCAGCAACAGAAAGAAATTAATTAATTACATTTCCAGAGAAGAAAAAATGAATTGTCTGATGGATTTTCAATATTATTCCTTTTTGGGACGCAGGTCAATTGTCGTTAATAATAATCGTTAATGTGGAAAGAAAAAATTTGTTTACCTCGCTCGTCGATTCTCTTTTTTAAATAAAATTATAATAGTTTAATCACGTTAAATAGATTTAATAACATAATAGAGTAATAAAAATCAACAATTCTAAACAAATCTTGCTATATAATAACCGAATAAGTTGAATAACAAATTAATTAAACTAATAACGTTGTTTACTAACATTGTGTATGTGGTCCGCTAGCATTGTTCGCGGACTTTCGCATTTGCAAATTATAGGTGCGTAATAGATCGTCGAAACGCGCCTCGGAAATTATGGTTACACTGATGCATTGTGTATCCGCGGCGCGGCGTCTGCGCTTCCTAAGCATTTGAATTTCGCTTTGGGAATAATATTGGCAAGATTAGTTACCGTTTAATGGCACCGATGCCGTGAACTTTCGATCGAAACTATTCGGTCGGTTTCAGGAGGAGCATATCGGTAAATCCCAGGCAAGTTTATGTCTGGTACCCTGCGGGAGGGCCGGTGAATTAAATTCAAAGGGAACCTGTCGGACCGAGGGAAATAGAAACTGTTGGGAAACATTCCCCTGGATGGTGTAGGAAATCACGGAGTACGGGGAGTAAATTGAATGCATAATTACGAACAGTTCTGATCGAAAAATTCCGATGATATTCCTACATTTTATTGGCTGCCGAATTCTTAGCCGCATTGCTTTGGACCCCTGCAACTCTGATTTGTGCCCATGAAAGTCTCACAAACTCAAACCAACTTATTCAAGAATACAAGAATAGACGATGTTTATTATGAGAAACACAGAACAATAAAAACATTAAAATATTAATTAACATGAACAGTTTTATTTTGCATAAAGATCTGCAGTCTAGTCGTAACAATGATTTTTGTACCATTCTCATTCAGATCCTAAGAAAATTCACAGTAAAAATTTATTTTGAAATTTAGTAAAAAACATTTGTTTATTCAAAGCCCTGTAACTTCGTAGAATCTCTGTATTTCATAGAATTCTTAAATTGTAAGCAACATTTGAATACAGACTGAAAAAAATGGCAAAGATTACAATGGCAAAGCGCCACAAACAAACACAAAGCGATAGTAAACAAATAAATACTCTTTGAATTTTATGCTAATACATACTCTCTCAGTACTAACATTGTCCCTCTAACTTCTATGGATTTTCGTGTTTTCGCTCCCCTCGGTGCGACATAAAGCGGTCGATGACGCTCGGGAATCAATGACGCTACTCCATTTCACTTGGAAATATTCTGTTCTCTCCAAGAAACGAAATCTGTATACCGTTTAAAAAAACTCTGTTGGCACTGTTTACATGTTCGCCATTAGATTCTTCGCACACCTACCAATTAAGGAGAACCTAAATCAAATGCTGCAAGAAAGGAACCGTAATTGATAATTACGTTGCCTCCGTTTAATTGATTGTTGAATGGCGTATAATCAATGACGGGGTTTGCTTATATTGTTCATGTCGTTACGTCAACAAACCTAATTGACTCGGTGGCGTTTATAACAATATTTAGAGGAAAATTTGAGCGAAAATGGGGTGCTGCCTTGCCTGCAGAAAATTATTCCGATGTATACTCCGAAATTAATATGCGTTTATTAATGATACGAAATTTAATTGAACGTCGAGACAGGAATGCTGTGTTAATTATCATTGAATACCTGAACAACTAAATTCATCCTTCATTAAGTCGGTATTGTAAAACTATTACAAAATAATACTAACAACTTTGGAGCAGTGTGCACAATATTGTTGACCCGTACTACTTAATTTCCTAGAACTTACTGTGCGCAATATTATTGACCTGTACTACTTGATTTCCTAGAGTTTAGTATATTAAATCTGTGTGTTCGTATAAAAATTCAGCACTCTTCAATTTTCATAAGAGAAATAGCTAATTTATTGTTATTATGCCGCAAAGTTGACTCTGTAGGGAAATAACGTTTCAAATATTCCATATTAATTTATGTCTCAAAATTTGTACTAATCCTTCGTGCACCTGATACTCGGAGGTATTGCGTTTTGTAGCGAATAAGCAATAAAATTCAAATTACTCATTATTAGACTGTGGATCTTTATGCGAAATAAAAAATTTCTGCTTGAATTGCAACAAGCTGAGGTGCAATAAATATTTAATTTCTTGTTGAACATGTTTAATAGGTACAAACTAATATAGTAGTATATTTAAATTCTTCAAATTTTTTTTACTGTCATAGATTGCACCTACGCATTTTTATCATAAATGCATAAAATCCGCAGTCTACTCATTATAATTACCGAAATATGAGTGAAATAGTCATCAATAGACTGCGGATTTTATGCATTCATGACAAAAATGAGTAGGTGTAATTTAAAATAGCAAAAATATTTGAAAAATTTAAACATATTATTATATCATTGTCCATATACTGAACATAATAGTGAAGAAAATAAATTTCTATTTCACTCCATTTTGTTGCAATTCAGATAACCAATTTTTATTTCGCATAAAGATCCGCAATCTAGTCATTAAACAGTTTAGGATTAATTAATACATCCTGCACATACGAAAAGGAAACACAAGCAACAAGAATATCTGGTTACCATCTATTATAAAGTATAGATAATTATTACGTAAATACTTCATAGTTCAAAGCTCGTTCTTATGTCTCTCCTGCAATCTTTTCCTATAACCATTCCAAAATAACTCATTTCTCGACATTTTTCTTCATCACGGATTATTTGCATACACATTCAGAAACATGAGAAAAAGTTTCATTGATTTAGGACAAAAAGAAAGTCGACTTCTGGCCAGGTACATTTTAGAAAAATCACTGTGCAGCGATTCAAGATAAAATTAAATCGAATAAAGTTTCGTTCGCGAGTCTCTTGTCTTGCGAGGGGAGTTTTTCTAATGGAAATCCAGCAGGGAGCCGGGATCTTTCAACGACTGTCTTTCCGTTGCACATGTCCCGATGAGTTGCGATTGTTGAAACGGGTCAACAAGTGAGTACTATCTCTTATCTGACCCAGAGATCCTGTTCCTACCGTCGGTACTTGCCATCTTCGTAAGATATTGGTAATCGACAGATATGGATAGGGGTTGCGATGGCAAAGAAGAGAGATACATAGAGAAGCGAGAGAGAGAACGGATAGCGATGGATGGAGAGAAAAGAGAAAGGTATATAGACGACTGTCGTTCGCTAGACTAGCTCGTATATAACCTGCAGAAACCAATCGAGAGTGGTGTGTGCTGTAACTCGAACAGAGTATTTTTACTCGGCCGCCAGAAAATCGAGTTCTTTGATCTCGCGTAACGAGGCGGCTTTTAATCGGATCCGAGAGATAGTTAGTAAATCCCTTTTGAGATCTTTAATGAGTCAATAGACGGGAGAGCACATGGCTGCGCGACCTTTCGACGATTCGCAGCCGACCATCGCAGAAGTGGCTCCTTTTCAAGGTGACTTTTACCCGTTGCCAACACGAGCCACCCCCGCGCCAGGCAACGTGTGTCACTTCCGCTTCAGCCGCAGATTGGAATAGCATCTTTGACAACGTTTCACCGCACTCCCACGATGTTCACGTTAACTAGCATAACCTTTGTTCTCGAGCCGCTGCCACGACGCGTTGGTTATTTGAAGCCATTATGTGAAGCTTTCCCGGCTGTCGGGTCGATAGATGCGAATGATTCAAAACGATTCTGATTGTCCTCGCGATTATCCTTCTCATTCTCATGAGCAGATCTTTATGCAAAATACACATTGTCTTTCCTATTTTAATCATCTTAATTGAGTCAAAAATTGTATGACAGCACTCTTTAGTTGTTGTGACATGTTCGTACTTTTGTAGCGCGTGTATTCCAATTGTAATATTATTTTTTTGTTTTAATACCACAGTATACCATAATCACATTTGCTGTTCCAATTTCCTGTAAAGATTGTGTAAATATTAAAAGAACAACGAATTATCCTTCTCATTTTTATGAGTAGATCTTCATGCAAAATACGCATTGTCTTTCCTATTTTAATCGTTTCAATTGAGTCAAAAATTGTATGGCAGCACTCTTTAGTTGTTGTGACGTCTTCGTACTTTTGTAGCGCATGTATTCCAATTGTAATATTATTTTTTTGTTTTAATACCACAGTATACCATAATCACATTTGCTGTTCCAATTTCCTGTAAAAATTGTGTAAATATTAAAAGAACATTGAGCAATTTCTCCAATCATAATTTCTTTATGAATTCCTCATTTCTATAATGATCCAGTACTTATTTATTTAGTTAGATTTCATGCAGTTTTTTAAAATGTAAAATACATAATAGCTAATTGTAAAATTGTAATTGCTAATTGTAAAATACAAAAAGCTAATTGTTCCCACAATAAATAACAACTGCAATTTTAGAATAAGAAGATATTTTTCATGATTTGCAGTCGAAGAACTTACTTGCGTTACAACTTAACAATAGAGCGAACGATTAAAGACAAAAACGACAAAGATTAGCAGTAGTCGCATAACAATTTCTCGAACGCAGAAGCAATTCCCGATCGCGTGTTTCAATGCTCTCCTAATTGCAAGTCCAATTGTAATTACCGCAGGCCGGTTGATGGTATGTTTCGAAGGCCCGGGAATGCGACCGTCCCCGTAAAAAAAGAACGTGCAAGATTTCCGAATGTCCCCCGACAAAGAAAGGCGTCGCATTTCCATATAATTGACTTCACCGCTAATTATGAAGTCCGTCAACGTACATTATCGAACCAGTATATCTTGCGCAATTTCCCTCGGAGAGAACCAATTCAATCCCACGAACTGAATGCCGGGACTCGATGAATTTACCATTGTAATCGCTTTTTTCCCTTTCATCCTTCTTACCCCAAGCTTTCTTTCGCCATAGAACCTCATTCCATTTGCATGCGATTCAATGCATGTAAAAACTTTATTCGCTTCGAATCAACACCATCGGAGAAAGAAGCCTACGAGAATTATACGGAATTAGGGCATCGGGCTCCCTGCAAAGGGAGCAATCAAATTGGCTGGTCAAATTTTAGCTATTGATGGGGAATGCTCGCGGCATTGTCTTTAGGCCAAAGAAAGCTAGACCTTTTTTAATTTACCACTTCTATGAAACCTATGTGTGCTATTGTAAAATTATGTTTGACATTTAATTAGTTCCCTTTTCTTAATTTAGTAAAGTAATGTGTATACCATATGTTTCACATAAATTCTAATTAAGTTTATTGTCCATTATTTTTGATAAATTTTTGGTAAAACTTTAATTTTTATTCATCTTTCATACTAATAGCGCTATATTTTAAGGTAATAAGATTTTTGGATAAATCCAAAATAAAATTCTTTAATAATTTCACTGAATATATACACTCTACAGCAAAATTAAAGAATCAGTAATTTTTACCAGAAAATTGTCAATCTTTGAACAGCTGTAACACCGTGAAAAGCTATCATAAAATTATGATTATTTTTTTAAAATTAAAGCTTGAAGTCTCTATCTTATGCTACCACATTCTAATTTTTAATATCATGTATCTCCCGTCTGTAGTATCCTAAATCTGAGGGTATGTTCATGATACCGAAAAAATGCAGAGTTTAGCGCCTTCATGGAGTTGCAAAAATTTTTTCGAGCATGCCTTTCTCATTTAAAATAATAAATTGCATCATTTCGATATAATTTACATGAAAAAATAATTTTTTCCAGTTTTACGGTGAAATCACTCCATTATCACGATTTTTCAAGGATTTCCGATAATCTGAAGAATAAATGTTTCGAACAAAATAGTTGAACCATATTTAAACGTATAAAACTTCTATATATGAAATGTAAAAAAACATTTTTTTTCGATACATAATAAAAAACATTTTGATATTTTCAATGTTAAAATGCATTTTTGATTGCATAATGTTATAGCTGACGTTAAGACGAATTCAACGACCTACTATATTATGATCTTGATCGCACAAATAACTTTAAAATAGTTTATTCCGATTTTTCGGGTCAAATACCCCGCTATGCAGGGTCTGTCAGATAATAGCGAACCAATTATCCGGCCGGTTGTAGCAGGACGTGCGAGATCAGAACTAGGCTAGAATTTGTGGGGATCCCTTTCGCTATGGTCATTTCTCCGCTGCTATCCAGTCCCAGGGTGGATATTAATGACACTCGGAGCACGTTCCCTGACAGAAGTAAGCCAATTCAGATCTGGATCAATGACGACACCATAATCAGCAAAGCCCTCAGTAGAGCCATTCACTTAGCCCAGTCCTGGCGCGGGCAATCGTGGCACTAATACGCCGCTACCAATACCTGAACAGCCGTTTCGCTCTCACACTGTCTCTGTCCCTCCCACCCCTGAAAGTATTTCACTATCCGTTTCTGTCTCCCTCCCTCTCTCTCTCTCTCGGCTGCAGACGGCTCCAACTACTGTCCTGTTCACGCCAATTCCGTGGCAGCACACCTACACGGACCTACACACGGGCACATCGATTCTCTCTCGCCGAGAGTACCTGGACTCTGCTTACGTTTGAGATTAGGTCATAGATTAAATGGTGCGGCGTCCGTGTCAAGTGAGCCTGTTCCATGGGGAGGTGACCAAGTCGGTAGGAAACTCTGTTAAGAAAGTTTGGCGTCTAGTGGAAAACGATCTTTGATGGCCGAGAATGCTTAACGCTGTCACGAAACTTTTTCGTCGTCGTTCGGTGTTGCGCGGACGACCCAACTTCCGCGGCGATGTTTCTAATATTTTATTTCCTTCCTTTCGAAGTCAATTTTATCTGGTAATTCCGCGACGCTTGTTATTCCGACGCAGAACTTTTTTAATATTGTAGTTACTTCTTATCCGGAACTCATTTTACTTTTGTCTGATTACCTCGCTGTCGGTAATTTTATGTGTATCCTATTTATGGATCTTCGCGGGAAGCACCTGGCGCGCGAATGCTTCATCGAACGTTGTGAAAGATGGTAGCCATAGACAGGGGGTCACTCCCCCTCCCTTATGGCAATTTGATACGTTCTTCACTGCGGTTTTCAACCCTCCGTCTGCAACCTTATATTTATCGACTGCATACTAGTCTGTTCTAGGCTTTCAGAAAATTTTAGAAAATTCTGGAGTACGTATTGAAGTCCCTATTTTAATCCCTCGCCCTGCGATATCTTGTCAGACTCGTGTTGAAGATTTCGGACACAGTCTAATAAACATGTATGTTATTAATAGACTGCGGAACTTTATGCAAAATAAAAATTGTTTGCATCAACTGCAACAAACAAGAGCCAAGTAATAATTTCTTTCATTCTTCAATAATGGTCTTCAGCCAAAACTAACACATTGATGTTCTTAAATGTTTTTTATTTGTTCACTGCTTTAAATTGCAGCTATCCATTTTTGTCATAAATGCATAAAATCCGCAGTCTAGTTATTAATCTCCTTTAAACCGAGATGAAATTCTATTTTGGTTCGGTTAACGTATAGTTATTGAAGAACATATTGACATACAAAAGATATCAATTTTCTCCTTTTTTAAGAAATTACGAACTACGAAGAAAGTTGTAGTCATTGAAACCGTAAAATAAATCGTAGTGCAAGGGGTTAATATACAGGGTTTCCCAAAAATGGAGAACCTTGAAAGGGGTAGTTCCGTAGGTTACTTCAAATGAGCTCAGGAATCACCCCTTTGAAGGAAGTACACCATTTTTTGGGACACCCTGTGTAATCAGTGGAGCGTCCGATGTTTAGTATTAATGGGAAAAATTCAACACTGAAAAGAAAGCAATTCGAGAGTAAAATTTCTAAAGAATAAATTTATAAAGGTCAAAACCCGATTTCACATGCTAGAATTTTAGGTGTGAATGCTTATAAATATTCACTGTTGTCAGCAATGACTATGAACCCGTCCGTATACCATTACGTTGAAAACATGCCTTGATCTTTACAATGAGACTATACTTTTGAATTTTATACACTTTCATCGCCATAGCTGCAGTAATTGATCACCGAATCACCATTCCTCTGCGATGGCTCACAAGATAACTCGTGAAAGGTGCAATCAATCACGTTCCAATTTTTAAGGTACTATAGGAAACTGTACGCATTAATATTCACGATTTTTAAAATTCAGTTTTCTCTCTTCGGAGTATCGTGATTCTATTATAATTAATTTTTTCTTCGTTTGTTTGTAGTTGGAGAATTATTCACGATCATGTTGGCAATAATTGTTTTCAGTTTTACTTCGGAGGATTCAGCGTAACAAAAAAGTTTCGCGAAGTTTCATAAAGATGTGTTACTTAATTCACAGAAAAAGAATTAACCAAATGCAGTCTCAAAATTGAAATGCAAAATTTTGATGAAATGAGAAATATGTACACATATTACGCTACTGGTGCAAAGGTCGATATTACCGAAAAAATATTAATTACAATATCGGATTGAAAGCTAAATTTAAAAATATCAAGGAGTGTACTTCAAACGAAAATTAATTGGAAACTGCCTTGAGCAGAAATGTCGAAGAAATAAATGCATATTATTTCTAAGCAAATATGCAGAACATATCTGAATATGAATTTCCAGGTGCAATATATGAAATCGATAAATTGTGAACAAGCTCGCTAACCGAGTCTTATAAATTTGTGCAATATTGAAATTTCCTCTTTCCTCGAAAACGGAGTTTTAAACGGACCAATTTCTTTCAACATTTTTAATTTAATGTTTCGATATGAAAACAATCTCTTTAGACTCTAATCATTTCTTCATGAAGAAACACATTCGCGACATTTTTCTGATTGAAACGATACCAAACATGACACAATTTGGGTAATATATAATTAGTAATTTACATTATTGTACTACCTCGATTATCCGAACTAATTAGTGAAGCATAAGAGATTAAATTTTCACTGATTTGTACGATAAATCGTATGGTATGGATTACTTTAGATTTAACTGTTTAAGAATGCAGATATTAGTTCGGATAATCGAGGTTCCTCTAAATCGTGGACTAAACAAATAAATATATCCAAACTGTATCGTGTTTGGTATCATTCTAATCAGAAAAATGTTACGAATATGTCAATAGAAGTTTCACAAAAAATATAATTCAACACAAATATCATGCACATCTTCTTCACATATATCGTGGCATTACTGTAGTAGTGTCAAACATGTTTCTTCTATCGATCGTATTTGCTGTTAATAAATTTTTAAATGCTTTCGTTCGTTAAATTGCGATCGTTTATTACGAATTATAATTCAAATCAACGTTTCGATCGTAGTTTAGATCTTTTTCAAGATTTATTTGAATCGCGTCTGTAAAGTAAATATGTTATAATAATTTTAAAAAACAGAACTATTGAATGATTGAATATAAGAAATATTGTTCATAAAGACAACTCACTTGCTTTGGGGAAAATAATTCTATGATAAATCGGACATGTCGGACATGCTTGTTGTCAAGTTACTGATGTACGAACGTTTTTAAAATTATTATAATATATTTACTTTACAGACGCGATTCAAATAAATCTTGAAAAAAATCCAAACTACGATCGAAACGTTGAGTTTGTTTGACAATTAGCAAAATTGCTTTATAATTCGTAATAAACAATCGAACCGTTGCGCCGAAAGCATTTAAAAATGTATTAGTAGTGTCAAACATTGAATAACTATGCCACGATCGTGTGCCACAATTTTCTACCCAGCCAATACTTAAACTTATCGGATTGCGATAGCAACGTTGATTACTTTCGCTGTTTTCGCCGATCGAAGCGGTCCTTTCTGTCGCGAAATGTTTGCTCGGCGTCGATAGCAAAACATTCCAAGCGATTAGTCATAATGATCCAAAGCTAAGAGGCCACGTTCTCATTACGTATTCGGCTGGAGTCGTGGTGAATTTGAAACTTCGACAAGTTTGTACCGGTGCTATTTGAACTACGCGACGGAGTAAGGAGGGCAGCTAACGACTCTGCCGAATGCCAATGGACCGCGTCGGTCCAAGGGAAACTTCGAGCATCGATTACCAACGCGATAATTACGCAGGTTTAGATGTTTATGTGGGTCGCATAACGTATCGCGAGAGTTTCTTTTCAAGCTAAATTATTGAGTGCACAGGACCCAAGGAAACGTGTACGAAACATAAAACCAACTTTCGTTAAAACTACCCTTAAAAGGTTACCCTTAAAGATATTTCAAGACGTACTTAAGTCCATTATCGTTGCAGTATTTTTACTACAAGTTTGTTGAAAAATTCGTAAAAATTGCAATTGCGTTCAAACAAAATTCCACACAAGATAATTCTGTGAGCAGATCATTGTATTTAAACAATGTTTTCGAAAACGCTTTGCGCGTACAACATTCAAAGTTTGTGGAAAGAGGACTAGAAAACTTCAACAAAATCGGAATCCAAAGATTGACTTTAGTCAAAATATGTGTACAAATCAAAGTAAACGAGCCGGAACGATCTAATATTTACCGATCGGAGTAAATTTAATTTTTCTGATCGAATAAACGTAGAGTCGCGGTGCGTAAAATGCAAATAAATAATTCCAAATTGAATATTTGAAACCAACCATAAAATACCGTGGAAGTGGTTTAATAGTGTGGCGTTGCAACTTGATCGTCGCAACGGGGAAAGTCGACTAGTTTTTACAAAATATAAAAATGGTATTCGCATACCTTAACTATGATTTGAACTGAAGATTGACATCGATACAGTGCGAACATATAAATAAAACAATACGAAAATATTTGTTATGCAATTGCTCTAAAAGAATGCATCCTCTTTCATAAACATTTAAATCCGATTAAGAATTTAGAAATATTAGTACACTAGTGTCGCTAAAATGATTAAAAGCACAAATTAACGTTAAACTTCACTTTAGGGCCCCTAAAATTTTTAACATTTTTTATAGAATCCCGTAGATTTCTACGAGAAAATTCCGAAAACTCAAGTTTTAATGTTAGGAATTCACTGGTTCGAAAGTTACAGCTGTTTAAAACTGAACGATTATCATATGAAAACTGACATTTTTCGTATTATAAAACATTGTCTATATATTCAAAGCCATTAAGTCTTAAATCAATTACGTTCAATGCATTTCTGTGTACTTAAACTCTCGAACTGCTATAACGACATTTATAGACCAGTGTACGGTGGTTACTCCAATTTCTTCAAAGTAATATCGAACGCTATCAGAAACTCTGCTATAAAGAGGATCACATGCAATTACTGCATTCTAATCAACCGTTTCACTGAATTCAGTGACATGGCGATTTACGCGCGAATCAAAGCATCGATATACATAGAACTATATAGTTACGCGGATTGCTAATGAGTAAAGTTCTACTACTCAGAGAAACTAATATATCGCAATCAAAGATATGGTAACCGAAACAGACGGAACTTAGACTTCGATATTTACGCTACCCCGTGGAGAATAGCCCGTAGACACGTACTTGTGCACTCGCGGATTGGTATTACCTTCACTAGTAATTACGATTTGATATTCAGGTATTTAATTGTGTGAATGTGTAAATTAACTCATTGGTTGTAGACCCTAATAATAGTAGTCTTAATAAATATCTAATACAATTAGCCTCTGGATATATTTGTATTGCTCTCCAATTAAAATTCTGAAGGTTTAAACGTTGAACGGTTTAAACATTGGCAATTTTTTAAAAAATTGGAAATTCAGTGTTCATTGTTAACGCGGAATTAATGTATATGGTTGGACAACAACTAGAATCAGAAACAAGAGTTTGCCTTCGGATCAAATTCACCAGAATGGTGCTCGGGGGTTAATGACGTTCACGCCGAAATGAGGTTGAAAATCTATGTTGAATGTGAAGCTCGCCTCGAGTTTCGTTGAAAATCAATTTCAGGTCGGCGGCGCATCGGGCGAAATGAATGGTATAATAAATAATATGTATATCCGCATCGATGCGATAGTAAGCGTAAAAAATTTTCCGCTTAAGTACTGGCGATCGCATCTAACTTGTTTGAAACGGGTATCGGTTCGAGCTTCATTAATTCGAGATTTGATATCGGAAATAAAAAATAAAAAAAAAGAGATAGAGAGAGAGAGCGAGAGAGAAGAGCCTGAAATTTCATTGTACGAATAACGAGAAAGCCGGGTTGAAAGAGATGACACGTGTCGATACGTCAATCACGGGCTCGAGATCATTGGAATTCAGCCTGCGGAACACACATATTCCTTTTTAGCTCTTGTACACCTGCGGATAGAAGCACCATCGTCATAGGGGCGTTATACGCGCACACCAGGGGAGTGCAGCTGACGCTGTACAAACAAAATTTCGATCGAACATTTAAATTATTCAATTACATATTCCTGCCGATAAATCGCCAAAAGTGTCGTTTACGAGTGCTGCATCAAATTATTGCCCATCAAAATTAATTACCACCGCTAAAGATTAGTCAATATTTGCTCGAATTATTCTTCTTGTACGATGCTCCACGCGATGGAAATGTATGTGTATATCCACGTGTATCCGAACACTTACGCATTTGTGGACAGTGTCGAAATATACCACAGAAAGATTTTTTCATGTTCAACAACACAAGCAATATATTTTATAGTATTATTATACAGTCAGCGGCAATAATAAGTGGACACCCTTAAAAATCGCATAACTTTTTAGAAATTGATCCAAAGGACTTGAATTTTTTTAAGATGTTAGACCGGCTAGTTCGCTAGAGAATAAGTAAACAAAAGTTTATTACGATTGCAATTGGTAGGAATTCTACAAAATTTTTAAAAATGTTGTTTTGTCAACTTTTTTATCTGAGCCTGTAACGACAATTTAAAAAATGCGTTTTATAGATTTTGACATTGCAATGAGCTACAAACGTTTAAAGATGATCACGTAAGGGCGAAATGCCCCGGCAAGGCTGAAAATCTGCGACTTTCTCCCTTAAGCTCTCATCTTTAAACGTATGTAGCTCATTGCAATGTTGACCGATTTCGATGAAATTTTCAGTATGCATATAAGTTATCGAAATCTATAAAACGCATTTTTTTAAATTATCGTTACAGGCTCAGATAAAAAAGTTTACAAAACATCATTTTTAAAAATTTTGTATAATTCCTACCAATTGCAATCGTAATAAATTTTTGTTTAGTTATTCTCTAGCGAACTAGCCGGTCTACCATCTTAAAAAAATTCAAGTCCTTTGGACCAATTTCTAAACAGTTATGCGATTTTTAAGGGTGTCCACTTATTATTGCCGCTGACTGTATGTATACTATTGGGTTGGTAAATAAGTTCGTTCGGTTTTTTACATTGGAATAAATCACAAAAACCGAACGAACTTATTTGCCAGCCCAATATTATTAGTATCTATGTATAATATTGCTATATACAGGGTGTCTCAGCTGAAGAAGGCCACCTAAATATAACCTTTATTTTTAATGGCACAAAATATATTTATGGCATAATTTAAATGGTATCCAAGAAGGAATATCATAGAAAAACAATTTCTTTTATACGGTTATTTTTCCATAGTTTTTTCAAGTTCACAGTTATTTTTTATCGGGGAAACGTATTGCTTTTATTCCATCTTATAGCGGCTAAAAAATACAATTTAAATATGTTCAAGTCATTAACAAGACGGGATAAAAAAAGTGTTCCCGATAAAAATTAACCTGATGACCTGTAAAAAATAACCGTCAAAGAAAGATTGTTTTTCTATGATATTCCTCCTTCTATGCCGTTTAGATTATGCCACAAATATTTCTTTTTGTGCCATTAAAAATAAAGAAGATATTTAGATGGCCTGCTTCAGCAGATACACCCTGTATAATTTACGACAGATATACAACAGTTTGGTGACTTCTTAAAATTTCCGTCATTAATTTACAGGGAATAAATTCTTGTCTAAGGATTTAAGTAAAGATTTAAGGAGGATTTGGATAAATCTTTCTTTGAGAATTTAGAGAAATTCTTGTATGAGAGGATTTATATACATAAATAATCTGACAGTGCAGGATGGAAGAATAATATCTCAGTCCTCTTTTGGAAAAGACATTATGGCAGGAGATTACTCGTTTCCTATTGGTTAATCTTTTCACCAATACTTTTAATTAGATCCTTCAATTGAGAAGCATATTTCTGATAATTAATGCTTCCATTAGATAGCAGAAGCTCATAATATAGAATATTCCTCTCTAAATCCACCATATGCATAACATGACCTTCCCGGCGTGTAAACCAGCCTTAGGTGTGGTTAATGAAGCTGATCCTAGCTTGCGCCAATGTCTTCTTCTCTCTACATTATTATACACAACTCACTTTTGGAAATAATTCGTCATTAATCCGTTCGAATAGTGAATCACTTGCCGAAACTCTATTAATTAAACTTGAAAAAAGTGTCCCGAATAATTCACTCGAAAAAGAGTTCAAAAAACCAGCAAGTGTAATTAAAGGATAATTATTAAATTAATTACTAAAATTTAATTATTGTAAAAGTTTTTAAAAGGTCTACCGAGGACCAATTCATTCCAATAATAATTTAACGAAATAGATTTTGCAACTATTAAAAGTAATCTATTTCATTAGACTGCTCCTCTGAGCATGTACCTTTTACAATCGTTAGAGCACGATTACATATATGCAGTGGTACATCAAACTAAATGTAAATATTCAAGCATACTTGGTTTGTAGCAGTAATTTAATGAAAGTGGTACTTTAAGTAGATTGAACACTTAAAGGGTTACCGCATGTACAGTCTAAATAGCAATGTCGTCACTCATCTTTGCATAATGCACGAAATTCTAGGGTCTCTTTATAAATTTGTCGAGAGAATCGTTTCTAAAGAAAGAGAAGCAGAGAGTCGAAGCGTCGAATCTCAGTTCTTCTCCCTTTTCCAATCGCTATCCTCTGGTTTTCTAGGAGTTTGTAATTGTAGGGTTGGGTAAAGTGATGTTATGACCACTGAATGCCACCAAGGAAAAACGTAAAAAGTTTATGGTACGGTTTTGCAGTCGGTTCAAAGTTAGCCTTCGTTTGATGAGCATTTGTCGCGTGCATTAGTAGGAAATTGAACGCCCCCTTCTACAGTGCATAACTTTGAAAATAGTGCATCAACCTCAATTCTGCAAAATGGATGCTGTTCCTGGAAGTAAATAAAATGTTTACCTGTTTTTGTATCTCAAAAATTTTTAGTTATTACGTTACACGATGACAATATTCGTTGGAGAACGTAGAAGGTAAAACTTGATGCGCGTATTGTAGAAACGTAGACATAAGTTAAAAGTCTCACGTTGTCCCACACAAAATTCCTTTTCTGACGTGTTGCTAATACATTTATCATTCAAAATTTATAAAAACCAACCTCCAATAGTCTCCTGTTTGCTCATACCGAGGGTAAACTTTGTTTCATTTCTATGAATTTTAAAATGCGATTTTACAACTTTTAGTAATGAAAAACGATTCGGATGATTAAATCTTATGTACATAATTTACAATTATACTAATTCTTGATATACAAAGTGCAATTTTGTTTGTCATTTATAAATTTTTGCCTATCAACCTCTCAAAACACATTTAATGCGAATTGTTGTCTAAATTTTAATCGGCCATTTTGTTTTTCAAATTTTCGAGTTCATATTCGTAATCAGTGACCCCAAAGACCCCAAAAAGATCTTCCAAGCAGACCTAACCATTTTTTAATGTATATGCCCGCCATATTGGATCCGCCATTTTGCTTTTTGGAATTTAAACTTCATATTCGTAATCAGCGACCCCGAAAACCCCCGCGTACGAATTTTTGGGTGCATTCAAGTACGTTCAGAGGTTTTGGCCAGTTTTTCGCGCAGCACCTCTACTATAACTGTACGATACGACTGTTACAGAGATGCTACTGTAAATTGTTTTCATTTTGTGTGACTTTTGTGAAAATGATGAACAAAATGCCAGCCTCGTGTGCAACAATCGGCAGTGACCATTCATGGTGTCATATTTATAATATCAGACTGCTGTAACCTTTCGTTATTACTGGCGTACCATATGTACCGGTGAACCATAAGGGTTTGAACTCCCTACCTATTTTTACTGAAGAGGAATCTCCGGTCCAGATCCTGCAATTTATTCAAACCATAATTCACTTAGCTAGTTAGAGGAAAGTGAGACACGGTTAATCGGTCGCCTTAAGAATTAATAATCTCGATAACGGCCGAAAGTTTCCTACCGGAATGACGAAATCAAGGGGAAATTTAATGGCAGGTGTCGATATGTCAATCACTCTGCGTGGTTATGGAGATGCGGTTCACAAAACCTTGCTCCCGCACATGCACCTCTCCTCATCATTTACGGTGGTAGCCGGGAAGGGTGAGACGGATTGGTTGTTATTACAAGAGGGTATAATCGTGATGCAGCACATGCAGGACTGGTTTACGGGCATCCATTTATAGTAGGTACATGGCACTCTGCCGACATACCGCCATCATAATTAGGTCATACCACCCAGCCCCTGATGCGCGCAGCCATTTTGAAAGAGTAAACGCACACCCTCTCCACTGGTACTCAACTATTGGACTTCCCTGAATTCGTTCCTTTGCTGGAACGAAGTGATTCGTGCTACTGTAACTTTAGAAAACATCGTTCCCCGGGTACGAACAAAAATTTTGTTCCACCATCTATTATTAATAGAATTCATTGCAGAGCACAGAGACTGCGTAGACATTTATTTCTTTTCTTAGTCCATTGCACTGTAACTCTGTACAACAGTCTTCATTCAAGGTGTTATTTTTACAATATTATAATGTTACAACCTTTCGTTGTTAATGGTGTACGTGTACCAGTGAACTATAAAGGGTTAATGAAACGTTTACGCCAATAATCCACAATCAATCAGGCAACTAAAGAGCATATTCGTGAAGTGATTCGTGATAAAGAGCCTCAATTAGACAAGGCAACTGTTAGCCGTAATTTTTATTCGGATTTTGAAAGCTCGTGTCAAATACGATCATATTTTATTAGTCGGAAGTTATGCTTTATTAATATAAATGTCGAGCTTTAATAACTTTTTGAATTTTTTAACTGGAAACTACGGAAATATCGGAATCGATAAGATAGCTTGGGGGTCATCCATCAGAATGATACATACCTGGCTTGATTGTGTTATCACGAAGGTTTAAAATAATGGTTTTGATCGCCACTCCAGAAAAATTCTCTGCTAATTCAATAAAAGTTACCTACTAATTTACTATCTAGTTTATTTAACGAATACAGAATATTATATAAATATATTAAGTGGAACAATCTTCATTAGTATAATAAATCTTTTATTACATGGGTCGTCTTAGATTTAACTGTACACACACGAATATCAGTTCGGATAATCGAGGTTCTACTGAATCATCAATGAAACAGGCAAATATACTCCTAATCGTGTCATGTTTGGTCTCGTTTTAATCAGAAAAGCGTCACAAATCTGCTGGCAAGGGTGTCCCGAAGACATAATTAAAAACGAAAATAATACTCTATAATAATTGTGTCTGACACGTTTGTGAAAACATTTAACGTTCCACGATTTCGAAAAAGGAGACATCTTGTTCGAGATTCACATTTGACAACGAGCATGTATAATAATTATCATGAAGTGTGTGTATAAAAATATTGGATAAGATCCCAAATGTTTAATGCAATTATAAACGTAGAGGTCGAACGGACATGGAAGAAGAATTTTGGTTCCGAAGAGAGCATAATGAAAGGGTTTGCCGAGCCAGTTGAAGGGTCGAGGCTCCATGTTAAAAATATAACAAGTAGGAACGAAAACTCTCTTAGCGGCCGTGCGAGATACGTGAAAACAGTGACGGAAGGGATTTAAGAAATTCATGAGCAACACTCGCGGAAAACGCGAAACACATTTTTCTCGAAGGATGCTTTCACGGAAATTCGTGGAACTTTTTCAAGAACTTTCCAGACAGATCATTCGTAATTCAAAGATTCGCCCATTCCGTATGCATCTATGTATGCGTGAGATGCTTGCATTCACAAAGTTCCCGGCAGTTACGTTAGTTCATTCCAAGTGTTTGTTTCCTTCGACGTTAGTTCGGGATTCGCAAACATCCTTCGAAAGGCAAACTCGTAAAGAGTGGTTCAGCCTGCAGGCTGGTTTCTTTTACCGCCCCGAGATGTTTGCATTTCTTTCGATCTATTCATGCAGCGAAGCATGACCTTCGCGTTCGTCATATTACGAAACAGCCATTTTCTATCGGACGATTGCGGCCCCAGCAAACAAATGCGTTGCTTGCCGTGTTGTTCACACCGTTCTCTTCAATATTGCGAGATTACTCAGCTCGGCGCATATAAATCAAAATTATTTACTTTGGTTGCTATCACGCTGGTTTCAATAGCGAACATTGCACCTGCATTTATGATCACGGTTATGTAATTCGTTCAACTATGTAAAGATTGCATTTCGAAAATGCACGAAAACTATTTTAAATTTATGCTGTTAATTTAAAAGTCTACTCGTGTGCAGAACTTATAATTAAACCGCAGATTTTATGCAAAAATACACTGATTACAAAAATGAGCAAGTGAAGTACGAAACAGTGGATACATTAAAAAAAAATGGTGAAAAACTGCTGGTTTAATATCAGCTCGTTAAAATTAATGAAAGAAACTTTCTACTTAAAAATCGATGTAGTCTACTTACAATTATTAAACAAAGCATAAATATAAGTCTGCGGGGGAGCATAATTTATAAAATGCAGCTCCTACATAATTTTCTATATCAGCTCTAATGATATTAAAAAATATTTACAATATTTTTAAATGCATGTGCCTTCAAACTAAATTCATCTAAGAAAAATTCGCAAAGGAATTGAATTGTTGCCGAGAAACAAAGACTAACGCGAATCTCCATCGAGATTGATTAAATCCCATATTCCCAAATTTTTCAGAATTTTTCCACAGCCACGAGCGCATAAATATCCGCGTGTTCCCGATAAGAATGGTCTCGATAAAATGAAATTTGTGCCGAGCCGGTTTCGAAATACGCTATCCGACGAAAGTGTCCATAGGCTTGTTCGTATAAATCCTCGAGGTTATCAGAACGTCAAATCGTTCATCGCTATTACCAGTAACGAGGAAAATTTGATTCGGATTCCGAACATAAATCCGCGAATAAACGAACGAGCGCTCTGCCTTGAGCGCTTAATGAACCTATTCGCATTAATCGAATGTATTTTGGCGTGCACAGTGGGGAGGAAGCATATTAATTGTCGGCGCACTTGAAATTTAGCTTTGACGCAACACAATGTAAAACTAATCAGTGAAATAACTTAATCTGCGAACGCGAATTCGTGTTTCTCTTTTAATACAACTGCGCTTTCAATATGTTTCCTATCTGGTATGGTTTATAACCTGCGCTTTCGGAAATCGAGTTTCCAATCTATTACTTGCACTCGATTTATCGGATGCCGGGAGCTATGACATCACCTGCCTTGTTAACTCTTTCAAAACCAAACATTTAATATAAAACTACGATTGAATAAAGAGTATTAATTTTGCGAGAATTTATTATACAATATCTCAGATATACAAGTGTTAGTATATATGACTCAAATTTGTTTGATCGATTTTTTAGTTAGAATTGTTTTACATAAAACCAATCAAAGTTTACAAACCTCTGTACACACGTACACAAATATTCAATGTTTAATCACTTGTTTTGTAAATAATGTTAAGAAAAAATTGCTTTGGAACTAATTGATCATATATCTAATAGTACTGCAGTATTGTTATGTTACTGTAAAATTCTCGTGTTAAGAAACTGAGTATAATACAGAGTTGGGCATTAATCGATTAAAATTTTCATCATGATTGATTGATTAATGTGTACGATTAAAAAAAGAAATCATCGAAAAATCGAGGAATGATTTAATCGATTGATGAAGTTAATCGTCAATCGTTGATTAAAAGAAGAAGTCATCGATAAAAAAACATAAAAGCACGTATACAGAGTTCGTATTATACATATATAGACCAAATGACAATACACCTAAATTCAGTTTACATTCTTTCAGTATTCATACAGTTTTGATTCCATATTTCATTTAGAAATTTCAGCAGTTATTCATTAATCGATTACCCGATTGACAATTAATAATCGTTAATCGCAATTAACGACTAAACAAGGAGATTAATTGTTAATTGCGATTAGCAATTGAAGTAGACATTTAGTCGCCAATCGTTGATTAAATTTTTGCCCAACTCTGGTATAATAGTGGCCAGATTAAGACTCGTCTCCCCACTCTACCTTCTCCTTCCTTCGTGTCGCGCGTGTGTCACAATGTCACGTGACTAATCCGGTACTGGTAGGGAGGGGGTAACTGTTCCCCCTCAATTCGAGTCAATTCCCCTGATCAAGAAATGAAGAATATCAATGTGTCAGTTTCAGCTTATCAAAATCAATAATGCAAGAAATAAAGTTGGGCTCGTATTACTTGTAATCGACGCAAACAACTTTCAGTTTGCCTAAAGATCCGGTGTCTACTTATGAAAAAGGAAATGATTACTATTCCAAACTACAGTAGAACGGCACGAGAACTTCCCGCAGAGCCCAACGCCACAACTCGTTACATCACTAAACAACGAACTTCACAACCCCGACGAGGAAAAAAGGAGTACTTTGAAGTGAGTACTTTGAAGTTCCCGTAATAAATACATCGCGGTTAACCGTTCCTGATGTTTCAAGTACGCTCTAAATACAATCTATTATGCCGGGAAAGTAAGTTAAATGCTGAAGCATTCAGCGAATTTCCTCCCGCAGCTAAACGCAAGAGAGCATTCCCCGTTCTTCCCTTGTAGATTTGGATACATATCCACTCCGGCAGCCAGCTAACCGGAACACTAATATCTGCCCGTTTTCGTTTACATTTCCTCCCTCGACATTCTCCCTTTCTTTTCATCCCACTTGACTCGAGTTTCGCTGATAAATCGACGGGGTGTTTCCTCGGACAATGAAGAGAGCTTTAAATTTACTTGGAAAAAAAGGGGACCACGGTAAAAAGCGGGGAACGTCGAAGGGTGGACGGCGTTTGCCTGTGTGTGTGTGCGCGTACATTCTTTGCCAAAAAGATGGTACACGTGCGCGCAATTTTCTGTTCTGTAACAAATGATACCGATATTTCCAGATCAAAACATGAACGTATATCATCGGAAAGGAGTTCAATGTATTCTCGTTATGTGTGAGATCAAGAAAAACTACTAAGATCAAAATGGTACCCGACTTATCAAATAATAAAAAAGTATTTCATCCATCATTAATTAACACATACCCAATAATAATTATTTAGTAACAAGTCCTCCTTTGTTTCCTATTCGAGTTTTGAATTTATGACAAAAATGACTAGACGTAATTCAAGACAGTGAAATTATAAGAATTTAAAGATATTGTTATATTATTTTCAGCCTACCAAACATCCGCAGTCCATTAATTACAATGCTAGATATTATAGTCATCTCAATCGTTTGATTTCTGAAGATGTGTGATATGGTTTTTCTTACTTTTTCTTTTGTATTAGAAACAGTCTACGCAACTTTATCATTACTTGAATACTGTTCCTTGTATGTTGCTATTTAACTTGCTATCATATTTTCTTTGCTGCAAATTGTACATTCATTGTACAATAATTATATGTTCTATACAAAAGATTCTGCAACTCATTTTAAACAATCCTTATATTGTAAGCTCGTACACCAAGTGTACTGTTAAAAACACAAATTTGTACATTTTGTCATCAAGGAATTAACATAGGGTGCACGCAGCTAGCTTGGCTGGCAGTGTGCGCGATTGGTAGAAAGAAGAAGAGGCGAAGGGAACGTAGAAAACTAGCGTAGGAACTAGAATGCAATTTAAACCCTGGAGGAGGAACGGGCCACGAGCAAGAACTAGAAACACAGCAGGTAACCTGGATCTGAAATTCCGATTGCATTTATCGGAGACCTGGAAACCAAGAGCGAACCCCTCCTAACGAGGTATTGGGGATTCATAATTTGATTATCGAAACGCAATTCCGAGCGGAGGTACCTCCATTGTCATCAACAGTAACCATCTTCTCCTGTGGAATTCAATTTTTTAGTTTCCTCGAAGGCAGAGTGGTCTCGCGGTACGAATAAATATTAAAATTCGATAAGACCGGTCGGGTGTGCTCGCTGCACTTTACCAGCTCCTCGTTTGCATATTGACTTTGACATCCAACGAGATAGGGTTACATAAGAGCCGGGAACACTGTACAAGTGTCGGTCATGTTAGGAACGAGAGCGGAACAGGTTACCGAGTTTCGTTTATTTTTGCTCGGATGTGATTTTCTTGAATCGCGAAAGATGTTGAGTGTTTAATTGATGAATTCGTTGCAGTAAAAATTGGGGCTAATTGATTCACCCTCGGATCGTCCATTTTGACCCAGAGTTATACAAAGTTAGGTTAGACAGACATGACTTTGAAAATCATTTTAATTGAATCTAAGTTGTACCTTTTATCGTATTTAGTTTAATGGCATTTAATTGATTGCGTTTTATTGCAATAATTCTTTTGCAGGTAATTTTGAAGACAAAATTAACTGTAGATAACAAATACTGCAATTATAATTAACATGTATGTTGAAAACAGTTTTAGGTCACACACAAGAACACAAAAATTATAGCACGTATTGAGTGCTTTATTCATCATTATGTATTTAAAGCATACTTCACCGGAAAAGACGCAAAAAGTAAAAATTCAGACGAGATTTAATCCCGTATTCATTATCTAGACAATGGTCGTGATAATGTGTCAGTTTGTCAAAACTGTCTGGTAATGAAATTTGAATAAACGAAAAGTAAACAGACAATTCTCATTTTTATGGGGCTCTTAACACGAGCCACTTTATACATAAGCACATACTCATTAACAGAGTACTCGAGAGCTATTATAATTTCTGTGTTTATAGCTCATAAAGCCATAATTGTATCATCTAGCATGTTATACAACATGCCAAACTAACTAGATTTGGTTATAAATGGACTATGAATGTTTCTGCTTTTATAGAGAGCACGTGTGAGTATGATAAATAAAATAAATTAAAATCTATGATAGCAGTTTTTACATCTTTTATCATTATGGTAATATGTACACTGCCGCTCAAAAGTATGTGGACACTTCCTTAATTCTTATAACTACCTGAAAAAAGTTATGATATCTTCGGTAAATTTGATTATCTTGTATGTATTTCAGTTCGTACAGTATTGGAGAACATATTTTAATAATAATTTATTAAATATCTCACCGATAATGATAAAAAATAATTACATTTTCTTTTCGTCTACATATCCACCGCGTGCTTTTATGACCGCGTTTACTAGTCGTGGCATTCTGGCTATTAACTTTTTCATTACTTCACTTGCAATAAGGTTCCACTCAGATTCTAGTATTTCCCACAAATGTTTTTCAGACTTGGGACATCGTTTTCGGACTTATCTATCTATTTTATTTATTTAAGAAAATTCAATAACTAAATTGTTTATTTTGGTACTATTAGAATACATTACATACATATTCATAATAGACTTTAGCAACAAATATTGTTTGATAATAAAAATATACATTATAATGTATAAATATACAACATGGTAAGTGTCCACATACTTTTGAGCGGCAGTGTATGTGTATTTGAGCTGTAAAGATATTTTTACATGATGTAACAGAAGAGAAACTGAAGATCCATTTTTCTTAAAAAATGATATAAATTGAAAGTTCTAGGGAAGAATCATTCGCGAAAAAAATTTTTCAATGTCTTTAGAAGCATTTCAATTGATAGAATTTTCGAGAGAAAATATGTCTCCAAATTTTACAATGTTGTGCAAAATTGTCTTAGAGAAAAAAAAGGAATGAGGGCTAGTGAAAGCAGAAACTTTAAAATGAAAGAAGGTATATTGATGTAGGTGTTTTAAATTTTTGAATATCGACGAATTCTCCAGAATTCGTAAATTAAGGGTTGATCCTACGAACTTGTAGAACAGTTTAACGGTACCAAGGCGAGGCAAGATCAATTCCAACATAACACCACTTGTTCTCGCGAACGATTAAGTAAATGCGATAATATTCGAGTGAAATATGAGAGAGGCAAGCGTAGATTCTTAAGGTCTGGAGTCAAGTTATTCGATAATCCAATTGAGTACTTTTCATGGAAACGACCTCTCCCTCCTAAGGTTTCCCGAAGGAATCACTTTCGTGCCAATAAATCGATCGCGGTCACTTGAAAATGAATCCGTGTCGTTTTAACGAGGCGTGGGGAAGCGAAATCGTCGTTGGCGAAATTCAATGGTCGCTAAAATCTATGAGCATGTAAAATCCTAGCCAGAAACTGCGGGGTGATCGAAAACTGTAAGAAGGAAACGCTTCCACTATCTCATCTTCGTTCGAAGTGATCGTTCAATTGAAACTGAGGGTTTGTGCGCGAGACAATCCAATGATAAAACTTGTATGCTCATAATTATCTTTTCATGAAGCGTTTACCAACACATGTCTGACGTTTTTCTGGTTAAAATGAAACCAAACACGACATAATTCGGACCGTATTTACTTGCTCAATTAACGATTTAGTGGAACCTCGATTATCTGAACTGATATCCGAGTTCTCCACTATTTCAGATGTAAAACTATCTACAGTGGGTGTACAAAATAGTCGTACACCTTTTAAAAACTAATAACTTTTTTATAATTGTACCAAACGACCTGATTTTTTATAATCAATTAGAAGCATTGGTTTACGAAATGATATGCAAAAAAGATTTTCCAAATAATTGTGATTTACAAGGTTAAGTGCAAAAATAAAAAAGGCATTTTTTAAAACTTTTTTCTTTGGGCTCTTAATCAAAATTTAAAATATATATTTTGTAGATCTATGTTAGTTATACACATACAGAAAATTTCATCGAAATCGGTTGACGCAGTAAAAAACGACACGCATGGAAAGATGAACGATTCTGTGGATTTTAAGCAGAAACTGATCAAAAGTCGTCTAAAACTTCGATTTTCACCAGTTTTAACCGTTTTTAGCTCTTATGTATGTTAATCGATTTCGATGAAATTTGAAGCATGTGTATAACTAACAGAAATCTACAAAACATCTATTTATTTTAAATTTTTATTAAGGCCCCAAATAAAAAAGTTTTAAAAATTGCCTTTTTTATTTCTGCATGTAACCTTGTAAATTATAATTTTTGGACAATTTTTCTTTCATATCATTTCGTAAACCATTGCTTCTAATTGATTATAAAAATTCAGGTAGTTTGGTACAATTATAAAAAAGTTATTAGTTTTTAAAAGGTGTACGAATACTTTGTACACCCACTGTATATACAACACAAAAATTATTGAATGAATGAAGATTGAATTTAACACTATCACTAAGTAATTAATTATTTATTTATTGATGCCGTAAACCAAGTTTGGTTTATATAGCATATATTACTATAACACTTTACAAAAAATAGAGAAGTATATAACATAATATGTATAAAATTATGTAGTATAATCGGTAGGCGCTAAATCCTAATCTTACATTTTTTGATAAAGTTAAAAATAAACATTAGCGCTGTAATATCTCGTACGCTTAGAAAAAAATTAATAGTGTAGGGAAGATAGTGTTTACGATTGAGGAGCAATTCAAACAGGTGTTCTCGTTCTGAATCATATTCTGGACATTGCCAATTATTTTAATATTTTATTGACTAGTTCGGATAATTGAGGTTCCACTGTATCATGAATTAAGCACATAAACATGGCCCAAATTGTATTGTGCTTGGAGTCATTTCAATCAGAAAAACGTCACCAATACATAGGTAGAAGTCTCATAAAGGACTGATTAAAAATAAAACTGTTTTGTTATTGGATTAGTATCACTTCGTCGATACACTGATGTCGATGTTTTGTTTTGTTCCCGAAGTTTTCGCATATATCGAGACATCACTGTACCAACATTGCAACTCGTTCCATGGAAAGCCCAATTTCGGAAAATTTGTAATACACGCCGTTCTACTAGACACTCATTCAATTAATAAAACACTGTTCCTTCTGACTAATGCTCGAAGCCGGAAGAGAGAGCTTTGGGTATTGAAATCGACTCGGTTTCACGAGTGTATATTGAACGTGATCCCGCCCCTAGCGCCAGTAACATGATTACGGAAAGAGACGGGGGTTGTCAAGTTTCAACTTTCGGCGTTCAGCGAAAGGCAGCCTGCATTATTTTATTAATAATGTAAACAGCGGATGCGGCGTCCGTAATAGTGAAAACCGGCGGCGGCGTCGCCAGTGGAGCTGTACGAGCCACCGCAAATTCGTGTCCTTAAAAGGGTCTCGGCGAGGATCGATTTACGATATTTGTATTTACCCCCGCATTTTCCGTGGGTCGCCATGAATTTTACTTTAGCCGGGGGGAGAGGGGGTTGGGTGCAAAGTTAATCGAAAGTAGGAAGAATGATCAGCGGGATAAACGTAAAAAGGCCGAGCGAAAAATAAAGAACAAGTATGGATTCGTTTTCACCCTCTGGAAACGGCAACACAAAAAGGTGTTGTGGAAAGAGTTTTACGGCTTCTACGAAAGATTCGATCCGAACTGGTTTCGTAAAGGATCATCTTCCTTCCCTCTGTATTACGAGCTCCTCTCTTATACGACTGTGCTCTATGATCAGCGCTATAAATTGACGCCATGGAAATAACATCAAACACTGTGATCAACACCGATCACATAGTTTGTTTCTATGCGGTCGAAAACAAAAATGATCCACGTTTCGAGTGTATGAAACTTTTCGATTTATGGTGTACGAAATTAACAATTGGTTTACAGAGCACTAAAAGTAACAATTTTACGTCACTTTATCAAAATGACAAGAATGTGTCCAACAAAATTTGTTTGTAATATATACCCACAGAAATAAATTTGATGGTTGTTGAAAATACATTGGTAGAATAATAAATTTAACATCTAATCTAACTCTTGCTCTTTACTATGATTAGATTATATATAATTATTGTGACATTAAGAACGATAGTTTCGAAAATGTCTTTCAAAAAAATGTATAATAAAACTGAGAATGGTCTTAAGAACCTCAATTGTAAAAGTGCGAAGAAGGTCCGTCATGTGAGAGTTAATAATTATCAAACAAGACTGATGAACACCTTCCTCCACTTTCTCGGTGCAAAAGAAAATGGTTCTCTCTCACAAGATGGCTACCACTCGGCAAAAGAAATTATGCAGACATCATTATCAAGTTCTGTGAAACACTTCCGGGTAGCGTTACCGAAACACAGCGTACTCCGTTAAAATACAGATTAAGGAATAAGTCTATACACTTTTATCGGCGAACTTGTTAATGATTTTCAATCCGGCCGTATTTGCCTTGTAGTACACTCGGTAGCCGGTTAGTTAAGCTCGCGTTATAGCGTCGGAGAAAAGTTCTCACAATTGTTCGGACTAACTGGGGATCGTAAATGACCCAATACGTTGTCCCCGGTTTGCGAGAGTGAATCCGTATCCGAACCGCTTTTCGCAGTTACTGCGCTTTCTTCGAGTTTTCACGAGGGTTCGAGTGAAAGCGATTTTACACCCTGAAACCACCCCCTCGCTATCCACCCCTATCTGCCACCCCTGCGCCGGCCAGCATCCCGCTCCATTTTCCATTTTCTCCGCGAGCTTTTATCTATGCATAAGTACCCACGAACAGCAAACTTTGTCCGATGCAGATTTCCTTTGCGTGTTAATGCATTTTCGATGCCTTTTCGAGTTATTTCGATGCAGATCACGGGAAACGGAAAAACTTCTCTTTCGCGGCAGTTCACCCGGCGACGCGGAAATTGGACAGTTTCGCCCGATGTTTTGCACAGAGGACGAAAACAATCGTTGATTACGGAGACCCGGTGCTGCGCAAACTGATTCCCACTATTATGAAGAATTCTTTCACTCTGGAGTCGAAAAAAAGATCATAATGACTTATAGCCGCCGCACAAGTATCAAATTATCACAGTCGACCCTCCTATAACACGGTTTATTCGGTCCTTGTATCGAAATCGTGTTGAACGAAACGTAGAAATAATACACATCATTAAATTAATTAAATTAAACTAATTAAACGATTAAATGAACTTACCTAAGTGAAGTTTTATCGTAGTTGTATGGAGCGCCTCCTTCTGAAGATCACCTCGTAGTAACCCTACTTTATGCCAATGTCGTCACAACGTTTACACATGGAAAAGGCAGAGAAATCAAGCGTATACTCGCTCCTCAATTCATGATCCGCGGCTGTGTGTCCAAATCAGAGTTGGGCATTAATTGATTAAAATGTTAATCAAGATTGATCGATTAATGGGGTCGATTAAAAAAGGTAATCATTGAAAAATCAACGATTGATTCAATCGATTAATGAAGATAATCGTCAATCGTTGATTAAAAAAAGAAATCATCCAAAAATCGGAGACTGATTCAATCGATTGATGAAGATAATCGTCAGTCGTTGATTTAAAAAACGACTTCATTTCGAACGTATTTCATTTCGAAATGTCAGCAGTTAATCTTTAATCAATTATCCCATTGACGATTACAATTGAGAGGAATGTAATCGTTAATCGCAATTAACGATAAAGTAGAAATTTAACAGTTATTCCCAATTAACGATTAATAAGTACTTAATCGTTAACCACAATTAACGACTAAACTAGGAGATTAATTGTTAATTACAATCAACGATTGAAGTAGAAATTTATTCGTCAATCGTTGAGTCAATTTTTGCCCAACTCTAGTCCAAATCCATCATTATTTTAAAGCAGATGTTCTGATCTTCAAGAGGAGGCGCTTCATACAATTACGGTAGAACTTCACATAGGTAAGTTCGTTTAATCGTTTAATTGTATTACGCGCCTCCGTTTCGAATCACCTCGTAGTTGTTTAAAGTATATGGCAGTAGCAAAAATATATTCACTTCTTGCGTTGTACAATTAACGCAAATAATTTTTATTTAGAGCCGCAGTCTACGATTCAGATAATATTTACGCAGCTCCCTCCTGGCAGGAATCAATCCAACGAGAGAAACAAAACTGAACGGACGTTTCTTCTATTGTGATGGTACATTAAGCATCGCGAGTCGTTCGTTTCCCAGGCAGGAGGGTAGAAAGTAATTTTCGTGCGGGCGAAGACGCTTCTGGTAGCGAGGAAGTAAAATAGCTACGGGGATGAAGAAACCCGTCAAGAAATTCCGAACTATGTAAATGCGCCTTTATGTCCCCGGCTGTGCATCGGCACGTCTTTCCTATCGTGTCTCGCATAAAAGATTTCGTTATAGCGACAGGCGCCCCCTTCATTGCGGCTGTTAACTGTCAAAGGAACTTTTCATTCTGTTTCTTGCCGCGCTTTCAGGAAACGCGACGATCAACACCCGTTTAAACGACTGTTTTAAGTACGTTAACTCCGAACGGTGAAATTTCGCGAGATATTCTTGAAAAAGATACAGCCCCCTCCATCCCTTCCTCAACCGCAGGTAGTTTCGCTTAAGTGTGATGTCACTGTCTATCCGCCGGTCCATTTGCATGCAATCACTCGGGTCAGCAAGTCAACAGGTCTTCAAACATATTGCCACCTATTAATATTGAAAGCTGCATGTTTTTGCTCGAAGCTCCGCGTAATAAATTTCCATACTTCTATCGAGTTGTTTACGTATTCATGTCGGAACCGTAATCGCTTCTTTCTGTTCATTTTTTCGCGCTCAACCCATCAGAAAGCTAACTGATCCAAACAATCGGATCGCTACCATTTTTTTCTCTTAATTTTTTACGCGAATATGGAAATATGACTAGAAAATGGAAAATTCCAGTTGGTTTATTGGACGGTGCGGTAGGAGCCATCGATGCATTCTAGCGGAAGACCAACTTGATAAATATTGACTACATATTCAGATTCTCCAGGAATATACAGAAATGGGTTAACGACCTTTTTGACATGTAACAGACATTTATCGATGTTTTTTTCTTGTGTTATAGGTCACTTTCAAAGACCTAGATTTGCTTTCCGTTACAAGATCTCGTATTCCCATTGCTATTATCGACTAAATATAAAAGCAGGAATTTATTTTAAAAAAGTAGAGCTTCATACTTACGATAAGAGAGAGTGTTTTCTTAATATGGTCACCACCATTGTCTACAACTGTCTCCCAACATTCGCAAGCTGGCGAACTCCTTCCTCGTAAAGCTTGCGGTTCCTTCGAAGAACGTCCTGATATCCCTGCAAATTGGACATAAACTTTTGCAATCATCCAATATGTGTACAAAAAATTTGGAATGTTTCGACGAGATTAGGAAATGAACGAATTACAAGTGCGCAGGGTATCGTATGGAGCATCGCAGAGCCTATTGACCCCCGTGGCTTCGTTTCTTACCGAGGTCACGTAGGACGTTACACGCAGATCCCTTGTTCAAGGATATTGGCTCATAAATTAGTGTCGCCTTTCCTCTGCGTGCGGTCTTACGATGCGCCAATTGCCATTGAGAGAGGTATGCTTCGAGGTAACGATATAGCGAGGCAGTAAACCCGGGGAGGCCATAAACAGAGGTTTGGGTCCGACGTACGGCATTCTGATAGTGCAAAAGTGACACCTGGCCTAGGGCTCTGCTAGGCATCAACCTTCTAAATTGGCTTCGCGAATTTCGAAACGATGCCGATTACCCTGGACTCAAAAACTGCGATCGTCCTTCGAATTATTTAGCTGGCTCTGGGACTATTCTTGCAGTAGTGGGTCTTCGATTTTAATGAAACTTTTTCTCTGGTGAATCTCTAGAGCGAAAATAAGCAGACCATACCCGAGCGTTTTTGACAATACTCATTGTTTAAGGTAAAATATTCCACGTGAAATAATAATCGTGAAATAATACACTAAAATATACCATTTCCTATGTACTGTTTGAAATAATATTTTACCCGCACCTAGTCCAATAATGTAGAAAATGTCGCTATTCTTCATTAGCAATTACAAAGAGTATGCGTAGGAGGAGAGAAGTTATACGGACAGGCGAACCCATGAGAAATGAAAAAATCTATGAATAGAGGTGAAAGGTGGAGAGAGATAGAGAGAGAGAGAGAGAGAGAGAGAGAGAGAGAGAGAGAGAGAGAGAGAGAGAGAAGAAGAGAAAGAGCAAAGGCTAGAGAAAGGCTCGAGGTAGATAGAGAGACCAACAAGCGAGCTTCCTATTTCCATATCCTCCGCTGTGTGCATACTCATCAAATTTCCAAACTCATCAGCCGTGGCTGATGAAGCAATGCCTTCATAAGGGAAATCATGCTGTGCAGCAGTCCGACCACTGTAAATATTATGAAAATTTATTTTCACAGTAACCAAGTCACACACCGGTACTCGCAACAACTGGGAAACAAAGAAAGAAAATTCTCTCGGTGGCGCAGGATGCCTGACAATTTCCCTAAACGCATCCACATAATACTTTTGTCGGGGAATGTAATTTCGCGAAGAACGGGCAACCGGCTCGGCTTAAATATGATAACAAGGCATATCTGGTTTAATTAGCAAGGCGGCGGGAACTTCGAATTCGTAATTAAATCAACAAGACCTTTCATTTCTACTTTCACGACGATGAAATTGCTTGTTGGCGTTGCTCGCGTTGCCGTGCACCGGCGCGCCGGAAACCGAAAGAATTTTAATTGCGCGCCGCGCCGCTTTTCAGCCGCGGTCACGCGAAAACGAGCAAATTGTTTCCCATCGAACGTTAACCCGACGGAATGCAAGGGATCCATTGTGAAAGCATCGAACCCATCTTGCTTTTTCGGTGGTATCGTCGTCCAACGGCCCGTGGGGAAATCTCATTTCTTCGAAGAATTTCCGTCCGCGCGATCTGATTTCACTTCTCCTCGTTTTGCTTCTCTTTATCATCGGGTGCACGCACCGGAAAACGGCGGAATGTCAGTATTATCTGTTTCACTTCTGCAAGAACGCTCGTCTCCTTCCACTTCGACGACCTTATCGCTCCAGTCCGCTTATTACCTACGATTTCCACTACGTGTTTGGTTATCACGGACCGCTGCCACTTGTCCGCACCGTCGCAGGGACGTAGAGACGTCGGGTTTCGTTGGCGACGCCAGCTCGACTGGTTAAAGACCTGATCGGTCGATTTTCTACAGTGTGGCAAAATTTTGCAGCTGATTTTACTGCTTATTATATTCATAACCAATTGCGAGGTGTAGAATCGGCTACAAAACCAGTGCCACAAAATTCTTTTCAATTATGATATGGTTCTACTCATAATCAATTACAAGGTACTGTCAAAGGGAAATAATACTTCCGACAGTGTTACTGCGATAATTATAAGTGGACAGATCTTTATGCAAAAAAAAAAATTTTCTACCTGAATTACAACAAACTGGAGTGAAATCGAAATTTCTTTTCTTTCCTAATATGTTTAATATAGATTGAAAATAATGTATATACATACATATTTTTTTCAATAATGTATATATATTTTTTTTAATTCTAATAATGTTTTCTATTTCAAATTACATTTATTCATTTTTGAGTGAAATACTAAAATGATTATAAATTATAATTTCTCTTCAGGAAAATTAATTTTCACAATCATAAAATGACCACCGAATTGTCATTAGCCATGAAAGAGCATAATAAAATACATGGAATATCATAATAGAACGTGTTTGAGGATTTGCATGCCAAATATTCATCTTACTCATGAAAATTAGTTTTATTCTAATATGCTCGTGTCCGAGGAGATTTCAAGTCAAAATGTTAACGTTGTTCCTTAAATAATTAATTATGTAATGCAGTTGCATTTTAATTTATAAAATATCATATCGATATACATTTATATTTTCAGAAATATTTTCTGATATAATTTAATATATTCCAAAATATATTCTACTATTTTAGATACGATCATGAATATTGTAATTAAATTTAAATAATATATTCGAATAAATGAATATGCATAGTATTACACTATGCATATAGTACTACACTAGTATTGTATAATATTATTTACAATTATAATATTATTATTTACAATTCGATTGACATCGGATCTACTACATGTACAAAAATCGACGTATATAATTAATGTAACAAAAAATGAAAATATACTGTTTGCTATCTAACGAGTAAATAAAAAATTCACAAGCAAGCATAACTTCTTTCATCATATATGTCCAAGTACAAATTGAAATAAACAGACGAAAATGTGAATTTCAGTTTCTTCCAGGGCTTCTGAAATTTCGAAATGTATCCAATACAGAACATTTCCACCGCAAAGCATTGGAGGTAATTGCAATTTCAGGAATTTACAAGTTCCACGGTTGGGAAAATACCCAATTTAACGGGAAAGTTTTAGCTGCACGCGAACAACTCAATTATTTTCACTGGTCACGTTAAGTGTTGTAAAAAGGCAACCGTGAAATGTTTCCCGCGTCACACTTAATCCGCTCTTTTCTCTCTCTCTCTCTTTCTGTCTCTCCGGCTGAGATAGGGAACTCATTTTTCTTATGTGGAAATTACACCCGGTTAACACGGAACCCGTTTCACTCGTAAAAAAGATAAACTTTAGTTATTTAATTTGTAACCGGGTAATTAATAACCGGTAACTTTAATACGGGGTCACACTCCCTTGGCGTAAAGCTTCCTCGTTAAAATACGACGGACTTAAAGAACTTCGTGAAACCAATTTAAATTACTAACCATGCAACGTGTTGGCCTGGCTAGGTTTTATACAATTTAGGTTCATCCTTTACATCTTTCTATCATTTACATTTTATTTGCATTATTTATTATACACTTATTTCTCACTTACTTCTTTATTCTGCTAAGGTGAGAGATGACGTTCTCCCACTATTTGACACCGTCGACGTACGGTATCCCCACTCCAGCTTCCCCTTCTACGACGCTATTCGACGCTTCGGTTGCGGCTCGATCACGTGACGCTTCCATCGTGCATGTGTCCGGTATGTCAGGGAGAGGATAACCATCATCCCGTAAATCTATATTAATGAAAAGACAATGCAAATAAAGACCACTATACAAAAGTGAAACTGGAAGGCAGATAGAATAAAATATATAAAAAGACTGTTTAAAAACCACGCTTATATTAAAATGCACTAAAAAGGAGAATAGGGAAAAGGATATTATTAATAATATTTTTCCCCAAAATTTTAAGCAATTAGTTTAAAATTTCTTCTGTTATAAAATTAGTGTCGGAGTAGACAGAAAAATTTAATATAAATTTAAATAAAATCATTAATCTTCGTAATCACGAAGATTACGTCAATATAGTTTGGCGCTCCACGCTTGTCATGATTTTATTTAAAATTGTATGAAAGTTTTCTATCTATTCCGACACTAATTTTATAACAGAAGAAATTTTGAACTAATGGCTTAAAATTTTGGGGAAAAATATTATTAATCATTTAACTGGATTCAAATATAAGCGTAGTTTTTAAACAATTTTTTTATATATTTTATTTTCTAGTTTTATTGTCATCGGAAGCAAGTGTGTATACAAAATTTCAGCTAGATTGGACTACGGGAAGAGGTTGAAAATTCGATTACAAAATTTTACGCATACAACACAACGCGGCAAGTTAATATAAGCGTGGTAAAAAGAACAAAATTTGCCAAAATTTTTCCTATTCTGCCCTTTAATTCGTGCTTACCGCCCCCCCCATCTAGTAACTGTGGATCGACGATCGCACCACCAGAGATGTATGTCGATTGCAGTAGCTTAAGGTTTAAGTAATGGGAGGATCGTGTGGCTTGCGACAAAGAAAAGTTGGACAAGCCTGATCTAATATATTAGCAACAGAGTTGGGCAAAAATTTTATTTAAATAAAAATTTCGAATAAAGTGGGTTTTTTCCAAGTGGGTTTTAAACACACTTTACTCGAAATTTTTATTAAAATAAAATTTTTGCCCAACTCTGATTAGTAAATATAAGAAGAGGGGATAGACATTTCCTATTCTCGAGATAAAACTGTACTACTAACCCATCCAGAATCTTGGTGGCGGGAAAGTCTTACCTCGGGGATTATTAATACGAGATTATTCATGATAAAAAGTTAGGTGACATCGCGGCCTCGTGTTTCACGAGCGCACAGAGCGCAATTGAAAATTCTTCAGAAGCAATTTTCGCGGGGTGAGCTACAAGGGGTTAAGGTGAAAAGCAGCGAAAGAGAGGGGAAAGGGCGAGGGTGGCACACCTCCGCATTTCACCGCGTTCCGCTTTGAGAAGCAACGTTACCAATTACTCGGCGGTCTGATTACCGTGGAGTTTCTGCGCCAGCGTAAATATTGAATTTCGGCTCCGGTCTAACCCGATTGGCATCCCCGATTCTCACGGAGTAGCTGCCACGAGATCAACGTTATTATACTAATCGCGTAGTGATATGGCCGTAGTAGAAAGACGCGGGGCCCCACCGAGTTATACCCTGCACAAGCGGCTGCGCGAAATTTCATGCAAAACGAGTTACCGCTTAAATTAGTAGAGGGGAATTGAACCTCGTGTTTGCCAATTCAAGGACGCCTCTGTTGTTAGCCTGATTCGCCCATCGCCTCTCTGACAGTCTAAAAGTACTTTTTACACTGCCGTGTCGACGGCTCAAAGGCAACTGACTTCGACTGTTGCGCGCATAATTTGCACATTAAGCGGATACTCTGAATTTCGAGGCCACTTTTGCATTTGGGAAATTTTTTTCAGAGAAACTGTTGAACCTTTTGCATTGAAACTTTGCACACATATGTATTGGCATTTGAAGAGTATGTATGATTTTTTCAAAGTAAAAATAATCAAAATTACACGAGTTATATATTTTGATAGAGTATGTTTTGTAAATCATCAGAAACCAAAGAATTACATTTTTTATCAATCAATATGAATGTAGTTATGGTCCGAACCACAAGAAGTTAAAAATATTGATTATTTACAAAATATTTTCCGACCATTAGCATTATGAAAAAATTTTTAAAAAATTTTATTTGTGCGATTTCAAGGCGGTTGATCAAGTGAATAAATATTCTTAAATTGACAAAACCATTTAAACTTATTTAACGTGATGTTGTTTATTAAATATCTCTGATTGTAAGGAATGAAAAAGTAATTAAAGGTTTAATTGCAAAGCACACCTTAATATTCTACAGCGTTTTTGTATTAACATAAAATCGATTTGGATTCCACTACACAGAAGTGAATGCATTTTTGTATTTCACGAGAAATGAGGATAACTAGCAATACGATGAACATCATTCGGAAAATGAATCGATCAAGTACCATACAGAATGATTTTGAAATCTGTAGAGTGTCTTGCATGGACATATGAGTGCGCATTGGCTCACTCAATGAGATGTGTTAATTAACCGTCTATCACCCACTTGTAAGTGCCCTCGAGTGTTATAAATATAAGCGTATTATGACACTACAACCAGCGGTTAATTACCATCGGACAGTGATGTAGATATGCGAATACATATTGAATATTAATATTTCATTCATGCCCCTTCCATATCGCCTAAAATTCCGGATTCGCTCAACACCAGATAACCACATACCTAACAAATTAACCAAATGTCATATTTTAACGTATTCGTGCATTATTATTTTACTATTCTACCAATAATTAAATAGCAACAATGTGTTCATATTTTATGAAAGAATTTTATGAAAGAAACAAAAATGGAACTGCGAGGCAAATAGAAGAACATAAAATTCACTATCATTTTTGAAGATGATTTTTTTACGTAATATAAAATTATGTGTAACATGCAATACATAGTAATAACAATATAACATAAACATAACACAAGATGATATAATATTGATAATAAATATTAACGATAATAAAATTGTGTGTGTGTGATGTAATATTACATTTCTTTAATACAACACGAACTATTATTTATAATATGAATTTTAATATAACTCTTACATAAGAATATCATATATGAAAATGGAATAAACGATGAAATTTGAATGTATTATTATGTGTATAACATACTAATGTAACAAGAATGGTAATAATATTCCTATAATAATAGTACAACAATAGTACCACTTCCATTTACAAAAAATGACTAACAACATAGAAAACAACAATGAAATGATCATAAAATTAGCACATGATTTAAAATACGAGTAACACACAAATAAATAACAATAAAAATCTGCATATCAAATTTAGATAAAACGAAATGAGTGAAAAAACTAAAAGCTTACAAATTTTGCTGCATACTCGCGTTTATTAAACCAAACCCGAATATGAAATATTGCACATGCACACCGTATTTTACATTGCGCTAGACGTTTATAAAAAGCTTTATACCAAAATCAGTGCACTTCTTCTGCTGTCATTTTCACCTATTCCTAGCTGAAAAACGGAACATAAGGCACTGATAACGACCGTTGCATTCGCTTTTCAGTTTTGGTCCGCCTACGTTCCATGCGGTGCAGCTCAGTTAAATGCAGTTCAGCTTTCCTTGGAACAAATCGACGTGATCCGCCGACTGGCCGAGATGAATGCTCAACATTTAACTTTGGTTACCTCCGTCAAAGGTGAGCATCCCGTTTATCTTTAATAAAACGTATCGCCAAATCGTGAAATCCGATCGCGATAGCGGTGACGTTTTGTGCACAATAATATCCAGCATTGCTCTCACTGCATCGTTTTAACTGACATGTCCAAGAATGAACATTTAAAAATAACATTTGTGATTTTCACTTTATTGTACGAGTCAAATTTACTCACATAAATGATCAAATTGCGAATGGTCAGAAATCCATTTCATATTAAACACTATAAGCTGTAACTATCTAATGTTAGAATTGTGTTCAGGAAATTAAATAACATTTTGGGCTTACGTGTTCATTCATTGGAAAGGTCACTTCTAAATACGATAAATATGTTCACTTAATAATTAATAGACTGCGGATTTTATGCATTTATGACAAAAGTAAAAAGTACAAAACTGTAAAAATAACAGAAGAATTTCTACAACAGAAAAGATAGATTTATATTTGACTCGTACTTAATGTAATTGACAAATAAAATTTGCATCTCGCATAAAGGTCCGCAGTCTAATGGTTAAGCATAAAACATCGCGTATTTCGGAAGAGTATCCTGCAAGGAATAAATAAACTGGGCGTCGTTGAAGTAAAGTAGCAATGCAGCGCGAAAAATAGGCTGCATTTGATATTTTCCAAGCAACTAGAAAATAAATGTCGCGAGGGATACACTGTAGCCGGATTTGAATTGTGTAAAGTGTCGTGTGAATATGTAAAGTGCAGCTGAAGCTTCGGAAGGCCAAGTAAAACAGAGAAGAAGAAAGAATCGGGAAGAAGATTGCAACATAAAGGATCAAGAGCGGATGTAATGGTTCGGGCAAAATTTATCAGACACGATTCCCCTGGATTGCTGTAAAAATAAAAAATGTAATCTCATAGCGCCGTGAAACAGAAAAAGGACAAAGATTTACGTTCTTGGAAGGAACGATGCATTATCGCGGATTTCGAAATGGTACGACCCGCGATTTATTCTAGTCCATTCCGCGCGAACAGAAATTGCATCATGAAATGGAACATCGACGACATTCCTTTTATCATTAATTATTCATTGTTCGCAGAAACTGCGGGTTGTTTGTAAAAATTAATTCATGGAACGTTCACGAGTTATTTTGTACTGCAATTTTTGTGCTGTAAATCAATTAAATAACTTCTCGCGAATTTTATGCAATTGCGTTCTTGTTCGCTTTGCACGAACCATAAATAATATTAATTAATTCACGTTATGGTATAGAATAACTTTATACGTTTTGTAAAACTCCAATCTACGTTTGAATGAGTGCAGACTTTATTTGGCAGACTTTCGTTATCAATTGATATTTTATTTAAATTTACCACTACGTAACATAAATTTGATCATATTTATAAATTATACGAGAAAAATGATGGAACAAATTTTGAATATTCTTTTTCAACTGTTTCTCCTGCTAGTTTTACAATAAATATATTATTATAAGTATTAAAGAATGTTTATTATGTTAAATATAATTCATATTTATACTTTAAAATAAATGAGAAAAATGGTAAAACAAATTTTGAAGATTCTTCTTTAAATGATTCAAATATATTTGGAACAATTGAAAAAATGTTTTATTCCTTTAATTTTTAATATTGTAAAAATGCTGAAATTTTTAACTGCCAAGCTCTCAATACTGGAAGATTAGAGTTTAATGTAAAATCGATGGATGAACAAAGATCATAACGCGAACGGTATTGTACGGAGCACAGTCGCTTCATTTGTGTTTTGACAGGAGTTTTAATCACAGTTGACAGATAGTGAGAAATCAGATTTTCAAGTTTTAAATGTTGGTACTTGTTGAAGTGGTAATTAGATTGCTAGAAACGCGTACCAACTGCGAGTAACAATGGATACAGTAGAAACGGCAGAACCTGACAGGAAGTTTGCTCTCGAGGAAACTCGAGGGGACAAAGGAGACTAGTATTAATTGCTCGATTTCTCTGAAGCAGTATCGTTCAAGAGGAAAGTAATTATTGGTTCCAACTTGATAAAACCACTGCATATTGTTGGAGGCTAACCGGCGACTCAAAAATGTTTACTTATCTGTGCAATGTTAATCGATAGTGCTGCTTTTTAACTATTTAATTACCAACTGATTAGAGATCTTAAGGAACTTCAATCGTTCGTAATGCGATTCAAGCAGGCCACGAGAAAGATGATATGAAAAATTACCAATGATATTTTCGGGAGATAAATGTACATTGGTTCTCTCAGAATTTTAATTTATTTATTTCTTTGCAAAGTCAAGCTGCATTTTTGAAAAATTCAATCAGAAAGAAAAGAAAAATTACAAATTATATTTTCAAGAGCTTTTAAATTGGTTCTCTTAGAATTTTAATTTATTTATTTCTTTAAAACTTTAAACTGAATTTTCGAGTAATTCAATCAGGAAAAGATGATATGAAAAATTACAAATTATATTTTCAAGGGTTTTTAGATTGTATTTCATACGATTTTTATTTATTTACTTTTTCAAAAATTGGATCTTTAGTTCCAATTTTGAAGGAATATTGATTCTGGTTACTATTATCACGTTCAGGAAAGACATAGTGCTACTATAGTAGCTAGACAGGGTGCAAAATCTTATTGGAGACTGCAGAAGTTATGCTTTCAATCATGAGACATGAAGTATTTATGAAACGTTCTTTTAAACTGGCTGCACACGTTCTTGCAATGAATTCTGTATGATTCGATCTAGCCATAATTTCTCCAACATTGGCCATAAGTGTTTTTGCAACTACTTCTGAAATATGGAATTGATTTTACTAATATTTCAAGAATCGACTATATTAGATTATCTGTTATAATAAAAATGTTCCTATATAATCGTTAATAATCATTTTCTACGAAACAAAATAAATATATGGTTGAAAAGTACAAAATTAACATAACAATTTAGTAAATTGCAGCTTTTGTAGAAAAATTACAAATAAATGAAGGGGCCCATTTCAGAGATCTATTTGTGTAATTATTCCTTTAATTAATAAATAACACTTGCCAAGAAAGTATTTTATTTCGAATTTATTAAACACAGGGTATTAAAATTTGCAATAACCAAATTTTAATTGTGCACAGCACTTTCCTATTCTAGTAGCGAAAAATCGACATTTCCGAGAGAATTCTCGTTTGATCCTGAAAATTACTTTCGCGTCACGGAAATTTTAATCGAACTCGTTACTTTACTTTTTCGTGACAGTGAAAAGTCTGTAATCCTGAAAACAGTTGAAGTTCCTGAGAAACGTGTACTTAACATTGTACGTAATAAAACCACTATAATCCCAACGCAACCCTTAGTAAGTAAACGACTCACGGATTCAAGGCTAATTATAAAGGCTTTCAAACAATTAATTAAACTGTAAAATAGTTCTAAATAAAATTTGCCCTAAAGTACCAACCAAATAAAAATATCTATGTAATCCTTGAATCTTTCAACATAAAATACACTTGTTAAGAAAGTGGGGATACAGGCAAAATATTTGAAAAATAAACATTTTCTATATTAATGAATTGATCGGTTCATACTGACAGATTCACAATTTAAAATCATTTTCTGTACGAAATAAAATATACATGTTGACAAGAATGTCACGAT
Source organism: Lasioglossum pauxillum (assembly GCA_933228785.1). NCBI lineage: Eukaryota > Metazoa > Arthropoda > Insecta > Hymenoptera > Halictidae > Lasioglossum > Lasioglossum pauxillum. Next base: position 13,173,697 of record OW121705.1, read on the forward strand.
ACCGACACGCCCCCTTTTATTTTGCGCGTTCACTAAATCAGGGGATGAATAATTCCACAGTTGCAAAAACAGAAAATTATTCCTCGGCGAGGAGGCTAGGCATTTCCCGTGGGGAACCGAAAAGGGAAACTACAGGGGAGGCACGGGGGAGTCTGTAACCCGCGTGAAAACTTGTAAAAGTTTTGATGACAAGTAACCTACGTTGGAAGCCATTTTCATAAGCTCAAGGAACTCCGCCAACTAGGAAACCAAATCGGGGTCGCGAGAAGAATACTCTAGAAAGTCAGGGAAAGGACATTTCACCTGTCTCGAGAGACACGGCGCGCGTTTTGTCAAATCTTGTACGAGGTGATGGCTGGATCATGCAACTCGGCGGTAGACGCCATTACCCGCGAAACATAAAACCGCGTTCGACAAAAATCGTTACCACAGATGGGAAAATAGAAGTAAATTGCGGTACGAAGCGCGAAGTGGTTACATTGGTACAAAGAATTTGCACAAACGCACGTTTTATATCGTTTTCAATCATTATACGTTTGATAAGAATTTGTAAAATATAAGTAGACAGCGGATATTATGCATTTATTTAATGTGTAATTTAAATCATTGGAAATATTCGACGAATTCCAAACTCCTTTTATATTATCTTTAATTAATCTATAGAACATATTAAGAGATAAAATAAATTTCTATGTCGTTCAGGCTTGTTGTAATTCAGGTGGATCATTTTTATTTTGTTACAAGTTAAGGGAAAAGTATAACCACAGAATGGTGGATTTATGCTAAAGGGAACGAACTGACCAGACAAAGTAAAAAAGATACGAAGTCCTGAAACTTAAAAGTTTCTGGTAGCTACTACAAGCCAACTCTTCCAAATACATATTTATTTAACCTTCGAGTGGACTTTCAAAGTAGATTTTAAAAGTGCAACGATTTCTTGAATTTATCGAACATCGATGCTAACTAAATTGGTACTTAATTGAAAATCTATTTTATTCTGTAATATTAGAAACATGGAAAAATAAAGGTTCACCTAAATCTTCAAACAGCTACATAAACAAATACGTGCATATAATTGTCCATTAATAAAATCAAATTATCACAGTGGAGATTCAAATTGCATTAAATAAACAAAAGAAGATTATCACAGTGCCATAAATACTTCAACTTCTGCACCTATTAATTGTTTTTTCGTTATATTCCAATCATTCAATAAACTATCTGTCCTATATCTTAAACATAAATATGCAAATCACACGCAATATGAAAAATAAAAAGTGCTAATAATCACAAAAATATTCTTTCGATACAAGACGATGGCTCGGGACGGTTCTTGGCGTATTACGGATGAGGGTACATATTCAGCTTGACATTGTTCTTGAACGGATCAAGAGTTTGTGTCCCATAACATCGTCTTACATCGAAAGAATACTGTATTCCTTTCCTATAAGAACGTACAAATAAACATTTAGCTATAGTAATATGTTTCGATAAAGGATCTGTTAAAGCATCGTGTGCTTTTTTCTGTTTGCGTAGGTCTTATCGAGGCGCATCGAGAAGGCAAAATCGCAAGTCTTATCGGAGTGGAAGGTGGTCATTCCCTAGGGAATTCCTTGGGTGTTCTCAGGACATTTTACGGCCTGGGCGCGAGATACCTTACCCTGACGCATGCCTGCGATACTTCCTGGTGAGTGGAAAAACCAATATGTACGAGCAGCAAAAAATAAAATTAATAGCAGTAGACGATGGTGCTTCGTCTTGTCAACAAATTATTAACAACACTTTACATGCAGTATTGAAGCAGAGTTTTTCGAATTTACGCTATCTAACCATTTTCACTCTTCGCTTCTCGAAACAACGAACGTATCGTTCATGAAATAGCACAGTATTGAAAATAATTATTCTATTTTTTCGTGAAACCTGATCTGAAACTTTAGTAACATATATTTTATGAGACAACAATAAAATTTTACATATTAACATTTGTGTAGGCTTGATAATACACGTGTAGTAATTTATCTGTCTTCTTTGTTTCTTCTATATAAACAGATGAATATCCTTCATCGTTTTTCACGTGAATAACATGAATAATCTGTAATAATATAAAGGACATAGTCGAAGTTGTAGAAAAGCAAGTCTCAACTTATTAACCACTTTCTTTCTTGTTGGTTAATTACACATGTTTCACTATGCACGTACAAGTGTTCTCAGCGTTTCAAGTTCTAAAATTACCAAACCGATTTGCTGGCTAAAACCACGTCCCTTTAGAAGGGACAGTTGAGTGCAAAGGGTTAAGTTTCAACAGATTAATTGTGAGAGGTACGAATTAATTTGCACACCTAATTAGTGCGACTTTTCATGGAATTCAAAACTGCATAAAACGTAACAAGAGAGTCAGCTTTATTCAAAATTGAAAATATTACGCGACCATCATGATGACAGAACTAACGAAGAAAATATATCTATTAAATTCTACTTGTTAATTAGCTCGCATAAATGAGTGCTCGCTACAGCCCACATTATAAATAATCTCCAATTCAATCAAAAATTCAGGTCATCCGTTCAGACCGAATTAACAGCAGAAATAAACTGCTCTCGAGACCGACTGCAAAAAACGATCACTATTATCAGCGATTTAATGCGGCCAGTGGTTTCATTAAATTCCCGGGGAAACATACTATAAGGGCACAATGCCGAAGAGACGAAGAATACCTATAAAAAAAGAAGCAAGTTCGCGACGGAGAAAAGACTCTATTCACTTTGAGCGAGAGGGAGAAGAAATTTCAGGAGGTCTTTCAATTCGAATATCATGCGGCAGGAATTCACATTGACTTGATCCCGTGTAAAACATTCGACCGTTCGTCGGGAGGGAACGGTTTTCCGTTTCAATTAATCGCCGAAAGAAACTTACTTCTCTCCACCCCGGACCTTTCACCAAGGCCAGTACTATTTACCGAATCGTTCGTCCCGCTTTGTACCGCGATCCATCGTCGATGGAAAAACCTATCCCACGGCCGATCAGCCTGAAAGAGCTCGAAGCAATCTAAAACCTTGGCGCGCAGAAATTTCTTCCATCTCGACGATTCCAGTACCATGCCAAAACCTACACTTACGTCGTACGTTGGACGAAGCGAAGCCCAAAGAACTTTGTTTCGATAGGGAACGGAAAGTACTTTTCTTTTGGCCAACAACCAGACCTCCCGATGTTCGCCCAGCGGTGGAGCAAATTTTTTCTACGTTTCGAGTCACCGCGCGCCAATCAAATTTTTTGAATTTCCCACTAAGAACAGCATTCCTTTGTTTTATTTCTAACCCTTCGAGAACGGGTAAACCTTTTCCAATCGTTCGTCATCGTTTACTAACCATCTATTATTTATAAAATTACTCAACATTTTTGTGTCAAAAACAGTATTGCACAACTAACTTTCAAAAGAGATCAAATATATATATTTCAATTAAGTGCTTGCGATAATCTGACAAAAAAATATTTCAAACAAAAGTCGATCAGTTTTCGATTGGCTATACATTGCAATAAAAAAAGTTCGAAAAATTTCTTTTTAATTATTGCCAGACCACCTTCATTTTTTAAAATAGTACTCAAGGTTATCCAAAGATCATGGTATACTAGGTCGTTGAATTTCTCTTGATACAGGCTATAATACTATTAAGTGCCATTTAAAAAAAAAGAAGGTTGGCTTGACAATATAAAAAAAAATTTGGAACTTTTTTTTATTGCAATGTATAGCCAATCGAAAACTGATCAGCTTTTGTTGAAAATATTTTTTGTCAGATTATCGCAAGTACTTGTAAAATCGTGGGAACTGTTACGTGGAACACCGTGTATATCTCACACGGTATTTTCTTTAATACGAAAGTAAACATACTATCAATCATAGGAAATCATAGGAAATAAGTAATCATAGGAAATATTGTTTTATTTACTATTTTACCCAGCATTGGTTCTAATATTATTTTTGCTACGCAAGGTCATACGAAGGTCATAGTATTTAAAATATACAATGCAGTTTGCCAAGCACCAATGACCTCGAGGAAAAGTTTGTGTGTACCATAACATTTGCCCTCTCCGGACGTATTTAGTAGGTGCAAGTTAAAAGATTGAAATAGTTTGAAAAAGTATAAGAGTATTATTACTTTCGTTATGTATTAAAATTCGTGAAAAATATAAATTTAGCTTCTGTGTCTTACAATTGACGCTAAAACTTGACGCTAAAACTTTTTATTTAGACTCTCTCTCCCTCTGGAGAGAGTTTTAACAAGATCCAGAATAAAAAAAATCAAGTAGATAAATGGTAGAATAGTTGAACTAGGTACTAGAAAATTCAAAGCGATGGCAAATGAAGGAAAATATTTTCGGAAATCCGTCGATCATGATCCAGAGATGAATGATTCGTAGCACGCTTCAAAGGTCCAATGGATTCGCCCGATGTCCGATAAACGATCCTTTCTATAGGAGTCGATCTTCGCACAGGATTTCGTTTCGCCATGGTCGACGGCGCATCGAAAAACTTTCTGCGGTTTCCTTTTCAGTCGCTGTATTTCAACGAAATTCCCGGGGTTTAGTCCGACGATTCAATCTCTCCGGAGACGCGATCCACTGTTCAACGTTTACAACTTGCAAAGTTTCTTATTGTTTCCTCTGTTCATGGGGAAAAGCTGAAATCAACGTGGCCAGATTCACGAGAAACATGGGGCTGTCGGTAGTGTAACGTCGAAATGCGGCAGAAATATGAGTTCCTTGAGGACATCAATCTTGGGCCAAGTTTTATGTGTCCCACGGTGCCACGTGTACCGTGTTGTTGTAAATAGAGCTTTATTTTATGCATCCCTACAATTCTGTCCTACGAATGCCCAAAAGAATATATGACGAGGGGCAGACTCCGAATTTTTATTTACTTTAATCAGTATAATTATCAACTTGTTCGAATTATTAAAGGAGGAAACAAATTTTTATTTCACTCCAGTACCTTGTAATCGATACAGAAAATTTTTATTTTGCACGTAGACACGCAATCTACCAATAAGTCACCAATGAAACCAATGATCTACCAATAAAGTGGTAGAAAGCTTAAAAGAATTTAGAAATGTCAATATATTATTATCGATCCATTCAAATTGTTTAAGAAAGTAGGCACTTTCTATTTGGTTAATGTTTGTTGTAATTGATTAAGAAATAAATATAATACATTACAAAACTAGAGGGCTATTGTTGCTCGCTCGCGAGTAGGGTTGTTTTTGCTCGCTCGCTTCGCGAGCTCGCGGGTAGGACTGGCGGGTTAGTGATACGCATGGCTAATAGGGCCTACTAATATTAATGTTTTTTATTTGGTGTGTGACTCTCCAAGAGTCACACAAAGAACTTCCCGATTCGTTGCTCCTTCGCCAACATCGCTAACATCGTTTTTTTTTTGTACTTTCATCGATATTCTCCCAAAATGTATTCTTGGGAGTAGAGATGATAAATTCACTCTTGCATTGGAATAACTTTCGATTATTCCAAGCGGTAACATTAGCATCAGTTAAAAAAAAAAGATTTTTTAAATCTAAAAAAAAAATTTTTTTTTAATCTAAAAAAAAATTAAGAAAAAAATTTTTTTATGTAATTGCGTTTGGTTCTTTGGTGGAAAATTTTCGTCCTCCCTTATAAATTGCATTGTAGAATCAACTCTTTTCGAGAAAAACTAAAAATCTAAAAAACTACTTGACCAATATGGACCAAAATCTAATCAGCTCTAAGTTACGACGGGGCACATCGATTGCATCATTCATCATCCTGATCGCGTTGTTACTTTTTCTGAAAACGTTAACGAAAAATTTGATTACATAGAAACGGACATACGCACACACACACACACACACACACACACACACACACACACACACACACACACACACACACAAACATTTTGCTGAAAATAGTCAAAAATGACTGCAATGACCATGAAACGTGAAGATCTGCTAAAAAATCGATTTTCGATTTTCGGGGTCATTACAATAACTTCCCTATAAAATCGGGAAGTTAATTTCAATATTTGGTGTTCTAATATTATATAAGTATTATTTTTACTATGTGAACAGACTATACAAAAACGCAAACAATAAATAAAAATTGCTATTTGAATACAATTTCCCATATTTTGCAAGTCAGTGGAAATTTTACATTCATTGTATAAATAATTCCTGTCTGGATTATTCATGTCATCTTTATTTATTGAATATTTTTTGTCACAGCTAGTAGTTAGATATATACCTACATTCCGAGGCAACGAAACCTGGAACACGACTACAACACAATCTATTTACATACTATGCACCCACATCGAAAGTTTGCCGTTACAGTAGAATAATTCCGCCGAGCTTGTTACAGACCTGAAATGTACTGGGTGAATACTGCCAGTTCGTGGATCGAAACGAAATTATTTCCATATCAATTTCCAAAAATTCGCAGTGTAATAACAATATATTTTTGCTATGCTTTTAAATAAATTTTCGAGATGCACGATGTCTCTTCAATGTTTTTCCCATGGTATTTATTTGTTGCACGGTTAGTATTGACGATCATCAATGTGGTATGTAAATATTTATTGTTGCAAATATATGTTTCCGGTTTTATATGAAAACAGTTTTATACTCATTGTAAATCGACGAAAACGTAACGTCAAAGTTAATACGAAATCACTTTTCACAGAAAGTTATTAAATTTTAATATGTCGAAAATAGTGTAATAATTAGGCTCATGATAAGATTGAATTGGTGAAGTAAGAAACTGTGAAGATAGCAGAAGAATCTCCGAATATTATTACACTATTTCCAACTTATTAAAATTATTAAAAGAAAAAACTTTTATTGAATTTCTGCTTCTGACAAGGGACTTACGAAATTTATTTAGTTTTATCACAAACGTATAAAATAGTTTACGTGAATCTGGCAACATATCGATTGACGACCGACCGCATATCGATTCGCATTTCAACAATACGAGATTTATTTCCGGTAAACGGCTAACAAAATCTATTTTATATTGTCGCGACTGAACGAGATATTTATGGTAAAAGGAAAATGGTAAATTCAGTCGCGTTACTCGACCCACCCTGTATACCCTGAAGAGTTTCGCGAGATGACACCAGTATCTTTCTGCATGTAAAGTACGACACGGTTACTGATATCACTGGCTATAACTATATAACAGTTCAAGTCCAAAGTATTGCACAATGGCCGACGACCCGATTCGACCTGGTTTTCAATCCCTGCCTACGTTATGTGCCCCTCGACGCTGTACCTCGTGGCGCCGTAAATAAGAACCTGACTCGCCTTGTTTCAGAACAAATCTTCCTTTCGATGCTATATCTTTCCTTTTCAACGAATGACCCGATATTCGCCACTTTCTTATAGCGTCATGCGAATAAAATGGGACTTCTGGCCACCGAAGGGAATTCCAAACACGTCCTGCATCTAACATATTCTTTTATACAATTGGTTTCTAACGAAAAGTTTATTTATCACAAAATTAAGTTGATAAAATATCGTATAAAAAAGTGAAGTGGCTAAAATTAATTTCAGCTTTTTAACCCTCCAATGCGCACATAATAAATATCTAGTTTTTCGTTGACATTTCTTCTAAAATTATGTTTACTTATCAGGTGGGATGCTTAAACATTTTTTAAAAAGTGCTACAAATCGAAACAAATTGAAGTCCTGCTCTGGGAAGATTTCAGATAAGTTTTTTCCCCTGTTCGTTATATTCTGTAATTACTCTGTAATGTCATTATGTTGCAATAAATCTCATAATAGATTTCCTAATCAAAAAAATCGAAACAAATTGAAATATTTTTTCTTGGCTTTTGCCATAGAGTTGAAGAGTGAAGCTTCCCCTTTACAACAAACCCTTGAAACTTGATGTTCAATTTTTTCCATGGTAGATTTTTTCACTAAAAAGATCTTACTAGAAGAAAATGGACGATAGATTGCCAAATGAAAGGCTTTAGGCTTCAAAATGGGCGCAGATCCATTGTTGGCCAACAATATACATCTTTTTTGTACAAAATCATAGCAGTTTGAATATCGACAATTTCCCGAAAATCTGAAAGTTAGTACGCCAATACTTTCCAGATACGGTGTACATTTTTTCTCGTTTTACAAACGTTATAAAAATCGGACGCATCGGAATCGAGCGTTTTCGAAACAGTTTATTGCCGGCGGAATGAAACGCGATCATGAAACGGCGAGTGTTTGCTCGAACCGAATAAAATATCGATTTAGGAAGGGTGTTTCCTGTAGGCCTAGCGTCAATCTCTAACCTCGTTCTCACCGTCCTCTCGCCTTTTCTCCGACCGGCTCTTTGTCTTTTCGCGGGCTCCCCCCTGTGGGAAGAGGGAATTGTCGGGACGATTGCGTTTCCCGCAATTCTGGATGACGACGAGCTGTCGACCTTTCTTTCTCCGGGCTCCTCTGAAGCATTTCCGCGAGCACGACGCGGGCTCGGGCGTTCGCATCGGGGCGAAAATCGAGCGGAGAAGAAAGATTACCGACGAAAGCCGGGGCGGATTAAATTTTCTATGGCTTCGCAAGTCGCCGACGATCTTTCGGCGTTCTGAGCCGTGACCACCTCCGTTATATGACCCGTTCCCGAACTAAGGAATTGCTTTTCCCTGTGACAAATTATTTCTCGATTTTAAAGCGGCCCGGGAAGATTGCACCCTCTCGAATTCCCTGTCCCCACCGTCCGCCCGTTGCGAATTAAATTTCTCCCCCGCGTCCGTGTAACAAAAAGCCAGTCATTACCGTGCAAATCGATTTTTAATCCCGCCGATTGCTCAACGATGAACGATTATTAATTTCGTCTTGTTTCCAACCGCTCCCACCCCCCGTTTTTCACCGTTGTTTTTCTTTTCGCCGGCTTCTTATCGCAGCCGGGAAATTGAATTGCGTTCGCTGGCGACTTGTTCCGCGACGTTATTCAATTAGAATTTAATACAGATGTTGGACAAGTGGAACAAGTGTGTAAAGGCTTTACAGGGAATATTTTTCATCCGATTCACACCATTTTTCCTTCAGTTCTTATCAATTTTTAAAATACTTCTTTTATTATTGTGTTATTTTCATAACGTAGCTGAAACGTAATGTAGTCGTCGTTGTTGTTATTATTATGGGAGTGTATGACAACTATTTTGATCATGATAGAATAACAAAAGTTATTAAGTTGAGACTTGCAAAATATTATTTATTTAACAGCAAGCATTAAATACTAGCACATAAATAATATTTAATTATTCATTGTTTTCGGTCATGTTGAATATATCAAAAAGACCTTCGCTGAACATATTGAAAATTAATATCGAAAAGAATTTATCAGAAAATTAATTGTATCTCTGTTTATTGCATATTAATTTAATTGCATATTAATTTAATTGCATATTAAAAGAGCATACTTCGTACCTGGTGAACGGAATTTCATTTCGGAGAGTTACAGGAAGAACGTTTTGCCACAATTTTCGACTTATTGTTGTTTAATTGATCTTTTGCGATATGATGTTTAATGTCAAATTAAACCGTATGTACAAAATTACTTAATGATAATGATAATATAATTTGTTGATATAAAATGTGCAAAATTGCTTTTACTTCTTTCATTTAAGTATAGAAATACTATACTTTATCACGACACTCATTCACACTTTCTGAAGCTATAAAGTAACTTGAATTCTGAAACATTAATACGTTTCTTCTATTATTAAAAATAAGAAAAATATCTACATTTCATCGTTTCTATTTAAATAATCGTGGATATTTAGACAACTTCCAAATTATATAAATATTTCCATTACAAAATAATGGATAGAAAGTTCCTATTTTTATGTGAATAAACAGTTTAAGATAAGCATCTAAATATTAGTGGACACAAATAAACGAGCATGGATTAATAAATAGACTGCGAATTTTGTGCATTTACAAGAAGAATGAGCAGATCGAATGCAACATAGTAAAACGTTTATGTAAATAATTCAAAAATACTGCTGCGCTATTTTAAAATTCAACAAAATTATTAAGACAAGAAATAAATGTCTGCAACTCCTGTACCTGGCAAAGAATTTTCATTTTCCATAAAAATCCGCAATCTACCAATAAATAATAAATTTTCCGACGATTTACACGCGAGAAAGAGGAAGTTCTAATAGACATTTTCTTGGCAGGGCAGTCTGTTCAGTTCGCGAGACGAACAATACCCAGGACACGACGCCAGGCCTCAGTGAATTTGGAAAGGTAAGTCATCAGACATGATCATCATTTTTCATATACCTCACCTTCGTCTCGTGCATTCATTATACTACGCCATTATGTCCTGTAAGGCACAATCAGTTTCCTTTCATAGTTGACGGTGACATGAATGTACATGACACGGGTTTCAAATCAATTTTTATCTATTTTTACGATGATAAAAGATCTTGGGTAATGCATTTCTAAGAAACAATAATTTATCTGGCGAAGAAAGTATTCTAACGACATTGGTAATTTGGCAAAATGAACTATAATTATTCTCCGATGAATATTTAACAGATATATACGACTAGACAACCAGACTTATGATAATTATTACACAATACTAATGATTCACCATTCACTGTGATTTAAACTTTGCAGATTTTGAAAATGTTCATACATATACAGGGTGGTCCACGCAACTTGCACACCTATAAAAACTTCCAAAGTATGCGTTGCACGAAAAAGTTTTGTATACACAAGTTGCATGGTCTGAAGGGGTACCTTATGTAGTGTATTTATTTTTTTTACAAGTGGACGCGTAAAGGACATGTGAAGGTCAACTTCATCTTTTTAAATGAAATGAGGTATTTTTTAATACATCAATCGATGCAGCTGGGCATTCGTTATAAAAAAGTACTAATCTATGTATGTCGAAAAGTTAGTAGTTCAGGAGATATTTCAATTTAAATAACTCTAAACTACCATTACTGTCGTACTAAGACGTTAGTGTTTACTTACTTGTATAACATCTTAGCAAGACAGTAATGGTATTTTAGAGTTATTTAAATTGAAATATCTCCTGAACTACTAACTTTTCGACATACATAGGTTAGTACTTTTTTATAACGAATGCCCAGCTGCATCGATTGGTGTATTAAAAAATACCTCATTTCATTTAAAAAAATGAAGTTGACCTTCATATGTCCTTTACGCGTCCATTTGTAAAAAAAATAAATACACTACATAATGTACCCCTTCAGACCATGCAACTTCTATATACAACATTTTTTCGTGCAACGCATACTTTGGAAGTTATTATAGGTGTGCAAGTTGCGTGGACCACCCTGTATGTATAATAATTATTATAGACAAGCATTTAAATGTACACATAGCTCAGCCAAATCCAGTTAGGCGCACTAAAATCAGTAGAAAGCTCCAAAAGACGATTCCCCATTACGAGACCACGCGACCGTTCGATTATCCGAACACAACGCTCCCCATCAGGTTGCGCAATTTTCGCCGTATTTATAAATAGCTCTCACATTCCCCGCGGCGAAAGAAGAAAATAATAATCAACGGGGAGCAATCAATGATGCTTCACGCTTCCATTTGAACGGCGCTTCTTCGTGCTTCAGAAAGTTACGGGCGTGACCCAGTTTTAATCGAATTCCGCGAAAAACATTCTGCCGTTAAAATGAAATAAAATCGGTACGAAATTTTCCGGGCCGAATTTCTGACGTTCGTGCCACGTGATTCCGATATATCGGTGGTAAACTGAAAAAGAAAACCGAACATCCCAGCGAATCTTTTTCTGAATAAGAGCACGGGAAAGCGCCCCACCCCCCGAATAGAGGATGGAATCCTTTCTCATCGATCCTGTAAAATTTGCAGTCTCTTGGTGGTGGTTTCTGTCGCACGAGAAAAAGAGAACGAACGTTCCAAAGCTTGCTAAGAGAGAGAGAGAGAAAGAGAGGAGTAGGAGAAGAAGAAGAAGAAGAAGAGATGCAAACGGGAACGTAAATCAAATAAGCCATCTCTGTTATCTTCTCCACCCTGGCTCCCCCCATGACCCCCCCCCTCTCTCTCTCTTTCTCTCTCTTTCTCTCTCTCTCTTTCTTTTAATCTTTTCTCTTGGAAGGTGCCTGCCTCTCTCTCGCCCTCTCTGTTTCCGTCTTTCTCTCTCTCCATGTTGCTCTCCACTCCCTCGTCTCCTTTTTGTTTCTCTGTACTCTTTCTCTGTTCCCCGGCCATTTCTCTCATTTACATCCGCCAACCGCCGCAACCCTAGGCTCTATTGTATTTGTGTGGAAGCACGAAGCCACATTGCCCAGACATGGCTCGATTGTTCAAGCGCACGACGTTGACTATATCGAAACAACGTCGGTACAGAATCGTTATTGTGGGGAGGACACAGCGACGCTGCCAGACGATTTACTACAAAATTCCACTAATCCGAGGATTTCAAAGCCATTCCGACTGTCCTCCGCCATCGTGCCCGCCCCTACCCCCGTCCCGTGTGCAAACCCCACGGATGACTCTCTCTCCCTCTCTCTCTGTGTTACGACACAGAGACAGAGCGGCTGAAAATAATTTCGTGATGTATCCTCCCCCAAGCACACCGAAAGGATTTTCCTTGCGTTTGTTTTGCCCGCCCCACCGATATTGAATTCACGTGGCTTTCAATACCGTTGTATCACGTTACGTAACCGGACGAGAGCAAAGCGTCCGTTGAGCAGAGCCCAGCCGAACTGTTTCGAATAAATCACTCGAAGATAATCTGACGTTCCATTTCTGACATTTTCGATGACCCTGTCGCACCCGGATTGCATAATGTGGTGGGATTTAATTGTTACGATGGAAGAATGCGCGGGAAGTTTAATCGTACGACCATGTGTCGATGTACAGCGAGGATGAAATTTAGCGGACACCGTTTATACAATCTTAGAAAATCGGACCGAACGACTCGAGAATTTTTGAGATGAATATGTAACAGAAATTTTCTTGAAATTTTTAACTTTTTATCCTTGCCTATCATGAAAATTTAAAATATGACCTTTGTAAATATAAGTTATGTACATGCACAAGCTACTTTCAATATGTTAGATGATTGCACATTGCTTATCTAAATAGGCGAACATTAACCCCTTGCCCAATAATTTATCTTACGGTTTCAGTGATTAGAACTATTTGCTGGATCGTAATTTCCTAAAAAAGGAGAAAATTTATATCAATTGCATGCCTATATTGTTTTCCAATAGCTGTACGTTCACAAAACCAAAATAGAATTTTATTTCGGTTTAAAAGAAACTATTAACATACATTTTTATTAGAATCTGTTCAGAATCTTCATCGCGAGTCAGACACGATATTGTAAGACAAAGAGTTAATATTATAAAATAGAATTAATACTGAAACTGAGAATTTAAAAATATGAATATAATTAATGTCGAATCACGATGTAATTCAATCATAAATCAAGTTATTATTATTAGATGTTAGATTATATAATCTCCAAATTAAAAATGGTTGAATTTCTACTCGGTCAGTGTGAGGGGGTTAATAGCAATTTAAATCACGAAGGCGGCATCATGAGTGTGTAAGCATTTAGCTTCAAAGCGAAGAAGACTTTGATCTTCCATCGAGAGATACTTTCCTTTATTTAGGTCTAGGCGCAAGAAAGAGGACGTCCGCCGAGGGAGTTTAAATTTTAAGCATGGAAAATCGGACGTCTCTGAAAGCTTCATAGGCGACAATGCCTAGATCCATTGAGATTATTATGCAAGGTGATCCTCTTGGTGGAGGTCCCAAAAGGGGTAGCCGCAATCCGTCCGATCGACATTCTTGCGCCCTCAAGGACTGATGCTGTCTGGTCCAATTCGTGAGCAATTTGAAAATAAAAAATAATATTGTCACCACTATTTTCTATGCTTTTGGATGAGAAGAAAGTTCGAGTTCTTTAACAATCAGACACGAGGGTCATTCCATGCCGAATCGATCACTTTTTGCAGACACCATCGCCGATTTTGTTCTAAATGAAATATGTTGTAGTCCATGTGAAATTAGGGGGATTTAAGTCATCATTTGGCCGGTTTCGAATTTTTTTAGAAATGGCAGGCCTTCAAATTTTTCAATTTTTGCCCATTTCGGCGAAAACGGGCCTCACTTACGAATGTTTATCTCAAAAACCGTTTGTCCAATTGAGCTAAATTTTTTTTGTTTTATTCGGAAAGGATTGGGCTATTACAAAATAATTTTTTCAATCTCAAAAATTAACTTTATAATGTCGAAAAATTTAAACAAATTCTTCTTTTGAGTTTCTTTTAATGATGGGGCTCAGTGATTTAAATTTTGAAAAAAATATGGTAATATTCCTTGAAGTTTCCCCTTTAAAATAAGCCCTTGAAAAAGATGGTATCATTAAAATTGACGTCACAATGAGCTGATAAAGGACGCCGTATACCCCCGTTTCAGGCAGAGGTGGGTCGAGCGCACCGCTGTTGTGGTCCGTTGTCTATACCGCTGATCTCGAGAAAATACCAGCACACTGTATACGATTAAATAACTCTATTTATACCTGGAGAACAATATTAGTACCGACTCTTGGACAAGAACACCTTTTTAATTATGACTGTGTAATACAATAGTTTCTCCTATATTTTTTTCCATAATCCTTAAATCCATCCCACGCAATGATACTATCCATACTTCTTACCATAAACCCTCCTTATCCCTCCCCGATGGAAGAAAACCACCACCTTCTCGTGATTTTCATTGAGCAACGACACCTTCTTTGTGGAACATATATGATTCCCATAAAAACTAATATCTATAAAAGAAGTCATGATTAAAAAGGTGTTGTTGTCCAAGAGTGGTTACTAATATTGTTCTCCAGGTATAAATAGAGTTATTTAATCGTATACAGTGTGCTGGTATTTTCTCGAGATCAGCGGTATAGACAACGGACCACAACAGCGGTGCGCTCGACCCACCTCTGCCTGAAACGGGGGTACACGGCGTCCTTTATCAGCTCATTGTGACGTCAATTTTAATGATACCATCTTTTTCAAGGGCTTATTTTAAAGGGGAAACTTCAAGGAATATTACCATATTTTTTTCAAAATTTAAATCACTGAGCCCCATCATTAAAAGAAACTCAAAAGAAGAATTTGTTTAAATTTTTCGACATTATAAAGTTAATTTTTGAGATTGAAAAAATTATTTTGTAATAGCCCAATCCTTTCCGAATAAAACAAAAAAAATTTAGCTCAATTGGACAAACGGTTTTTGAGATAAACATTCGTAAGTGAGGCCCGTTTTCGCCGAAATGGGCAAAAATTGAAAAATTTGAAGGCCTGCCATTTCTAAAAAAATTCGAAACCGGCAAAATGATGACTTAAATCCCCCCTAATTTCACACGGACTACAACATATTTCATTTAGAACAAAATCGGCGATGGTGTCTGCAAAAAGTGATCGATTCGGCATGGAATGACCCACGAACTTTTCCAATTATCCGATAATTAGTCAAGTAAATTGGTTGAAGTTATTACCAGCCAAGCCTTATGAAGTACATTTTAAGTAAAACGCTTAAAGTTGCTAGGAACATTAAAAAGATTCAGTCTGCGAAGAGTTGGAATGCAACACCAAAAATGCGAGATAATCACAGAAGAGTCTTTTATGGAACCATGTTTGAAGGTTCAACTGCATACGAAAGTTCCATAAATTTCCACCATAAAATACCGCTATTACAGAAAGCCAACAAAACGAGTACACATTCAAAAAGCAGTTACATATCTCACCGAGCAACTCGGAGCCAGAAATGTAACAATTGACTACGTAAATTTCGAACCGATATACTTTATTGAACTCTGCTAAATGAAGCTATACAAAATACGATGAACAGAAGACTTCTCGCGAAGAGCGATTATTACAGCTCGTTGGCCCAGCAGAAAGGGATGGAAGGTTGAGAAAAAGGAAAAGTGGAAAAATCGAGGTCCTTAGCATACTGAAGTTCACGAGCTGCTATCCCCTTTCCATCGCCGTTATCCCCCCCACCTTGAAGGATTCTATTCGGGAAAAGCGACAGCTACCGAAAGTCCTACGGACTTCGTCGAAGTTTCCCGTAACCCAGATTCTTCGGAAGACCCAGCCATCCGCCGAGCTTTATCGAAAACTGCAAGCAAACATCAGCTTCATCAGGGACCAACGAGAGCCTCGTGTTCTTCTTGACCTGAAACATCATACCCATCCGGGAACCCTTCTCGCCATTATTTACTACTCCTACCGACATTTTCTACCTTTTCGGAGAAAACCAGTGATGTGCTTTAAACAGTGAGTTTATATTAATATCAACGTTAATTTATAATAGAAATAATTGCTTAAAAATAACATCGTGTTGTCTTGAAATATAGCTGAACATGTATACAAAATTTCGAAACACTTGATCATAATAATCTAATCATTTTTATCTCACAGTGTCTAAAATTGACGAATTGGGATTACTATAATATTTCTATCGTTGCAAAGAAAAATTAGGCAAGAAATTTATAGTTAAGATACGATTTAACACGTAGAATGACGTCGAGTGCCATAAAAGTCACTAAAAATCAAAACAATTTATTTAAATAATACAAGGATAAAAAAAGACAAGAATCCCCACACCTCGTGTATGCTAATAAAATTTGATTTACTTAATAAATCGTAGTGAAAATAGATTTTCAAGTTTAGAGAAAATTGTTGTATACGGCCGACGCGTGGCAGTAAAATTATGTTACAGTTGTGTCGAGAGTATAGGTGGTAGTTTGTACGAAAGGGATACCTTATATTCCGAACACACCTATTTATACTAGTAGTAACGTTGCGCCATTTCAAAACGTTATTGGTCGCGCGATTCTAAGAGCTCCTATTAGTGCGATCGCAGGTACACGGTTTTTGTTCTACAGCAGCGGAACATTATTGGTTCGGTGGATTTCTGTTATCAACACTCGCAGCCAGCATTATGCAACAGCGAAATGTTATTAGTTCCCGGGATTCTATGAACTCCTACATGTGTTATATATGTTTCTGCATAAACAACTATAATGTTTAATCCTGACGATGTTCAGATGTCTGACATAGCCAGTTTCATACTACTGCTTCTCGCAAATGTAATCAAATAGACTGCAGCGTTTAAACACATATGAGAAGAATGTAATATTTATTTAAAATCAATCAAAATTTAAATAATTCTATCAACAACCATATGAAAATATTGAAGCAATGATATATTCAGGAGACAGGTCAATAGGGAGTGCTAGGTGTGTTAATCCCAAGACCTAATCTGCTTATAGGTTATCCCCCCTCGCGAGGCTTCGCATTATCTGTGTTACATTGGGTGGAAGTGCCGCATTGTTTTCTACCATTTTAAGTTCGAGCTATTTAAAACCTGAACTTAATGACCGAATAAGCTGCTTCAATTTAATAGAAAATTCGAACTTAACGATCGAAACCTGTTGAAATAACCACAAGTGGGTGACTAGTCAAACAGCTTGCACATTTATTACGAGTCTGCGTATTTTATGCATTTATTTATTTATTTGATGCAATCACGTGACTAGGACAAGTATGAAAAAGATGGTAAACGTCTGAATAGGAATAGCTAGTGGACTCTATATTAGTATTTCATAATTTTTTCTTTGATAATATTAACATAATAATGCCCTCGTCGCTGAAAGCTTAGAACTTTCTCGAGCTAGCAAACGGTCTCACCTAAATTAGCTAACCGATGAACATTCGAATTATTAGATTCTGAGAATATTTGATGGCCAATTAAGGTCAGTATTATAGAACGTCGAGATTATTAAGGACGCCAGCATATAATATGGAAATTAGTGGTATCTGTACTCATTAGTATCTGTTACCTCGTACAACATAAAGCCGAATGCACTCGTGCAACTGCAGTACCCATCAATAGGAATATCTGCCTACAACAAATACCTTGGCATTGGTTAATTACGTTCCCACTCGATATGTTTGTATTAAAAACTTTAATGAATCAAGTATACCTTGATATAGTAACATAACATATAATTCTGAGTAATGCTTTAAATGAATAAAACTTAATAAAGATTTATCATAAAAATTTACGAATATGTGACATATAAATATACAGTCGCATGTAATATACAACACATAAATAAGCATACCTATGTATAATAAGGATATAAATTAAGAAAATATAAAAGCTTTACATATAAAATATATAAAATATATTGAAGCACATCTAAATCTCACTAAAGCTCACTAATGCAATATTTCAGTGCGCAATTGAGCAATGAAAAATGTGAAACTGTAGAAACTACTTTTTACTTAATTAATTTGTTTGGAAATCTCATAACTGTTTTTCAACCGATAACTCTGAAGCTCACTAAAATGACAGTAGGTAATTGGATAATAAAACATAATCATAGAAACCACTTTTCAGTGAAACAATCGACAATAGTGAAGTATTGTCAAAGTGAATTGTTGGAAGTATTATTTAGGAGGAGCATATCGACGTCCTGTTCACGTATTACTGGAAAATAATTTCCTGGATCGAGAAGCGTAATACGCGGAGCTTTTCTGAAATATTTCCCATATTAAAGGCTCAGCAACGAATGTCGTAAACCGGCTGCGTTTTAAATCTATCTAATTCGTACTGATCCATCTATACACACCCTATAAATAAGGTGTCGAATATCGAACACCTGCAGAAGCTGTTGAGTAAAGCCAGACACCATTAAATACAGCACCGACCAGTCCGTAATTCCTCCGACCAACCGGGCAAAACGAAGAAAAAAGGTGGAGAACGGGCGAGTCCCACATTCCGCTAGAAAAATGGTCTTGCGCTGTTTGAAAAATAAAGGAACCTAACTTGCTAGAAATCAAGCCGCAAAACTTCCATACGAAACGTTTTTCTGTTGTAAATTATGTCTACCGAGGACGGTCGACGAAATGTAGATACAATTGGAAAAAGCTCGCTACCGTTACTGCTTTCCTTACTTCTAGAAAGTTATTACAGTCGTTTACTGCGTGCGGAAAAAATTCGGTTGCAAGCCAATGCACTTAACACTTAACGGATTCGCTGAAAACATTCTACAATATGAAACAGAGAACAAACCGACCTATTGTATAAAAGTTAATCTGCAAATTGAAAATTCCTCTGAACTGAAAATAATACAACATTTTTCACTTGATGTAATATTTTTAAAGTTTCTGTAAAAATTTGCCAAAATGATCGTTTCAATATTGTTGCATAAAATAGTTCTTGAAATTGAAAATTGGACTAATGTTTTTGAAACAATATTTAAGGTTTATGCTTCAAACAATAGCTATTAAAGAAAACAGTTCTACAGGTCTTTCGATCGCTGACACGAACGGATCGGTGGAAGAACTAAGTGGTTTTGCCGGCGTACTTAAAAATTCGTATCAGGGATCCGGACTGGTGAAAAAGCGTTTCAAATGAAGGAAAACACCCGGCGCTCCTGTTGTCTCAGGGAAATCACGCGTGCCGAGAAAAACGAATATCACTGGCTTCTCGTTAGAGCAGAGGTGCGCTTGCAAAAAAGACGGTACCCATTGTGTTCCTTCTTTTCCGTTCTCTCGTATCGACATCCCGGTCTATGCACCCCGGCTCTTTTTTCTACTATTTTCGCGTGATAGGAGAGACGGGTTGCTTACGCCGTCGACTAATGTTCGCTAGCCGAAACACCACTGTTTTCTTCGTTTTCCCAGCTATTTTTCACCCCTATCCTATCTCCGTTTCTTTCCCTGAACATTTCTGATTTTTCCTCTCTGTTTCCCCACACCTCCCGTCGTCCCTTTCGATAGCTCCTTTCCCCCGATATAATACCTCGCATTTCTCTCGCCGACGTAGCACGCGAGGCACAAGCATCTTTCTTAATCAAGGTCCCGCGAAATCAGGCCGAATTAAGTGTATTTATGTGTGCCGAATTCACCAGCCCGCAACCGTTCCGATTGAATTCCACGGTGATGTATGTATTCGCACACTAAAAGCTTCCAGGTTCATTAATTTCTTTTTTCTTGGAGAAATGTATTTTAAAAAATTTCTTTTCACACAGTTTGATAGACATAATAATATCATGCAACTTTCGCTTGAACCTCTCTTCAATATCATTTATTGTTCTTGAAATTTTCCAAGAGATGATTCCACCCCTTTAAAAATAGGGTCGTATTATGCATAATTTACTCTACTTATGTGTGAAGTTTCATAATTTTTTAAATTCCATTTTTGCTTAATGAAATAGTGAAAAAATCAATTGAATCTATGATTTAGTTCTGTGAAGAAAATATTCTTAGAGCATTTTATTCATGTTGTTCATGAATTTGATCAAACAAAATACTAACTCTTTAAAAACATATATTTCTGCGTACATTTACAAGGGGAGTGAAATATAATTTGCCTATACCCCTTTAAAATTTCACGTGAGAACGGGAAAGAAGTAATTGCCCGACAATTAATCGGAATAAAATGAGAATTCAATAAACGGGGAGCAGAGATTTCAAATTACAAATTAACTTTACAACTTCTCGCTCGGAATGAAAGCTGACGTATAATTGTGGTCAATTTTCCGTGAAAACGAAGCTCCCGGACGGACAAATTGCATTGCATATTTTCAATTTTATGTAACGTGTTATACCCTGCGGTTGCACACTCCTGTTAAACAAAATAATAATTTGTTTAAAAGGGGAGAAGGTTTTACTGCACAGCGCAACTTCCCAGTTGCCTTTTCCGCTTTATTTCTCTCCCTTTTGTGTCGCACATAAATACAATCATCTGTCTTCATCAGGGCCTTGTGAAACCGTGACGAATTAAGTGTATTTCGTACATCCATGCTCACGTACCAGAGATTCTGGCTTGTCAGAGTTATTATCGCGAGACGGCACGTCTTGTAATTGCATAAAATTGACCGAGCTGTTACAGGGCTATATACTCTTTACGACGACTTTAACAGTATGGACGCCAACTAGTGTCGCAGTAACGATGTCCCGAGGTGGTCACGTTTTACCCGTTGCAAAGGAACATCGTATTCTTTTTACCGCGTTAATCCGCGTCGATGAGTAACCATTTGTCATGTAAGATTTCATCCAATTCGTTTCAGTTTCATTACAATTTTACTCTGATTTCTAGTCTCTGGATCTTCATGAAAAATAAAAAGTTCGATTGTAAGACACAGGACCTAAATCTTTCACTAATAATTTTAATGTAGTGCAAATAATATATTAATACTCCTAGAATTGTTTAATCTTTTCACTGTTTTAAATTGCAGATACTCATTTTTTATCAGAATTCTATTCTAACATTTTTGTCATAAATACATAAAATCTAGAGTATAGTGATTACATTAATTTCAGAGTAAAATTGATTAACCTGACCAGTCACTTGACTGCATTTGTTAAATAACATTGAGAAGAAAATATAACCTTAAATATAACCTTAAATATAACGTTCATTTAACCCGAGAACAGCATGAGGATGGCCTGAAAAGAAATATCTTAGGTAAAAATGAACGATGGATTGCGAAAGTAAAAGCTTGGAGGTTTAAAATGAATCCAGGTTATTGTTGTTTTATTTTTGTTAACGAAGTTATCGCAGTTCAAATATCAACAACTTTTCGAGTATGGGTAGTATTCGAATACTTTTTGGATCGGCTGTACTTGTAACGGTTTTTGAATATGTCCAACATTGGGCACCTCTATTTTGAAACTTTAAAGAAGTGAAAATTTAGCGAAGATGTTAAATAAATATAGTTCCTCCGATTATTTCGTTTATTTATATTTGTAATTTGCATTAAGATCCCTTGTGCCTTTAGGGCCCGCAGCGCAAGCCAGTTAGCTTACGAAAATGAGAATATTGAAATTGCTCGTTCAAAACAAATGTCGGTGCTATTGTTTCAGTGATAGCGGGATGGATTGAAACAGGGAATCTGGTCTCATTAAGCTGCATATCATCAATTCACTTCTGAATTGCAAATGAAACCGCCTATTCAAGTACTTGATAAATAAATGTGGCCAATGTATTTTATGTTATAATATCAATTACCCGGACAATGGCTCGGCATTAAAGATGTTTAACCTCTTCCAGCCTCTGCATTTTGTTAAACGTTGGTAAGGTTATGTTTGGTAACTGACACGATAAATACACATAGGGCTTGAATAACTTATTATAATGGTTTTATTATATTCACTCTGTAAGCTTGCACAATAAACGAGATATACGACAAGGCCCAAATCGTTTTCATTTCCAACTGTTTCCAACCAAGTACGCCGTATGCCAAATGTTCATGCGCACACTCGCTCTCGATCGCACGCATGCGCACACTCGCTTTCACTCGACATATATTCGAGCAGACATTTCGAACCCTATTCTTAATACATTTTATTTAAACCAATAAAAAATATGGTATTTTTATATCATATTGAGACTAAAAAACAGCAAGCACGACAAATATTTTTCGGGGACAAGATCAATTTTTAACGTTTTCATGAAGTGTATGCAGCCTAAGTAACTCGCACGCATGCGCACACCGCTGTCACTCGACGCCTGCATTCGAACGGACATTTCGAACTCTATTCTGAACACATTTTATTTAGACCAATCAAAAATATCTTAGTTTTGTATCATATTGAGACTAAAAGCAAGTATGATAAATGTTGTGCAAGGACAAGATCAATTTTTAACCTTTTTATAAAGTATGTGCAGTCTGAGTAATAGAGATTGTTGAAGGGTACAAATAGTTATGAATTATACATATTATTGAATAATACCTATATAGGACAGGGGAAATTTTGAATTTTGGTTAATTAGATCGTTGTTACTTCTGTAAATATATTTCGGATTACACATTGAGTACATCTTTCACAGTCACAACTTGCACATACGCTCGCCTACAGCGTTCTGCGTACAATCGAATATCGAACGCTCTCAATTGATTCGATTCTCGCGGAGATCCGTAGATGGCGGTACTTTCGAACACGATCGCGCATTCTTATGGATCGACATTCGATGTTAAACAGAAAATTATGTACATCCGGATGTACACATTTTTTATTTTTAATAAATCGTTTATGTGCATCACTTATTTTTAGTAATTTAGTAGATATATAGAATTATGTATTAAGTACAACATTTATTCATATACAGCATTCATGATTGCCTAAATTCCAATGCAACAAAACATTTACCAATTTTTAATACAGCATTTAATTTCGAGCACTATACATAAAACATTTAATAAGGAATTTCTATTTGTAACAGTACAACAATTATATGTTATATTGTCAATTATTTCAGTATACAAATTAATTCATTCCAAAAAAATAAAGGGAAAACCTGAACAATCACGATGAATTAGAAACATAAAGAATTTCATATAAAACAATACATTTTAGAAGAAAACTAATGATGAATTGTGAAATTAGACAACACGTTCTGGCACGTTGAGAGACAATTGCATAAAATGTTGGCGACTATACAAAATGGTGGCGACTATACAAAATGATGGCGACTATACAAAACGTCCCGACGTGACGTCAAAATGACGCATTCTAATATTTTTAATTGAGATGGTAAAGATGCATCCATTAGGAATTATTCAACAAATTTATTTATTATTGTAAAACAATGGCTAAAAATTTGAATAGATACATTCTGTTTTGTTTTATAAAGTAATATAAACGTAATCAATTATAATAAAGCTGTTATTTTAAAACATGACCGCTTGTGATTTCCTTCAAATCGTGCAAAAACTGTTGCAATCATTTAATATTCAGAACCTCTGTGTACGACTGGTCCCTAATAAACGCAAGACGGATCCGTCTGCAAGTCGACAAATAAACAACCGAAAAGCGGAAACAGATTTAAAAGAGAGCTAATGAAAAACGTTTCGTCGCTAATTCGCGTAATGTTACACAGTTTCGTGGACTCTGGGGAGCTTTGTCGCTGGAGCGAATTATACGAATAAATGAATAAACGCGTTCGTCAGGCAGCAAGTATAATCATTAAAAAGCTTCCCGCCTTTCGCGCACGGAGAATTTCTGCCTCTAAAATTCCAGAACAAAACAGTTTCCGAATAATGCATTGGTAAACCCCGCTTCCAGTTTCGCAACGGCCTTGCCGGCCGCGTTCGAAAAAAGTTCACAGTCGCGCACCGTGCAGCAGCACACGGACAGAGAAAAAAGAAGAAAAAGGGAAAATCCGAATACGAAATAGAACACAAAAATGCGCACTGTCAGCGACAGGGCGATACGGCCGCGCGCCATGTACAAATTTTTCGTTTCCCCGAACCTCGGCCACAATTCACAGGCATTTAAGTTTTGCTCTAACTCGGCACGAAGAAGAGAGTACACTGCTGTTCGAAAGCAGTGCTCGCTTAAATTTGCAAAGTTTGGGAGCCGGAAGACACATTCTTGCGTTGCATTTCTCTTCCAGGAATCGACTCGAGCACATCTCGACGAACTAAAGCTTTGTCCATACTGAAACAACATCACTTTATGTCGTCCTTTGTTAACTTCTTCTTCTTCTTTTGTTCGGTGAAAACGGTAACTTTTTCAAAATACAGTGGTAACTCTACCGGGCGACAGTTATTCGATAAATCTATTTCTTTGGATATACATAACATGCTAAAAATTGCTGAGAGTTCGAAGAAATCTGAAGCAGTAATGTAAAATGGTCACGTCCGGTGCTCCGTATTAATGTCTCCGTAACCATTTTTAGGTGATCGCAATTAAGAAACTGTCCACATAGTTATGAGCAGCAGTGTATGCGGCTGGAGAAAGGGGAGAGAGAAGGTTAAAAAATAATAAAAACGGAGCACGGTTGGTACGGACGAGCCTCGCTGTTTCGTTTTATTAATTAAAGGGGTCCAACGCGGATGCATCCTCGACGGAGCACGCGGCCATCTGTTATGTCCGTTAATTTCTATAATGTCCCCGGCAGCGGCGAATGTAAAACAGGGGGACAGGGGGTCAGGAGGAGAGCACACGGCAGTGCCCACGAAATACGGGCACCGAAACGAAATTTGAGCCGTTTTGCGTACGAATAAAGTTGTCGCTCGTAATTGTAATGCAAGCTGCAAAATCACGTAATCTCTTTGTCGACGCTATCCGGTATGAAAATTTGCATTCCGACCGCATCTACGAAATTAGATGCGTTCAATCGAATTCGCGAATCAACCCTTCCACCATCCAGCCAACCGCCACCCCCTATTCGCTCTGCCTCGCCCCTCGCTCGCGCTCAAACACACCTATACCACCGACACACACCCTCAGCTACCACTCGATCGATCTTTAACTACGTGACAATTATTTGCCGTGGTACCAGTGAGCGATTAATGACGAGAGGAATTTATTTTGGTCGTGTGAGTTCAATTAAGCGAACGCGCGCGCCGACACGTCTTTTGAACTGTATTCGCTAGACACCGCAATAAAGTATGTAATGGAATTTATGTCGTTTTTGTAGTAGGAAAAATCGATGTAGTAGCTTCATTTTTCTTGTTCGTCATTCATTAATATTTTTACGAATGGAGTTCTTCGATCAAATTCCTGCTTTCATGAACTCGACCGTAAATCTGAAAAATTTTCATTAAAAATCTGCAGACTAGGGACGAGTTTTTCGTGGAACTCGAAATTCACGAATTCGAAGGGTCTACTAACCACCGTCTGAACAGCTCTGTTTAGCCTCTCTCACCCTCGTTCACACACAGGCAACCTGAGATCCCGTCATAAATCCTTCGACGGCTGAATGGCGTCTCGCCATTCACCTTCGACTCCACTCAGAACACATTGACGCTAACATCGTACTTTAGACGCAAGAACTAAAATGTCGAGGACAAAAAATCTGGTGCTGGTGAAAATTGACTCGTTATTAACAATCCCTGTCGCTATTGTAACTTTGGTTGTGAAACAAAACGACGGAAACTGCGTATTTTCACTTGCAAAACTATTGTACCTTCAAATTTGAAGCATTCACTCGTATCTGTCCCAAATACATTTTGGGACAATTCGGGGTTTATTGCAAACATGAATTAAATTTTGTTGCCACTGCATGACAGTATATTTTTGAAAATTTCGACTGAGACTCGAACTAAAAATTATTGGAAACGTGACTTACGTATTTCTTTTTTAATAATGTTTACAGTTCCATCAATTTCTATTTTGACTGACAAACACGAAATATTGGAGAAATATATCAAACTCTGCTGTTATAAAAATGAAACTCATTTTCTAAACTTCGATTATACAACCCCTGGCAGAATGTTTCCGATCGGAGGCATTGATACTGATTTTAGAGAAAACATTCACAATTTAGAAGTATAAAATATTACTTTATGGAGTTAAAACTGATGGGAAATGAAAAGGGGCTTATTGAAGAATGAAAAACAACAAAATAACATAAGCTTCATTAATACATTAATACATTATGAATGTTTAAACATGTTTGAACAATCGTTAAAGATGGAGAGACACCACTTTTGCCTCAATTGTTGAGGATATTTTTCAGTTTATCTAAAAACTAAGGGTTCGGCGTAAAATCTAACTGTATCACGCGATAGAGCAGACTTTTATCTTGGGAAACCACCGTTTAAAGTTTGCAACGTCGACGTTTTTTCGAACCAAAAAGCAAAATATCTTCGCCCGACATGAGTTGCCGCCAGGGATGCGGCGCGGCGTACGGCCGTACTAATGGTGAGCGCCACTGGCGGCAACTCATGTCGGGCAAAGATATTTTGCTTTATGGTTCGAAAAAACGTCGACGTTGCAAACTTCAAACGGTGGTTTCTCAAGATAAAAGTCTGCTCCATCGCGCGATACAGTTAAATTTTACGCCGGGCCCTTATTTTTTAAGATAAACTGAAAAATATCCTCAACAATTGAGGCAAAAGTGGTGTCTCTCCATCTTTAACGATTGTTCAAACATGTTTAAACATTCATAATGTATTAATATTGGATATCACTGTATTCGGGAAAGTCTACAGAATCTTTTGCTGCAAAGAACAATCCAATATCTTTTATAATAACATCACAATATTTGTTTAAAGTTGAAAAATATGTTTTTTTTCTCAAAATCAAGTTTCTCAAAAACTGTGCGTCTGGGGGAAAATGAAGGGCAGATTCGGAATAAGCGCAAAAACTCTATAAGAATCATCCAACAGTAATTGTTGAACAAATTTGGTGATGGGCAGTGGTAATCGAATCGGAAACTTTCTTCCCGATCTATTAATCGGGAACTTTTTTCCATGTAACATTTTGTTTATTTTCACGTTTCTTTGGTATAATAAATGGAAGCTTATGTTATTTTGTTGTTTTTCAGTCTTCAATAAGCCCCTTTTCATTTCCCATCAGTTTTAACTCCATAAAGTAATATTTTATACTTCTAAATTGTGAATGTTTTCTCTAAAATCAGTATCAATGCCTCCGATCGGACACATTCTCCTTAATTATCGCCAAAGTTGCATCTAGCATCTGAGACTATCACTTCAGTGTGTAGTGAGACTGTTCCAACAAGTATAAATTGTTGGAACTGAAAATTGAGAAGTAGCCTGACAACGGTGTCAAAGGTGGGACATTTAAGAAAAATTTCGTCATTAACAATGGACATGTTTTACTCTTTTCCAGGCAGTTGTCAGGGAGCTAAACAGACTGGGAATGCTAGTGGACCTCTCTCATGTCTCGACAAGGACTATGAGGGCGGCCTTGCAGACGACGATGGCACCGGTGATTTTCTCTCACAGTGCTGCCAGGGCACTCTGCAATTCCACTAGAAACGTGCCAGACGACGTGCTCAGAAATCTGGTGAGTTTCCGGAGCAACCACGTCGACACAGAAACGCCGGGGATATGAAAATGCGATGGAAGGCGCGAAATGGTTAAACCAATTTTGATATTTGATCACGCGAGTCTTACGCGCTTCTTCTTCATTTATACGGTATATCTTCACATTAGGAGACCGGAGAATATCCGCGCGTGTTCTTCAAATTGGAGGAGAAGCAAGGTATTAGACAGAGTATTCTACACCTGCTGGTGCAATCAAGAAGATTGTAATTCTACTTTGTAATTCTACCCGTGCCAAGCTGCGTCTCCAAGACAACTAAATTTATTCCGTAAAAAATTAAACACTTCACCCACGTTCTAGTTTTAAATTCTTCCTCAAACAAAATTCGCTTTGCCCTGGGTTACTAAATTATCTTAGAAATCTAATTGAATTATTTTTATTTAAATCTATAATACATACTTTGGTTGTTGTATTAAATCATACGTGGATAACATGATTGTTTGTCTGGATTTAAAAATTAATGTAAGATTAATGTGATCAATATAATTACTAAGGGGTTGGTCTTGCACTTTTGATTTCAATTTTGTACGTATGTAGTATTGTATGTTTAATTGAATTCTGTTTCTACGTGTGCCTAAACTTTTAAGAATACACATTTCTATATAAATGGAAAAAATGAGAAACTGCGATTTGCATAAGTTGCAGACCTTGAATTTGAAGATTCTTACATTTTTCAATGTTTCTAGTATTTCTATACGTTATCAGATTTAAAGAAAACTTCGTACAAACTTTGGACTCGGATAAAAAGTGATGCGTGAGTTCAGTAAACTAGTAAATTCATTTAATGACTCATCAAAGTTCGAGTCCAATTTTGAAGTTATACCTTTTCAAAGGGTGCGCGGATATTTTTCTCCGTCGCTGTATTTTCATCAGGATGTCTCGCAATTAAATTTGAAATCGCAGTTTCGTTTCGTCCGTCATATTCCGCCGTTGGTTATCACATTACGTCGGGGAGCCGGGTTGTCAACTGTATCTCGCCAAACTTTCGTCAGACGTAGCCCGCAAAACGCGGTCTCTGAAACAACAGCGAAAAGGAGCAACAGTCGGATCTCAATTAGCAAATGAACTAAGCTCGCATAAAAGAACAAGCCCGGGAGAGGCCACGGTAAAAGACCAGGGCAGAAAAAA
Source organism: Lasioglossum pauxillum (assembly GCA_933228785.1). Classification (NCBI taxonomy): domain Eukaryota; kingdom Metazoa; phylum Arthropoda; class Insecta; order Hymenoptera; family Halictidae; genus Lasioglossum; species Lasioglossum pauxillum. The sequence goes on from OW121705.1 coordinate 13,202,691, forward strand.
AGAGAAGGAAACAATGTCACGCGAAGCTTCGTACTCCCAGTGCGGTGGTAGCGAAACTTGGGGATGAGCAAAGGAAAAAGCCGAAGGACATGTCGCGAAACGAGGGAAAAAGGAGGGAAAGAATTGAAATGAAAGGAAGAAAATCGACGGGTACACTTCGCTTAGGTATACACTGCCGTTCCGCCGCTACAGATGCGCAAAACGTAGCGGAACGGAACAAAGGAGCAACTGCCTTCTATTATGAATACGTTTCGTACACTTGTAATTGTGGAATAATGGGCTAAGGTAAATGTCCCTGTTCTCGCGGACACGGCCCTATTACCGACACCAGCTCTACGCTCGCGATAGTTTCAAGTTTCAGCTAATGCACATCATTTTGCTTATTCATTCGAGCGCATTACCGATTGGTAGTCACAGTGGATCCGAAAAGTATTTAAGCATTTCCGATTCTCGAGAAAGTGACGACATTTAACTTGTTGCAGTTCCAGAAAAAACAATAGTACAGCAATAAACTTGGACCCATTTTAAAGCTTCGAGATTCTACTTTCGCACAGCATGATTAATTTTCCTTAAACATATATTTTTACATGACGTAGCAGATGAGAAACTGAAGACCTATTTTCCCTCGAGAATGCTACAAATTGAGAACAAATTTTATACAGATTTAAAGATTGGAGCCTCCCCTTTACAATGATACCTTCAAAATTGATGTACGATTTATTTTAACAGTTTCATGGATCAAGAATTAGGACAAGTTCAATGGTGCAAAGTGTTCATGGTGTACCTTATGTAACTGTATAGTTGGATGTGCACATTGCACTTAAAAAAATCTTACGTCAAATTTTTTTGTGACGTTGTAAAGGGGAGACTTCAGAGGATTCATTCGCGAAAAAAATTGTTCAATGTTTTCAATAAAAATGCATAAAATTCGCAGTCTGGAATGATTAAATAAATGCAATAGATGAATTCATGGGCTTAAAAAATACAGTTTATAATTACATACGAACAGAACAGTATCCTCGCTCCATCTAGGTTGCGAATGCTACAGTTTCTACAAGTCGGTCGATAAATGGTGTATGGAGCGGAGTCGAATTTATATTGTAAATTTAAAACCATTATTTGGGACGATAACTATAATTTCTACAATTGTTAAGAGACATAAATTGGATCTAATAATAATCATTTTAAGAACACTTTGGTGTACCTTCAAGACACAAAAAATTAAAGGGTTACCACATTGTTTTCAAGCATAGTGCTTTACATTCTTTCCCTAGAAAATTAGGAAAATTAAATTAAAATTAAATTGATCATTTTAAAAACACTTTGGAGTATCTTCAGGAGCTGAAGAATTAACCAGCTCACGTTCTCAGACTCGGTCTTCGAAAACTATTGAAATCCTTTTTGTGAAAATTCCGGGCGTATTTCACCGGCAGCAAAAATTTACGAGAAAAATATGCAAAGCAACGAAAACCGGTATCGGTATCTGGGTTAATGGGTCAATTCAGTATCTGGGTCTAATCGACTCATTAAAACCGTCTCGTTGAACGAGAGGACAAATTACGAGAGTAATATTTTCGTTTTATATATTTTTTTTTCTACAAAAGCTATCGGCAAGATTCGGTTTTTCACTTGCTCGCTGGATTCCGTCACTCTCGTCTATCGATATCACAGCGTGCTTATCTCGAGCAATCTGTGGGATAGAGACTCGCCGAGGGATTCGTTGAGTGCTCATCATCGGTCCCTTGATACGCACGTTTAATGGGTCCCTACTGTATTCCTGGAGCGCAGTGCATAAGCTTATCTAGAAGCATTACTGTACCGTGAAAGACTATACTCGGCCAAGAGCGCACTCGGCGGTTATACAATTTAATCCCGCGATTGCAGCCCCGACTGCTGCGTGTCCCGATTGACCGATTGCAGAAATGTGAAACTGAGAGTGGCAAACCGGTATCTGTGTCTGTACCTAGTTCCACTGGTTCCTTTCAACGACCCGTGCGCGCACTTACGAGCATTTTTATCCGCTACAATTTGTACTCTCTAGCGATGGGCACGACCCTTCTCAATTACACAAACCGATAGCACGCATTAAGATTTAAATGATTTTATTTTATTCTCATATTGAATTTCTATTAGGTCGGAGAGAAAGTTCCTGCGGTTTTTATTATAAAATCAAAATAACAAAAACGCAAGAACTTTCTTTTCGAGCTAATATACAGGGTGAGTCAGAAGAAACAGAACAGCTAAATATCTCCGTTACTTTTTGTTGTACAAAAAAACTTGGGACAAAGTTACACTGTTTGAAGGGCCACATGTAACGGTGTAAGGGGAAAAACTTTCAAGGTCATTTTTTACAGGATTTCAAGGTCATCGATATTTTTTTAAACGGAATGAGGTATTTTTTAATACATCAATCGATGCAGCTGGACATTCGTTATAAAAAAGTACTAACCTATGTATGTCGAAAAGTTAGTAGTTCACGAGATATTTCGATTTAAATAACTGTAAAACACCATTACTGTCGTACTACGATTTAGCGTTTACTTACTTGTGTAACGTTTTAGTACGACAGTAATGGTGTTTTACAGTTATTTAAATTGAAATATCTCCTGAAGTACTACCTTTTCGACGTACATAGGTTAGTACTTTTTTATAACGAATGTCCAGCTGCATCGATCTATGGTATAAAAAAATACCTCATTCCATTTAAAAAAATATCGATGATAAAAAATTACCTTAAACATTTTCTTCCTTACACCGTTACATGTGGCTCTTCAAACAGTGTAACTTTGTCCTAAGAAGTCTTTTTGTACAACGAAAAGTAACGGAGATATTTAGGTGTTCTGTTTCTTCGGAGTCACCCTGTATACAGTAGGACTTCAATTAACCTGATTATAAACAAATATACGCTCAAATATGATTATATTATGAAGGGAAATCAATTTTTAAAAATAAAAAATTTATTTTGGAATATAATATCGATTTTAATTATGTGGGTCTCAATTATCCATTGGGCCTTAATTTGTTCGGGCTGTTTGTCTCCCGATCAAGATTAATCGGGTTCCTACTGTATTATTGCGACATAAGTTCAATAGCATTAAGTAGAATTGGATTTTACCAACCTGTTCAACTTTGATTGACAAAAACGATATTTTTGCATTAAAATCTAACCGAACAAAATGATAGGTACACACATGTATAGAAAGATAAAAATATTAACAAATTTGTGAAGGATATTTTGGATTTAATATTTTGTTGCACCCTCTTTAACTATCTTTATTTACTATTTTATATACGACCCTGGCAAGTTTCCTCTGACTTTTTTCTAATAATGTTGAGGTCTGGCTAGCCAATCTAATATTTGAATATAAATATAATAATTGAGCCAGTCAGGTTAATCTAACAGCTAACAAGTTGTAAATTGAATCTCTTCTCGTTCGTAAATTTTACTTTTCAATACGCCTCGATTCTTCCATATGAGTATTTGATTATCAAATCACGAGAAACAATCACTCCCATCACTACTATTTACACTCCGGGCAACTGAGCCATAAATAAAACGAAACTGGTTGACAGAACCCGCTGAAAGTCTAAAAAAATCTCTTATCACTTTTCTGCTAGATGCCCATTAACACTGTAACGATCTACTATTTTCGAGAGCAACATTCACTGAACTATTCCTGGCAAGAGTTTTCCAAATGCGAGTTCTGCTGTACACAGTAATGCCCATAACATTGGGAGAATTTAAAACTACTTCTCTAGAAGAACAAGGAAAATCAATTTCTAGTTCACTCCAGTTTGTTACAATTCGTAAGTACATATATAATTGATGATGTTTATGTTTAGTATCATTCATCACTTTATTTTTAAAAATACAGTTTTGAAGGTAATTCTTGCAGATGCGTTAAGAGTACCAGTAACTACGAGTACTTTCAATTTCTTTTTACAATTTCGTTAATATTGTTGTAGACAAATAGCAAAGTTATTGTAGATTGTTATATTATTGGGTGATCACTACACTGCGGATGTTTATGCATTTATGAAAAAATTGGTTGACTGAGATATAAGACAGTAAGAAGTTAAAAAAATTTATGAACATTGTAATATTGTTTTTAATGTAACAAAGTCATTAGAGGATAAAATCAATTTTTGTTTTAGTTCTGCTTCTCGCAACCAATGCAGAACGTTTTTATTTTGCATAAATTCGCAGTCTAGTGATCACATTTATATTTGAGGCATGAAAATGTGCATTGAAACTATAAAGTGCATCCTTGAATTTCGTTATTGACCTAAGGGATAATCGATTTAAATATCAAAGCCGAATATTTTCTTCAATCTCGCACACCAGTGAATGTTTCTTCCGATTACCTCGTTTATTTAATCGGATGCGAGCGTGCTACTTCCGCTTAATTTCCCCGAATGACAAATGTTAAAGTTCGGAAGAAAGAAGAGACACCGGAGGGCTTCCGAGAGCATGCCGCTAACAATAAGCCGGTCAACGAAATGAGCTTGGTCGTTTCGGAGAATTTACGCCATAAGTAGAAATTACTGTACCGTGATGCGTATGGTATCCAAGCTTCAAATAGGAGGATGCAGAAAATGTAAAACGGCACACGTGAAAGTTTCTGGTCGGCCCACCCTTTTCACCCAGCTACTCGCATCCGTTGGCCAACGAAGAGATTATTTGGTTTTAGGTCAGTAAACACGCGACCAGAACCAGGTCGGATGTTTCGGGAAGTTCAGGATTGGTCCAAGCCAACCCCCCGGTTGCTGAATTTGAAAACACGCAGAGGAACATAAATGTTACCGAGTCATTCTTTTGTTTCTCAACCTCGGAACACAAAACTGGCCACACAAATCGGCTAAAGTAAATCTGGTTAGCGGTACACAATTGCTTCCGCTACCACAATATTTTTCATTTTAATACTGAAACTCTCACAATGGTCTCTTTCTGCTCGAAAATTATTTTCGAGGACAAAGAAGCTTGTGTCCTTACAGCTGTGAACAAAATAATACAAGAAGAGTTTAATTAGTGTTTGGACTTTTGGAACATCTTCATAGTTGTAAATTTTATCTTTGCAATCTTTATGCAAGTACTATTTTCGTACTTAATTTTAAGAAAACTAAAATACAAAACTATCTTTCATTGGCTAAAGAGTAAAAATCTTTTAAGAATCTTTATATATGGTAAAAATGAAGTAGAAATATTGCTGATTTTGATCAATATACACAGTTTCTAGAATTTTAAATATTTCTCGACAAGCTCCGTAATAATTTACTATATACAAAGTCCTCTAAACTATACTGTCATGAAAAATTTCATACACGATTTGACACAATTTTATTGTATATTATGTTCTGTCTCATTACAGATAATTGTACAAATGAAAAGTTCAACAACTCGTGCGCAACTGTGTGTAAGCACACTCGTGAAAACAAAAATTAATCTACATACGTAATCTCGCACTATAATTTGCGTATACTGCATCGATAAATTTTATGAAATTATATTGTTTGCAAATTTTCAGCAACAAACGGTACTGGTCTCCATAGAAACGTTAGTTAAAATTAGGCTTTGCTGCGATCAAAAATTTCTGTAGCATAATTTGAAACAACGCTTACACCACTTAAAAACTGAAGAATGGTGCAAGAAAAATTACTCAATTTTATTTTCCTTCGTTTCCAAAATGTTCTGGATCAAACAAAATAAAATTCGATGAAATTCCTCAGTTTTGGAGTCAAAACAGCTTCGAGTACAAAGGGTTAGTTTTTCGGAACGAACATCGTAATATTCAGAAGTAAAAGTATTAACAATTTCGGACAAAGATCGTAATACGTACGAATTTGCTTCGTTTCCATATTGTACGGTGGTAACACAGTAAGCGATAGAGATTCGAAGCCCGTTCGAAGATATATGTATATCCAAGCCAGAAAGTACGTGTTCAACGTGGCGCGGAATTTACGCTTCGAGTAATGGGAAAAAAGTCACGAGGGATACTCGCACGGTTGTATTAAATAATAAATGGCTCGGGTCAATGAGGCTAGCAAAAAATAGTTCTGCAGAGAATTCCGTAGGATTAAATTGGGATTGCAATATGTGAGGCTACATGATTTATCTGACAGGGATGTCAGCTGCCTGATGAGAATATACAATCCGTTTTAAAGTATCCGGGCACGTTATAGACATCCATAAAAACAATTATCTGAATATTCACAGGTTCCCGAACAGGAAACGTTCCTCGTAAACTCACTTCGGAACAATGTTATCAAACATTATTACGGAATGTTGCATTAAATGGTCCTGTGATCATGCAAATGGCGCTTTTACGTCCACTCCAACCATTTTCGTATAACTGTGCCAAACTTTACCATTAAAATGACAAACTTTTAATAACTTTTACACTGGTTCATTAACACTCAATTTACCATCTACCACTAAACCCAAATTTAGGTTATTAAACCTAAACCAACCATTGATTTGCAATTGAAATTAAACAATCCAATCTTCAAGGTTTGAAACTGTTTCTCATTTTTGTTCTATAAAACAGCCTAAAAAAGAGCGTAGATTCAATTTTAAGCAGTCTTTGTAAAGGGGAAGATTCTATATTCAAACCTGTGTCAGAGTCATTCAGAAAAGAAATTTTTTGGTGTTTTTACAGACGACTGAATTTGCAACATTTTCGATAAAAATGTGTCCTCAATTCTTCACCTGCTGTATCATACATAAATATCTTAATTAATAAAAAATATCTTAACCTAAACCTAGCATTAATTTTGCAATTAAAATTAAGCAATCCAAGCGCCAAGGATTGAAAATTGTTCCCCATTTCTGTTCTATAAAACAGCCTAAGAAACTTAGATTCAATTTTAAGTAGTCTTTGTAAAGGGGAAGATTCGATATTCAAATCTGTATCATAATTATTCAGAAAAGTAATTTTTTTGGTGTTTTTACAGACGACTGAATTTGCAGTATTTTCGATAAAAATGTGTCCTCAATTTTTCACCTGCTGTATCATACACAAATATCTTAATTAATAAAAAATATGTTAACCTAAACCTAGCATTAATTTTGCAATTAAAATTAAGCAATCCAATCGCCAAGGATTGAAAATTGTTTCCCATTTCTGTTCTATAAAACAGCCTAAGAAACTTAGATTCTATTTTAATTAGACTTTATAAAGGGGCAGATTCGATATTCAAATCTGTGTCAGAGTCATTCAGAAAAAAATTTTTTTGGTGTTTTTACAGACGACTGAATTTACAGCATTTTCGATAAAAATGTGTCCTAAATTTTTCACCTGCTGTATCATTCGCAAATATCCAAGAAAAATTAACGAGGACCTGCAAAAGCAGAGGCTTCAGCTTTAAAATGAGCCCTTTATTGTTCTACCATTTTTCAACAAAATTATTTTAGTTTAAATATTGACTAGATTAAATACTTTTTAGACCTACACGTGTATTTCAAGTGCCTGTCAAGACAATGTCACAACTGGATAATAACTGTATTAAATAAATGAATACATTGTGAAAATCAATAGTATTGTTCAGCAAAATTCTAGAGCAATAACTTTAAAAAGAGATGGTCGTTTCAGAAATAGTTAGATTGATGTTTCGCGAATTAAATTGGATCGCGGTTGACATCCAATTAAGAATAGAACCTTATCTGTAATGAAATTAATTCGAGCAAGGATCTAATTTAGATTGAAATTTGGTACTTCGTAACATCGAACGGGAGAATATTCATAGAATGTTGCTACTGAAATATTTCCCTAATTCGGTAATGGAGACAAATTTCTATTTGATGATTAGTTTCATTATGCCGGTGGTATTGCACGGAAATATGCATTCGCCCGAATATAATGCAATCGTTATATATTATAGTTTAATTATGAAAGATTTCATAGGCCGAAGCTTATGGGATTATTTAATTCGTAACGGATACCGAATTAATGACACAATACTGGATAAACTAGGTGCTTAAGCCCAGCGTGCAAAGCTCGACTAAAATTTAATCCCTATCGAAGCCGTGCGCCTGCCAATCACTGATGCCGAAATGACAATTACGTTCCATCGGTGCTTGAAACTAATCTCTGGGATTAAATTTGAGACGAGAACAATGCGGGACCGCCTTAAATTTGATTGAAATACGCGCTCGTGAACATGATTGTGCATTATTAACACCTCAACACCGAGTTTATAATGTTTTCACCATTCCATTCGATTTGACGATTTTAATGCCTCACGCAATATCCCGTATCGTGTCTATTATGATAGGGAAATTCATTTAAATACAAAACTGCAATTAAGAAATCACAATTCTGATAATCGTCACAAATAATCACAAAAACAGGGGTTAAATAGAACCATGTACCTTCTCCTAATAATTTCAAAGAAACTTTTTAAATAATTATATTTCGTATTTCATCTTGTTTATTCATCTACTCATTATTATATAAATAAATAGAGGCGTGTGTGCACTTAGGATATGTGCTGATATGGTACAACTTGTTCGTCTGACTAATGCAGAATGTTTCTACTTGTATTCAGATTTCGAAATATATTACTAAATGTGATCCAAAACAATGCACACATATTAATAATGAACAAAAGTATACAAACCATACATAATATATGGAAGTAAAAGGTGGATATATTTTTTTGAATTATTTAATTTAAAAAAATCAATTTAACGCTTTAACTAAAAATTTGGTCACAATCAACGTAAATACGATACAGTTATACAGGGTGTCTCAGCTGAAGAAGGTCACCTAAATATCTCCTGTATTTTGAATGGCACAAAAAAAGTATTTATGGCATAATTTAAATGGTATCTAACGAGGAATATCATAGAAGACCAATTTAAAACATAACATAACAATAGAAACATAACGATGGTCTTGAAAAAACTATGAAAAAATAACCGGACAAAAGAAATTGTTCTTCTATGATATTCCTCCTTCGGTACCATTTAAATTATGCCATAAATATTTTTTTTGTGCCATTCAAAATAAAGCAGATACTTCGATGGCCTCCTTCAGTTGAGACAAATTGAGATAAATTGATAATACCAATTCTTGTTATTTTATCGTTGCTTTTGAAATCCATATTTGAAATTTACTTAAGATTACCTTTCTGTGTATTCGAGCTCAAATGCTGGGTCTGTGAACGCGTTGATAATTCAAAGCCGGCAAATTTCGTGCGACTTTATCGTTGCAGCAAATGATAAAAAATTGTTGTGCGGATGTGACTCGATAAGAAAAACTGCCTAATTCCCTGGTATTCATTGTGTGTACCTCGATTTCTCGGTAGATTCTTTGAACTTTATAACCCGGTCTCTGGTAACGACACAGTTGCCCTCGGACAATTCGTCAATGCCTAGTTCCTGATAAAAATCTAAAGAAGTCCGAGAGTACAGAGCGATCTCTATCTATCCCGGGTAACCGAGCTCGGAATGGTTCGAGCCACTCGAAGACCGGTACCCAATTTTATCTAGCCCTTTTATCTTTGCTTCCTATCGAAAACTACTGAATGAGTCAATCCCGGGAAGACAATGGCTCGCCGTCTCACTCAATACCTGACCTGACTTAAACCGTGAGGTAGCCCCAACGTTAATTAGACCAGCAGTGAAGCACAGCTAATAACATGTCGCTAGACAGGCCATCGTTCGGTGTCTGATTGGTGTAACTCATCCTCGCGTTGCTTCGTCATGATCGAAGCAGTATTGATTATGATGGCGAAGCAAACACGATACATCTTCACTTCCAATCGCAAACAACTCTTCGACTCGGAACGCAATCAGGCGAATTGTTTCCTCGTCGGGCGATCGCTTTTTCCAATTTATTTCACGTATTTCGATTCGCTTTGTTTCCCCGAATTACAAATTTAATGACCCACAAAGGATTTGAACACTACATTTCTGGATCTGTTAAAATTTTCGATATATTTAAATAGTGATCAATTCGTGGAACAAATGGGACAACCATTAGCCTGGGTTAGGATGAGTCTAAATTTATAATAAATCTAATCTAAATTTGTAATAGTACAGTTTTATTATATTTTGCAAATATTTCGTGGATCCACTGTATGAGAAAACAATTAATTTTAATTAAACAAAGAATACAATTTTTGTGCTATTCATTAAATAAAAATAATTAGTAACTTGTTATTTCAAATTATAATTATATTCTGCCCGACATATATCATATTGAATTTCGTTGCATACATATATGAAAAAAGTAAAATGTATGGAACATAATATGAAAGCAAATGCATATTATGATACATGTAAACACATTGCAGTGTTTTGCGTTAAAACATTGAGGGGATGCATTATTTTCATTCAACATTTCAAGCCGCATCAGCCACTCGCACGGCTTATTGGCGAAGCAGTACATATTAATAATTATAATTGATTATTATTAGATAACAATGCTTTTTATAGACAGCAACAGTGTTATATGAGCCCATCACGCACAAATCCCATAGTTATGCAGATTACACGTTCCTATGAAATTCAAGCTTTCATCTTACTTTTGTAGCTTTTTAATGATTGATACCTTCTGAGCATCACACATGTTTTGTTCGATACAAAAACGAACTTTTTGCAAAATGAAACTCATTTATGGGAATACCGATTTAAATAATGTGTTAATAGTATTGTCTACCGAATTTATTCAACACACTCGATTTGAGTTCCACGAGCAAAGCGAACCTTCGTTATACAAAAGCTCGTTCTATACATGTTTTTTACTTCCAAAACAAACATTTCAGTTGCTAACGCACGTTTTTCTTTGGTTCTGGGTTTTATCGAACGGAAGTTTACTTTGAAAATGGAACTTCATCGAATCGTTCACAGTGTAATTACTTTTACATTGGATGTTCTCTAAAACAAAGCTTTGTGAAAAAAAGCATTACTTTTTCCATTTAATTTTACGCTTCGACGTGTTTTTTCTTTGACCGTGTTCTCCATTTTTCAAACGCATGAAACGCTTAATAAATTAAATAACGAAAGGGGAGTCTCGTCAATTTGTAATTATAAAATTACCAGAAATACAGATTTAAAAAATAATTCATTAAACCATTCCTTGTACAAAATGCACAAAAGGTGTGTACTCGTTCCTTAAAAGCTGCAACCTATTGATCTAACACTAATTACACTGTCCAGCAAATTTCAACTTTTTTAATGTTTTTTATGTTCTTTTTTTTACGTTTTAATTGCTGTTGGGTCCTTCTTATAGAGTTTTCTGCGCTGATTCCGAATCTGTTCTTAATTGTTTTCCTATACGCACAGTTTTTAAGGAACATGGCTTTGAAAAAAAGACATATTTTTCAACTTTAAACAAATATTGTTTAAACATGTTTAAACAATCATAATGTATTAATATTGGATATCACTGTATTCGGGAAAGTCTACAGAATCTTTTGCTGCAAAGAACAATTCAATATCTTTTATAATAACATCACAATATTTGTTTAAAGTTGAAACATATGTTTTTTTTCAAAGCCATGTTCCTCAAAAACTATGCGTATAGGAAAAAATTAAAAACAGATTCGAAATCAGCGCGAAAAACTCTATAAGAACCAGCCAACAGTAGTTGTGGAACAAATTTGGTGTTGGACAGTGTTATCCAAAACCATCTCAAAATGGGCATTAGAAAAATTCTTCGAAAAATATATACTATTTTATGAACAATCAAAATGTATAATTCATAAATTCTATTCATTTTTAACTGTGGATAAATAAAGGTAAAATTTCGAATAGAATAAGTAGTGTACTTTTTGGCATGTAATAAGGTAATATTTTCGCTGCACAGTTCTAAAAATGATATTTCAGAGCGGTTTCCGAATCAGCTCGTACGGATTCCGCCTCGGAATTGTGGACATTGAATGTTTCATGGGATTCTGAATCAATCGTTTCAAAATCCTAGCGAGCGGGAAATATGATTTATAGAGATTCGCGATATTAAAATTTCAGGACAGGATATACTGCTCCGCGGCAGTGAAATTGCGTTTCCACAGTGTAACTTTACGATTTCTTCCAATTTTATTGGCTAACGCTTCAGGACTCTGGCGGAGACTAATAAAGGTACCTTTCAATCACAGTCCTGATTCGGAACAGTAAATCCTCAAACCTTTTTTATTAGCTACTGCAATTAAAATACTGTTCAACTCATAAATCTAAATATACATGAAAATTAATATTATGAAATTCTACCTCGATGAAATAATTTAATTAATTAAACAATTCTTCTCGTTCATTATATCGGAAGATCAAACACAGTAATGTCTCGATATAAGCGAAAGGGATATGCATGATATTTGTGAAAAATTTATTCCCACTAAGTACTATGTAGTGATTTATATATATAACAATTTTTTTGTTTCTTTTTAATTATATTCATATGAAACTTTTATCAACATGTTTATAAACGTAGATGACTATTTGCAAGTTATTACAGATTACTTTTTACAGAACTATTTACAGATTAAGAAACATTATATCTTTCATTGGTGAAACTGGAGAATTCTAACAGAAACCTGAAGTTCACTCGAGCTCGAAAATCTTCAAACTTTATTTCGAAAAAACTACGGAAGCTTCAAGATTGAAGATGTGATAGCCAGAGAGAATCCGATTGTTTCGAGATCAGCGATTTTCAACCACTGCGAGAAATTCTGCGAAGTATCTACAAAATCGAATGTATTCCGCAAGATTTTTACGAACAGTATAAATCGTTGATTTATTATTATCGCAGTTAAATCGCGAATGATATAAAAATTTTGTTGAGAAGCACCGTATACAAGGGATTAAATTAAAGTATTGTGAATAAGGAAATCGGTAAATAATTCAAGCTTTAGATCAAGAACCATGTTCTCTGGCCACAACAAATTGTGAGAGGTGTTAAAAATCTCAGTTCTGATTTGCCGAAGGGTTACGAGAGGGCGTAATCTATCATATATATCCTTTAAGTTCCCTATCCGGCGGGAGCGAAAGGCGAGGACGATTTATGACCGCACAGTCGAAGGATTTAGTCCTGCATCTTTAGTTTCCATCGCTTCATCTGTCTCAATCTTTATCACAGGAGAAAGTAATTCGTTTAAATCAATCTTGAGTCGATGAAGACATCCAAGAAGCGTTAGAATCAATTAGAAAACCGGTTTAAAAAAATTTTAACCGTTTTTCTTTATTTCGAGGAAAACATCGTCGTCTTATATCTCAAGAAAACTGTATTCTCTTTGAATGCGTGGGATGTCGTTAGAACAACTACTAAAATTAATGTAGTGTCGAATAAAATGAATGGAAAAATATATTCATTCGCTATTATTAAGAGTGAAAAGTAAAATTAAGAAGGTAGTTCTCATTTTTCAATGATGCAAAGATGGGGCTTTTCAGTAATCAAAAGCGCTAGATAAAAGATCGATCAAGGCCGCGATCGCCCTCAAAAGTCCTATTTTTACGTTTACGAGACGTAATTTACCTCAGCTTTATGAAAATAGCTACATACACAGCTTTATGCTCCCGAATAATGCAAATTACGCTGCCGAATAATGCAAATTAAACCTCGTAAACGTAAAAATAGGACTTTTGCGACGATTGCGACCTAGATTGATCTTTTATCTAGCACTTTTGACTTTCCGACTACTCCCATAAGTGTAAATAAAATAGAAAATTCCAAGTAGGTTCTAAAAATGATGAGAACGATTTCACAAATACTAAGAGGGAAAAATGCGGCTTCGAGACAATCGAACCGACGATTGCATCGACTTACTAAACTCGGCGGCTGTCACAGCGAAGCCATACACCATATAATAGATACCCGAGCGGAATGCTTTTCGTATGCATCGCGAATTGACGCAATATCAATCATTCTATATGCAAATGAAGAGGAAGGCACAGGGAAAGCTCACAATATCCTTTGGCAGCGTTGGAGGAGCATACGCGACCGTAAACTGTAGCGGTGACAGGTGATTCTGATAGCGGCAGGGTCGTTCCCGCGTATCTTTCGAAAAGCGACTTTGAAGAAAAATCAATATGAAATGCCACGAGTGCGCCGTCGGTTTGAACAAAGAGCTCGCTCATCGAATTTTAATGTGCGTTTCCCAGTCACAGATACACATGGAAAGCGCGCCATCTCGAATCACAACTTTTTTAATATCTGCCTCTCGGTATCGTACGCGTGCAACTTACAGATTAAAGTTCAGGATACGTAAACTGCACGTTGCAGCTTCGTGCAACTTACCAAAGGGACTTACGGATTCCACGTTACCTTCAATGAGACCTATTTTTTTTACAACGTCGGCACGTTCTTGGCTGTAACTCTTTTATGCCGCACATTTCATCGCGGAAGAACATCACTAGACTGCGGATCTTATGCAATTTATGACAAAAATGTGTGTGCTTGCGGACTTTATTATGCGAGCGAAATGTTTTCTGTAATTTTTGGCACAGTTTGGAATGTCCACTCTACATTTATATTACGTGTGCTTCTTTTGTCAATTGGATATTTGCTTCACGATGAGTGATAGACAGAGTTGTGCAGAATTACAATTGAATTACTCCAGAAATTATACTTACAAAGTAATTGAATTACATTGTAATTCAGTCATATTGTAATTTGTAATTCAGATCTTCATTCAATTAAATTACGATGTAATTCGTAATTGCATTTGGAGTAGAGTTATAAAATACTGTGTAATTAAATTACAATGTAATTCGTAATTGCAATTGGAGTACAATTATAAAATAGCGTTACGTATTATGAAGAAGGACGAAGAATACAAACTACGCCGCATAGGCAGCAAACAAGTATATGAAAGAAAAACAAAAATATATCGCACTTCTTCAAAGTTCTGGGCTATAATTTGGAGAGCTGTATTTCAATTATATTGCATTTTAATTACACATCTGATTGAAATACTTAGTAATTGAATTAATTGAAAGATCTGAATTATGTAATTCAGTTACGACGTAGTTGAATTATTGTACTATATAATTGAAATACAATCTAATTCAATTGTGTAATTGAAATGTAAAAAAATGAATGGTGATAGACTGCATATACAGTGGCTTCCACTAATATTCGGACGCTCTCGAAAAACCGATACCTTTTTCAATATTGGACTATACGATTTGAACCTTTTTGAGGAGCTACAGCAATTAGCTTACTACAGGATGTGAAAAGAAATTTTTCCAAAAATTGCAATTGGTCGGAATTCCAGAGAAAATACTAGAAGTTGCATTCTACAACTTTATTATGTGGGCCTATATTGAACATTTAAAAAATACGTTTTGTAAACCTGTGTAAATTATATGCATTGTGAAAGTTTTATCGAAATCGGTTGATGCAGAAAAAAACGGCAGATATTGAAACATGTAAGAATTCTTAGATTTACTGCCGTTATAGGCCGAAAATTATGAAAATCTGCAATTTTTACCATCTGTAACCGTTTGTAACGCATTTCGACGTCGACCAATTTTGACGAAATTTTCGGGATATGTTTAATTGACACAGATCTACAAAACGTGTTTTTTAAATTTTCATTGCAGTAGGCATTTTTGTAAAATGCAACTTTTAGTATTTTCTCTACAATTCCGAACAATTGCAATTTTTGAAAAAATTTTTTTTCACATCTTGCAGTAAACTAATTGCTCTAGCTTCCCAAACAAGTTTAACCCTTAAGTGCGTCGTGTGGCCGTTTGGCAACAATGCATTTTCTAGCTCTACATTCACTGCAGGAACGTTTGGATGGTTTTTTGTAGGTTTTGTTTGTTGCCTTGTAGTTCACATGTACAGTGATTGTAATTGTACCAAACAACCTGATTTTTTATAATCAATTAGAAGCATTGGTTTACGAAATGATAAACAAAAAAGATTTTCCAAAAATTACAATTTACAAGGTTAAATGCAAAAATAAAAAAGGCATTTTTTAAAACTTTTTTATTTGGGTCCTTAATGAAAATTTAAAATGTATGTTTTGTAGATCAATGTTAGTCATACAGATGTTGAAAATTTCATTGAAATCGATTAACATACACACGAGCTACAAGCGGTTAAAAATGGTGAAAATCGTAGTTTTCCACGACTTTTGATCAGTTTCTGCTTAAAATCTATAGAATCGTACATCTTTCGACGCCTGTTGTTTTTTCCTGCGTCAATCGATTTCGATGAAATTTCCAATATGTGTATAAAGAACATGGATCTAGAAAACATATGTTTCAAATTTTCATTAAGGGCCCAAATAAAAAAGTTTTATGTTGTAAATTGTAATTTTTGGAAAATCTTTTTTGCATATCAGTTTGTAAACGAATGCTTCTAATTGATTATAAAAAAATCAGGTCGTTTGGTACAATTATAAAAAAATTATTAGTTTTTAAAAGGTGTACGAATACTTTGTACACCCACTGTATTTATATGCGGTGCGCGCCATTCGTCGTAGATTTTCTAACCTCAAATACGGCAACATATCATAATTAAAAAAAAATATTTTCACAAAGATGTGATTTTTTCCTTATTTTTCCCTTAATATAGACTCTTTTTTTGGTAATGTTTGAAAAATAAAAACTGTAAACAAAAAATCGTGCACTTAAGGGTTAAATCATAGTCCAACATTTAAAAAAGTTATCGCTTTTTTTCCAGAGCGTCCGAATATTAATGGGAGTCAGTGTAGTTATGTAAAACAAAAATTCCTGCTATTGATATCTTGTGCAAGTCGATAATGCAGTACCATACTTAAATTCGTTCAATGATTTCGCAGTTTTGTATCTCACCCATTTATTTTTGTCATAAGTGCATAGAATCCGCAGCATAGCGATAAACATATGAAAGCAGTATCAATTAGCAGGTCAATTACTATGTGAAATATACATAGTGTCCCAAACATGTTGCATTTTTAAATGAAAAAATTACCCTTTCCAAGGAAATATAACCATTTTGAGACACCCTGGGTATATAAAAACTTACATACTCACAGGCAGCGGATTTCAAGCCCTTATAATAGAAATTGATATACGATATAAAAACCAACAGAAAAATTAAAAGAATTAAAGAATGCTTAAGAGAATTCATCAACTTATTAAAATTATTAAAGGAAGAAATATCCGTTTGATGAAATATATAAGATAGTAGTAAGATTTAAAAAAATTCAGAACTTATTAAATTTATTAAAAGAAGAGATGCTCACTTTTATTTGATTGTACTAGCTTGATGGAGAGAATTTTAATTATGCTACATCAAGGTATAAATGGAGCTGAGAGAAGACATCCTTGGATTAATTATATTGTTGCGGAGGCTTCGGCGTGGTCTTGCCGGAGAACACATTACAATAATAAACAGGGAAAACTATAACTTTATTAATTCAACAACAAGGAAGTATAATCGTTAATGCGTGCTTCTGTCTCAATTGCTCAAGAGGATCTGATCGTCTCTCTTCTTCTTATCAACAACCTCGTTGTTCGGATACCGCAATATCGATCTGACAGGCGACTTCACTCGATCTCTGCGATATCTTCAGATTAACTCAGGGGAAGGCAACTTCATCTCGTAACAATATTATTGAAATTTCTGACTACGGATACGTACGCATCGAATAAATTCTATTATCATTTTCTTGTCCGAACTTTACGATCTCTCCCTTCTTTATGCAAACTCCATTCAGAGATTCACAACCTCGGCGTATCTGACGTTAATGATTCTGTTTGCAGGCTAAAAACGGGGGAGTGGCAATGGTTCCGTTTTATACATTCTTCATAACGTGCAACAGCACCGCCACCATAAAAGATGTTATTGGTACGTAGAACACTATCAACCACATGCTATTTTGATGCTGGCCATACACATAAAAACCACTGTACCATTATAACAAACCGTAATTATTACTGTCGGAGTCCCTTCTTCGCGTAAGAACACGTTTACTCGAAAAGGTACTAACACGTAACACGTTGTTTGTAGTACAACAGATGCTCACATAGTTAATAGACATTTATTGCCGGCCCTTAAAAAATACAATAAATCCTCTGTAGACACAACAACCTCGGGGGATTTGGTTGCATCTATTGTATAGGGTAGCTGTTTGTTTATCTCCAAAGACCGAGCCGAACGTAGAGGACAGCGCGAGTAAAGAGAGGTCACGCGCGGGCCTTTGAACCGGCGACGACAACTGTCCGCGTCTTTCTTTTCTATACGCTATCCTTCCTTGCGCCCAAAATGGTCATTGTCAATTAACACGTTCACGCCGGCGCCTGCTATTTGTGTATGTCTTGTGAGCCACCGGTGGTACACGTCGGCGGGAATGTGTTAAACCACTAAATACAGTTGAAATTATATCGTGTTTGGTATCATTTTGCATTAGAAAAATGCCACGAATAAGTTGGTGAAAGTTCCATAAAAAAATAATGAAAAATAAAGAAGATTAAATATTGGTGTTACATTGTGATAGCGATGACTATACAGCGGATCTTTATGCAAAATAAAAATTTTCTGCCCGATTTGTGACTAACTGGAGCGACATAGAAATTTATTTTCTCTCTTAATATGTTCAATGTGTTGAAAATAATATAACAGTATTCTTAAATTCGTCTAACGTTTCTACCATTTTAATAAATGCATAAAATCCGCTGTCTAGTGATGAAGCACGGGCGTTTGAACTGTGCCGGCGCGACTGCGACTCTCCGCGCATGCCCATATACCGAGCCGAGAGCAGATTACTAAAAAGCGAGCTAATAAAAACGTGGTAAAATAGGGGGGAGGGGATATTCTTGGTTGCATCTATTATACAGGGTGTCCCAAAATTCCTGAACATCCCGGAAATGGGGGTTCCTGAGACCATTTGAAGCAACATTTTCCTTTGCAAAAATGTTATCCGCGGCTTTGTTTAGGAGTTATTAACGAAAAACACGGACCAATCAGAGCGCGACTTAGACTCGAGTTGGCACAGTCGGCCAATAGACAGTCGGCCAATAGACAGTTGTCTATTGGCCGACTGTGCCAACTCGCGTCTAGGTCGCGCTCTGATTGGTCCGTGTTTTTCGTTAATAACTCCTAAACAAAGCCGTGGATAACATTTTTGCAAAGGAAAATGTTGCTTCAAATGGTCTCAGGAACCTCCTACTTCCGGGATGTTCAGGAATTTTGGGACACCCTGTATAGAAATTGTTGCGCCTATAGAGGATTTACTGTACCTAATTGAAGGAAAAATTCTATTGTTACTAACTTATATTTACTTTTTCTTATCACATCTTGGAAAAAAATAGGTTTCTTTTATTAATTTCTGCTGTATTTCAGCTGTATTTCAGTATCATATTGCTCCTTCTTAATCCTTCTATTTTTAATCACAATTTACAGTTTAAAGATGAAGCCCATATATAAATTGTCAATTATGATAGATTGACTTTATTCATTTTTCTGTATTAATTGCAAGACACTGGAGTTACATACATACCTGTGTTTCCTCTGAATAATTCCAGTTGAAAATAATACAAAAATATTTTTAAATTCATTGGACGAGTACTGCGTAAAATCCGCAATCTACTACAGTAATTACTATTTACACAGGATTTTTCAATTAAAAAATGTACATATTTCAATCTATTAAAAACTGTTTTGACACGTAAAATTATTTTTAGAAAAATATCGAAAGAGCAATATGAACATAACACTGAACCTGTTTAAAATGCATGCTAAATTTTTGCATAATAACGTCGTTCGATTACCGGATGCGATGATTTAAATATTCTGCAGCGAATCAATTTCATACATATAAATGATGTTCCAAAAAATTATAAGAATTGTCTACGCTTGTTGAAAGAAATTCGTTAACGACTGGATCGATGAAAATGAATTCAGAAAAAACTGAACGCTTGCGCCCCGAACAGTTCCAATCAAAATGGCTAAAATCGTGCCTCGTTTCCGGCGATTCGCATAAAATCAGGCAACTTCCGGCCGGAATTAATCATCAATCAACTAGACGCGTATTCGATTCGAAACGAAACGGTAACGGAAAGTTAATGACGACGCAGATTGGGCATAATGAAATCAACATTTAAAACGTCTCGATTCGGCCGAGCTTATTAAGAGGCCATGCTGTTTCAGCACACATCAATCACATTCGAAAGGTGGCGGGGATCGATCACGTTGGAATAGGAGCCGGCTTCGACGGGATAAATTTGTAATTATCTTTTGAGTATCCTTGATGCATTGTGCATTCAGAGAAACGTTATTACCAGCAACTGCGACCGCGCCGTGCTATCGCGAAGAGCTATCGCTTATGTTCGAATTTAAAACAATTTCCGAAACGAACCAGTTTAGCGCGGACTCGTCAAATTGCTTCTATTGATGGCAAAATTTTGAAACCGGGGGGTTGATGGTGATCTTTTATTCTCTGAATGCAGTCATTAATTGTACGGACCTGTCAGCCAGTAACATGAACATTGAACATCGCTTACAGTACTCCCACCGGTTTAGAGGACGTATCGAGGTATCCTCAATTGTTGGCAACACTGCTGGAAGACCCAACATGGACGGAGGAAGACATTAAAAAATTAGCTGGCCTCAATTTACTGAGGGTATTTGCTAAAGTCGAGCAGGTGAGCCATACGCTTTCAATTAATTAAAAAATCCTCTTCATAATCTGATTCTATGGTATTAAAACCGGAACTGAATTTGTTTATCCTCCTAAAAGGATATCGTCTGCTTTCAAACTGAACATTTTCTACGTTCCTCTGCGATTTAAGCAAAAACACTTGAATCAATTTCAATTTTATTAATGCGATACGTTTTTTATCATACTTCGTAAGGAATATAAAGATGCTTCAATACAGAAATTTTATTGATTTGGTATTAAGGCATTTTTTATCAGACCTTCTAAAATTACTACACATATATAAAGTGTTCAACATTGTTTAATTCCAATTATCGTAATTTCTTTTTCTAAACTATTTTAATCCGGGAGACGTTTTAGTTCTTAAATTTTTATTTCAATATGGAGAATATTTACAAGTTTAAGAAGCAATTTTTTTCTATGATGAACTGTTTAACATTGTTTACCTTCAGTTGTCGTAACTTCTACGTATTTTTCTAAACGATTTTACTCCGAGACGTTTTAGCTCTATTGTAGTTAAATTTTTATTTCAATATGGAGAATCTTTACAAGTTTAAGAAGTAATTTCTATGATAAACTGTTTAACATTGTTTATCTTCAGTTGTCGAAACTTCTGTCTTTTTCTAAGTAATTTTATTTTGACATAGTTACACTTTTATTTCTGAACTTTTGTTAAACTGAATTTTGAAAGACTTTGCAAATATATGTGAAATAAGATGAAATTATTTCAATTTCAGGTACGAGACGACTGGCACAGGGCAGCAGTTTTGCCAGTGGAGAAGATCAGTCCACCTGACAACTCTGCCTGCGTCTACGGAGCATCTTGATCTTCTTTGAGAACGTCCGCAGCAGGATCCCTCGATTTTGTACGATCGCCGAAGGTTCGACACGTCTCACGGAACTATAGGACCTTGTAAACGTGCGGGCTGGATCAACTGAAAGATCACTTTTCCCTGATAGAATCTTTTCGACTTTTCCGGGGAGTTCAATCGCGCCTTATGAAAGATGAAAAATTGAGCGAAGATGAAAGATCCATCTGTGAAACTGATAAGGGCGAGACTGTGGAAAAAAGCAATCGCTTTCAGGACAGGTTCAGGTTTCTTCGAACTATATTCTCCCTGTTACGAGTCTCGGTAAATTCCTCATCATTTATTCTTATCATTGTATTTTCCGTAAATTTATTCCTCGAAACAACCACATTGATTTATTGTACTTGTCAAAGTCGAAGATGTTACAGTGAACTATAATTTAAGAAAATACAATCCGTAAGTTGATAATGAATTTAATGAATTTAAATTGTTTAAAATTGTTCCCATTGAAGATATTTTGTGCAAGACTGAGCTAGTCCTGAGAACGGTGATATGCATAATTTTAAACGTAAGAAAAGCGTTCCTAAATGAATAACTCGTATTGATGCGGACAATCGAGGCGGCCAAAAATGCTTGCACGAGAAGCGTATATTTCGAGCGAGAGTATTCGAGAGAGAGAGAGCGAGAGCGAGAGCGAAAGAGAGCGCGCGAAAGAGAACAAGAGAGTGCGAGAGAGAGAGAGAGAGAGAGAGAGAGAGAGACAACATATTCTCTGAATAATCTCGGCCGAATCCAGTAAGTGTTTTTCAATACCTCTACCTTCGAATAATTTTAGAAGATCCGAAACGATGGATGTTAATGGTAAGGAACACGCGTTCAAATGCAAATCGGTGAAAGAGTTGCATTAATCAGAATTCAATGATACGCCGGACCCTCGAGTTTCTTTATTTTCGTAAAACTACTGCATGAGTTGTTACTAAAGATTAGTGTAAAAGTCAAAACCGGAGAAAAAAGAATTAAAAGTATAACGAAACACTACCGCCAAAAAAAAAAGAAGAGAGCCATAGATGAATTACCACCGCTGACTATATTATCGTTAGGTTCTTACATAATTTCGTCGATTTCTAAATAGCACGAAACGATCCAGAAAAAAATTGTAACAACATATGGATCCCGTTTCATTTTCGTTCGAATGCTTACCGCCAAAATCTAGTGTCGAATTAATAAGTGCGCTTAAGACCAACAAATTAAACACAAAGGAAATGGAAAAAAATAGGAAAATCATGAGAAATAAAAATTTGTAACGTGTTCCATTAGAACGTTCACCAGACGGTTTCTATAGATCAGTAAATTGCGTACGTTCGATGATTTCCGGCTTCTAGCGTTTCTATATTTGCGAGAGCGAACAGAATCTTGTTGATAATATAAAAGCTCGCCTATAAGACCATTAACGAAAGACTTGTTCATCAACTTTGGATTACGCACGAATTACTGGATCTTTCCGACTTTCCGACTGAAATCTTCAGAACTATAACTAAAAAGCGTTCATTGTCACTCGTAATTATGCATGACGCGTTTGTTTCATGACACTGCTTGTTCATTTGATACGCTTGTTAGGACCGCGACTATCCGGATATTTTTCACGTTCGAATATCCAAATTGGACATGTTCTCAAACACTCGAATAACGGATAACAAATGATTAAATCTAAAATGTTAATGGTAAATTAATATCGATGGTTATACTCGCCGAAGATGGTTAAGAAACAAAACAATTCCAATATTAACGCGATTCTGCACCATTTCTTTCTATTCTCGTGAAATAGAAAAAAATAATTGCAACACAAGTAATAAAAATAAGTTCATCGACTACGGTTTTTTCAAACTGTACTGAAATTAATTATTTTGTTTCTTAACTCCTGTCGGTTATTCAAATATCAAGATTTACGGAATTGTTCTTTGTTTGTAAAGAGAGTCGTGATCTTAAATGTTAAACAATTGTATACATAATGATTGTAGGATTTAAGTGGTGCATTTATAAAAGATAATCATCTTTCAGGGTGAAATTGATTTAGGGACTTTTCATTGTTGTGTCAAAAAGTATATTGGTTTAAGTGTTTTCTGTCTATAGTAATATCGATGATAAAATTGTTCACGGTTCTTGCAAATTTTAAAATCGAGGATAAAAATGCGTCTATTTACAAGCGAGTTAAAAATTCTCAAATCGACACACAACATTAAGTTGTAAAAATACTGTTTAACGAATGTTTTTATGTTTTTAAAATTTATTCAGACAGTCCTTGCTTTCTGGGCAATTTGATATTAATTCACGGCGGTATATGAATATGCACTGGCATTGTTAATCGCGAGGATGTCGAATTTATCGAATAAGAAAATGTTAATTAATAACATGAATCGCGGATATTCGAAGTCAAAACGCAAACAGAGAAAGAAAACATCCGGATAAATAGTCAGGTCTTGTTATTATGGTCACCAATGTTAAACACTGCCAAGCCACTTTATACTGAACCATTCCGACACGAGAAATTGTAATCGCTAACCCCGTTTCGATACAGTAGCAGTTTCAAGACGTAGCAATAAAATCTTAGCCGATAAATCGTCGACGAAACCATAGATTTCCAAATCGAAGCATACCGAGAGGAATATTTCTACGGCCGTCGTAGAGAAAATCATGCCAACTCTTCGGGACGTTATACTTATTGTTAAAACAGTCAGCGAGTTATTGACACACACACACACACACACACACACACACATACATACATACATACATACACACACCATCTAGTTTGCCAATACGCTCTCGGACGTTGTCCGGGGTTATCCTATATTTGCCAATGCAGTGAATACAATTGCGAACGATTTTAATTGAACGGGAGAGGGACGAAGAAAAAACGCGCTCTGTATAAGTAGAAAGATAATATCGAATTTGTCACTGCGATTATTGTAGATGTACAGGTCGCGCCAAAAGATTATCGTCGGAACGCAAAGATTCGCGACGTCGAGACTCCATTTTTGGAACCCTTAAGAACAAATGTAGAATTAATTCAGTGTTTCTTCTGTTGTTTTATTACATTTTTCTTGCTAACGTCAAATCATGACAAAAGAATATTGTCTTGTAGAATATTAAAACAATCATTGCCAATAGCGAGTGCCTACCCTAAAGCTATTTGTGTTTGCTCCTGATTAAACGTAACAAGTAAATTTATTCTAAGAATACAATGAAAACGATTTAGAGAGAGTAACTTCTTATCAAATTCATTCATAATTTTGTATAGATTGTTGTGAAATTTTTACTGATAGAACGGACTGATTATATGTATATGTATTTAATAATTATACTTCTTAGAATACTTCTTTGAACGAATACATTTGTGAACTAAACAAACAAGAAATCTATTATACAATGTCTTTAAAACACAATTGTTTAAAAAAAATATTTAGGTGTAAAGTTGTCAACATTGATAAACAATGTTATTTTGAATATACTTTGCTATTCGAACAAATATGTTTATTTTAACTAATATAAATACGACAATATTCAATTTATTCTGTACAATATTTATACAATTTGAGTTTACTTGTATTTATCAAGATTTTTCCATTTACTAATTCAGATTAAAAATGAATGATTAAAGTACATATTGCTTTATGGTTGAAATTTAGGAATAGAAAAATGGAATTGAAGGAAAATTGAATAATATCAAATTAATAGTCCGTGAAACCTGTCATTTAGGTAAACCATGAGATCCACATTCAGATCACAGAATGTGTAGATAATTATAAGTGTAAATCTTTTTACTATGTTTAGAAAAATAATTCTATTTAATTCGACGGTAAAATGGAGGATGCAATTTATGTACTTTATTTTATACGAAATATTATGTCTACCTCAGTATTGTTGGACTGAAAATTTCATTGCCTCATTAATGGAGATCTCTCGACGAATTTCTCTGAACGAATCGGGTTTCAGACCGCAAATTTTGGCACAACCTGTACGCGGCGTATTCGCATCTATGAAACATCGATTTTCATAGCGTTCGCACGACGCACAGAGACATTCTCGCAGCGTCTTTGTTTTTTCGTAACGACGTTTTACCCATTTCGACTTTGTAATATCACTTGATAACCACACGAGTAGATAATAGAAACAAAGAGACGATCGATCGATCGATCGAAGGGACACTGCGTGCGTCGATCGAAGAAGAGGAGATGAAGAAAATCGAAAGAAGAAACCGAGAAACTTAGCCAAGTAGACTGTCCTAAAACTTGTACGAAGCATTTCGACTTTTCTTACTTTTTTTCCGACGTGGAGAACGCGTGCGAGAAATTTTTAGGTACCTGTAATTAATATTGTTAATGACTATACATATATATTATATACATATATTATATAAAAAGAAACCATGGCGCCTTCGACGACTCGCACCATCACACTCTACGAACTTACGGTAGCAGACTGTCGCGTGGAAAACGATTAACGTAGACCCAGTTAAACTTATGATAATAGGGACGCCATATTGATTTCATCGAATATCGCGGACGGGAAAGCGTCGTAGCATTAGTTTAAGACATTCACTGTCACGCTATTGTTACGCGGATTAGATTGATTCTATTGATCCTTTAATCCTTCGAGTATGAATTTAACGTCGAGGCGTTCACCGACGTCTGAACAATTGATGGGAAAATTCATAAACCATGTGCTTCATTATTCGTTCATTAGAGAACACAAAACGTTTTAAAACTTTGTAGTGTCTGATTCAGACAATTAGAGTGCGTAAATACACTACGGATTTTATGCATTTATAACAAACAAAAATAGAAGAATGAATTGTTTATACGTATAGCTCGTGTGTCTGGCAATTGTTTCAGAGAATTTATATTTTGCATGAAAATCTTCACTTATAACTAGACCGAGGATTTTATGCATTTATAACAAAAAAATAGCTGTGATTTAAAACAGTGAGAGAAAATGTAAGAGTGTCCATTCATTTTTTGAAGAAGAAATTATATTTTCATCCGGTTCTTGTCTCTTGCAATTCATGCTGAACATTTTAATTTTGCACAAAGACATCCGCAGTCTATTTACAACAGTTTTGTACTATATTTTAACACAGTAAATAACAAATCTGCAGTTCGAATTAAGATTCAACTAATGAATACAGTCGCAGTAAAAATAATGAAGCAGTGGATATTTCAGAGAAACTATTATAACTTCTATATTTTTATTAGAAACTTTATATATTTCTGTTAAATAATTTCCATTTTATTAGTTCCCCAATAGTTTATGATATGAATACCGGTACATTTCTCGGATTAGGAAGTGTTTGGATAAACTGCTACCACGAAGATCAACGCGGCGTATCAATAATCAAAGTCGCCGTCGATCGTTTTCCACGATGCGAAATGTCTCGAACGCGATTGTTAGCGGAAGCTTTTTTCCTCGAAGCAAAAAATACGTACGCTTGCGTTTTCCTCGGCATTTGAACAAAGGTAACACATGCAGATCGGCGTGCAGAATTTATTGTCTACCGTCAGAGTATCTGTAGGAAGACCGCAGGATCCCGTTGAATAAACTTTTAGCAGCAATAACACTGATAACCAACACGTAGCGAACGATTAACTAGCGTAAAAGACCAATAGGATGATATTCACGATTTCTAATTCATAAAGAGTAAGTCTAGCATGTTAAAATATCCAATTGAACGAGTCGTTTGGGGATGCGTTCCTCGTCGGAAACGGCATGTGCTGTTAAATACATCAAAAACAGACCCAGAGCCATTAGACTGCGGATTATTATGCACCCAAAACACAATGAAACGTATAACAAAGATTAATCACGTTTCACGTTTACCTTAAGAGATCTTGTAATCGCCGAAATTAATTTTTCCCCCTAAGATAATTTATAAAAATGATATAAAGTGCATAAAAATACGCAGTCACGACGTGTAACGTTTCAGAGATGGGCTACGAGTTAGTGATAAATTGTTTTGAAGGAGTCGAGAATTACATGTTGGACATAAAACAGCTTGTCGTGACGTAACGAAAAGAACTGTCTTGAAACATGTGTTTTTCGAGTCCGATAGAAATCTCTCTCAAAACTTACGACCAAACGTTAGCGTCTGTCTCTGTCTAGATATGCTATCGGGGTAAAAAGCGACTTAAAAAACCCGTTGCTGCAGCGCGGATGCGTTTCTTCCGGTGCTCGAAGAAGCGGCGACGTTTTATCCGTGCTCGCGTTACAAAAGATAATTTTCAGAAAGGGTCTGATACAAGAAACAACGCTAACGGATTCGCGACTTGTCCCCGGGTATAATTACTACACATTTAACACGTAAAATACACATTTCACTTTGTCTAAGCATCAGGTCATCCTTTAATGTCACTCTTGACAATAATTTTTAATGGAAAATAACAGTGCTCGTATAATAATTTTAATCGATTATGTATCGGCCTTATTCAATACCGATCTAGTAAAATTTTTCTTGATGAAATGTTTCTATCGAAGTGGATGATAAATGGGCAGACTTTTATGCAAAATAAAAATTTTCTACATCAATCGCACACAAGTGGAGACGAAGAGAAATTTCTTTGACTGTAGAAGAAAAAATTTTAGCACAAATTATTCAATGCACATAGTTCTATGGACATACAGATTACTATACAAATTACTAAAAATCGAATAACAGTTATTTTTACAATTTAATATTTTCGATCTTATTTATATATTTATTTCTGAACTATTAAGCAATTATGAACCATTAAGAACAAATTAGTTACCTGAGATGTGGTGGTAGAACATTTAGGAAAAACATAGTTCACTTCAACAATAAATCACTTTAACAAATACTTCCACTTTTAGTAAAAAAAAAATCGATTAGAATATTAGAACATAACAGAATCCGATACGCACTGATTAACATTCGCCGAACAACTGACGACCCTTGTCCAAAGAAATTTGAAAACAATATCTGGGCTCAGCACGTTCGCTACGACCTTTTCTTTCTCTGTCTACCTCGGGGCCGCAGTAAGATGGGTGTGGAGGGGGCGACGGTCCCGGGCGTAAGGAGAGTGACGTAGAGCGTCAATATTTTTTTGACAATTCCCGTAACCTCGTTAGGAGTCGTTCTGTACATTGAAGCTCATACAGTATTACTAGTACGCCGCTAATTTCTATAGAAAAATATCAAGAAGAAACGGTTTAACACACCGAGCACTAAACGCAATTGGCATACATTGCCTTATATTAATGACAAAATTGCATTTATTTAGATCTCGTTCGAGTTTTATTTAAATATGTGCTCCTTTATTTAAATATGTGAAATATAAGTTCACTAAAAAAATCAGAAAAATATATTTATAATATCAATATTTCTAAAAGAAAAAATCTGGAACCAGTCAAAATGGCTGGTCTGGTAAATCTAGTGTTAAATTACAAAGATTTAGTTAACAAATTTGCTCAGTGAGAAGCTAGAAGAGAATTTTTAATTCTTCTTAATTTTCATTGTTGGTGATGATCTCTGAATACTATGCTGTGTACTACGACTTCAACATGTTTATCTGAATATTTATGAATTATTTGCTCATATCTAAAAATGAATATTTATGCAAATATAAAACAAATTGAAGTTCTACTAACAATACATTTCAAGCTTTCAATGTTCACTTCATTAAATAAATTACTTGGGTATATAGAATTTTTAAGATTGGTGTGGCAGTCAAAATGTTAAATACCAAAGTGTATAAAATTTACAGATAGTCAAATTAAGTGAGAATCGGATACGTTTGACGGTGGTAGCAAACGTGTTGGCCTCATTGTCGTCAATTTTCTCCGTTTGTACTGGAGTTTAACGTGAAAAATATTACTGGTGGAATGGCCGATGTTTAAACAGAGTTAGCGTACGACTAAATCATTCTTAATAATATGAAAACGTATATGTATGGACGAGCACATAGTAGTACAACGTAGATATTTGCTACTTGAAGAAGTTGAGATTTCAATTTTCAATCATTTTAGCCCCGATCTCTACGACAGTCGAGATCACTTAGAGATCAGCAATCATAAGGTCACAAAAGGACACAACGTCCATTGAAATGTTCCACGGAAATTGGGTACATCGCGCTTCATTCGTGAGATTACAAATAACAATAATTACAGTAATTTCATCAGCACGAACGAACGGTCTCCCCAAACGATTAGTTCAATGGCAGTACATTGCTCAATACCACAGATCGGGACTCGGAAATGGAAACAAGAAGACTCACTCTTGCGTTCACGGGAGCGTTTACAGCTGCGCGACTCGGACTCAATCACGCGTAGACATATGGTACCGTTCTAGTTTCGTACGGCGGCAAATAAAAATGTTTGCTGCGTGTATTCTTTGTATAAACTTGACGGGGCGAGAATGAAGCGCCATTTTCCCTTCGGGCGGGGGAACTGTTTGTCGGGAGACGGGTCTCGAAGCCGCGACATTGCGAAGATATTTCGCGACGAGGAACTCTAGATAATCATTGCGAGCGTGTATATGGGGGGCGCGACGAGCCCTAGTCGAGGGACGAAACAGAAAACGAGTGATGTTCAAATAAGTTGTTTTACGTGGCGATGATGAACGGAAGAGGGCGAAAACATTGTGAGTCAGCATCTTCGAGCGTTTCGAGAGAAGACAAGACTTTGTTGTTCCACTGCTTCCTGACAGAACTGTATCCGAATCGTTGCTGATATTGTATATCGTCGGTTTCGCGCGCACGGGATTCTGTTTCGTGACGAAATTCTCGAAAATACGTGTGTACCATCTTCTCGAAGAGCTCGAAACGTCGTGCGCGGAATCAGTTTGAACTTGTTCTCAGTTTTTCCGTTCTGTTGTTCCTTTCGTCGATGAATTGTGTAGCGAAACGATCGGAAACACGCATGCGTAGCTGAACAGATTTATTTCGACGCCAACTTGTTAGCGAGAAAACACAGAGGCCAAAAAAATTCTTGTAAAGAGCGAGAATGGGAATATCTATCTAAATGATAGGCGATATGCGAAAGAAAGAGAACGAACGAAAGTGAACAAGTGAGAGAAAGAGAGAGAGAGAGAGAGAGAGCGAGAGAGCCTTAGTGATAAATCTTAACGTATATAATGTAAACAACACACAACTGCCTAGAAACTCAGATTAATAATATTATAACTTACTATATTATATACAATTACAACCGACATGTCCAAACGCACAAAAGGCAAGTTTGGCAAGACGAGACACACGCGATTGTACATAGAAATATATCGACGTGTAATCCACAATGTATATAACGAGAAGCAGGAGAGACAGTGTTTCGAAATTGTAACCCGAGGGATGTTGAGGAACCGAGTTTTTTGTTGGATACAATTTTGCCGCTTTAGTTCGGAAGATCAGAGAACGAAAGGCTTCCGGCCGATCCTGGAGCCGAGTACTTGATGATCAGGCTGCGGAGGTTTACGCGAATCCCGCGGTTTCGTAAACTCGCGACAACTATGCAATTCAATCAAATTCTGTACGTAGTTATATTTTTTCGGTTATTAACCCTCTGCGGACGAGAACGTCTATTCGATTTGAACACATGGGTTGAACATATTATAGAAAATATGACTGAGTAGACAGCGGATTTGATGCATTTATGACACGTAAATACATTGGAGGAATTAAAAATACTGTTATATTATTTTCAACCTATTAAACATATTATAAAAGAAGATAAATTTCTATTTCACTCCGATTTGTTGCCATTCAGCTAGACAATTTTTATTTTGCATAAAGATCCGCTGCCTACTCAGTCAAATGTGCCGGTGATTATGAAAGTGGACTAACAATATCGTGTGTTCTTTATTGTAGAAAAAATATTTTACCAAGAATGGCTGGATAACATTTAAAACAGTGGAAGTATTAAAAGAATTTAAAAGTATAGATACAGTGAGTGTAAAAAGTATTCGTACGCCCTTTAAAACAGAATAACTTTTTTGTAATTGTACTACAAGATTGCATGCAAAAACTAGAGGGCTATTGTTGCTCGCTCGCTTCGCTCGCTCGCGAGTAGAGTTGTTTTTGCTCGCCCGCTTCGCGAGCTCGCGGGTAGGACTACTCCTGCGAGAGGGTTAGTGATACGCATGGCTAGTAGGGCCTACTGCTATTAATGTTTTTTATTTGGTGTGTGACTCTCCAAGAATCACACAAAGAACTTCCCGATTCGTTACTCCTTCGCCAACATCGCTAATATCGTTTTTTTTTGTACTTTCATCGATATTCTCCCAAAATGTATTCTTGGGAATAGAGATGATAAATTCACTCTTGCATTGGAATAACTTTCGATTATTCCAAGCGGTAACATTAGCATCAGTTAAAAAAAAAAATTTTTTTTAAATCTAAAAAAAAAATTAAGAAAAAAATTTTTTATGTAATTGCGTTTGGTTCTTTGGTGGAAAATTTTCGTCCTCCCTTATAAATTGCATTGTAGAATCAACTCTTTTCGAAAAAAAAGTAAAAATCTAAAAAACTACTTGACCAATATGGACCAAAATCTAATCAGCTCTAAGTTACGACGGGGCACATCGATTGCATCATTCATCATCCTGATCGCGTTGTTACTTTTTCTGAAAACGTTAACGAAAAATTTGATTACATAGAAACGGCCATACGCACGCACACACACACACACACACACGAACATTTTTATAAAAATAGTCTAAAATGACTCCAATGACCATGAAACGTGAAGATCTGATAAAAAATCGATTTTCGATTTTCGGGGTAATTACAATAACTTCCCTATAAAATCGGGAAGTTAATAAAAAAGGCATTCTTTAAAACTTTTTTATTTGGGCCCTTAATGAAAATTTAAAATATATGATTTGTAGATCTATGTTAGTTACGCACGTACTGATGAAAAATGATCAGAAGTCGTGTAAAACTATGATTTTCACCATTTTTAACCGCTCGTAGCTCGTGTGTATGTTAATCGACTTCGATGAAATGTTCAGCATGTGTGTAGCTACTATAGATCTACAAAATATATATTTTTTAAATTTTCTTTAATGGCCCAAATAAAAAAGTTTTAAAAAATGCCTTTTTTATTTTTGCATGAAATCTTGTAAATTATAATTTTTGGGAAATCTTTTTTGCATATCCTTTCGTAAACCAGAGTTGAGCATAAGTTTTATTTAAATCAGAATTTCGAATAAAGTAGAAAAAAGCCACTTTATTCGAAATTTCTATTTAAATAAAGCTTTTGTCCAACTCTGTCGTAAACCAATGCTTCTAATTGATTATAAAAAATCAGGTCGTTCGGTAAAATTATAAAATGGTTATTCTATTTTGAATGGCGTACGAATACTTTTTACACTCACTGTATATTGCGGCCAACAAATTGAAACTATTAAATAGAGAAATAAATTTCTATAACCTGTGTCTAAACATCAAATGTAAAGCAAACGTTCAAAGAATTTCAAAATATTATATTGCAGTAAGTAATGATTACCACGTTTATAATCGCCGTCATAAATGTAAAAATTGCAGCAAATATAAGATGTGTTCGGTAGGAACTTGTTGGATTTGAGAACAATCATTTTCGTACTGCCATAAGTGTATCACTCGTCCGTAAAAGGTTAACTAAGAGTTCTATGAAAATGTCGAGTTCTTTCCCGAAGATGATCACAGATGAAACGCGTAACGCGTCCGCAGTCTGTAGATAATTGACCTATCGAAGGGACAAGTGGATGAAGTTGTCGATTCTACGTTTATCTCGTCTTCTCTGTTCACCGTACTGCCAAATATGTATATCCGTTTCTCACCTCGACCGATTGCTTGTGGGACTATCAAGTAGGCGAGTTTCCTTCTTCCAAGTTCGTTTTTATAAGAGACAAGACTTCGACCCCTAGGATTAGATAGATTATTTTTCAATCCTGTCGGAACGTGTAAAGGTAAGAGGATCGATTTCGTGACTAACGTTTAGATTAAGAGAACGAGCTAGATGCCGAGCATTGTCAATTCCCAGACTTTGATAGCCACTGTTGTCATCTCGACCTATCGAAACCGGGAGATTGCGTTGCCGACACTTTGTCCGTTCAGCCCTTCGATTTCTAATAATGTCGAACGCTCGAGATCGATCGTATTCCGACGAATGTTTCGATGCGTATGAAGCTTGCACTCGTGAATCTGGCGGCACAATGTCATATACATTGTTTTCATTTTTATGGTTGCCACTTGTAATTTCGTTGTACACAACTGAAAATATGTTTGCCTTCGTATGCCCCTTCAGTTTTGCCATTTTCCGATTTAGTACAGTAAAACCTCACTCGATGCACCTAGTTTATTGCACGGAATTCTCATTCGTTGCATAACAATCCCCACTACGAGTTATTAGAAGAACTCGTCGTGGGGATTGTGTTTCGTTGTACAACTCCGATTATTGCACGCATTCTCGGTCCCGTATCGTGCAACGAGCGAGGTCCTACTGTGCTGTCAATTTATTTAATTAAATTGTAAAATGGATTAACCAGAATCTTTTCAGTAAATATTTTTGAGGAGCATACGAGGGTTAACAATTGTTTCTTGATTATTCCTAAATAATTAGATGTATTACTGAGTAATTCATCGTTTTCGTAATTATGATGGTATGATAGTAATTTGATTTCTTCCCAGCTCCTCGATACAATTAAAAAAGGATTGATAGCTAATAAGGGATCATGTGTTTCCGTATGTTCTGTAAAGTTTTTGGATTATATTTGCGAAATATAGTGAATTATCCACTGATACACAAACTTTGAACGTAAAACACAGATTTCTGTTCTTGCAATGTTATCCGATTGTCCTTGTTTGCATTGGATCGTGCGATTATGACGAATTTCATTCATTATGATTCCCGAGTCACGCGAGATCATCGAGAAAGCTTTCACTTTCGGAATGTGTAACGTGTCAAGGCCGAACGTCGGCCCGACTTCATCGTTACTATAAAACGGGATGCCTCGAGTTGTTCGACTATAACCGCATGCGGAAAGATTTTTAAATAAATTTATCTTAAGCGGAGAAAAAAGAAAGTTTCGAACGAAAGGCAGCTACGTGAAAGAGGTTATACAGATGCATGATAAAAGAAAGAGAAAGAGAGCGAACGAGAGAGAGAGAGAGAGAGAGAGAGAGAGAGAAAGTGAGAATGCGAGAGAGGGAGAGAAAGAATAACGAAACGGAATGTATAGGCAATTATTAAAGAGACTATGAAAATTAAGATGATATAGAAAGTTTTAATAAATTACTTACTAACGCTACAGAAGACACTTGATACCTATTACCTAACAAACATACGTTTGAGTACACACACACACACACATACACACCGACACAGGTACACGATTCTTTGGAAGTTTGAACACACGCATACACATGAGGACCGGATGAGAAGGTGCAGAATCTTGCGCGTAAATAAATTAATCTCCATTCGACTCGACATTGGTATAGTTACGAACGTAAAACAAACACAGACAACCAACAAGGAAACCTCGGTTACACGAATGGCCGTGTTTTTTCCAAACTTTGTTGCTCCGTCGAGCACTTCGGTACGCGAGTTCACGGAAATTTTTATGGTTCGATTTTATTTTCAGGCTATATTTCGAAGAATCGCGGACTTTATTTTATGCTTCGCAGTATCTGGAAAAATGCCGCGAGAGCATGTAAAGTTCCGCGCACGCAAACAGTACATGCGTGGGTGATTCTTGCAGAAAGATACAGAAAAATAAAGTTTGTGGTAAAAGTTGATAACTTCAAGGAATTTTATTTGTATGCATTTTATTCCGTTTAAACGGATTCAGAGAATTTTTTATTTGACAGTTATTATTAGACTGTATTTCACAATTACGCATGGAGTATATAGCAGAGAAAATTGTTTGTTACTTATTTTACATAACATGGTTTTAACTGCATACCTCTTTGAACAATACAATTGTAAGAATAAATTGGTGTTACCCTTTTTGTTAATACATAATTATTTCAATTTTAACATTATATTCATAGAAAGTTTCAATTATTCATTATTCGAAACATGATAAAATGTGCTTCATTCAAATTTTTAATTTGTATACATTTTTAGACAATATTGTATACACACATGATTATTTAGAATTATAAATGGCTAAATAAATTAAAGAAGAAGATTATGATTCTAAATAAATGGTAAAATGTTACTCGATACTACAAAAATTTAGTCATTTTTATCAAATATTCATTTTATTTTGTTTAAACCTCTTTATTGTTTTAATCGCAATTACCATGAAACACTTTCGGTTACATTTTACGTTTAGTTTTCTCTTCACAATTTTTCAATAAAGTATGTCCGAACCAATACTAAAATAACACTGTTTTTTTATTTTGATTTATAGAACGTAGTGATAAAATTTCATCGTTGATTTCTGGAACACTGCGGAGGCATACGCGATGGTATGCAGTGTGCACACCATCAATTAATCGGAGCTTTCGTTAAATTCCAGCAGGATTCCATTGTACGACAAATTTCCGAATGGGTTATCAATTACGTTCCAATTATTTGTTGGGAAAAAAATCGATGTGATGGACAAAATTACTATTCCTATCCTTTTAATACTTTTCTATACGTAATTAAAAAAATATTATTGACAGATTTGAACAAATAAAAAAAGTACAAACTGAGTGATTTTTATTTAAAAAAAATCTATTGACGTACTTGAACTAAAAAGTTCAGCACAAACTTACGAAAATATGATGAGTAAGTTTTCAACAAAGCATGTAAAAATTGTATTCTTGAGAACCTCGATGGAAACAAATTGTAACGAATAATTAATTGCTCATTATACATAATTGAAATCTGGCAGTAGAGTTCGAAGAAAGGGAGATTTGCAACTAACCGAGGTTTGCTTGTACGTTACTTGCTATTACCTACATAAAAATTCTATATTATATAGATTACATAAATAAATAATTATATATAGAGAAAAAAATGAGGAATGAATGTGGATGCAAACGAGGGGAAAATACAGATTGAGCGTACACAATGGGATATAGGAATAAATAAAATCGAGATTTTTTTAATGAATTGCCGGGCCGGTTTTTCGAGAGATTTGCTCCAACGGCCCCGGCGAGTTTAGAGAAAAAGAAACTTTGAAAAGTGATACGTTATTTATCGATATACTTTTAGTTGAACCGAACGAGGGGAACCTTAGACCGTATATGTACTATTATAAGTTTAAGGAACTTCGATTTGTTTGATGTTAAAAAATCACGGGAACGTGAATCAATCGTCGTGAACTCGTAATTCGGAGCACTGGAATCGAATGATATTCAAGGAAAATTCACGTTTGACATTAACAAGTTTTTTGTTGAATTTTTTACGAAATTAAAAAGAAAAGGTAAAAGTACTTTAAATGCATCGCAATTAATAGTTTCAAAAATGAACTTTACTTTTAATAAAAAATGATGAACACACTAACGAGTATATTGATTTATAATAATTGAATTAGTATGCATATATTGTTTAGTATATTTACGTCAAAATGCATTGAAATTTCTAATTGAATTTTATTCATCGATAGTGTATTATCGATCTGAAAATTTTCCAGAATAAATTCGATTTTACGTGTCGACTCGATAATGAACCGCATAATGAAGTATGTGCGAGAAACACGGGTTTAATTGATTGAATGAGGAAAGAGGCGATAGCGACGACAACGACGATGATTTTATCTACGTTAATCTAGAAGACATTGCTGGAACAATGATTTGTACACCTTCTATGAAGGACCGTAGAATACATTATGTTACCTAATACTCTTAAGCACGCATTATCTAATAAACATTATTTACAAAATCAATCGATGCGTTGGTCAAAGAATGTCTTTTGTCTTCTCCTACACGTCAGGAAATCAATATTTATAATCAAACAACAAATATTTCATATTTAACAGGGCTCGTTTAGCAATTTGAAAGAATATTTATATTTTGGCTTTAAAACATATTCTGTTTGCCTCGAATTAATTTATTTATTATAATTCTAGCTACTGCGATGATTACAGGAGAGGCAACGCCAGCTATCCAATTAATAAAGATCTGTTCTGAATATTTTTCGCAGCAATAAAAACAGAGATATTTATTCGGACTTTCATAGTAAATAAATATTACATCTCTTTATTTCGTAATATTGTTACTAAATTCCAGAGTAATTATAACAAAAATTCTTATGATTAATACTGCATCAGTATAAATACTTTAACAATAATCGTATTAATATAACGACTAAAATACATACAAACAACTATTTTTTTGCTTCCCAGGTAAAAAGTGGTGATCTGTTGCGAGCCAATGAGCTCATAACGCTTATCGATATTTTTCCGATGAACAGACTCATCCATTACTGCAATACTCCTCGTAAAACATTCTTTTCAACGATATTTGTAACTGTATTTCTAAAGGAATGAAGATATTAGTTTCTAGAAATCATTGTACAATATTAAAGTTCTGAAGAATATTCTACAACTTTTGGATCTATTTGATATATAATATGTACGCAAAATAAACAAAATTAGATGTACAAACTTAGAAGAACTTATTAAAATCGTTAAAAGAAGAAATGTATTTTCGTTAAGCCTCTACTTTTTTTACCGATGGAGATAGTTACATAATTGTACAAGATTTTCGGTAACTGGTCGTACAAAAAAAAATAAGTCGAAAATGTGGGAGATAGTTTTTTTTATACGAGGCTTTGTTTTCGAGAGAATCGCGTGTGAAGATTCGGCGAACAGGACTGTTGAATAGGAATGGTCTGATGCGTCTGTTCACGACCCACCTATTCTACTTACGAATCCTAAACACGCGAACTTGATAGATAACCCAGGATAAATATCAGACTCAAAGCAAGTACATAGTATTTCACAAAATAATAATTGAGTTCTGCAATAAGATCATTCCCAATTCAAGGGGTGCATTTCGAAACAGTCTGGTCGTCGTTATCGACCAGCATTGACGGATTAAGAGGATTGCCTTTCGTTGCATTCCAACCGAATGCGATGCACACTGCATCACCTATGGAGCGGAATAGAAAAACATGAATAGAAAAGCATGAACAAAGAAATCTATTTAATCAATTCCTCAATTTTATAATTTCAATACAGTGGGACCTCGACTATCCAAACCTCCAAGATTTGATGCCTGTAATATCTCAACGAGCTTCAAATTGTGCAACCATTTAGTTCGGGTAATCGAGGTTTTATTGTAATTGTAAAATAAAAAATCGGAAACCGGTCATTTTAGTGTTAAAACAGTAGAAAGATTAAAAGAATTAAAAGATATGTAATTTTCAAATTTTTTAAGATTCTTGAAAGATAGACATACCTAAGTGGCTCGAGCAAACAAACAATTTTTATTTTGCACAAGTATCCACAGTTTACCTATAGCAATGTTCCAGAACAAATTAATTCGTCACAGAACGTCCCACTGTAGTAGAACAATAAACTGCAATTAACACAGTAGAAAGATTAAAAGAATTAGAAGATATATAATTTCCAATTTTTTTTAAATTGTTGAAGAAACTCCGAAGTGGCTCCTACACCTTGAAATGAATGCAGACAATTTTCATTTTGCATAAACATCCAAAGTTCACCTACAACGAACAAAGTTATAAAACGAATTAGTTCGGCGCAGGGTACCTCACAGCAGTAAAACAATAAACGTCAAAAACTGATAAAACGAGAAAATTCTCGATCTCTCTAAAAATCATAAAAGCCGTTTCAATCCATCGCGCATCGAGATCCTTACGTATGACCATGCGAGCTTGAAATTCGCTTTGCCCCGGCAAAGTGTGTTCACTCGGCGCACGGCGCGTGGCGTCGCGTCGGCCTACAAAGCGCGAGAGGAGGCCAAAAAATGGCATGGTTCCCCGGAAAACGTTCGAAAAATAGACGAAAAAAGGCGTCGAAGGATCCGGCAGATCGACACAATGGCACTCGTGAAATCGACGATAAGCATCGTCGACGACGACAGGGCGTCCGTTGTGGCGGCGTCGCGACGCTGGAGGAGGACGGAGCGATTCGTATAGGAAAGCGCGCGCGATATAACACATCGATCTGCGTCCGCGCCGACGCACTTAGGCCAATCCAGCTGGAGCAGCGTTTTGCCCCGTGCCACCCTGTATAGGCCGTGACCGGGATACGATACCAACAGGTGATGCTGGAATAGAGACACTCCCTCAAGCGGCGTCGTTGATCGTCTCCCTTGAGTCCTGATCCTAACGGTGATTTAGTATAGTTTTCAGCGGGCCTCCCTTGCTGGCGAGCTGCCAGCACACTCGTCCTCGAGCGGGGATGAGACCGGGGAGGATAAGATCTCGTTAGGGAGTTACGCAGGAGCGATGAACGAAGAGGATAGCCGAGAATCGTGAACCGTTAACGATCAGCGACGCGTCTTCGATCACGCGATGATTTAGTGAACGACTCAGTGTTTATCAGTCCCCCGGTACCTTAACTGTTGATCGTACAAAGTTCCTCTGGTCCACGGCTGTGACACCAGACGGATCCTCGTCCCAAGGATCAACTTGCCGGTGTCCAACATCCGGTTTGCTAGGACTTCAGTGAGTTTGCACCAATCGTTCGGTCTTGTTTCGTGATCTCCGAAGTTACATCCCAGCCCGAGACGATCGGTTGATACCAAGAAGAAAAGCCAAGGACCTCTTCGGCAACGCATCTTCGATAATGCGATGATTTAGTGAACGACTCCCAGTGACACTGCTCCACGTCCCAAGGATCAACGTGCCGGTGTCCAACATCCGGTTTGCTAGGACTTCAGTGAGTTTGCACCAGTTCAGTCTTGTTTCGTGATCTCTAAAGTTGCGTCTTAGGCTGGGACGATCGGTTGTTGCCGGGAGGAGAAGTCAAGAGGCAATGAAGAGACCCAGTGGTCCTCTTCAGCGACGAGACGATCAGTGAGAAAGAGCAGACTACAGGTACGCCGTAAACTTTGCTCGGTCCCTCGGAGCGGAGTTCGCGCAAATAAATCCAGCCGGATTATTTGGATGCCGGCTAGCGCGCTTTTCAATATCATCGACGCTGAGCAGAAGCGTGTTCGAGTGGTAAACAAAAAAACTAACGAGATTTACGGGGACGATGAAACCAGTGGTGTTCGTACTGCGCGTTCAAATCGAAACAATCGGGAACTTCGAAGGTGCGCGGAAATCGTTGAATACCAAACGCGAGTGAACAAGCATGATTACAAACGCATACGGGACTGCTAGACCTTTTTACCTGTAAACTGAAGCTTGCATTGAAATCGCTAATAAAAGTCTTACAAACCCGAGAACTCTGTATTGCGAGCTATTGAGGCAAGAACCGTTGTTGCGCAGTCTTCGCGAAGAAATGAAAGAGTGCTCGCACAATAAGTTCTCTCTCTCGAGATAGAGAGAGTGAGAGCGAGAGCGCGGAGAGTGTTCTCACGTCGGAAGTGTCGGCAAAGAGAAAAATGAAACCGCGATCGATGCAAATGAACCGCGGCTGAAAATACGAAATGAGCCGGCTGAATCGGAGCAATCGACGACCCGTCGTAAACGGTTTCCACAGTTGAGCTGTAACGTGCTGGAATTCCCGTTCAATT
This sequence comes from Lasioglossum pauxillum, assembly GCA_933228785.1. Taxonomy (NCBI): domain Eukaryota; kingdom Metazoa; phylum Arthropoda; class Insecta; order Hymenoptera; family Halictidae; genus Lasioglossum; species Lasioglossum pauxillum. The sequence goes on from OW121705.1 coordinate 13,243,720, forward strand.
TCGTCCGCGGCAAACCGTTCAGCACGAGCACAGTGGCGGCTCAATTAAGAAATACTACGGGCCCGTGAAAAATGGACGGACGTGATTCCCATTTTTCGCTCGTTAGAATTCAATCGGTGTACAATTTCTGCGAAAGAGAGCAGAGGCGATTCCAGCAGCATGACGAATAGGAGAAGTTCAACAGAGATTTCTGCGGTTTCACTATCAATTATCAATTACATTATTTGATTAATCGTATTAGACACTAGCAGCGTAACAAGTAGAAAAGGGGACAATCTTTTTGTAAAAATGATACCGCGATTTCCGGTTAATTGATGACATTAGATCACGTGAGCGAGAGCTCGCAGCCGAAAGGGCGAAAACATTGGTCAACCCTCGAACGCTCATCGCCCTAATTACATGGTTACACGTTGCAACAGGAGCGAATCAATATTCCCGAAAGATCGCACGTGGAGGATGCGTGTTCGCCGGCAAAAGCAACGGAACAAAAGCATCCGAAACGCCGAGCGTCGCGACGACGCAACAACGGCTTCGAGGATCGGGTGTCCACGAAAACTAATTGGCGTCTGCACGACGGCGACACGGCGAGTTAATTCCGTAATTAGAGGGAAGCCTGAAGTGAGATCGTTGAAACGACAAACGCGATTCAAGAGGCGCGGGTCTGAGTGCGTTTCGCGGCCGTCTCAACGACGGAGATCCTCGCGTCGCGGAATGATTTGCGACGCGCCATGTGCCGCCGCTCTAACTCCAAGAAAAATAAACCTGCTCCGTCGCTCGAGGCGCGCCAATTTTCATCCGAGCTCAAACAATTCCCTATGATTAACCGCTTCTAGGGTTTCCTAGTAGCCGTTCGTCCCGCGAGCACGCGGAAGTCGAGGATTCGCGCCGAGTGCTTTACGATCGACTGTTTCAAACATTCGGAAACAAGCTTCACCAACAGACGCAGGAGTGGAGGATGCTGTGATTATGAGTCTGTAGAGGTGGGAAGGTGAGTAATATTTTTTTTTGTTTACTGGAATTGTCTTTTTGCAAGGGGTATTCAAGTTCCACCGATTTTAATGAGAATTTTGGACAGGTTGTTTTTAGATAAATATTGTAACTCGTAATACCAGTGCTCCTTTGATTATTAAAACAACAATTATGTACAAAATATTGTACAACATCACGTTTTCATCTATAAAACAAATCCCAATAGTTTCGTGCTCGATAAATGACAGAGAAACAAATAATCCAGAAAACTCAATTTTAACCCCTCAGAGTGAATTTAAGCAGCAGACAAAATTATGCAGTAGATATCTGTGCATGCTCTACGTAATTGTAAAGTTTCATAATTTCCTGAAATTGTTAGACCGTGGATTTTACTAAAATTTGAAACAGTGAACAAGTTGAAAATTATTAAACAAAAAATAAATCTCCTCGCGATGGAGAAACTTTTGCATAAAGATCTAAAGTTCGGTAACTGATATCAATACTCGACAATATGTAATTTTTTCCAATACTCGCATGAATACAGGTGAAGTTTATTTTTAATAGAACGCAGTTAAATTTAGAAATTGCTGAATGAATTTATTTTCATATATGTATAATAACATCGTTCATGTGTCGACTTTTATTGATTAATAAAATAGCAGTTAGTCTTGTTTACGCAAATATGACGAAGACAATGGACATTCAGCAAAACTGTAAAAAGATTTACAGAATCTAAAAAATTAGTCTTGAAATAAATGCTTCAAATTTTAATCTTGCATAAAAATCACTATTTGTCAGGAATATCTAAAAATTTCAATGAAGAATCGGAGATGACAATCTATTAATGAAGAAAAAAGTCATTGTTTACCGTAATATAATGCAATCAAGAAAGTTGTAACTCTGGCAGAATATATAAACAACAATATTGCTTATTTTCGAGTAACTTTTGCTTATAAAAAATACAACACGCAAATATTTGCAAGTATATGCACTTTGTATGTCATAAGAATCGAAAGAGAAATGCTGAAATTGAAGGAGAAGTTAAATATTAGTGGAAGTTCGGAAAGCCTGCGTAATTAAAAAAATTGTACAGTCAAAGCGAAGCAATTTTTATTCGGATAACTGGGACGCGAGCGGTGTATAAGATACACGTATTCTGTCATTGTAAAAAGATCCACGTTTCTGTTAACAAAAATTATTTACAATCGTCGAGGATCTACGAATGCAGATAGCAGCATTTCTCTTCGTTCGCTCGAGTAACAAAAATGCTTTCAGCGTTCAAAAAATGATACGGCTTTTGGAGATTAAACCCTGTCTCTCCGCTGTAGACCGTGCAAACGGAAAATGTTCATGCAGAACGCGAGATAAGAAATTTAAAGGGAGATAATGCGAGTGCGGTTCGCACAGCAAACATAATCGTGGCTTCGGGGATCTTATAGACCACGCGTCTGGGCATTGTACTTTTTGCATAATTTATCATCCGGCCACAGCCGAAATAATGAAAGCTTTCTCTGTCCTCTTTGCTCCGACGTGGAATCAACCTTCACTTTTTAATACCTTCAACAACGGGGCTTTAATGTCTCCGCGTATATTATGAACGGTGAAAATGTATTTCTAAAGCAGTGTTTTCTTATGCATTGATGAACCAAAAAGTTTTTAAAAAATGCTGTATTAGGATTATGAGCGACAGGCTGCGGATTTTATGTGTTCATAGCAAAATATAAAATAGTAGAAACGTTAAAAGGATCTAAAAACATCAATACATGAAAATTGTTAGGAAAAACAAATTTTTATCTGGTTCCTGATTCTTGAAATTGATGCAGACGATTTTTATTTTGCATGAAGATCCACAGTCTGATGATCAATATTTTATATTAAACTTGTGATGAGGTTATAGTATGATAAATTAAATTTCAATTTCAATTTTTCATTTCATTCATTACCCTTCTAACATCGTTGTACTTTGTTGCATTTAATCTTTGAAGTTCAGCTACTATGAAATTGTTGCAAAACTTTAAAAATTTGAATACAGTAGAAAATATTTTACTTTAATATGCTGAATTTAATATGGAAAAAGAAATTAAATCGAAATTCTAAAATCTTTATGCATTACGATATTTTAAACATAAAATTTCACTTAATTGGGATAATTTTCGATTGTATATATCCATTTATTAATTTATTTACTTAGTAAACGAGATCAAATAGAGTTTAATCAATGAATAAAAATATAAGTTACCATTCAAGTTTCAAATTCAATGGATTCCTGATATTTGAGACTCATCAGGTCTAATATCCTTTGGCCTGATTATGCGGCGCGGCGGTCCCTATTAAGCGAAGAGAACTAGGGCTCCTCGATTCCGTTCTTAGTCCTTCGCTCGAAATGAACGTCAGTCCCGATGAAACTTTAACTCAAATAAGCGGATTCCACTATATCCATCAGAACATCCTATACTATACTATAATTTGATCATAGATAGCAGAGTTAAATTCCATGAAATAGAACTTAGAAAATCGTTTCTATCACATGAAGAAAAATATAATTTTAATGAACAAACATTCGCAGAAAAAATGAACCTTGGAAGAAAATGAGATGCGTGCATCTTCGTTTACGATTCCGTAAAAGCAGAAAATAGGTTTCTCCTTCCATCTTTTCCATCTCAAAGCCTAAATAAAACCTAAATCCTATTCTTTTCGAATATGGAGATGGAGAGACACATCGAACACATTCAGAGCTTAATTCCGAAGGTTCAAGAGTGCACATGCTCGTGTATTACAACCGAGATCCTGCGTCCTTACACAGAGTATAACAGTGAGCAAGGGGATTTAAAAGTCCGGCTTTAATCGCTTTAATTGTCGTGAATCTTCTCATGAATTGCAATCCCCGCTTTATTTCCGGCGATGCTATTGTCCGAGACACAATGAAGTTAAAACGAAGACTATCCGCGATGAAAAGTGTATTCAGCTACCGCATGCTAAAATTGGACAAGGCCTCTATTATAGAACGCAATTTTTAACACAAACAAAGTTGGATCCACCTGATGGCGCAAGCCGAATAATCCCGTTCGTATGTATATTTCATACATTATTATCTCCAGCTGTACGAATTTGGTAAACGCATGGAGAACGCTCTATCTAGGCTTTATAAAAGACTACTAAATTTTTTTAGCTGTTTAAATGTAGACAAGACATTTTGAAAGTTACTTGCTTGATCTGTTACAAAACGTTCTGCTTACTTTCTAAAATTTGAACGAGAAAATTGACGACTTATTAACTTTGCTTATTGTAAAACATTCAGCCTAATTTTTAAAATTTATTTAAGTTAATATAATTTAAGTTGGCCCTTGATCCATAACGAAACAGTCAACATACTTTTTAAAATTTAAACAAAACATTTCGGAAGACTCACACGGTCGCAAAACATTTTGTTTGGTGTTTAAAATCTAAAGGACAATCTATTTCTATATTATAGTTTCTATATTATAAATTAATACCGCACTGAGCAAATAACTTTCAATCATTTTTTTCATTAAGGACTTAATATCAGACACGCAATTTTATTACTTTGTGATAAGAGAATTATCTAAATTGCAATCAGCTAACTGAAGTCAGACATCTTTTAACCACTCACTTTGTTGTCTAAAGAAACCGTCAACTTCATAACGAGAAAACGTGCAACAAGAACTTTTCAGCTGGCACGAAGGAAACATTAATCTCAGTACAGGACAATAGAATTGTTATCTATGGTGTAGAACTTATAACTCTCGGCGTTCACGCGCCATACAACTTTTTAATCACGCAATGAAGTAATCTCGACGTGCGTGACTGCTGTTATCCAACCCTATTTATTATCATAACTGCATCATATACAATTGCGATATTTTTCTTTTTAAGCTCGTCAGGTTTTTGGAGGTCGTTAGCCAGAACTTTTGCTTTGCTACTTTTTCGGTTCTTCAAGATGAAACTCGATTATTCTCCTCATGATAATAAAATTCTTCTTGTTCATCTTCTGCAGATGAGAATTTTTTTAAATAGAAAATAAGTTTAGAGAATTAGATTGTACGTAAAAGTCTTTCATTACTTAAATAATTCATCGAATCGTATAAACAGTCATTGTACTGCTTCAATGGGTAAATTAGTCAGTCAATGTAGCAACATTCCTTCACTCAAAACTAAGTAAGTAAATGAATAATATGAAAGAAATTATAGCAATTCTGAGCTCGAGATTGTGATTATTAAACTACAGACCATTGTGCAAAATAATAATTGTCTGCATCGACTACAAGAGATGGAGATTCCAAAGTTATTTCCATTTTAATATGTTTTTTTAATACAACAATATTCATAAACTTCGTGTTTCATCTGCTCAGCTTTCTACAGCTTTGTCGTAAATGCTTAAAGTCTAGTAAAATTATACGACGATTGAAGTTGTGGAACTTAGGACAAGCGAGGAGCTATACTACAGAGCAGAATCGATTTCAGTAAATTGAATGCTTGTTCCTGTCTTTCTCTCCTCTCTTGCCATTCACAAGATTAAAGATAGTACGCGTAGTCAGAATAACTGTGCGGTGTAAGAAAATCGATCAAGCAAAATTGTAAATAGACTCATTCAATACAAGTTCATCCGCAGTGAAGTCTTCTTTATAGTTTATTAACGTGGAATTAGTCAGTCGATCTGTTTCAGTGCTTTCCAATGCTTTCCTGAGCTTATTTGAAGCAACTTTTTTCTTTGCGAAAATGTTCTCCGCGGTTCCGTTAAGGAGATATTAACGAAAAACGCGGACCAATGAGAGCACGACTACAGCGAACGGACCCCGGCTCGGCCAATGCCAGCTCCGCGTTCAACGGGGCCCGACGCCGAGCCGAAATCCGGCCACTTTAATCGCGCTGTAATTGGTCCGTGTTTTTCGTTAATAACTCCTTAACAAAGCCATGGAGAAGATTTTCGTAAAGGAAAAAGTTATCTCCTATGACCTCAAGAATCACCCCTTTCAAGTACAACATTTTTAGGACACCCTGTATAACATAATCATATATTTACCCGTTTAATTATATTCTGTTCGTATTGTTGAATGTCGGACACCGGTAACATGACCGTACAATGATAATAATAACCGTAGCGGAATGAACGAAATATATTGAGAGAACAGCGACAATACTGACCGACTAAACAATTCTAGCAAACAAGCCAGAGATTGCATTAATCGATAAAACAAACAACCACGCGTCTTGTCAACGTGGTCATACACGACCGCAATTTCAAGTTCCAATATAGTGACAAAATACAATAGAAATACAATAAACATACACAAAAGACGCGCACCATTTGCTCAAGAAATCGATGGGATAGAACACTATAAAATCGCAGAAATATTTTGTTTTAGTCGTAGGGGTCATAAGGTTTCTGCAAAATTTTGACACAAAGGGAAATTTGGAATAAAGGGAAATTGTACGAACAGAAACGGTAACAGTTTCATTATTTTTACAAGTTTGAAAAAGCAATTTCAGAAAAATATTCTACACACGTTTAAAATCGCAATTATTTTTGCACTGATAATTTTCAAATACCAGTTCCGAGATATTATTATATTATTTTAAACTTATCGCAATTATTAAGAGGAAATATACGTTTTTATTTAGCACACATTACAGTAACTATCGGTAAAAGCAATAGAGGAATTTGTGAATACTGTCACATTGACATCTGTTTAATAAAATTCTTCAGAGAGGAAGAATTCTTCTAAATAAAAATTTCCTCCACTGATTGCAAGGAGCTACACAGACATTTATTTTTTTACTTAATTTTAAAGATAGGTAATACAAGAGCATTTTAATCATTTCAAATAATTATTTTGCATAAAGATCCGCAGTCCAGCAACAACGAATTAATTCAGCGTGAGTACATGATTAATGTGACCACTAAGCATTTGGCAAGTTTCCTCTACTTTGAAACTGCAATCGAGTGATGGATCGCGAAATCTTCGGTAGGCCGGTGGTCGGGAATATAGGGAAGTTTTGCAGTTGTAAAGAGAGATTGCGAAAGAAGCCGTAAAGAAGGATTTGGATCAATGCAAAACGCGAACTTTCCACGCTCAAAGATACGAAACAGAAGCGAACAATGCTTCCCTCTCTCGACTGTGCGTGAATTAGACGCGAGTATGGCCACACACACTATGCTAGCTGCCAGATAATGTTACATGAACACATTGTGCACGCCTAGCTGTGCCTACCCACCCTTATGTAAAAGTGAATGAATGGCCGATGGTGGTGAAAGCTGTAGCAGGTACTATACACATGCACGTATCGTGAAGTTGAATTAAAGCATCGCGAGTCTAGGAGTGTCGGTCTCGTGTTAAATGAAATGAGAATGAGCCAATGAGCTATTTATTATGCTGCGCTACTTTGTGCAAAATACCGTGAATAAAAACTTGCCCTTTTTACCTGCGATACTTTTTTCTAGGATGAAATGTTCACTCTCGGGAAAATGTAGACAGCAGATACTATCCCTTAGAGAAAATATTCGATCAATATTGCGAATACGATTTTTAAACCAAATATCTGGGCGTATATTAAATGTGAATAGTAGTACAGTAGGTAGGTATACTTTATTTTGAAAGTGGCTTAAGTTCATTCAAGTTTAAATTGAGATATTAATATTATCTGAAATGTACTGAATGCGAACAAATTGAATTATACTGACATGAAGTGAGGAACAAAACGCATATCCTTCATAAAATATTACATTTCCTTCGCACACAACGTGTATCCCAGTATCCCGATGCAAACGACATTCATATATGACTATGTCACTTTCTACGCACTGATGTAGCTATTATACAACAACAATGTGCACACTGTCCTTTCAATATCTTATAAGCAAACATTGCAACTTTTAATAAATAATTGAAAACAATTTGAATCGATTGTGCACATTCGTATGTATATTATTCAAAGCAATATTATATAAACGAATGCAGAACTGCAAATTTTCCATAATTATTAAACTAGCGGGCTCCAGAAAATTTCAGCTATATCAATTGTTAATTGAGATTCATCGATTCGAAACAAAATGATTGTCTCATTCATATTGATAACTGTGACCAATCAAACACAGTTGTACTTTTTACAAGAACGTAATAAAGATTCACCCAACAGTTTACCTTCTTAAATGTTACATTTAACATTATATTGCAATACATTTAAATTACATTTTTCAAATGACACTATCGGAACAATTAATAGAATTTGTTAATGATGCATGTCATTTTTCTAGGATGAAATGTTCACTCTCGGGAAAATGTAGGCAGCAGATACTATCCCCTAGAGAAAATATTCGATCAATATTGCGAATATGATTTTTAAACCAATTATCTGGGCGTATATTAAATGTGAATAATAGTACAGTAGGTAGGTATGTATGAGCCGTTTATTTTGAAAGTGGCCTAAGTCCATTCAAGTTTAAATTGAGATATTTAAGAGTTTGCGCTTCAATGAAATTATAAATGTACGTATAAGATACCAATGTATCACACTCCTGAAGTGTATCTAAGAAAGTTAAATTTACAATTCCTATTAAAATAATAGCAATTATTAAGTGAATAATATGTGTTTTCTTACCAAGAATGGACTTAAGCCATTTTCAAAATTAACAAACAGCTCAAGTCCATTCGATATAATTTCAAATGCTTCAAATTGAAAAGACAATATTCAATTTATTCTATATTTCATTAAAAACTTGAAAAACACCATTTATGCAATTCAGGAAATCTTCTAACTATATAAATTACATAACAATTTACTCCTTATTTAAATTTTGTATTATATATAATTTGATATGGTTCATTTCTCAAAAAACGCATCCAGCATATTTTTAACCAATTTATTGTTTCTCCGTTAGAATTCTTTACCCTTTTAAAAATTGCATCCTCCAAAAATCTTGTTGATCTGAAACCGTCTTGTTTCATCTCATTTAAAATAAAGTTATTACCTTTCCCAGCACTTCTTGATAACATTATAATAATCTTGAGGGACAAACAGTAAATTATTTTTCTTTAATGACATTTCTACGACGCCAGAATCTCTGTCATTCGGTAAAAACGAATGTCCTGATACTAAGAATTTATGGTCTATCAAACAACTGACAAATGGACTTAGGCCACTTTCAAAATAAAAATTTGTATCATTCTATTAACCAGCTAAGAATTTATGGTCTATCAAACAACTGACAAATGGACTTAGGCCACTTTCAAAATAAAAATTTGTATCATTCTATTAACCAGCTAATTTCCTTTTTACGAAATCTTTGTGATTTTAAATGTATTAATTACAATTTGCTTCAGAATGAAAAGATTAAGTATTAAAGAAAAAAGAGTAGGTATTAAAATTGCTAGCTTGACTTTTCTCAAAAATAGACTTAGGCCACTTTCAAAATAAACGGATCATATAGAGCGTCCCAAAAATGTTGGGAAGAATACGGAAGTACAACATTCTTGGGGCACCCTATATATTACGTTAGGCAAATATTCTATAAGGAAATAATATTTTTGAAAAATATTTATAACACGATGAACTATTTTGATTTTTACATAATAATAAACTGTCCTCGTCCATGAGAGTAATTGTAACATAATAATGTAGAATTGGCAATAAATAGAACAAATTTTTAAGTAACAATACTAACCTCGAACTAATCAGTGAACTGCATCTCGATAATCAAGTAATACGGTTTAATTCCAATACTTTGCTACTCTTATGTTTATTAAAAATGGCCCTGGATGTTGGAGTATAATTACGAAAATTGGATTGGCGAGAAATCAATGACGATGGTATCGATGCACGAGTATTAAATACATGCAACAATTTAAAATGGTCTTACTCTGCTTTCTCTAACGAATTATAAATCTTAGATTAATCAAACACCGTTATTACTTTCTAATCTAATAAATAATACCATAACATACAAATTGTTTCGACACAGATATTGAATTTCGAAAAATAAACCATAGATTGATGCAGATAAGAACACAGTTATAATGTTAATTAATGTAGTCAGAATAGTTGAAACATTAAAGTTGACTAATAGAATTACGTTTAGTTAGTAATAATTGAAGGGTGGGATGCGCGTCTAGAATATAATTATGCCCTTTAAGATTTTCTGTCCACTTTTAGTCTATTAAAAGCTAGCATGACCTACCCACGTGGAACGTCTCATGTACGTAACTTTATCTTATAAATATTTCTACGACAAAGAACCTCAATTCTATCTTGTCCGCGTATTGTGGCTGCCGCATTATTTAAACCTTACCCAGACTTCTTCCTCAAAAAAGTAAAATGATAAAAAACGAGTGTTAAAAATGTCTGTTCATAGTTGTTTTAATTAATTATAAGAGCCACAATCCATAAGAATTTTGACAAACTGAAGAATATATTTCAAATATTTTAAGATTAAATATTGGAAATATTAATAGCTGCGCATTTTATGAATTTGTGTCACAAATGAATTTAACACAAAAATTAAATGAATTTAAAAATATCATTATGCTATGTCTAGCTTATTAAAACCATTAAATAAAGAAAATCGCACATTTTTATGTAGCATAAAATTTTTATCGCGCATAAAAATCCGCAGTCTGTTAATAACATAGTCCAATCTCGCAATTAGTATTATTAATATTTATCTTGAATTCTTACCTAATCTCGCGGCTTTACCCAACCAGCGTTCTCCCTCTGTCCCTCTAATAGAATTTTTAATTAAATTCGCCGGAACAGCGGGCCCCGTAAATAACGCAGAATTTATTTAACTTCAGCGCAAAATGCCCCAAGGAAGCATCCAATATCAAGGGACGCAGAGAAGAGCCTGCGGCCCGGGAGCGCACTGGAATGTCCAGGTAAATGTAAAAAGTTTTGTCAGACTGGAAACTTCAAAATTAATATTTTATTAACGCTGTTGTATTGTTCAGTCGGTTAACGCGATTACTCAGTACACGTAGCTAAAAAAAAACGTAGCTGTTATATTTTTGGAAGTCTCTTTTCGATACTTTTCCATGCTCGTAGAAAATTCAATTATCCAAGACTGATCTTACTTTGCTTTCGTTGGTACGTAGTCGTAAATATTTTAACATAAAAACGGTTTGACGGCATGAATATTTTTACTCAAATAAGATATTAAGATAATCCTTGATAAACCAGCATTTTTTTAAAAATTGTCCTTAAGGCATTTTTTTATACTGGATTTAAAACTTGACATAATGAACAAGTTATACATAGTATATTTAAGTTAAACAATAAAGTATGCGAGTACTATTCCTGGTAAAAAATATTCCATCAAACAAATCAAGCGCCTGTTGTTATGATTGTTTATATATTTGACGTGGGAAATTACAATTATTAATAAAAATGGTTGTTTTATCATAATGTACAGAACTATAAAATTTAGCCCTTATTTCATAAAGGGTTCAATCATTTTTAATTGTTTATACTTCTAAACTACTAAATTCTTAATAATTTTTTAAAGTGTCATTAAGTTATATACAATTCTATTTTTTTATTTGTAGTCTAGATTTACATAATTCTTTCTGATCGAGCATCTTCTACCTGGAGTAGTATTATTTGTCGTAAATTGCGTAGAAACGGTTTTTAAACGATGTAAGCTATTTGTTTGTTCAAATCAATGGATGACTGCACAATCTATGAACTGTTGACGAAAGCAATTAAATTAATTAGGTGGTGAGAGACAAGGTGACAACACGGTGTTTGTGGTACGCCTGCGAAGCTCTTGGAATTGGCCTGCTATTAATGCTTTTAGGAGCTTGCATGGCGACTATAGGTGAGTAGTCTTTTTAGTCTTCTGCCTAGCTTTCCCATATGGCAGGACAACGTTGACACATAAGTATGTATAACATCGTAAATCGTGTGCAATATTATTTAGAATTTTTGTAGTTTTTGTAACGGACAAATTTTATTTATTGAAAATTCGTGTACAAACTTTTAGTAAGCATATCTAAAGTAGCATTTATCTTATCATATCTTCTGTAGACTAGTATCACAAACATTAACACCAAAATTGTTTCCTTATTAGTAACAAACTTAATAAATAGACAATCAGTAAAATTATCAATAAAAATCAATAAAATTATTATATTCTAGATAATAAATTTTTAGTTTGTAAAATATTTTGTTTTGTTAGTTCTCGAACCACACACTATCTAGCATCATCACTATTTCATAACAAATTGGAAATGCAAATCATTTTGAGTTTCAGTTCAATATTTAATTCGGTTAGCTTTAGTAGCACCAACTTAAATACTATTCCCGATTTTAATTTACAATAAGACGTAGACAAAGTATTCGTAATTTTTGAAATTTACCATTTTGGAAACTTTTTTGTTAAAGTGGAGTCTTTTTTATTAAAATTTGTTTACATTCCTTACAATTATAATATTAGTAATTTGGAAATGTGTATTATACCTATGAGCACTATTCTTATACTAATATATTGGTTTTCCAGTATTGTATTATCACATAAGTACACAATATACCGGGTGGTTCACGACAAACAGGCCACCTAAATAGCTTCGTTAGGATTAGAGATAGAAGAAAATGTTGGAGAGAAAAATTGTACTGTTAAAGTGGGCAAATATGGTGATATAAAAGAATGTTAAAATTGTAGTCGTTTTCAAGGTCTTTTGAAGGTCATCGATGATTTTTAAATAACACCATATATTTTTAACTTCACCGTGTTGTAGCTGATGTCAAGACGAGTTCAATGATGTCGTACACTATGACCTTCAAATGACCTTGGACTCATTAATAGATATAGTTTGACTACTCTGTTTGCTCAACGGAAATTTAATTTCTTCAGCCATTAGTTCTCATAACACGTATTCCTTTAACGGAAGGTGATCTCTAAGCGTACACAAACAAGATTATCAACAAACTACTAGTATGTATACCGAGTCAGTTATGGTCATCGAATTATTGCGAGTGTATCAGTTTATCGATAACCGTTTAACGATGCGTTACTCAAACGAGCATAAGAGTGATCTTATTTCCATTTATTACGAAAGTCGTCAATGTCTTCGAGAAGCTGTTCGTCTTTACATCCATCTCGATCTACCTATTCAAATTTAGAATCAGGCAGTGTAGGACAGAATACGTGTTATGAGACCTAATAGCCGAAGAAATTAGATTTCCGTTGATCAAACAGAGTAATCAAATTATATCTATTAATGAGTCCAAGGTCATTTGAAGGTCATAGTGTACCACATAATTGAACTCGTCTTGACATCAGCTACGACACTGTGAAGTTAAAACTATATGGTGCTATTTAAAAATCATCGATGACCTTCAAAAGACCTTGAAAACAACTACAATTTGAACATTTTTTTTTATCACCATATTTGCCCCCTTTAACAGTACAACTTTTCTCTCCGACATTTTCTTCTATCTCTAATCCTAACGGAGCTATTTAGGTGGCCTGTTTGTCGTGAACCACCCGGTATACTGCAATGAATCTTTGAAAGATATACAATAATATTTGAAGTTCTTACATTAATGTTTCCAACGTTCTTTACAAAATATTGTTTTCTACAGTTACTGGGCTTCTTTATAGCGAAGTACCCTATGCTGCGCTAAAGGCATTCATTCGTGATTCAGAATATTATGCAAATGGCGGAAAAGTGATTTTGTCCGCTAACTGGCTGGAACGACTACGACTAGATCTACTTTCGCAACCAGACCTTTCCCCACTCTCGTTTTCACTCGTAACGAATGTTGTTTAGCTCATTCAGTCATAGATCTGTTCATTATAATTTACAAAATTCCGTTTATAATAATTAAAACATAATACCTATCAAATGTAGCATGTTTCGAAGGACATTGTTATTGTACATCGCAAATGAATATTATCTGAAATGTATTGAATCCGAACAGATTGAATTATACTGACATGGAGTGAGGAACAAAACGCATATCTTTCATAAAATATTACATTTCCTTCGCACACAACGTGTATCCCAGTATCCCGATGCAAACGACATTCATATATGATTATGTCACTTTCTACGCACTGATGTAGCTATTATCCAACAACAATGTGCACACTGTCCTTTCAATATCTTATAAGCAAACATTGCAACTTTTAATAAATAATTGAAAACAATTTGAATCGATTGTGCACATTCGTATGTATATTATTCAAAGCAATATTATATAAATGAATGCAGAACTGCAAATTTTCCATAATTATTAAACTAGCGGGCTCCAGAAAATTTCAGCTATATCAATTGTTAATTGAGATTCATCGATTCGAAACAAAATGATTGTCTCATTCATATTGATAACTGTGACCAATCAAACACAGTTGTACTTTTTACAAGAACGTAATAAAGATTCACCCAACAGTTCACCTTCTTAAATGTTACATTTAACATTATATTGCAATACATTTAAATTACATTTTTCAAATGACACTATCGGAACAATTAATAGAATTTGTTAATGATGCATGTCATATAGGATACTTCGCAGATCAGCTTTCCGTGGCACAAGAAGTTAGAGGTAATCTCACAATAAGAGTGAAGAATGAGTCTCGTGGATTTCATCTGAACAACCTTAGTTACGCTGGACCAATCGTTATGGGTGTAGGAGGTAATGTTCACTATCACTGTTATATGTATAATGTTTCTACTTTTTCCATTAAGTTTCATTATCAACTCTTAAGCAATATTCAAAACCTTCTTGTGTATGTTTAATGTGTTATAGATAAAAAACACACGCACACACAGAAACCAAAACCTGTATATAATGAACAAATATGAAAATATTAACGCGACAAACACTAATCTAAAAGAAAGGATATTGATCCTAAGACACAATTTGGTGCTATTTTCTACCAGCAAAGTTTTAATTTAAATCTGCAATTGATTAAATCGACATACAAAAGTTAATTGAACCTATACATTTAATCATTGCTACTACATGTTGTGTAGTTGGAGTTACAATAAACTGAGCACGCGAAATCAAATAGATATAGCATGCATTTTCGGCATGAAAAAAATATTTTTCAATTAATTTTTATTACCATCGGAAGCACATGCGTACCTCATTGATATTTGTAATGAAAAAAAAGAAAAAAAAAGTTGCCCCCAGAGAGATTCGAACTCTCGACCCCTGGTTTACAAGACCAGTGCTCTAACCCCTGAGCTATGGAGGCTCACAGTATTGCTTCGCTTGATACCGAAATAAGAGTAGATCGATGAACTTATAAATATTAAAAGATTTTTGAAATGGTATATTGAACCTTTCTTTAATTGATAAGTGAATATCCAACTATAATATACTTTAATATTATTTTTGTCGATCAAAATAATCTAATACCAGTGTCAAATAGATTTATATCTGAGAATACATATTATACTAGCAAATTTTTGATAAATGC
Source organism: Lasioglossum pauxillum (assembly GCA_933228785.1). Lineage (NCBI taxonomy): Eukaryota > Metazoa > Arthropoda > Insecta > Hymenoptera > Halictidae > Lasioglossum > Lasioglossum pauxillum. The sequence continues at coordinate 13,259,126 of OW121705.1, forward strand.
ACACACTTTTTATTATAATACGTGTTTGAATAAAAATGTTTAATCAATGATTTCTCATAGAAAGATCTTTACAACTTTAATAATTACAAAATAAAATATAAAACTGGTCATTCAGCAGGTGCTGATCAGTTTAGTGTTAAACATTCTTCTATGTTAAATATTGTATCGCGCCTGCGCACGACAAGTCTTCAAAATAGATTGTTTATGCGATGCCTCGAGATGTAAAGTTGAAAAATAAAAAAAATGTAGTATCGTGTGCGTATCATAATTAGATTCTGTTTCTATTTACCTATATTTACAAAGTACTGTTGATATTATTCACAAATACATTAATATCGTGGAATTCCGTAAAAAATAATTTATACACATTTGAGAATATTTCTTGACCAACCATAATCTTGAAGTAACGCAATACAAATTTACAGGATTTATCGTAGTAGCAGCTTGCGTAATGACCTTCGAGGCTCGTGATAACGCTGCCAAAGTGGTGCCAGCACGTTTTCGCTTTAATCAAACGTCGACAATAAAGACTATAAAAAATCAGCGGAACCGGAGGTCTATATCTAGTCAGACGACAAAATGGGACCACCAACTTGGTGTGTTTAGGGTAAACAGGAGTCCGAGTCCAAGCATCCACGAGGTTTTGAGGAAACAGTTGACGGCGGAATTTATGCAGTTCTCGAAGGAACTAGACGACAAACACACTGGGCATTGTATTAAAAAGAGTCCCAGCGCACCCACCTTGATAGACAAAAAGTCACCCCGCAAAAGAACCCCAAAATACGCTGGATGCGCATTGTTGAATCCAGAATTGTTGCAAAGACATGCCCTGTCCGTTGACAATCCAAGCTACAGTGCACATCAGGTATACCAAACATTGAAAATGCTTCTTGGTTAAGCAATCAAGATATACTGCCATTTTCATAGATACTGATTTTATGCATTTATAACAAGAATGAAAAGGCGTCATTTAAGACAGTGACAACATTAGAAGAATTTAAATATACAGTAAAGTCGGGTACGCGATCACTATCCAGTGCCTACCCACTCCACTGTCATGCTGTCCTTTTCTACGTTCGGCTTTCTTTTGAATTCTCGGCGCGGTCGGCGCGCTAGATGCAGTCATAAAAAATAATGTCGGTTTGCGATCACTGTCCGTGCAGAACACAGGCTGTTGGACAGTAAACGCGACTTTACTGTATTACATTATTACATTATTTTACTATTACATTATATACTATTACATTATTTTTGCCATTCAGATACGCAGCCTAGTTATAAATTGCTTTGATTGACATTTTTTGATAGAAATACCAACAGCACGTAAATGTTGCACGTTCCCTGCAATAAATAAATTAGGAAAACTTGGAATTTTAATTTTGGATCAGTTTGCAAACACAAAAATCGATAAAATTAAGCTGTTGTTTATTAACAGGTTTCTTATAGGAATGTTACGTGTAGATTTTTTCTCATTTCGTCGCGGATTGCCATAAATGCATAAAATTCGAAATCTGAGAATCCAACGATCATACGGAATAATTATTTCTTGCGGGTGAATTGCATGTTATAATTAGTACAATTAAAACAGATGATGAGAATCGAATGATCGTACGGAATAATTAGTAGTTATTGAATGGCTGCATATTATAATCAATACAATTTAAACAGACGAGCAGAGAAAGCTTGGAGCAACAGAAGATGGGCGGCAGTCAAATTTCAATGGCGATGGATTTGCACATTCCCAATAAGGGTCCTATTACATTGAAAGTGAAGGACAGATCGGACACTGCTAGACGACACCAACTACTTCGTCAGACGAAGGTCGAAGAAGTGGATGAATCGGTTTGGTCACCCAACACTCGGGGATACTCGCCTAATCTATCAGGTCAGTCCTCAGAAATCGAAAACTTCAATAATCCAACCTATTCGGTAACCAAGAAAGTGGATTGCGGATTTTTATGCTAAAGAAAAATTGTTCGTGCTAATCGCAACAGTAACATTTGCTTAATAATTCTATCAAGTTGAAAATAATAGAAAACCATTTTCAAATTCTTTAGATGTTTCTATCGTTTTGCATTTAAATGAATAAAGTCCACAGTCTAGTAATTAGCTATCTCCACCAATTTAAGAATAATTCTTTCCCTCTTTTAAAAAAGTTATCGTTTTTATCTAGTTAAATAAAGCAGTAGCTAAATAATTAATCTTCTCCGTTAAATAAGCTTTCCTTTAAGCATACATAAACTTCTAAGTGGTACTCTGTAAGCGTGTTTAAAAATGACAAAGTTTATTTTGAAGATGGCTGAAGTCATAATAGCAGTCCACTCGACTCCTATGTTGCAAGGCTGAATTAATAGGAATAAGTTGAACAGCTATTCTGACTCGAGCTGTTTTTTTCGAGAATTTTTCTTTCGAAAAATGTAAAATGGGAGCGAATTTTCTCGGTTAATTGATCTGCAGTAGACACAAAACTAAAAAAGAATGATTGTTCTCTTTCTTTCTACGGATAAATATATTAAACATCTCAAGTGTTTTATGCTAGGAAAAAGAAATTCGATAGATATAAGACTGGTCGAGGAGCTAGGTGCAACGAAAGACCTCATGAAAGTATCTCCCCGAGATTTCCGCAAGATTTCCTCGCCGAGCTTCCATAAAATGTCTTTCGATAAAGTTGGAAGTGAACGTAGGAGCGAAAGATCAATGGGTCAACGGAAAGCGAGTCTGGAATTTAGAAGGAGTCCTGACTTCCGAAAGGGAGATTACAGGTACCGTGCACCTGAGATACATTTTCAAACAGTAATATATTCATACACCAAGACACATTCAAGATACATTCAAGACATACATATGTGTATACATTAATAAAATTATTAGGTGTACGCAAAAATTTGAGTCTTTCCCAATCTTTCACACATAATAATTTATAGTTATAATGGTTACACTCTTCACCTTTTTGTGTAATTATTTGTTTGCTATCGATGCTAGATACATAAGTGAATTTTCGATTAGTAACGTAAGTTACAATTCATAAATTGAAGAAAAGACTGAAACTTTTATATACGTAGGTCTTGTATAGTAACGTATATCTCCATTTATTACATTATCGTAAATGTGCACAGTCAAGCTCCAAAAGAGTTTCTTATTATTTAGTTAACTTTTTGTTTAATGTTACAAAGATTTGTCTACTAGATACTGTGTAAAAAATTATTAATGAATATTTCGAGTTCAAAAGGTATATTTCTATCCAGCACTGCACAAAAATCAATGAACGCATTTATTGCAGAATGTTATCAGTGAACAGATTCAGCGTCGATTCCGTGAAATATCTGTCGGACGAGGTGGGAATCAGATCAAGGGCGAGCAGCGGTGAGAACCTAAAGAGACAGCGTCAACCGAAACTCTATCAGTCCAGATCAGACGACAATAGAAGACAATCCTTTGATAAACACCACAAAGAGTCGAGCAGACACTCTCTGAACACGCAGGCAGTAATCGAGAGCGGAGGGATCGACTCCGAATTCAAGTATTTCGCGACAGCATCGGTTGACACCGAAGGAAGTCGAGCTGACATTTCGGATGACAGCCATGGAATCGACATAGACGAGCCAATCGCCGCTGCCATTTCTTCCGAAGGTCTGACCGAGGTCGATGCCTTGCTCGAGGAACCGGAATTGGAGAACCTTCCGGAAAATTGTGTGGAAAGCCCGACAGGCGGAAATGAAAAATACAATCCGTTGAGAACGGGAAATTTGGTGGTGGAACTCCATAGGTCGAACGATCAGAAAACCGATCGATTTGTTAGTGAGAATTTCAACGATCGATCGCCGCACGAAGAGACGTTGTACATAGCGGACGACGAAGTTTGAAGACTCCGTGAGACTATCATAATTGCCTAACTTTCTTAAATAGCTCAAAGAAATAGCCAGGTGTCTTTACAATACTAAATGTTTGTCAAATTTTCACTAACGTCGGATTGTAACGTATGAAATGACTGTTTCCTTCGTTTACTGTAAATTTGTTTTTGTGTTTCAGGAACAGCACTTGCTAGGGGTGGGCGGGTACCCGAAAAATTCAAGAATTTATTGGGGAATTCCAAGATAATTTGAAGAAAATTAGAACGGTCCAAATTTAATTCATGAATTTTAAAAGCTGTAAACAGATTAACACTGTTTTGAAAAAATAATTCTGGAATTAATAAAATTGGAAAACCTGAGCAACATTAGTAAACACAATCATTGTACAGGATGTATAAAAAGTAATGGTCATCCTAGGAGTGCATTTACACGTCTGGATCGGTGAATATTTGTAAAAGAAACTTGTCACAAAATTGTTGTAAATGTTTTCTTTTTACATCAACATCTACTCATCGAGAAGAGAACAAGTTTGGAGTATATTTCAATTTTTCAGAATCTTCGGTTCCTCCGTCGGATCCACAGTACACTATTAATTACTCACACCAAAATATGTGCGTCCAATTAACAAATGCTAAATTTCCCCACCTAAATTTTGCATCGCAGTACTATTTTGATCGTGGTCGGAGTAAATTCTTCTCGTTCGCTGTCACTCTTTCAGAAAATGTGTCGTGTAGTGTGTAATGATTGTTTAAAAGTGTGGTGTTTTATTAAGGCATATTCACGCGAATTGTGTCCTGTGGATCCGACGGAGGAACAGAAGATTCTGAAAAAGTAAGTACCCTTATTTTACATTAGTATTTTTCATAATGTAGAATTAATATTCTTATGTACTATAGCAATGGATATAAAGTTCTCGTTATAAGTTATTCTCGTCCTATCGTTATAAACAATTTTGCGGCCAGTTTCTTTTACAAATGACTACCGATCCGGAGGTATAGATTCACTCCTAGCACAGATGACCATTACTTTTTATACACCCTGTGCAAAATAGATGAATAATAGTGTATACATTAGCTCGTGCAGTTGAACTCTTCTGATTCTATAAAATCCAGAAAACATCTTTTTAACGGGATATAGAAATATTGTGATTCAATAGCAAACATATGCCGACTCCAATATGGAATTTATCAATTAATATATTGAAAGATAAAAGCATATTTATTTTAACAGAAGAAAACAAGCGTTACATATGTTACAACTCGATAATCTTTCGTTTAAAAGTGTAATCGGACTTTTACATATCTGCGCGTTTATAACATTAATGCAGATCCTTGTTGTGTACAGACACATTTGTTAGAACATGAACTATTTCGACTGTTCAACAAGTAATGCGAGTTTGATAAATTAACTAATATATAAGACTTCCCAAAAAATTGCTGCGAATTGAACCTCCGATCGCGTTTAGTAAATGAAACTGATTCTACGTAGCGTTTCGTCACAGCCATTGTCTTTTTTTATATGAAAAACATTTTCAAGTATATTCAGAGACATTGTTGAATGGCTTTAATAATGCCGTATAAATTATTACTCATTTGTTATCCACTTGTTTGTATATATTATTAATCTGATAACCGAGAAATTATTCATTTTCGAAGGCATTGCAAATTACATGACGCAACCTACGCCTTTGTCAACGTACACACCATGATATTGATTTGTTAAACATTTAGTCAATTAATTGAAAAACAAAGAATCATGAAAAAATAGCGAAAATCTTCTCGCTGTGTTATAAATAGCATTGACGATAACAATCTCGAACGATCTTAAATCATAGCGTAAGAGCAAATTAATTTTTCGTTTAAAGACAATCACATTAATATTATTATTTTCATAAAACTTATAAAATTATTGTTTACCAAACCAATGACAAATAATAAATACATCTTTGTATGAAATGAGAACTAAACATTTCAAATCGACGCTACGGAAGTTGCGATCAAATTCTGAAACATATTTCTGCCATAAACAATAGTAAAAACTCAGTATATAACTATACAAAATCTATCAAATAAATGTTGCAAACCGTTCAGTGAAAACAAGTAGAATTTTATATACAACTAGTAAAATATAGGAAGGCTCGTTTCGTAATCTATACATAGACACTGATAGCATAATTAATTTCTGTTCTTGTACATTGATTATTACTGCAAACGCGTATGGAAATACAAATTTTTATGAGCTAGTTTATAGTTGGGTGGAAGAAAAACCATCGTTTGCTCAGATAAGGTTCTAATCAAGACGCTAATGAAGTATATATTCCTCGCCAAACTGTATTAAACACTTCACTATACTTGGTCTGAGGGAATTATATATTATAACTGCATGAAATCTGCAGTCTAATTGTTACTGACAACTTTACACGTGTATAATATGCGAATATATATATATACCTTGGAGTATAAAAATATAGAAAATATATCTCTTTGTAATTACGGTATAGAATATTCTATAAAGTGTTTTAAGTATAATGTGCAGGAACGAGGAATACAGTATTATCATTATAAAATGATAATATAGTTTAAAACTAATGAACCCATTTGGGTCCTGTGATTGATACGAGTAGCGAAACTGTTGCAGAACAATTACTGACACAGTATAATTTTCTTAATAATGCTGACATCTTTGTTTCAGAATAGCAAACATCTTTTAAGGTACTGTATCAACGATCAATTTATTCTATTCATTTATTCAATTTAATTTATTCAGGTTTAATTTATTTAAAATCTCATTGTTTCTTCATTGAAACAGTTTCTTCATCTTCATTGTTGGCTTATTTAATCAAATCAAGTTTATTTATTAATTTAATATGTGCATGTATGTATAAATTCAGTTGTTCTTATTTAACAGAGAGAACTGTTCACATGTTAATTGCAACAGATGTTAATTGTTATAAAGTAGCGAGAACGTACAATATTGATCGTTTATTTTTTATGTTTGAAGTATCATACAACCGTTTTAGAACAGAAGTTATACTAGCAAAATAGCTTGTTATAGAACGGACATGGAGATATCCATAGGAGAATCTAAAATGATGAAAAACCGTGTAAATAAAAAAAATGTTCCAATGCTACAGCATCTAGTGAAAACATCAGAAAAGAACAGTAAAAAGTTAGACTATCAAATAGATTATCCCAGAAGCACATAACCTGAAATTATTGGGTTGTCGGAAAATTTTCAAATCTCTCTGCAGTATTAATAACAAGTTTATTTTGAATCTTTGTAACTGTAGAAAAGAGCATGCGCCAATCTGATATGTAGTTTCCGGTTGAAAAATTCAAAAAGGTTCTTTCCGATAATCCAATGGTCAGTTGTTTCAAATATAACTTCTGTTTTGCATATTCCAAAGTTAGGTTATTCACGATCGTTGTTGGACTCGACAAGTATCATTCAGTTTAAATAATTTCGTTTTTATCATTTAACATTAGAGACAAAAGTTTATTTCATAATTATTTGTAATCACGAATATGCTTTTGTGGAAAATTATTAAATCTCACATCGTGCAGATTATAATAAACATAAAAGTCGCAAAAAATGCGCTCTCGCAGTTTTTATAAGAAACTAAAAATTACTCACTTCGGCAGCTCGGTGCTTCTGGTGTTAATAATTTTCCAATATCTATAGCGGAAGTTATTTACGAGTGAACCCAATAGAACCGTGATCGGTGGAAAAAGCATACTCCGATGCATCTGCACGCGTGTAACGCTGTTTTGTTACATCCGATCGGACTTCTTTCAAGTGTGCACGTGTTACACGAGAACATATTTATACAATAGTGTAATATATCTAGCGTTATGTTTAAGACAATCGCAATAATTAACGTCTGAACATTATCGTGTTCTATTGGGCTGCTGCACATGAAATGTCCGATTTTTAACAGCAACGTTAAACAAAAATTTTTCTAAACCACTTATTGATCAAGGATCGCCAGGTTAAGACTTGTCTCCCACTCTACCGTTCCCCCCATCTATGACGCTGTTCAGTGTCACGTGACTAATCCGGTACTGGAAGAGAGGGGGTAACTTTTTCCCTTAATTCGAGTCAATTCCCCTGATCTGGCACCATTATAATCAACATGTTCTGGCAACAATTACACGTTTTCCTGATTGTATTATGATGGAAATTTTTCGAAATTAATTTCTTAATTTGCAAGATTGTCACTTTTTGACTACAGGTCATTATGCGAAATAAACATGAATCGAAAATATTGCAACGATAGTCTTAAATTCTACGCGGTTACGTATTTTACGCTACCACATTTTAGTCGAACATCGCACAATGCTGTCATGAATATTGATGATGACATTCATGAATATTGACTATCATCGAAATCAACTTTATTTAAAAGTCAAATTTTATTCGAAACAGAAATTGCTTATGTTGATTTTAATTGCATAAACATGAATTTTTTCTTGTAATAATTTCTCCGAGTCGAAAATAGTGCAAGGATAGTCTTAAATTCCACGCGGTTTTGTATTTTACGCTACCACATTTTAGTCGAACATCGCACAATGCTGTCGTCAATATTGATGGTGACATTCATGAATATTGACTAGCATCGAAATCAACTTTATTTAAAAGTGAAATTTTATGCGAAATAGAAATTGCTTATATTGATTATAATTGCATAAAATGAATTTTTTCTTGTAATAATTTCTCAGAGTCGAAAATAGTACAACGATAGTCTGAAATTCTACGCAGTTTTGTATTTTACGCTACCACATTTTAGTCGAACATCGCACAATGCTGTCATGAATATTGATGATGACATTCATGAATCGATGACTGGCATCGAAATCAACTTTATCTAAAAGTGAAACTAGATATCTGAAAAAAACTGAACACACGTCCATAATGATCAGCTACGTAAAATGGTTGCATAATAAACTCGCAGGCAGAGTTGGGCAATAATCAACTAATATTTAAAAATGACTAATAGTCTTTTTCAATGTTAGTCATAGCAAAATAGTCATTAGTCCAAACTTTTTGATTAGTTAGTGATAACTAAATGGCAAATAGTTATTCACATCTCTAAGTAATCGTTAGCAATTGCTTATTAGTGAATTAGTAGTTGATCAGTCATCAATCTTTAGTCATCAGTCACTATTGTGCGATTAACATATGTACATTAATATTATTAATTAGATATCACTAACTAATCAAAAAGCTTTGACTAATGACTATTTTGCTATGACTAACATTCATAGCAAAGCCATGATTCATTCATAGCAGGCCACAATAGTATTTGTTGATCGAAACGTTTCGTAAGATTTGCATTCTAAAATCGAACATTCCATATGCAACAACCTAATATTTTGTAACCGTTTCGTAACTTCACGCGGATGCGGCCTACATCTGATCATACTGACATTTTCTAAGGTGCGACATTGCAATCGATTTTCAATTTGATTGGAGATGTGTCTCGAAGGCATCGTTTACGGGAATCGAATGAAATTCATGAATATTGTATAGCGATCGGACGGCGAAGTACGGTCCGTATGAGAAAAATCTAACGAAAGCGACAATCCATTAACCTCAAGTGATACGTGTGTTGTTTTTTAAGCGGAAAGCTTAACGGAGCGTGTGTAGAAATCTATTTTTATATCTCTCATACGATAATACGGCGATATCGGTCATTGAACATGTTAATTCGACGCTAATGGGATCACGCATTCTTTTCGCGCGTTCGATTCATTTTTAGAAATATAAACGCGTGCTAAACGTGATCTCTTGGACGTTCGAGGTAATAAAATTAGATCATTAACTCTCGGACGGTCGGCCATTTTATGTAATTAATAATGTTAAGGCCATTTACTGTTCTATTTGTCCATTTTTTAAAACGTACTTTTGAAGCAGTTCTCTTCATTGTGTTAATAACGATTTTTGATACTGTGGGTCACAATTGACCCGGACTCCGCCGTTGGAAGATTAGTAGAACCTCAAATATAAAATTTAAAAGATGTATAATTTTTGTATTGGCAGCTGTAAACTTTTCTCTGACATTGCATTCAGGTCGAAAATGGAACATCAACTTTTAAATGGAGGTCCATTTCATGAGCCAATCATGGCAGTTGTTGTATTGATTAATTTACTTGTTTGTTATTCGTCATGTACAAATATGTTGTTAACAGACCCGATAAACATGAACCTCGAACGATCAATTAAGCTCTGTTCAACAAAAATGAAAATATTGTTAAAAATATGCTGTTGGGAAAGATTGACAATGAAATTGAGTTTTGAAATCAGCACATTGTTTGTTTAAATTCGTTCTGGAAACAAAACGATTGCTTAGTCGATTTTCAGTGGACCAATACATAAAGAATGTGTATATAAAAGTGATATATTGTTAAAACCAATGGGAGAATAGGTACTTCTACACTTTATCTGAGATTTCGCCTCCAAAATTGTTAGAAACATTCTGCGTCGGAAATGAACTTCACTCGCTTGTCTTGTTTCATTTTGGAGACTAATATTGTGTGATCATTTTAAAATGAAAATTATGTTCCCTACTGTACTCATATTCGAATTAATTGAAACTTCAATCACTTTTGTATGGATATTAGATCAATTATTAATTACGAATAAAATTAAACAGACTGACAAGATTAGAATTTTACATAACAATTATATTAGTCTCCCAAATGCATCATAACAAACGTAAAAGAATAATCACTAAACAATCACTAATAAATCTGGAAAAAGAGATCACATATTGGTATTGCTCTGTTTATTATTTTTAACAATATTATGTAAATGTTCGAAATATATAGCTAAAATTTAACGAAGAAAACATAATCGAACTGTGATGAAATCGTAATTAAATAAGAATTACTAACAGTAGCGGAGATTATTTACTATCATCGTCAGTGCTGTTAAAACGTTGCAATAGTTATACGCATCCGACATGTCAATATAAACATGTTATAAGAAGATACTCGTGAAATACACGATCAATGTCAATTTCGCATATCTATTACAGAATGATGTTACAAAATGTATTTAAAATTATGTACAAAATTTAAAAGATGTGGATTATGGGTATTGATGCAAAATTGATTACACATTAAATGAATGGAAAAGGGATTAAACAAAAAATAATTTTTAAGACAATCATGAACATACATATGTTACAAATTTATTTACTTGAATGAAAGGTCGAGAAACGTCAGAGGACATGAGCAATATTAATAACGCGTTCAGAAAAGAATATTTATAAATTAAAAAGATAATTGAAATGAGAAAGATGAACATATCAAAACATATTTTATGGCATAAGGTTTAAATGCAATTCGAATATGCTAGTGTGAAACGTATATTTCAAGAGTATCTCTTACAGTACTGAGGCCGCTGTGAACTGACATAAGCGATTTTCTGGCAAGCCAATTATACTTAACAGGTGTGTTGAAATAAATCAACATCGTTCTAAGGTTCTGGTCTCAATGTAATCTTTGCATGCTGATTGTTGTAACATCTCAATAAAACTATTTCGAAAGCATTTTTCTTATATACGTTGCGTAACGAAACGAACAAATTCTAGTACCTACCACCAGGTACCTTAATTGAACACGTAAGATGGTACTCTTCTTCCCACAGTGCTAACTTTCACCGATTCAAAATCAATTACTCGTATCAAGATCATTGAATAAAAACACACTGAAAGTGTCATGCCTAACTCGACCGACTCCAATCACAACAAAACCATCATCGAAATCTGGAAAGATCATTAAACAGAATAGAAAAATTGGTTACTCGCAAGTCCGGACGAGATATGGTTTTAGAAAGTAGTCAAACTCCGTCGATGTTCCGCAAACAGGTACCATTTTTACTGGACTACCTTGTCGGTAGTGTAGATACGAGTAGCATACCTGTGCACCGGAATACTGAACGCCAGGTGGCGAACAGCATGTGCAATAACGTACACCAAACATCGCAAATTTTCGAGATCCCATAATTATGGGTACGCGAAAGTAAAGTACAAGCAATCATGTAAGTGCTAAATTTTGGAATCCTCAAACTTCACCCAGCTGCATCTTCGGTACCCTAACTTCGCAAACTTTTGGGATTCTCACATTAGACTCGACCCGGCTGCAGCTTCGGTACCCTAACTTCGCAAACTTAATTTTGGGTACCCGAAGAGTTAAATGCAAAAACGTAGCTTGCAATCATGCGAACACAAATTATTGGGTTCCTCAATTTCGACTCCACGCGGCTTCGAGTACCCTAAATTGCAAACTTTCGGGATCCCAACCGAATATTGCAATCTTTCAGGTGCAGATGCCCCTGGTAAACTTGAAGATATCACAGAAATAATGGATCTTTCGCCTGGTCGCAGAGGTTCCCGAACCTGGTCGGTAGTGTAGAGTCAGGTAGCATACCTGTGCACCGGAATACCGAACGCCAGGTGGCGGATAGTATACATGCGGGGCGACCGGTGCAGGTGAGAGACGGCGGGAACGGGTGAACGAGCGAGAGAGGACTTATCAAACAGTTGGTGTAGAGGAGGACAGGTCTGGTGAGGGGCAAGAGAACATCGTCCGAGTGCCTTCGCCCGTTTAAACAGTGCACCGCTGGACGCCATACTCAGCACGCGTAGTTCCTTTAGTCCGGTGCGAGCATGCTCGGTCTCTGAATCCTCGTGTTTTGGCACCGAAGAGTAGCCTTCGCGTGAGCAGTGACCAGGACACCCGAGGCCCGGTCGCAGGGATGTTTCACGATCGGTAGCCAAGGGACTCCGGAGAAGCGACAGTTCGCAGATATGACGTCCGAACGGTTTCACAAGTGAGTTTCCCTTTGCGAGCTGTATACTTGGCGCATACCGTAGCACGAGTTTTCGTGTTCTTGTTTCCCTGGCATCGGTACGCGCTCTCGCACCAGGATGTCTATTATGTTCCCGGGATCCAGGAAGCGGAGAAATGTCGCGGAGCTAGCTTTTTGTCGGCCGCGCTACAATGAAAAAAGGATTGACATGCCTGGTTAACCATGAGAACGGAGTGTCGCGCTTTGAAATCTTGATCCGTGGATAGCGAAGAATTGGATAGGGTGTCGAACAAGGGAAGCATGCGATATTCGAGGATCCGGTTGCTCTTGCAGTTCGGCGAATTCGCTGCAGGAAGCGACCGTTTAACCAGCTGCAGAATTTTGATCGGCTGATGATGTAATCATCGATCTCTCATTTTCTTGATGTACTTTATAAGGGAACCTTGTTCAAAGTTAATCGCGATAATGTATGGTAAATGAGAGAAGAATCCGGAAAAATTTTTATATGCCTGGTTACCTAGGACCGAGAAATCGCCATAATCGCGCGCTATCTTGTTGTTGGATGTATTATACATCAACGGCGCGCGTGCGGAATTTATGCATGAGAACACCTTTGCTTTTATTTGATTCAGCGCGAAGATTTATCACCCAGCCCACTTCTACCAGCACCGGTGTATGTGGGGCATTACTGAATACCACCTTTGGTGGAGAAAAAGTTGATTCGTTTAATTAGTAGGTACACTGAGCGAATAAGAGTGCGCGATAAAGTACAGTTTTCGAGTAGAATGATGTATGAGACGGAAGATTCAGAGAATTAAAATACCTGTTTGGCTTTCATGTCGATCGGTATGTAATCGGAAGAAATTTGTTTATTTATGAATTTCAACTCTGAGCAAACAAATTCTAACTGGAGAAAACGACCTGTGTTACCAGTCTTTATGTAATATTACGGGGATACTGCATATGAGCATGTGTGAGTATGAATCTTTTTCTGGTCATTGCTCGCCACATTGTTACTGCCAGTATAATAAAATAGTAATGCATTTATTACTGTGAAGTTTTATAAAAATAAAGGTACAGTGGCATTATTAAATCATTTGATCAAATAGAATTATGCACGAGCATGAATAAATATTTATATAATTGCTCCAATATTTGAAATTATTGTATAATTAAAATTTTCGCAAAGAGCAAAGTAAAATTATCAGAAATATTGTTAATGTCTAACACACCAATTTAGCAATTTATAACTAATAATAAATTGAGAACACATTTTTATAAATATTTACCTTCGTGAAGCTGCTACACGCGTGATCTTTAAAGAGACACTTCATTTAATATCATTAGCCCGTTACATTCTACTTACACTTTCATTGGAGACCATCCAGTACCTGGAACGCAAAAATGTCAAGAGTCGTTCACGCTAAATGATTTGCAACAAGGAGAAAATTATCATGCGATGAGCTCGTTAAACTTTTGCACATACTTTCCCTAATTCGCTCGCTCTCTTTTCTCATTTTCAGTCATTTGTTCTTGTGTTACCTTTGTTCGACAAGAATGCGTACGGCATAAAACGATTATTAAGTAGTAATAATTAATGTAGTTATCGCGGGTATGCTAAACAATTTTCGCACGGCTATTTACGCAATTACATAAAGCATTCACTTCATCAGCTATTGTTACCTTTATGAATGTAGGCAAATAGAAAAGTTTGTCGACTTTATACTCCTATATAAAGCTCAATAAAAATTCCTTTCTCTTAATTAATGTTGGATGATATCCTTTCTGGGAAAATTTACATTTTTACTTTTCTTTCACTTGATTATTGGATGTCCTTTGTGAGAAAGTATAGATTTTCAACTACGTACTCCTATATAAAGCTCGATAAAAATTCCTTTCTCTTAATTAATGTTGGATGATATTCTTTCTGGGAAAATTTACATTTTTACTTTTCTTTCACTTGATTATTGGATGTCCTTTGTGAGAAAGTATAGATTTTCAACTATATACTTCTACATAAAGCTCAATAAAAATTCCTTTCTCTTAATTAATGTTGGATGATGTCCTTTTTGGGAAAATTTACATTTTTAATTTTCTTTCTCTTGATTATTGGATGTCCTCTGTGAGAAAGTTTAGATTTTCAATTTTATACGTCCGTGTAAAGCTCGATAAGAATCCCCTCCTCTTAATTAGTCTCGGTTGATGTGCTATGTAAGAACGTTTAGATTTTTAATTCCCGAATGAAAATATCATCTTGCACGTTATTTAGGAAAGTATAGCTTGCTGTACGTGTATATACTCGCGTATTAAACAATAAATGTGAAGAATGCCTGATAAAATCTGATGCTTCGTTTAGTAAATTTATATAATCATCGATAATGTAGAAATAATCGTTTTCTCCGCAGAGCTGCACGCGACGGCGCCTTGGACATCTTAAAAGAAGCTACGAAAAAGGATTGTAACGCACGAGATGACGGAGGAATGACCCCCACATTATGGGCAGCCTTTGAAGGTCATATAGATGTGCTGAGACTGCTCGTCGCCAAAGGGTATGCTCACGAAGCTATTTAATTATAAACACGTTGGAGGAATATATGTGTACGTATGACACTCGTGTATAACATGCACCAGCTAACGTCTTTTCTATTTATTATAATTCAATCAAAAATTCATTTTTGTCATAACTGTACTGTGGATTTTATGCATTTATGGAAAAAATGACTAGGTAATATATAAAATAGTAACAATATCAGATGGTTCCAAAGATACATTGTTTCCAACCTATTAAAATTATTAAGATAGACAATACCTTTTTATTTAACTCCTTGTTGTTTTATTTATTGCTTTAAACCACAAAAGGTTTATATTGCATATACAAAACATAAAAAACTAGTTGTAATTGAGATAGAGGGTCTTCATTTTTTGCATGCAACTCTGCAGTTTAGTCATAACAACAAAGCATATTAAAATCATTAAACAAACCAGTATTTAATTTTAGTAGAATATTTTTAGTTGGGAATTCTGAAAATGCTTATAAAACACATATATGAATATGTACCTTTAAAAAGACCTTTTAAAAGATCAGGAATTCAAAAATGCCTAAATTCAACGCGCAGTTACCGGTACCGTTCCAGAAGATCATAATTATACATAAAAAACAAACAGAACTGGATTCAAGCAGAATGTATAATTCTAAATTCGAACTGTACCGCGGTTCGAACCACGGTAAATAAAAATGTACCGTAAAAGATTGGTTTTCTAAACCATGTCATTAAGTCGTATCAGAAGAGGATTACTTTTCGAAATTCGAATGAGCTTGTTGAAATAATAACGGGCGATGTGCATACATATTTATAGAAAGTTGCATGAACGATATAATAGCCAATCCCGATGAAATTTAATGCGTTCATTTCGAAACAGCAATTTTTTACGGAAAGTTCGAATCGTTTCCTCTGTACCCCTGCTTAACCTTGAAAACCACCATACAAATTAAGTGCGAGGTCGTCATGACTACTGAACACGACAGTTCTAACAATGCCGCGTACCGGGTGACATCCACGAAACACCGAAAGAGTTGCATCCGACGGTGGAAACGATGATTATTTTTAAACGTGAAAGATTGCTCATAATCCGTTGCGCTCGGCCATTATTTCTCCCCCCAATGGCGCGCGGCTAGCTGTACTATACGCGCAGAGAGTTTCGTGTTTTACGATAACAGATGCGCGAAAACCGGAAACGAAGGTTATAATCTGACATCTATCGACCCCAACGAGCGGAAATTGCGGCCAAGTGAGCACCGATGAGAAACAATCGAATACGAACGCAACAAAACCGAGCCAGGGGGACGGAACGGAAGGGCGCAGGGGAACAAGGAATTGCTGTTCGGACAGACACATTTAATTCATTCCAAAGTATCGATACTATACGATAGAGCTTGATCAATATTACGTGTAAAATAAGTGATTTTCTCACAACTTTGTAAAATTAATATTTAATATTGAAACTACCGGTTAAAGTGGTTTTATAAATAATTGTTGACTATGCTTTCTCGTTCGAGCACATATGTCTGAAAGAATTCATTCTTGTTATTATGAAGAACACAATTGAAGAAATTCTTTTATATATATAAAATTATGATTCTTTAAAATACGTACACCTTGTTATATAATATTTAAATTGTATTTGCTGAAGAATTGAGTTAAATACCTTCAACTAGACGAACGCGGCAGACATTTTCCCAAAACCATTTCTCTAACACCATTTATGATATGTACACCTCCCTGGGATTTTATGTCATACATATAATACATATTTTCTTAATTCTGTCTCCAGTCCTTGTGGAAGTTGATTCTGAAAAATATAAACCTATAAGAATGTATTATATGTACACGTATAAGAAATATTTTAAAAACAGAGTTTTTTCGAGTTAGTTTGTTCGTTTAATTTTATTATTGGTTCATATACGTTTTCCGGACAATTATGTATGTAATAAGCATATACAGGGTGTCCCAAAATTCCTTCAACAGCCGGAAATGAGAGGTTCCTGACGTCACTTGAAGCGATATTTTCCTTAGCAAAAATATTATCCGCGGCTTTGTTTAGGAGTTATTAACGAAAAACACGGATCAATCACAGCGCGATCTAGAAGCGTATTGGCACAGTCGACCAATTGACAGTTGGCTTGCCGAGCCGACTAGGGCAACTCGCATCTGGGTCGCGCTCTGATTGGTCCGTGTTTTTCGTTAATAATTCCTAAAAAAAGCCGCGGATAACATTTTTGCAAAGGAAAATGTTGCTTCAAATGATTTCAGGAACCTCCCATTTCCGCCTGTTGAAGGAATTTTGGGACACCCTGTAAGTATAAAGATAGTATCGTATCGAGTTATTGATTTATTTGTTAGTACTCAAAACGCATGAAATAGTCGAACGTGCGACTTGAGTAACAGCTTACACGATCACCGATGGTCTGTAAAGAACGATATAAAAGCTGAAAGACCGCACGTGCCCTATTGTGCACAAGATCAGATGTCGTTCAGTTGGCTTCAGTGTGGTCAACATGCAATGGAAACTT
The DNA here is from genome assembly GCA_933228785.1 of Lasioglossum pauxillum. Lineage (NCBI taxonomy): Eukaryota > Metazoa > Arthropoda > Insecta > Hymenoptera > Halictidae > Lasioglossum > Lasioglossum pauxillum. Next base: position 13,276,862 of record OW121705.1, read on the forward strand.
GATATAAGGCCTCCTATCCTTCCGGAACTTTGTTCCGCTCGTATGACAGGATGCGGGGCTGGAGGAGACATGCGTTCCCTACATTTTCAGCAAACATTAACTTTTTTAAATGATAGTCATTCCATCTACAATATTGCCCACAATTTTTGATCTAGAAGAAAATAAAATTGTAAAATCGTACAGTAATACACATAAAAATGATCACAAATATTTTGTAATGAAAATGGTCACAAATATTTCGAAATAGAAATATATTCACTATTCTGAAAAGACCACGGTTTCCCAAACTATGTTCCGCTGAACCTGGATAGGTGTTCCGCGACAATTTGGAAAGGTCTGAAAAATGAATATATAACAAGTGTATTTGTGTATATTTTGTAACTCGTAGGAATTATCCAACCTAAAAGATAAGCTAAGTGTTCCGTTTCCGGGTTTGCGAAGTGTTCCATTGCAGAAAAAGTTCGGGAAACTAGTCCAGTCAATGAATGCTCATAAGGGGGCGTAGAGGGAAATGGAAGGAACACAATTTTTAACTTTGGGACTTTGTTTGGACTAGTTAGGAGGTAAACATACCAAAAGTTCCTATTGCTAGGAGATGAGCGGGCTACAGGGGGGCACGTAGAAGTCACCTTTTTCGGTTTTCCGCTTATATCTGGGAAACTATGTGTCCTAGCGATAAGACCATTCTATACAAAATTAAAGCTGACAAAATGTGCTATAAGATTAATTCCATTCAGTTTTTCGCTATCTCGTATAGTTTCCGAGATATCCGCGCTCAAAGTTCACTAATTGTGCTGAAGTTAGTCAAGTGAGGCAAAAAACGTGAAGCAAAAATTTCTTTTTCACAATTAGTCAACTTTGAGCGCGGATATCTCGGAGACTATGAGTTCTAGCGATAAGACCATTCCATGCAATATTAAAGCTAACAAAATGTGTCACAAGATTGATTCAATTCAGTTTTTCGCTATCTCGCATAGTTTTCGAGATATCCGCACTCAAAGTTCACGAATTGTGAAAAAGAAATTTTTATCTTATTTGACTAGCTAACTCTTCAGCACAATTAGTGAACTTTGAGCGCGGATATCTCGGAAACTATGCGAGATAGCGAAAAACTGAATCCAATCTATCTTGTGGCACATTTTGTCAGCTTTAATTTTGTATAGAATGGTCTTATCGCTAAGACGTATAGTTTCCGAAATATAAGCGGAAAACCGAAAAAGGGGATCTTCTACGTGCCCCCCTGCACCCCGCTCAGCCTCCTAGAAGCTAGCCCCCCACTTGTTAAATTAAATAATTTCAACAGTTGTGCTGAGTTGTGCTAAGTTTGTGCTACATTGTTCTCGAATATTACAGCTATAATATCAAAAATAACACTAAAAATTGAAAAAAAACAATTTTTGGAGTAGCCCCCCACTTTTCATTTTTTTAAATTTTCTCAATTGTGCTAAGTTGTGCTAGGTTGTGCTAAGATTGTTCCAAAGTATTACTTCATAAAAATAATAAGTAAAGAAGTTATGGTAGAAAACGATTTTTGGAGTAGCCCCCCACTATTTATTTTTTTAAATTTTCTCAATTGTGCTAAGTTGTGCTAAGATTGTGCCAAAGTATTACTTCATAAAAATAATAAATAAAGAAGTTATGGTAAATAATCGTTTTGGACATCTAATGAACGTTTAAGTTAGTAACAATTATCCAAACAGCACATAATCATATATCTGAGTTGTGTTAGCCTAGCACAAGTCAGCACAACTTCCGATTTCTCGAGCACAACGACTTAAAGGGCACTTTACTCTTGTCACAACTAGAGCACAACTCAGACATGCAATATCATGTTTCTGGGATGAAGGGAAAGCCCAATTATGATATTTTCGCGAAGCGCGAAGGGCCGCGGACAAGAGTAAAGTGCCCTTTCAATCGTTGTGCTGGAGAAATTGGAAGTTGTGCTGACTTGTGCTAGGCTAGCACAACTCAGATATATGATTATGTGCTGTTTGGATAATTGTTACTAACTTAAACGTTAATTAGATGTCCAAAACGATTACACTGTCCAACACCAAATTTGTTCCCTAATTACTGTTGGGTCCTTCGTATAGAGTCTTTTGCGCTGATTCCGAATCTGTTTTTAATTTTCTTCCTATACGCACAGTTTTTGAGAAACATGACTTTGAAAAAAAAACATATTTTTCAACTTTAAACAAATATTGTAGTGTTATTATAAAAGATATTGAATTGTTCTTTATAGAAAAAGATTCTGTAGACTTTCCCGAATACAGCGATATCAAATATTAATACATTATGAATGTTTAAACATGTTTAAACAATCATTAAAGACGGAGAGACACCACTTTTGTACCAATTTTTGAGGATATTTTTCAATTTATCTCAAAAAATAAGGGTCCAGCGGAAAATCGAACTATACCATGCGATAGAGCAGACTTTTATCTTGAGAAACCCCGCTTTGAAGTTTGAAACCTCGACGTTTCTTTCGAACCAGAAAGCAAAATATCTTCGTCCGACATGAGTTGCCGCCAGTGGCGCTCGGGACGAGATATGGCGCAGCGACGGGATACGGAGCGGCGAACGACCGTTGTAATGATGAGCGCCACTGGCGGCAACTCATGTCGGACGAAGATATTTTGCTTTCTGGTTCGAAAGAAACGTCGAGGTTTCAAACTTCAAAGCGGGGTTTCTCAAGATAAAAGTCTGCTCTATCGCATGGTATAGTTCGATTTTCCGCTGGACCCTTATTTTTTGAGATAAATTGAAAAATATCCTCAAAAATTGGTACAAAAGTGGTGTCTCTCCGTCTTTAATGATTGTTTAAACATGTTTAAACATTCATAATGTATTAATATTTGATATCGCTGTATTCGGGAAAGTCTACAGAATCTTTTTCTATAAAGAACAATTCAATATCTTTTATAATAACACTACAATATTTGTTTAAAGTTGAAAAATATGTTTTTTTTTCAAAGTCATGTTTCTCAAAAACTGTGCGTATAGGAAGAAAATTAAAAACAGATTCGGAATCAGCGCAAAAGACTCTATACGAAGGACCCAACAGTAATTAGGGAACAAATTTGGTGTTGGACAGTGTAATCGTTTTGGACATCTAATTAACGTTTAAGTTAGTAACAATTATCCAAACAGCACATAATCATATATCTGAGTTGTGCTAGCCTAGCACAAGTCAGCACAACTTCCAATTTCTCCAGCACAACGATTGAAAGGGCACTTTACTCTTGTCCGCGGCCCTTCGCGCTTCGCGAAAATATCATAATTGGGCTTTCCCTTCATCCCAGAAACATGATATTGCATGTCTGAGTTGTGCTCTAGTTGTGACAAGAGTAAAGTGCCCTTTAAGTCGTTGTGCTCGAGAAATCGGAAGTTGTGCTGACTTGTGCTAGGCTAACACAACTCAGATATATGATTATGTGCTGTTTGGATAATTGTTACTAACTTAAACGTTCATTAGATGTCCAAAACGATTATTTACCATAACTTCTTTATTTATTATTTTTATGAAGTAATACTTTGGCACAATCTTAGCACAACTTAGCACAATTGAGAAAATTTAAAAAAATAAATAGTGGGGGGCTACTCCAAAAATCGTTTTCTACCATAACTTCTTTACTTATTATTTTTATGAAGTAATACTTTGGAACAATCTTAGCACAACCTAGCACAACTTAGCACAATTGAGAAAATTTAAAAAAATGAAAAGTGGGGGGCTACTCCAAAAATTGTTTTTTTTCAATTTTTAGTGTTATTTTTGATATTATAGCTGTAATATTCGAGAACAATGTAGCACAAACTTAGCACAACTCAGCACAACTGTTGAAATTATTTAATTTAACAAGTGGGGGGCTAGCTTCTAGGAAGCCCCCGCTCACCTACTAGGAGTGGGGACTTTTAGTATGTTTACCTCCTAACTAGTCCAAAGAAAGACCCAAAGTTAAAAATTGTGTTCCTTCCATTTCCCTCTACAACTTTTCGTTGACTGGACTAAACCCTGACATAGACAATTGGGAACTAGGAAGTAGAATTGGTCGATCATGAACAGACGCACCAGCTCTAATAGCAGGCGTATTCACTGCACGAACAAAATTGTAGGAACTTTTCAAGAAGAATGTACACTATTTCATCCATTTTTGATTTTGTAGGGTTAATCGATTTGATAAATGAAAGGCTCATGTGTGTGACAGCGTTAGCATACGTGTTAAGCTAATAGATACAGTTTCGCTTAGAACGTAAACGCCCACGCGAAACAGGAAACTACGAAGGGTGCGCCTAATTTATTTTTCAACGATTCCCTTCGTAGGGGTGATCCCGACAAAACCGATTATTTCGGAAACACAGCCCTTCACCTGGCAGCAGCGAGAGGCCATGAGTACTGCGTCAAGTTCCTCGTGAAATTCGGTTGTAATATTTGGTCACTGGACATCGATAGACATTCCGCCAGAGACTTGGCTGCCATAAACGGGAGGGAGATGATCCTCCAATTTCTAGATCTGGCGCAGGCTGATCAGGAACTGAATAATCGTAAGAAAAGCCGGATACATCGCGAGAAGGCTGAGAAAGATGCTGAGAAAAGGTATTTCTGAATATGGAAAGTAGAAATGATGTGTGACGAACGAAAGTGTAAGCTAGCATTAACTGAATGCATAATTTAAATAATTGTGCAGTAACTAGATTACGTGGGTACCATTCCGAATATATTACGTCTCATTAAAAAAATATGTACAGGATTTTTAATATCGACATTTTTCATAGAATAACAGTGATTAAGTGACGGTGATACTATGAATGGATAAGCATTTTGTCGGTCACTAAATTATTAAAATATTTGCATCTTTCTAATTACTTTTTTTAGAAATCTTCATTAAGAAAATATAACTTTCTTTTTAACTAGTAGCTTTGTTTTGCTTCCTTATTTACTATAATTGCAAAATTGGTGAAATCTCATTTGATCCATTCATAATGCGAATATCTTTTACCGCATTATCATAACTCGAATAGCAATTAAACGTGAAATTGTTTGAATAAAATTTGTTTTCAGTACTACATAAATAACTAATCTTGTGATTTCTCATTTAAATGTTACGTAAATAGTTTACAATCGAGAATTGTTGCGCAATAAACACAAAACCGTGATATTCGAGAATTCGTGTTGTAGTTTACGAATATTATGAATTCATATTCCATTATTATAAAATGTACAACAAAAACACGAGCTGTTGTGACTGAAGAAAGTTTTGTAAAGTTAAATATGAAAATTTCAGATAAGTATCTCACAATTTTGTATACTTACTTTTTAATTATAACATCATACACAATAATTATATATTTCAAGATCGACGCTAATACGCATACATATAGAAAATTCGTGGAAAATCATTTTTACTTGCAATTAGGAGTTATTAAATTATTAAGTATTATTTCACCGATTCTATAAACAGGTTGAAAGAATATATAAAGAGGCAAAAAATGGCGGAAATTAGAGCCGAAAAGGAGCAAAAGAAGTTATCGAAGGACCGAACGAAATTGGATTTAGCTACAGTGAACGAAACTGGTATTCTACCTTACAAATCCAGTATATTGACCTTCAAAGGTCGCGTGAAGCCTTCACCGACGTTCAGCGACATCGTCGGCACTACTGCCAAGAAACATGGCAGTGCAGTATGCAGAAAAGCTTTAGCAAGGAAGGCTGTCGACGATTTTAAAGTTGTAGAGGTAACTTGCGTGAAATTACACTTTCTCGATAAACGTTGATCAGAACAAATTGATTGAAAATGCATTATTAGAATAAAAATAAAAATTGCTTACATTTGTTATAAGAAATTCCTTACAAAATTTCTTTCTTGTATAATTTTAGTAGATCGAAATAAATATACAGGAGCTAGATAAACATTAATCCCGTTTTTTCGGCATTTCTACTAAGTTGGGACTAGTACAACAATATTTTTAAGTTCTTCAGATATTTTCGCTGTTTTATGTTCTACCTACTCATTTCTAATCTTAAACAATCTTATTTTAGTCGTGTCTCATCTTGTGGTTGTTTCTCATTTTGAAAGAAGGAATTTATTAATTGTTTATCAAAAAGTATATCAAATTGGGAAATTATAAGATTATTTTTATAACTAGACTGCGGATCTTAATGCAGATAAAAAATGTTGGCATTTATTGCAAGACACGAGAATGAAAAAAAATTCTTTATTTTTTTAATTATATGATTAAGCTGAAACCAATACGCTGACGTCTTTAAATCTTTTTAATATGTCCACTGCTTTAAATTGTACTGCCCCATTTTTGTCATAAATGCATAAAATCCGCAGTCTAATAATAACAGATACCATTCGAATTATATTTTTAGATCGAGGTGAACGGGAAAAAGTCAATTCGTAGTCTCACCGGTCTCAGAAGGGATTCTGAAGTAATGTACGTAGGAACTTATGAAACACAGGCCCAGCAAATGGGGAGGAGAGGAAAAATCTCGGACGTATGGGGTACGTTGAGTAAAGCGCAAAGTACTCCTGATCTTTTAGGCGACCGTGCATATGACGAAGACATAGATCAAGAGGATGGGGAAGAAATAAATGGCATCAGAGACACGACCTTCCTGCAGGAACCTGCGAGCATTTTCAATCGACCTGGTTTTGGATCCGTAGCATTTCGGAGAGCAGTAAGTTCCTATGCAGTATTCCTTTCACACAAAAATTCTAAAGTGTGCAAAAATATTTCTGTGCCTTTATCCTTGCACTGATAATAAAACATGACAGTACAATGATCCTCGTAACAAATTTTCCATTTCGAAATGCTTTCTTCCATGATTCAATGTTCACTCCAATTTTTCGTAATAAAAGGAGTTCAAACTTAAAGAAAAAAGTAATATTCACGTATATATTAAATTCAGTTAAAATGGAGCTAAAATGAAACACTATTTTTCTGTTAACAATAATTAATCTCTAAAGTGAACGAATTTAAGATTTACAACGTGCAAAAAATATATATCTTTTTCACCTAATAATTTCCTAGTTTAATAAACGCAACAGGTCCAGCCAAAACAAAAGAAAGATACATTATTTTATTTCATTACGACGAGGAAATAGCAGAGTGATGAAACTCGTGTATTGCAGTAACCTTAGTTACTGTTGCATTGTAATAATTTGCTACATTTAATTCTGCTGACACAGTGTGTTTTCGAAGATGCTTGGCCCGCCAGCACGTGCTGCACGTATTCTAAACGGTTTAACGAAACCGTTCATAAAACAGTTATGTGTATTCCACATTCATTTGTAATTATTCGAGCGCCGCTTAATGCAGTTGAAAAATTATCTGGTCGCTGACGGCTGTTAAATATGCAACACACTGTGCATACCAATTAATCTATTCGTAAAGCATCGGCGAATGATCATTATTAATAACAATGAAAATTCCCGATTACCGTGATTCAGATTTGAAGAAACAATTTTGATTAGCTATCCGATCTTGTTCAAGCTATGCCGTCGCAGCTTGCGTAGCTGCAGGCTAACTGTTCCGCACTGTCATCACTCACGGCACTAATTACTTCGTAGAAATCGTTGTAATCTGATGAAACCGATGCCTAGGCTGTTTCGTCTCGCGTGAAAAATGACAAAGTTATTAAACGAACGATCATTCTAATCAAAGAAAATAAACTGTTGTCGGTATAATTCATAGAGCGTGTCACGGCTCGTCTCTTGCGCTAATGTCTCTCGTAACGATTTAGCATTAACGAGTAGCATAATACACACGGTAGCCTATTCTTAATTCTTAGATAACGACTACTTTCGAGAACATACCTGTCACGCAAATGGATCCGCATCAACAAAACGGTAACTCCTGCCTGAATGGTTCCGTAAACGGATCTATAAATGGTCACAGAGCCGGCTCTAATGGGCATAACGAGGAAATCAGCATAGGAAGTGCGGGTAGCCTGGCTCGCAGGCAAAGCATGTGGGACGACGATTTACTCTCAGGTACGATCACATTTTTATTGTACAATAATTAATCTACTCGTGTAACTGTACAACCGCAGTTCTGCTGCATTTTTATTCTAAATATAAATTATAATACAAGAAGAAGAAGAAGAAGAAGAGGAGGAGGAGGAAGAGGAGGACGAAGAAGAGACCGACGAGGAATGGACACCTTTGCAGAGATTCTTAGTTGCCAATAATCTATCGTCCACGCATCCGGTTCTAGAGTCGGAACAAATCGATTTAGAGGCGTTGATGTTGCTCACTGAAGCTGACATCGCAGCCCTCAAACTTCCACTCGGACCTAAAAGGAAACTGATGAACGCGATAGCGAACCGAAAGAAGGCATTGAACGCTCCCGAAAATGTCATCAAAGATAGCAGACTGTAAATTCTTTTTATACGGAGAATACTATTTCTAAAAGTACTTTTTGTCTTGCCCAATAAGCTCTCTAAGTGCCTCACGAAACACCATGAAAGTATAACTTTCGATATAAAAATATATTGTACATAAGTATTAGAAAGTGCTACACATTGTGCTGAAAATAATGGAGTTCTCCACATGGCGAAAATTCATTGGCTATCAGTGAGTACAGAGCGTAATTTGCCATGTGTTTCTCGAGTTGATAAACAGATATAAAATCTTTCCGAAAAACTCGGATCATCGCCATAGAAATGCGGCAAACGGAAAGCACGTTGAAGTATTTAACTAATAACCAGACTAATGCGTAAATTCCTCGATTAGCCTTATACCTTGAACTACTTATGGTGCCTTAATTTAGTGGAACGTACTTGCCGCTAATCTTACGAATGTAAATGAAAGTGTAAATGCTAACAAACGTAATGTACCTCTACGAATCCGTGGAGTAGAGAAACCAAAATTCGTCTTCGTTCGTCCATTATGTAAGTGAAAGAGTTTTTATAGAAATTGTACAAATCGAATGTGAAATAAATGGAAATGATGTAAATACGTTGATCGTGTATAGAAAACGTCTTATGTATTTTCATTTCGATCGCTGTGAATGGCGCGTACGCACGTGCAATGAGACAATAACTATCGAGTATAATGTTTTCTTCGTAATTTTATTTGTAAATGATTATCTTACAAACAAGAGACGCAAAAATATAGAAGCTCCTTATGTTCGCAAAAAAATAACAGCACCATTTCTCGCTCTCACCGCGAACATAAACATTTTTGTGTCATATCACGGCTCTTTTGTGTACGTGCAATTACTATAGTACGATAGTACGTTTTGTTGTTTGGGAGACAAGGGTACGTCATGTTGCGATTAATGTGCATCAGAATAAAAAAGGAACGGCTCGTAGAAAATTTTCACGGCGCCACGTATTTTTGTGAACACGTACACACACACAACGTTTTCCTACGCACCTGTATGACCAGCGTACGAACTACATTTACTGTGAAAAAGATATGATACAGAAGTGATTTCCTTGCGATCCCACATACTAAGGCTGCACGATTAATCGATTAATCCGTAATAAATTACAGGGATCGTTCGATCACGTACCGGTGATCGTCCGATCCCGATTTACTCTAAACAACTATCAATTCGTTAATATAAAAACGGATTAAATTCATCGTCTTCGTTTAAAATTAATCGATTAATTTCGTAGCCCTATAAACTACCGGTTTTCTTCTTCTTTTTTTTTCGTTTTTCGTCTATTTCTATACGAATTACAGAACAGTCGGTTTTTTTTTTCATTTGCGGTAATGGCAACTTCATCATTGGAAACTTCTTTTGGCAGCGAGTACGAATCACACGCATCTCTTCAGAAAAGAAAGACGGAAGTCATTGATATTCAAAAAATAACAATTATTTCTTTAATGTAACATCTAAAAGTCCCTTATTGAAAGACATGCTATTCGTACACTTCCCTACATCAACTTATATAATCTCGAGAGAAAAGAAAGACTCGCCTTAAAAACGAACAATTACTTGTACGCGGAACTTCTTTTTTTTCATTAATAAATAGAGGAAAAATTTTTTTGTCATTTTTTCTTTTGTTTAAACTAAAGCGTCCGTGATTTTTGTTCTTCAACCGAGCACGACGATCGAGATCGCTGTGTTTACAAGTCGACGGAGAAAATACTTCGTTTCGGCACGAGGCACAGCACAGATTATAATTAATAAGATTAACATTTCCCACGAGAAAGGGAAAGCACGCTCTCTCTCTCTCTCTCTCACTCTCTCTCTTTCTCTCTCGCTCTACACACGTGGGAAAAAATTATATTTTGTTGTCCTCAGAGTGTCGTCTCGTATTATGCAATATGGGAAAATGCCGATTACAGCGGCGAGAATCTCCCGCGAACATTCGAACCAATTGTAAACAAGAATATCACCGGTTCGATTCTGTGAACTGCCGGTCGTCTTCTTCGGACCGCGAACGAAACAGTTTCTAAATTATAGAACACGCCTCTATCCACTGACAGAAACAAAAAACAAAAACGACAGTATCTGTACAAAATAACTCGATGTTCCATCATCAAGTATGTTTTTTTTTCTTATCAATAAAATATTGCTAAGTATGGCATCTTCAGTGTGTCACTTTCTCCTATGTATTGTTTTGGTTAGAGTTACCTTTGTACGAAACATTTTTCACCGTAAAGCAATCGTCCACAGAACAGTGACGGTAGAGTACTATATTCCATATGTTTTATCTTTGTTTCTTTACTCAAGTTTCTGAGGAGACTTGACGGAAGTTCGAGAACGTATTACGAAAAGAACCTGAAAAATAAGCTGCAAAATTTCTAACGTACAACTAAATTTCACACGTACAAAGATACCCCTCCTCAGTATTTGTTAATTTACAATTCGTTGGAATGGAACTTTCAGAAACATGACCCTGCGTTACCTAAACTGGTCAGGAAAGTAGAGTCAGGTGGAGTCCTTGGAGTTTTATTAACTGCCGATTATACGATAAATATTATTAAAGCTATCGCATAGTTTTCAATATTAATAATGATAATAATATTATCAGTACCCCTAAGGCTATTATTCATCGTTATCGTTATGAATATACGCTATATTTACAAGTGAACAACAACTTTTTCTTTTTGCTCGTCTCCGGAACGGTGCTCAAACAACGTTGAGAAAAAAATCAAACAAAAAAAAACGAGTTCGCTTCTGAATGACTTTCGAAAAACGCGCGTGGAGAGGAAGTTCGGGACCTGTGTAGAATAGGAAAATCGATTGTTCCGTCCTTAATTAAATAAATTGTACCAGCAATATCTTATATCCGCGTAATAAAACGGTCCCGAAGTTCCTTGCGATCGACGCCCTTCAAAATTCAGATAGACGCTGCTTAAGGGGATACGATGCCTAAAAACAGCATACATTTACAGTGATCTTAAAAAAGGAGTTACTAAATCGCGCTCCGATACAAGTCTTTGAACATAATGCTTTTTCTTATGAAATATGCATGTATATTTATACGCATACGATATCAAGTATGCGCGTATGCATACACAAATATATGCATGCATACGTAACAAAGAGCTGTCGTGTCTCGTCAACAATGGCCACGCCGAAGACGGAAAGCTCGCGTATCGATTAGGTCCATGTTAGCAGTCGTGGAAAAGTAGATCCCTTTGCATTGCACGGTCTCTCTGCGTGGACCTTGTCACGAGACACATTTTAACACGTTCAACCCTTTGCCCATAACATAAAGAGCGATCCACAGCTGGTACAACTGGAAAAAGAATGATTTCATCCGAAAAATAAATGTAATTAGAATACAAATTTATTTCACGTTTTCGACTTATGTTACACCTATGGAATCACCTTATATATCAATTACACAACCTCCACGGAATGGAGAGTCGTCGATGCGCGCATGAGAAATTTTTATATTTGATGAAAAATGTTGTTCTATACTTTCTAATTTTTTCATATAGAATCATTCTCTTTCTCGGTTGTATCACTGGTTACAGGACACCCTGTATATGTCATAAGAAATAAATCAACTCTAAAATACCATGGAGTCCTCCATGGCTACCCAATTGACATCGGATACCGAGATTGGAAGAAACTACTCACACGGGTTCCTTCCCACCGATCCGTTAATTCCATCCATCGCTCCTTGTTTGATATAAGCATTGCTTATTCTAACTCGCTTAAGATTTATAACTACACGAAAACTATTTAAGAATTTTACCAGTAGTTACACAATTATGAGCACCCGCGACACATGGAAAATGTAAGACGTCACTCTTCTTTTTTTCTGCTTTCTCTCTCTCTCTCTCTCGCTCTCGCGCGCGCTCGCTCTCTCGCTCTCTTGTTTAATGTCCTCGTCAAATCTCGCGCTTCCAAGCTCGACTTCACATATTAATTAAAAACTTTGGCGTGAATGTCATGACGTGGAAAAAGAAAACAGTGCAGTGAACAAAATATCTTTCTCGTTATTCCTTCCGAGGAATCGTACACGAATACACGTAAAGCAGATATAAAATTACAAACGAAGGAGTACAGAGAGAATTAAATATATTATCCAAAAGACAGCTTTCTTTTATAGGTACTCTACACATAGAGGTCGTACAACAGAAAATTTCTCTTCCACTGTTGAAGAATAGAATTTACAAAATTATATAAACCGAATCATTTATCAACGCATCTTTTTGCTTCTCTTTTTTTTATGAATGTGTTCCTATTGTTCGTTTTTAATCCTATCTCTGGTCTTTCAGCATTCCCTTTTATTGCCAACAAAATCCGTATAAAATGATCTTTTTATTGATATTAGCCTCGCAATATCAACGACGTATGATCACATTATAATCATAACAATATTACAATCAGAGGGCTAAGCAATCCTTTGGATTATTAAAGAATATTATACAAACATCTCCCTGTTCCCAGTTTCCTCATATGATTACAGTTATTAATGTAATCATACAATGTTACATTACCATTTCATCATTTGTCGAAAATTCCTTGTGAACATGGTACCGCGAATCAGTAAATTTCATCAAACGTTGGCTGCTAATTATAACATACACATGAATTATGTGTACAATACGTTGATTGCAGCTATAAAAATTTCATAATACAACTGACAAATTTTAGTACACTCACAAGGAGACAGTATGAACTGTAATCTTGATAATTTAATCACGTTGTCTATTTTTATTACATCAATGTAAGGCGTCCATTTGTCGTAATTTCATGGGAAACTGCCCAGATCTCTGTGAAACCCTTCTTTCATTTCCGATCGAGCTGGAATTCCTGGTTCAATAACTTTTTCCAACGTCTGGATTAAAATTTTTTTTGCATTTAATCAATAAGTAAATATTTACACAACAAAATATATGATTGTAGAAAACCACGATGTTTTTGTTAAGGAAACCTATATCGCTATATCACTGGCAAATGTTTACGATGTTCGAAAAAAAAAAATTAAAAAAATATAAAAACTTTTACCACTAATTTCCTTCGTTTTCTATTTTTTTTCCAACAAAATATATTATAATACTGTATAATATTCTACAAAAGTAATAACATACAGAGAAACAGTTTCTTCGTTTCCAAACAGAGACAAAAGAAGAAATTCACAAGTAAACGCTTCGCTTTTTCGCTGTGCTGTTACGTTTTAGTGACAATTTAATTGTCACAGTTTAGCGCTCAGCGTTCAAAATTTTTACATCTTCAGCCGTTTGCTTTCGAAAACGCGAAAGATTTACGCCGTACTACTTTGTAAAATTGTTTTGGATATCCCCATCTCCCAGCAATACAAAAAATTTGGATTAAAACACCAGAATTACAATTCGCACGATCCTCTTGTCTAGCTTACGAATCAGTAAATTAAGAGATCATGTATACAGATTTCTGGTACACAAAACAATGACATTCACTCCTTATGGGCACTTCGAATGATATTTTGAAATACGTTACCATTATCTCGCTGCTTATATAAATAAATAAATAATTCCAAAATAAGATTCTACCACATACAGTAATGATTTTCATGTGCCCGACTTTAAACATACTCGTGCTACGATATCCCCAAACAATGATACAGTAATTTTTGTTGTATTAGAATGACTGCTCCGTAATCAAACAATTCGCCTCTTATTGCGCCTTTGTGACACTTCGTCATCGGTTAAGGAGAAACTCGACAATTAATACGAGATATTCAAAATATACGAATACATTTTACATGGCAATGCAAATCACTGCCATCTTTCTGAAATGATTATGTTTAATCGGGAACTATGTAGGGGGAGATGAACCGTTAATAATTAATTGATCAATTGATTAATTAATGGGGAACAAGGGAGTGAGGTTACTTTACACATCGCGCGCTGTTACATGAAACGCGAACGTTTGTGCGTGGGAGATCCCATATCCACATCATGCGAAGCAGGCCGTTTGTGATGTCGAGCAAATTCGCTACTAATAAATGCCGATAATTCGGCTTGCCTTCCCGTACGCCTAGACATTGGTGAACCTATCCAATTATCAAAACATCTCAATTAGTTCGAGACCTAATTGTATGGCACAACTTATTGCAAACGAAAAAGTCCAGAATTCAAGCATACTCTAAAAATGATTCTACGTCGTTACAAATTAATTGTTACGTAAAGTATAAGAGTACGTTTGCGGTTTAATTTAGCACTAATCAAAATTCGATTGTTTGTTATAGATTCGCTGTGATAAGTAATTCTTACCAGATAATGCAATTGCTTCCCTAAATGTGTGTAATTCAGGATCTGGATCATTTCCGACTGTTGATGTTGGCGCGACAACCATACTTGGTGTTGAACTTTGCGAGGGAGGCGAACCACACACCATCATTCTTGGTTTTGGCGAACTCCTGGAAGTTACAATAAACTTCAGTTTATAATATATTTGTATAGCTGTAAGTATGTAGTCGTATTATACGTGCGTTCCGTGTCATTAAGACAAACCTGACAAACGGAACTGATGCATTAAAGTCTAAAAACAAAAGACATTTAAATTTTACATACAGCGAATTACGCAAAAAGAACTGTGATTTCTTTTTTACACTGCTAAACTTCTGGAAACTTCCATGCTGAGAATTAGATGAAATTTTGGAAATAGGTTCTTTTTCGACTAAAATTATGGCAGTCATCATTGCTTGACTTGAACATTGTTTTTTATCAATTTAATATCATTCCCTATCTTACGATACAATGTAGTATATGTAGTGAGCAAACATTTTAAAACAAACAATTGTGTGGAATGCCCTTTCCTACCAAGTGAACTAACCCAAACTTATTCCGATCTCTTTTTCTTGATATCCGAATATCAAACTAGAAAAGCATAACCAAAATTGCATCTCTCAGGCGACAGAAATTACAAAAACAGAAGTTAGACTTGGATTAGATTCTTAGAAAGGTTTTATTAATCTGTGGCATATACATTTAATATGTCTTCTAGTATGTATGTATGTATGTAAACTTTATTGTTCCCCTTGGGGTTACAATACTTTAACAATTTCCTCCGCATTTTTTTTTTTTCTTTTCTTTTCTACCGCCATTCTGTTTACCAACTTAATCTAAGCTTATTCTAACTTACATACTAACTTAAGACTATGCTTATTCCTAATATTTGAAAAAGAGAGAGAGAGAGAAACCTATTTACAAAATTAATATGTCTTCTATTAACCACAAAAATGGATCTGCTCCACTTTCTTTCGCCTCATAATGCCATAAAAGCTCACACATGAGGTCAATATGGGTATTTTTCCTAATCGGCGTGTTTTACAACTTTATAGCCACCTCCGCATCTGCCTATTTCCACGATTATGATTATGTCGGTAACACCCAAATGATAAAGAAATATTTTCTAAGTCACCAAAAATCCTTCTTGTAATCATCACTTTAGTAGAAAAAGAACCTTCTTCCAAAATTACATCCAATTTAGAGCATGAACATGGGTTTTCGGAAGTACAGCCTTACAAACATCTGACGTTACTTTAAGCAAAACCTATGCACATCCTCATCTAGGTTATAAATAACTCGATGAAATATTTACCTATGAGAATGTGGTCGAGGAGGAGGTGGTTTCCCAGCAAGATATGCTAAAAGGTCTTCCTTACGGATCATACGCCTTTTTTTTCTAGCCCAATTCATTATTTCTTTACTACGTTTTTGTCGACCCATTTCTACACCTAGCTCACTGCATCGGCGCATGCTGTCCACAGAATCTGTTGAAATATTCATTACATTTAGGATCATAATGATAAGCAACTGTACCAATAACATAAACATTAAAACATTACTGGTTTCTATTGTAAAAACAACTGCAGTTATGGAAAGAACATAACTATTCTTTTATACACAGCTTATACTTTGTACATGTAAATATATAAGCATTGAAACATAAATAGAAGCAGTTAAAATTAACCAAATAAACTTTTACATTTAAAATACATAAAACACATCTAGCAGCATACAATCAAAAATTACTTTGCGTAAGAAAATTGCTATCACGTTGACTGCCACATGGATTTTGTATAGTTTACACGAGTCTCACCTATTTCATTCGTATAAACGACCAGAGTTATTAATAATTATTATTAGTTCACCACACTTTCATTCATTTCAGAACAAATAAATTTATATTGTAACTAATTATATGACAAACGTATCAAATAAACCAATAGCACCAGTTACTAGCAATCACCATGGCAGTCAACATGTTACTGTAATATTTATTTATCATCAAAAGCTACAGCAACTGAAATAACATGAAGTTCTGGTACCAGAATACACTTTTACCCACAAACTAAGCAATGGTATAAAAATACATGCTAAAACAAACTCGCCATAAACACACCACAACAAGGTTCAGAGGTAGCTATGATTGATAAACAATTTTATCTAGTTTATCCACCTCGGAGTTTACGTCTACGTGCGAAATAATATGTGCAATCATAAAAAAAAACGACAAGGGTTTATTTCCCTTTTCTATAAATATTCGTAACAGCCTTAAAAGTTCGCATCAATTAACAGCTGACCTTCAGCATTGGTCAGCTGTGCAAAGCATTCTGACGCACACCTATATGCAGACACACACCATCGGTGTATGCGAGTGAGTGACGGCTGCACAAAAAGATGACCGAATAGCGGGGGTGAGGTAGAAGAGGAGGGGGAAAAACGACGGAGACAGGACAATATTGAAAAGAGAGAGAAAGAAGCAGACATACACACACGGGAAGGGGAGAGAGAGAAAGGGAGAGAGTAAGAAAAAGAGAAAGAGAGACAACGATAGACAAACGCATCGAGCACGCGAGAAAGAAAGAAAATGAAGGTTTATCTTGCTCGCATTGTTGACAAAGATAGACCAAAGAAGTGCACGCACCTTTGTACAACGACGTGACGGTACCTGCGGCAGTCTGGAAGGGTAACCATAGAGAGACACCCTGCGTACGATCTGTAAAAGAGCAAAGCCGAAAGGAACTGGTTACACGATCAGATCGATATGCATATATGCGGCGAAAAAAGGAAATCGAAGCAAACGAGAAGCGAGAACAGTGGCATATCGTCTCATACGTCGCACAAAATGGATGTCACGCAAAATGGTAACCACACAAGGCGAGGTACGAGACGTCTCGCTGCCCATGGTCCTCGAGGCTCGTCTTCTAGACGAGACAAGGGAGAACGGACACGAACGATTGGCCAGTGTTTATCGTGGATGTTAGCTCGCCTTTGTACAGCTGGGCGATGGCCGACGCCGTCGTCTGAAAACTTGTCCACATCTGTTGAGAATAGAGTTCTTTTTCGTTGTGCAGCTGAGTTTCGTAATCCGGCTCTGCCTCCAACGCCTCGACGCATTGTTGTTCCCAGTTGCTGTACCAAAGATCCATTATAGGATCATCTTCACTACGATCCTCACTCATGGCTCGTCGTCCTCGAGACCTCCGTTCTGCGATCACGCCTCGCCCACCACACGCACTCGCGGCGACACCGAAATCGCGTAACCCTAAACCCCGACGTATCTTCACGTTCCTCGTTTTCGTCTTGCTTCGCCCCCTTTCTCGCTCGTCTGCTTCACGTAACGCGAACACGATAGTTCGCATGCACGCTAACCAAGTCAGGTCGCAGCCATTACGATGTGCCTCGTTCGAGGATCGCACGAGTCTTACGCGCAACGAAACACGAAATACGAATTGCTGCCAGGTACGAAGAACGAACTAACCCAACGATACATAATCCCTCCTCACACCCCGATCTTGACTGCGAACCACGCACTGATCCCTGGGAATCACTACTGCACTCTGCTCACCAAAATGCAGCAAACTGAATGCGCAGCTGCCTGATCAACTTGTGCAGCCGATAGAGAAGGGTCCACGATTATTTCACTCTCTCACGTTTAAATCTGTTCACTGCATATACATCGGTGTTGCACAGTGTTTCGACTGAAATATTTTCGTCCCTGTTCTTCCGAATTTTGATACGTATATATATGCCGAATTATAAAACTACAATAGTCTAATGTATTGTGCTTGTATACATGCATATACGCAGATAGGTACCTATGACTCTACTTTATACACGTGTAAATGAGTTATGAATCACAGCATACTGATTATGCGAAGTAAGTATTCTGCGTATGAGTAAACACGTATAATGAGCTCGTGAAAAACATACAGCCTGGTTTGGGCATGGAATATTTAATATTTGTATTTGATCTGTTAATCAATATGGTTACACAATAATACATTAAGAAAAATCAATGAAATATATACGTATCTCGAGCAATTGTGTATTTAAAGATTTATTCCACGATAAAGAAAATTTAAATATGTAAAATTATCAATCGAACGATTGAATAACTAATTTAATTATTAATTTAAATGATTGAATTAATACCTATACTCTCTTTAGACTAGCGAACTGTTGCAATTGTATTGGATTAAAAATTGAATCGTAAATTGCAATTGATAATCAAATACCACAGACAAGAATCTCGTCTGTGCTTTAAGGCTGTGTCACAATTAACGATCACTGACACAGCTTAATCTCTGTACACCGACGCATAAACACAGTCTTGATAAGCCTGCATCACCGATAAAGTAACGCAATGTGGTCCGATTATTTGCGACAGATGGCGCTCGCAACGCAAATGGCGGAAATAATATGTAGTAGACCGTAACGTTTTGTATACCGTTCATGTTTGTATTTCAGCTGTTGAGTCGTACACTTGTGCGGCTCGTAAGTCGAAGTACGGAGGGTTTTATATATTCGTTACTGACGAAATAACGTTAGAATTTAGAAATGACAGGGTTTACAGAAAGTGCACTTGTGAAAAGGTTAATGGACTTAAATCCTTCTCAACAGAGTATTCAAACACTTTCTCTTTGGTTAATTCATCACAGAAAACATCATCCAACCATCGTGAAAATCTGGTTCAAAGAGATGTGTAAAGGTACGTGAGGATTATCGTAAGTACACCTCTACTTACGAGTATTATATTTCGAATTCTGTATCGCGAATATTATTTCATTGTAATGCCACTTTGAGAAGCATTCGATACAACATAAATTTGGAGCAACGTCCGTTCAAATTTCTAGGTTAACTCGTAAGTTAATTTGCTCTACGTAATTGTAGACATACGTTTCAAAATATGTCAACTGCAAAATTATAGTTGGATTACTAGTAGACACTTGTTGAAATTAAAATTTATCGTATTTACATCGAATTATAACTTTACACTTTCAATTAATTTTATCGCATTTCTTTGTATATAATTGTAACATGTTTTTGTTTATATATATGATCATGGTAATGTTTAAAGATAATACGAGATATTTAAGCAATTTTTTCATAAATAGTTTCTTCGTGAAACAATAAATAATTTTTTCGAATTTCACATAGAAGTTACTGTCTAATTCAAACATGTTCTTTATTGCGTATGTTTACTATATAAATAATTATAAATTGAATTTCCGCATAAATAAACTGAAAATCAGTTCAATTTAAAACTTCTTAAAATGTGATTCATTAAGATTCATTTTTTTTGCTATGAATTCACTTTATGCTCGATTTATCATTTTATTGAACATTACTCTTATAAACGTATTTTTCAGTGAAGGATAATCGGAAGTTAATGTTCATGTATCTGGCGAACGATGTCATTCAAAATAGTAAAAAGAAGGGACCAGAATTTGGGAAGGAATTTGAAACAGTGCTACCAAAAGCATTTGAACATATGAAAAGCTTTGATGAAAAGACAAGGGAAAGGTTAAACAGATTGCTCCAAATCTGGGAAGAAAGAGGTGTTTATGATAAAGCACAAATTGCAGAATTTAAGGTTTCTTTCACAGACACTGCGAAAGATCCAGGAACGCCACCGCCAAAAAAGAAACTAAAAAATGACATAGAAAAAATAAAGGTAATCTAGAATCTAATATGTAGATACATTAAACATTTATGTTGAAGTTGGAATTGCTACCTAAAAATAAACGTTCGCTTCATTTTACAGAAAGAGAAAAAGGAGAGAAAGAAATCAGAGACTGAAGTTGAAGTAGATGGAACCAAAGAGCTACATGTTACGTTAAGTCCACGTACTCCTGCTGGAGATCCACCAGAAACAGAGGAACTCATCAAGGCATTAATGGTTAATACCACTTATAAAAACAACAAACATTCGGAATATGTATCGTTAGCAATAAACTATCTTATACATAGAAAAATATATGTTGAATCCATAAGGCATATTGGCAAGCATATTCACAGTTTGATACATCCACCCCCAGTTGTGATTTTATTCTATTTATGGTCATCAGTTTTATTTTTAATGGGCTGAAAATGTGTTTTCTTTTTGTTTTTTAATTTTATTTAGCAATTTTATAATGTTTCTGTAGTAGTAGAACTGTTATATTAATTTTAGATTTAAAATAACAATACGTAGCTGATTTATTGTTTGACAAATAATGATTATTGTTATTTAACAAAATCAATATTTTTATAAAATTGAATTCGCATTGTTCTCAGCCACGTTTTACCTGATTGGGTCGTGTAAAAAGTATAACTAAGTGCCTCAAACATGGAACAGTTGAAGGCGATTACTAAAATTGCCTTCTCCATTTCAGGATTTGGAAAACACAGCGTCCTCAGATGCTGGCGTTAGAGAACGTATTGCATCTTTACCACCAGAAGTTTCGGAAGTTTCGCTTCTTGCAAATTTAGCAGACAGAGCAGCTGCAGATCAATTAAGTGTTGCTGTAAACGAAGCTGCTGCATTGTTAGCAGATTACAATGGACGTTTACAAGCAGAAATGGAAGACAGAAGGAGATTACTGACTATGCTTAGAGATTACACTTTAGCACAAAGACAACTACTCCAACAAGCACAGGCAACTTTAGATGTATGATTACAAATATATTTTTACATTAGCGGTTTGTTATTCATTCGCAAATATACAACTAATTCATTAAATATCTTGTTGCAGGACTATAAAGAAAAACTGAAAAAAGTGTGCGCAGTTAGAACAGAAGTAAAGTCACATATCTCTAATCTTCCTGACTTGACACAATTGCCTGATGTTACGGGTGGTTTGGCACCTCTTCCTTCAGCTGGTGATTTATTTTCTATGCACTAGCACGTGAGTTCGAAGAGCACGATCATTGAATTATCATTGAGTTCCATGCATAGAGAAATACAACCATGCTATGTTAGCTTGGTTTTTGTGATGAAATATATCTTACATAATGACTTTCTACTTTTCAATATTTAATATGTATATGTATATATATATATATATGTATATGTGTGTATATATATATATATTAAATATTGATTACACTTCTCGTATCTAATTACAAAGCATGAAACGAAGAGAAGTATCAATGAATAAACATATTACGAAATCATTTTACAGGACACTTTATTGACATAAATAAACAGAATCAATCAAATTATGAACAATTTCGAAATTTGAAGAATTAAATGCCAGTAACTCTCACAGATCTTAGGTTTTAATTAAAGATTAGCCAACTCAATATTTTTAGTTTCCTAATATAAAATTAAGAATATAAATGTATATTCATTTTTATAAGTAAATCTTTAAAAAGCAAAGGAGAATAAATTTTGGTACAAACTCATTTTGTACGAACAAACAAATGTATTTAAAGGATTAAATAATTTCTAATTATAGTACTCGCATACTGAAGCTATTATAAACCACAAACTTGTAATAAGTTTTAATAAACAAATTGTTCTTTCAAATGTAAAGTGGTGTAAATCGACATACTTGTCAAAAGAGTTACTATCAGAAGTACTGAAATCGTACACAACATAAAACTCCCAGAAAAAGAAGGGAAATATGTATGCACACAAGATAACGAAATATACTGTGCAGCTTAAACGTGCATGCACAGTTAGAAGTACCCACATACTGGAAATTGCCCAATTATTGCTGGCCAGCTATATTTAGAATATCGCACTTATATTTGGTTATAATTACTTCTGTATATGTACAAATATTGTAGGTAATATTACTTTGGGACTGAGGAATCTTAAAACATAATGCTGCAGTTTAATTTTCGAAAAGTACTGGTCTGCATAAGTAAATAATATTGTATATGTAATATTATACGAAATAAATCGCGTGACTGTGCGTTGCGGAAATTGTAATAATATGCAAAATATTAATATGAATAAATGTTTTGATCGTTATAAATTGTATTTCTTATTCAAAATTATATTATGTATGTAGATTTTAAATGAACTTCATAGTTGTTCTCTTTTTTTATATCCTTTAGAATTTGCATGCAGATACCAAGAAGTGAATGAAATATAGATTGTTATAATTAAAATTTCATATAATTAACTTTATTTATTTCAATTGATTTCCTTTTACACTTATGTAATTGATATATGATTATGGTTTATACGGGTGCTGTATCGGTATATTTTAATCATATCACATTTATAATACATTTTTATATACGTAACTTAAATAATCGAATGATGGTATCTTACAAAAATTTTGATTTGTGCTAACTCTTGGCAGGTACTTCTGGCAAGAGTTGTATTGTACCTTTATTTCATTGAAGGTTAACTATTATTTGTCCCAGTACTTCATGTATACATTTCTAGGTTTTTGAATTACAATATATACAGTACGGAATATTCACAAAACATTCTCGCAATCAAAAATTATGTAATTTAGAACGTTATATTACTGTATATATGTTCTTGTATATACAATAAATCGCTATTGCATTACTATTGCTTCAAAATTTCCTATAATGATTCCATTATTCACCGACATTGCTTTATAAATAATTATCAAATTACTTAATAAACATTTCCACATCATTTAATTTTAAAGAGTATTCAAAGTGAATATACATGTAATGTACAACTATAAACACGTAACAATCAGTAAGGTATAACATTATTGTTTTAAATGCTAAGCACAAGAAATGAAACAGTTTTTAGTGCTACTTCAGTATCAAAATCGCGTTGTATATACATACTTTATGAACACCCTGCTTAGTAATTCAGGTATAAATGAACACTTTAGGAATTAACTAAATTTTACACATTTTTCTTTAAGTTTCATGCGGATGCGGTGGTCTTGTTGGTTTCAGGATAAGTTTTCCCGTATCGTCACAGCTCATATTGAAATCACCAAGCACGCTTCTAGCCCTCTGAGTTATAATGCTTGGTGCTATCACGCGTCTATGAACTCCCATCATAAATAATATCACTGTAATAAATTAATTCATTTTAGATAAATGCGAATCGATGAACAAGAGTATCTTATTTCATTGCTGTTTAGTAAAAGACCTTGTGAAAACGCATCATTCCTATTTATGAAATTTACCTAAAATAACACTGGCTATTGCAAAGAATGGATGATTGCAGAGACTTTGTGTAAATGATACAGCTGGTGTATTAGGGTCTGTCAACCAATGCCACGCACCAACCGCAGTGCAAACAGAAATAAAACCTAGAAGTACTGGAAGGAAGCATAACATTAAATGTATGAGCAGAAAATCATGATAAATTACCTTATACAGCGTTCAAATTTCTTATAAATTTGTGTGTAGAAATAATCAGTATGTAACGAGTAGACTGCAGATCTTTATGCAAAATAAAAATTTCTTACCTGAATTGCAACAAACTGGAGTAAAATAGAAATTTATTTTCTTCCCTATCATTTTTAGTAGGTTGAAAATAATATAATAGTATGTTTAAATTTTCCTAATATTTTTGCTATTTAAATTACACCTCATTTTTGTTATAAATGCATAAAATCCGCAGTCTGTTAACGAGTATAATAAAATCATTTGTTGGTGTTTCAAAGATTTGTTTACATTGAACAATATATAAGCATAACACGTACAGAAAAAGAGAAAAACGTACTTCTCCACCTTAAAGTAGCTGGTTGCAAGCTTGAGATCACTTCGGTAAGTCGCCTTTCAAATGCTTTTAGATCTGAAAATAATTATCAAGGAAAATAAGAATAACCTCAATGATGTCAACTCATTTTCTGCATATGTTATTATTTCATGATATCACGGGTTTTTATTGAATATCATAAATTATTTTAACATTGTCATTGATGAATGCATTGTTTTTTTACCTTCGCAAACAGTCTGATCTAAAGACATTTTTGTCAATTTCGCACATCTATAGATTAAAATTCGGTATAAAACAAACAATTCCGGTTGTGTCAAGACCACATCATTCACGCCACTGTTGTTATAGTGGTTATAGAAATGAATGATCAAACACACTTGTCACCAAACTCGACTGTTTTGATATCTGAAGTTATCAGGGAAAAAATGGATATGAAGTTATTCAAATTTCTGAATTTATAACGATGAATAAATATTCACTCACAATATTTTTATCAAATATTTATCACGTGTTATTTTCATTTATGCAATGATTACACGATATTATAATGAATGTAATGAACATGATAAAATATAATAACTATTACAAACTATATTTGGTCAATTTTTCTGTTATAAATTTAATTATCTATATTGAATTTAATTTCTAATACCAATAAGCACCAATAAGTACAACGAAATCACGGAAAGTATAGATGGTAAGGCACTGATATATATACTATGGATACGAGATGCTGTGAAACATATTGAAGTGACTTTACATGCCAGCGCTGCTAGGAGGACACCGCTGTACTATATCCCCCCGTACTCCTCTTCACCCCCGTAGTGCTCTACACTTTGCCACTCTTCAGGTGGCGTTGTTCGCAATGTAGTTGCGCGTTGGGGAGAACGACCATTTTTAACCATTTTGGTTTACAGCGTGGTTTGGAGCAGGCGTGTATTTTACTGTTTATCGTGTTTTGTCGTGCATATTTAGTGAAAATAAAAAAAAATAAAATGTTAAAACATTAAACATTAAATGTTTAATGTTTAGAAACATTTTTAAAATTACTATTCACTTTCTGCGAATTCCAATAATCATTACTCCTGTTTCTTTTATATTATATTTATATATAAATATATTTATTTCACTATTTCCATGAATATTATTTTTTGCAACCAGTTTTTTTAATTTTAACCTTCATACAAGCAGTTCGTATTATTGTGCTATATTAATACGCGTCCCTTGTAAATTCAATCTTTCAAACTTCGCGCTAGTTCCGTTAGTACAGCGGTGTCCTCTTAGCAGCGCTTACATCTAAAGTCACTCTTCAATATGTTTCAACTGCTGTACGGCTGGCTTACGGGAATCTCGTATCCATAGTCACAGCCTACTCTAGTACTAGCACAGCCTACTCTAGTACTAGCCGTGCTGAAGGTAAAAACGGCAACACTGCGAGAGTCCGATTGATATATATATACCAATATACCTAACCCAACCCACTGAATCAGACTCTCAATCTCCCCTACCGGCCTCTCAGTTTCCCGCGTAGTTTTCAAATGTTCTCATAAATGTGTAGTACGCATCGTGTACTAATTATTATATGTAGTATAGCTAATTTTCGAAAATAAAAAAGTGCAATAATGGAGATAAGTACTATTTATTAACTGTTTAGGTCTTTATCTTTTTGTGTAGCACATTTACTTAATAGAATCTATTATTCTTTCAATACATTTCAATTTAATATTAATAATAACATTCTAAAGTTTTACAAAATCGTATGTATTATATACATAGAGAGTTTTTCGAAAATTTGTTTTACATAGTTCTTTTCACAAGTTTTATAATATATTTATTAGTTAATAATGCCACGGCGTCCCCACTGGTAAGGGAAATTATGATAGTACGCTGAAAGAAAATAATTATATTTCTATATTTAAATTCCCCAAAAATGAGCAATTGCGAAAAAATATGGATGGCTGCTATTCCCCGTAAAAATTGGACACCAACAAAATATTCTGCAGTTTGTAGTCTGCATTTTGCAGAAACTGATATCCAAAGGTATCAGAATATTCTATCTCCTAACGGTGTACTGGAGAAGGTTTTGTTCAAATGTCCAAGACTTATTATGGAAAATGCAATACCTTTCATTTTTTTTCCAATTCACCATCAAAACGTGTGCCACTATAAAGAAAAGATCCTGTAGAGCGCAGGGAAAGAATAATTGAAAAGCATGAAAATTTAGTTATAGAGTTTATTGATTCTGATCTAATTAATGGTTTCTGAAATTTAATAAACAATTATAAAGAAAAGCTTGTAATTTCGAACCATTGGAGTATTAAAATAACAAATTCAAAAATTTATTTTTGCATGCTTGTAATTACAAGTTTTTTAAGAAGATAATGAATTATTATTTCATTAATTGCGATGATGATAGTAATGATCTTCATAATCTTCCTGTTGATGTCAGCAGTTTTTCAGTGATTACTTATCCACTTGTATTGTTGATGATTCCATTAAGATTAATATATCCGGTTATGGGTTCCATTCTGTTACAAAAAAATTAAATTTTAATATATATAAATTATTAATTATGGAGGATAAAGGTACAATTGTAAATAATTAATATTTTGATCATTTACAAAGGGGTGGTCTTTCCACTTCTACAGAAGATGTAACAATTGTATTTACTCACATGTGTGCAATAATCGAAGCCATAATAAATGTTCCTAATTTGGAATCAGATTTTCTGAAATCTGAAAATCATAAACACATTTTATGTAAATTAACATATTAGTCAGATATACATCATTTAGCATTTGTAGATAGATGCATTTGTGGTAAAGATTATCCCAGTATTTTGTGTAAATTATTATAAATTTTTTCTAATATTTTACTACATAAATGATTATGTTATAACTATAAACAATAGTCAATTAGAAATTAATGCACATATCATTTCCAAAAATTTACAACAATTATAAAATTATCCTTTATAAGACAATATTATAATATATTACCTGCACAACTTCTCTCTTTAGTAACTGATTACCCAACCTCTTTGACGTATAAATACATGCAGTCACTTAACCTCTTCGACTTCGTCACAATAATTTCGTCTATTTCGGGCTTCTATTGACTTATATATCCCTTCATTCATTTTCAAATGTTGCATTTTAGTCCAAAGATGATTTCCCATTGCTTCATGCTTGTATTTTCTTAAAACCACTGGAAATATTTCAAATATTATGTATCACAACACCAAACTGTTCCGAGAGTCCACAAAATGTATACCGCATTTATAAATACTAGTATGCTTTAATATCACTTCTACTTACCATAGTTATAATAATTACACATTGCTTAAACATAATCAACAATGAACTGTGTATTTTAACATAATTTTCTATGAAAAAAACGTTAATTATAATCTCAAACACAAGACTCCCATTATTGAAAATCGGACTCTCGAACTGTAAACACGACAGTGTTGTCAAGTTGTACAGCACGGCTTGTACTAGAGTAGGCTGTGCAAGCAGCTATTTTTGCCTGTGGTTACAGAACTACACGAGATGGCTCAACTTCAGCCTCAATAACGATATTCTACTGCGCGGAGAGAAGGCGAGAAAAGGCGAGCTTTCTTCGCGTCGTGAAAATGAACCATTTGTGTTACGATACTGTGCATCGTACATCATGGAATATCGCTGCGTATAAAGCAGTATAAAGGGAGATCTCATTTCAGTGGTTCAATGAGCATATCCTAAGCAGAATTCAGAATAAAGAACCGACACAGAAAATATACGAAATCTCACATTTTCAAGTTATTACATTTGTCAAGACAAATGACTATCCTCGAGGATAAATCTATTTGGGAAGATGGACAGGTAAAAAGTTTATAAATTTGTTTCGCAGAGGTTATGTTCGAATGACAAGCATATATAAATGGACGCGGAACAAATATAATTTAACATATTTCATATATCGTTACACTTGAAAAATATCATGCTTGTAAACGTTTCTATCGCCTTCTCATTTAAATATTTTAATAACACACATTGAAATTTGCTTATATTTCAATCGACTCACCAAAAAACAATAAACACATAATTTGTTGAAATTCATTGTGGACGCTCAAGATCGCTTGTAGAAAATGGTAATCTGCAAATTATGCTATAAAGATTTGTAACAACGATAACACGAAAAATTTTTAACATTTCATAATACATGTATTTATAGTAACATAATATTAGAATTTAGAGATCTACTTTTATTTTAGGAGTTTCTGCTGGCAGACGTTTCACGAATGTCTGTCGATGAAATTGTGTCTCGCACACGTTTGCTGGACAATGAAATAAAAATTATGAAAAGCGAGGTCATGCGGATTTCGCATGAACTGCAAGCACAAAATGAGAAAATTAAAGAGAATACTGAAAAAATCAAAGTAAATAAGACATTACCTTACCTGGTATCAAATGTGATAGAGCTATTGGATGTGGATCCCCAGGATATGGGAGAAGAGGATGGAGCAGTGGTGGATTTGGATGCGCAACGGAAAGGGAAATGTGCAGTTATCAAAACGTCTACCAGACAAACATATTTCCTACCTGTTATAGGTTTGGTTGATGCCGAAGCTCTAAGACCAGGTGATTTGGTGGGAGTCAATAAGGACAGTTATTTAGTGCTCGAAACATTACCCGCTGAATACGATGCGAGAGTCAAAGCTATGGAAGTGGATGAAAGGCCAACAGAACAGTATTCTGACATCGGTGGTTTGGACAAACAAATTCAAGAATTGATAGAAGCTGTTGTTTTACCAATGACGCACAAAGCAAAATTTGAGACACTTGGCATTCAGCCCCCCAAAGGTGTACTTTTATATGGACCACCGGGAACTGGAAAAACTTTATTGGCAAGAGCTTGTGCTGCACAAACAAAATCCACTTTTCTGAAACTAGCTGGTCCACAACTGGTTCAAATGTTCATTGGAGATGGTGCGAAATTAGTAAGAGATGCGTTCTCACTTGCAAAAGAAAAAGCACCGGCAATTATTTTCATTGATGAATTGGATGCAATTGGCACAAAGAGATTTGATTCTGAAAAGGCTGGTGACAGAGAAGTACAGCGTACTATGTTGGAGCTGCTGAATCAACTGGATGGATTCAGTTCAAACACAAACATTAAAGTGATTGCAGCTACAAACAGAGTAGATATCTTGGATCCAGCTTTGCTGAGATCTGGTCGTTTGGACAGGAAAATAGAATTCCCCCATCCCAATGAAGACGCCAGGGCACGTATAATGCAGATTCATTCCAGAAAAATGAACATGTCTCCAGATGTGAATTTCGAAGAATTGTCACGATCTACTGACGACTTTAACGGCGCCCAATGTAAAGCTGTTTGCGTAGAAGCGGTACGTAATCTAGAAATGTTGAACTGTCGTGAGTTCAGTTTGTTAATTAATATTTCACTTCTGATCTTTTCTTCTTTACAGGGTATGATAGCATTGAGGCGTAATGCAACTGCAGTTACACATGAGGATTTAATGGAAGCTATTAACGAAGTTCAAGCAAAGAAGAAGGCTAATCTCAATTATTATGCTTAATATAATTGGTTCAGTAATTTATTTTATGAAATACTTTCCGTAATAAATAAATTCAGAGATTATGAAATTGCAAAAATTTCATCCATAAAGTGACTGTACCATGTTGTTAAGTAATTAGAATAATATAAATATATCATGTATAATCTAAATATATACTGAATGAAAAATGGTAAATATTTTTTTATTACATTCATCAATGACTTTAATAAAAAAAAAAGGAATATATTAATAAAGTATGATTGAAAAGTACATAGTTTATTACATGTTTTACTGTTACACATATATTGAAATCGAAAGTATTTCTTTCTAGAAAGCTTTGAAATGAACAAATTTTTGCAAGGTACGGTCGGGTTTTGTTGCAAATTATATTTACAACATCTGAGTTTTTATACTTTATGGACTATAATGAAAGTTCTTATGTCAAATAGTTATACGTAGTGAAAATAAAGTTTTTATTTAGGAATAATTGGTATTTCATCGTCTCCTATGACTTCTTTTCTTTATCCTGAAAAAGAGTAGGTGAATATTAGTAATTTATGGAAGACATTGCATGTAAATTGCAAAGTGAACACTGTCTTACTTCTTTGGTCCTTTCACGAAACACCAATCAACAGAAATAGGTTGTCCTAAGATTTCTGTTCCATTTAATGCATCTTTTGCTGCTTGGGCTTCTTTGAATGTCTCGTACTCTACCAGTGCGTATCCCTTTAGGAATCCTGTCCTTCTATCCAAATTCAAATGTAAGTTTTTGATTTGACCAAATTCAGAAAATTTGTCTTGAATATCATCTTCCTGTGCTTCTTCGTGTACTGAATTTATAAACAAAATCCAGCCTTCGACAGCTACAACATAGAAATATATTTTGTACCTATAAAATGTCTTAACATAATACTTTCAAAATGATAAAATATTACTCTAGAATACAACTGTTTAAATTTATATCTTACATCTTTGGGGGCCTGGTTCGTCATCATCCTCCTCAACGATGTTCATCGACTCATAATGACCAACATCGTCACGAGTGGAAACTAATTCCGCACCGTGTCCTCTACCTTTCCTTCTTTTCGCTTTTTCTTTCAAACGGGCAATTCCCTCTGAAAATAACGCATAAACATGTTAAGCAAACAAACAACTATTACCACAACATAATGAAATATATGTTAAATACGCGGGAACAAAATTGATAATACGCCAAAAGAGGTTATGTGTAACAAAATAAATGCTTGAACGTGAAATAAAAATAAAGGATATAAACTTACGATCGCCTTCATCATCCACTTCGAACTCCTCCGCATTATCAATATCTAAAACATCTGCCATAATTACTGTTCTTTCGTACCTTCGTTTCGATTAATGTTAACACTTGACAAAAGACCGTGTTTACCACGAAATACTGAAAGCATTCATTACAACCATTGATTACATGTTAGATAGTTCGGCATTTATGTGTATAAATGTGGTATAAATTCGAAATTGATTTATAAATAAAATTTTTCATGTATATAGATAGTGTGAGTATCGATAACGAACAAATAATCGAGCCATTTTATATATATTTAAATCTAGATAAACTGTGAAACTTTCTTATAATACATAATTCACCGTTAATATTTATTCTATATTTTCTACGTATTACATGTATTTATGAAGTATTTAAATGTTTTTTCATGCTTATGTATAAATATGTAAAATTACCAATAATGGGTCGTATTCAGTCGTATTTCACGTGTTCACAATCGATCTTTCGATACTTCGTGAAGAGGCACCAAGTCAAATTTCAATCATAAACCAGCATAAGCATACAACCAAACATTCATCATGCAACTAATATAACTACTCTTTAACAAAAATTCTTTCGAACACCTAAATTAAAAAGTAAAATGTCGGCAACAAACATATTCGAAATAAAATGAAAAGTATTAAAAAAACACATTTACCAAAATGCTGTTGTACTAATTTGACGAACTAAGAACATTTTAAATGGCAACTGCTTCAGTAACAAATAATAAATCTCCAGTACACGACGACGACGAGAATGATGAAGAAAAAGGGAGAAAATTAACAGTTCTTGAATCACATGGTTATTGTCTTGGTAAAACGATAGGTGCCGGTTCTTATGCTACCGTGAAAGTACGTTATCCTATTATAAACCATTTAATAAGAATTAACGATTATAATATAATTGCAACCAAATTGTTATTTAAATATGTAATCTGAAGGTTGCGAAATCTGACCGACATGCTTGTCAAGTAGCGGTGAAGATCATTTCAAAATTTCAAGCGCCCGGCGAATATTTAAAAAAATTTTTGCCGCGAGAGATTGAAGTAGTTAAAGGTTTGAAGCATCCGAATTTAATTCGTTTTTTACAAGCAATTGAAACAACTCATCGGTTAGTTTTCTTTTTGATACATAAATGTATCGGAGACTTTGTTATACATATGACTATCAACTGACTATTAATTATTTACATTTAGTGTATACATTATTATGGAATATGCTAAAAATGGTAGCTTGCTGGACATAATAAAACGAGATACATACATTGATGAACTGCGTAGTCGTAGATGGTTTCGGCAATTGTTGGAAGCGATTGATTATTGCCACGGACGTGGTATAGTGCACAGGTAAAAAATAAATAATACATAGTTGAAGAAATCCTATATTCAAAGGGTCTCGGAATTATAAAAAAATATCATTCTTTCGCATTTAATGTATAATACTTTTATAAAATTAAAATTATTTCATTTCATTTAGGGATGTAAAATGTGAGAATCTTTTAATGGATAGTAATTTTAACATCAAATTATCTGATTTCGGATTTGCACGAGGACAGATGGTACCAAGAAATGGAATTGCTCCATTGAGTGAAACGTTTTGCGGAAGTTATGCTTACGCTTCACCTGAAATATTAAAAGGAATCCCGTATTTACCTCAATTATCCGATGTATGGTCCATGGGTGTAGTACTATATGCAATGGTTTATGGTCGACTTCCGTTCGACGACACAAATTATAACCAACTTCTAAAGGTACCCAGGTACATTAAAAAAAGCTATATAAAATCGTGCCATCTAACATTTTCTTTCGTATGACGATGGTATTTTTTAAATAAATTTTTTCTTGTAATAATCATTTCTTTCTTTTTTCTTTCATTTCTCAATGTAGCAAGTAGAAAGTAAAGTTTCATTTCCAAAATCGCCAGCCGTTTCCCCAGCTTGTCGTTCCCTTATTTCTCGTATTCTTGTACCGCAACGAACGCGATTACGCATTGATAATATAAGAAATGACGCCTGGCTTGCTGCAGCCCACGTCACAGCTCAAACATCTACTACTGATACTTTTATGGTAATGTATCCAATCCTATTTATGATCTCACCTACTAGTCGATACTTCGAACACTTACTGATCATTTTATTAATTAGGACGTTCCAAATGCAGATGCGATAGTACAGATCGTAGAGAATGAAAGAATTAATAAAAATGCAACTGATACAAGAGCTCCAGTCAATGAAACTAAGCCACCCGATTTAAATAAAACAAATACAACTTAGATTAAACAGTAGATAGATGTCGGTATTTGATTTAGCACAATTAATTATCACAACATTATGGCACCTTTATTTGTATCCTATTTCAGTTCGTTATCTGCACTTATATCACTACTATACAAAGTATACTGACAAGTATAATTATATTACACAACAATCTGTTTTAATTTGAAGATTTCATAGCAAACAGGACCTGCCTAAATGCATTATCTGAGAAAAATACAGTACATAGTACTGTATTCGTCAAATCACAACATAGCATGATACTTAGCAAACATAAGTAAAATTATTGTACTTATCATAAAAATACCGGGAGCAGTTGCCTTATGAATACTCTTTGTGTCATCTGAAAATAAATGATACCACTGTTGAAAGCAGTTGATTAAATTAAATTTAAACAATTATTTTTATCGTTATAGAATTGTTATTATATGTTTACCATTGGTATTTGTTATTGGTTCCCAACCTAAGCTTCGATCGATAGCCTTTTTCCATTGTACATACAATATGTCCCGTTCTGTATCCAATATTACAGTACTTATTAAGTATCGAATGAAGGCAAGGGCGTTCACTCTGGTTTACAGGATTGCAAGGGTGCGGGATACGCCTTCTCATTTCTCAATAATGCAAAGATGGAACTTTTCAGTAGTCAAAAGCGTTACATAAAAGATCAATCTAGGCTGCAATCGCCCTAAAAAATCCTATTGTTAATCCTATTGTTTGTAAAAATAGAACTTTTGAGGGCGACCGCGGCCTAGATTGATCTTTTATCTAGCGCTTTTGACTACTGAAAATCCCCATCGTTGCATTATCGAGAAATGAGAAGGCGCATCCCGCACCCTTGCAATCCTGGAAACGAGTGTCTACCCCCTTTACGAACTCACCATTTTCTGTTATCGAAGGTAGAAAGATATCGCTTGGTACAGCTGCATCACCTTTTACATCCCATTTACGTATGCCTTCTGCACTTCCAGCAGCTATTGCAACTCCAAGTGCAGTAGTCTCACACATTAATGGCCTGACTTTCTTGTAAATATGTTGATTTAATAACATATTTATTTATTCAAATCATTCATATAATATAAATAAATGAATCTTCACTAACATGCACGGTTGGGGACAAAATTAAGTGGATACCTTTTCACAACTAATCACTTTTTTACAGGATACCCACTTAATTTTATCCTCGGCTGTCGATGCACAACATTTCTCTTACCAACTGGCATTCCACAAATGTCAGCATGCATTTGCATTAATAAGTTATTGTTCGTCATTGCACCATCTACTAACAATTTCGACAAAGTTAATCCCGTGTCTTTTCTCATAGCTTCTAAAACATCTTTCGTTTGAAATGATACAGCTTGTAATGCTGCTTTCACGATATGGGTGCTATTCGTGTCCTCTGTAATTCCACATACAACACTGAAACCACAATACTTTGCAAAAGATATGTGATAGTAACATAATTTAAGGTTTTTTCATATCATCGTACAATTAATCAATTTAATCGCTGTATTATTGTTCTATTTACCTTCTTGCATCTTTTCTCCAATATGGAGCATATAATCCAGCAAATGCAGGCACAAATGTAATACGATTATCAGTAGGAGTTTGTTCAACTAGAGTTTCAGATTCTTTTACATCTGACAATATTCCAAGATTATCTTTTAACCATTGAATAACAGTACCAGCTATTGCCACCGATCCTTCAAGAGCATATACAGGAGCAGCCTGTGGTCCTAATTGGTAAGCCACTGTTGTCAACAGGCCATGAGATGAATCTACAATCTTAAAAATTTCTGTTTAGTACTTTACTTATCAGAAAAGTTTTCCATGAATATTAAAACTGTTCTTACAGCAGTTCCAGTGTTATATAAAAGAAAACAACCAGTGCCGTAAGTGCTTTTTGCTTGACCCTTTTGTAGACACATTTGACCCACAAGTGCTGCTTGTTGATCGCCTAAGCACTAAAATATATCTATTTATTATTTCCGATATTATACAAATATTACTTCCCATTTTTAATTAAAAATCTGTACCCCTGATATTGGAACTCCAGCCAAGATCTCATCCTGAATGTAACCGTAGATTTCGGATGAGCTACGGATCTCTGGTAGAACTTCTAAAGGTATATCAAAAAATGATAACAAAGTTGGATCCCATTTTAAAGTTGTAATGTTCATTAACATCGTTCTCGAAGCATTAGTAACATCGGTAGCATGAACACCAAAGTCTGAGCCTCCAGTTAAGTTCTATGACCGATAAAAGTTTGCTAACAATTAGATCTTACAAAAGAATTAAGTGTTAATAAATGAATCCAATGTATTTACCCAAATCAACCAGGAATCAATCGTGCCAAACATGCATCGTTTCTTTTCTAATGCTTCTTGAACACGAGGTACATTCTGTAACAACCACTTTAACTTTAAAGCACTGAAATAAGGACTAATTGGCAGACCGCAAAGTGGTTTCAGATAATCTTTGTTTTGGTTGCGTATCTTTTTTAATATATCGTCTACTATTGAAGTGGCTCTCATGTCCATCCATACTGTAAAATAATTGAATATTTTGTTTAGTCAGTGTTGTGACTATAAGTTAATTATAGTTTAATTCTTATACATATACAACCTATAGCATTATACAATGGTTCTCCTGTAACAGAATCCCATACAACTGTGGTTTCTCTTTGGTTTGTTATACCGACTGCAACTATATCTCTGGGGTCTATGGTAAGTTGTCTTAAATTGAATACAGTTTGATAGAGACATTCCTTAACTGCCTTTAGGATTTCTATAGGATCTTGTTCGACCCATCCTTCTTTTGGACATGACTGAGTTATGGCAACTTGATGATATGTTAATACCTCTGCTGTATTTGCGGCAAACACCTGAAATGTTCATTTCATTAGTGAAATAACACCTTGTAATTATTTCTTTTTGTACACGAGAACGTATAAGTAGTATAGTTTGTAATTCAGAAAATTATTAAATTTCGATAGATTGTCTTGAACACCTGAAATGTTCAAATTAATTTGAATCCTTTTGATTAGTCAAACAAAATCTTGTAATTATTTCTTTCTGTACACGAAAAGTTGTAAGTACAGTATAGTTTTTAATTCAGAAAATTATTAAATTTCGATAGATTGTCTTTTATTAATTGTTTTAAGTAAAAATAAACGTTTATTTTTCAACCGAAAAATTACATTGTACATTTATGCGTGCATGTTAGTACATAAAACTGTATCTAATTTATACAGAACAAAGGAAAATCTCGATATAAGTAATGAATGAAATTTTATTACCAAAAATTTTGCGCTACTTGTCCCTTCATCAATTGCACCGATGAGGGGTCCATATCTACTTGTAGACTCATTTTTGTTCATCTCAGAGTTGATCGAACATATGCCAATAGTCACGCGTTTTTGTTTCCATCCACTGTCAACGGATAATTCAAATTATAAAACAACGCAACCATGAATGTGGAATTAATAGTGAGAGGCACAAAGCAATACATATGTTGTTAAAAGGTTAGGTAACTATAGAAATCATCCTACAAAAATAAGTGTTAGATCGCGCGCATGTTGCTGGCTGTTTTTCATTGATCGTCTTCTCGATGAATAGCCAGAATTTCCATGCATCGTCCACCATGACAGAATATCACAATTTTCATTTACAATTAGGTTGAGTAATATTAATTGATTGAATATTGTAAAATTTTATGTTTTTTTTCGTATTTCGCTTTTATGATTCTTCATCGATTACCATTATTGTTTTTTAAATGTAGGATCAGTTAGCAGGCATTTTTTATGAAGGTGTGAACTACAAAAATCTATTAGGCTATTTAACACAAAGACAATAATTGCAATTAATGAAGAATTGAAATTGTACGAGAAACTTACAACTCTTCAAACAAGTTATAAATATGATTAGAGAAATCTGATATTCTATATTTTACGCGACTAAATAAATAAATAATATACATATGTACTTACACAACACAGTTCGCCGTACGTTCTTTTAAAAATTGGCGGCGATTAGTTGAATAAACTATCTCAACTTGCATGGAGGTCGATTCAAACGAAAAATGTAAACATAAATGAAGTGTTTTGATTGGGTCATGGAAACGGTCTGATAAAGCGAGATAAAATACTTTTACGTTGTACCTTCTTTGAGATTAGATATACACACTCATTATCCTACTAATAATAATAAATCATTTATCTACAAGTTGACGTAATCAGAAGAAAACAAAGGAATCTATACTGTATGAGGAAGTAAGGGCATTTGTATTGTCATTTTTAAATTGAATAATAATGTAATTCAAATCTACCGTTAGAATAATTGTTGTCTTTAGACACGAAAAAATAAAGATTATTCTAGTATATGTTTCCAGGGTGTCCCAGTATTACTATAATAAAATGTTTTATTTTGCGTTTCATATTGGTAAATGGAAATATTTTATTTTATGATCTATAGATTTCTTAAAATACAAATATGCTATATTTCGTGGTTCAGATTGTCAAAATAAACACATTTTACTTTTGAAATAATATATCCTCTTTGGAATACAATTATTTTTAGGCCAAATAAAATCTAAAATATGAAATAGTACATATTTTAAATATTTATTTCGTCAAATATTGCCCACCTCTGTATGTTTCAGGTTATTAAAATAAAAAATATTTTATTTGTGGAGATGTTAGTGTTCATTTAAAATACTATTTCATTCGAATTGCGGAAGAATTATTATCTAAAATAGTATTTGAGATATTTGTTCTCGAGAATGTTAGCCAGCTCTGCGCATAATTCAGGAAGGCTGAAAATTTCCGTGTAAAATATGGCTGCGTAGAAAAGGTCCGATAGAGGGCATTCAACGCATTGCATACGCAATCGTGTGCCTCCACCTGAAGCCGAGGGCAACATCAAATTCCCGTTTGGATTCGAAAAAGTGGCAACGATTTCGTTGTGTGAATTTTGTGGTGGTTTCTTCGCGACCAACATCCCTACCTATCATGAAGACCTAAATGGCGTTGGCATCAAGATCCGTCTGCCGTTTCGCTCGCTGCCAATCGTTCGAACAGAGAAACGAAAATTTCAAGTCAGTGCTGGCAACTTTTTACGTTTATTATAATGCTTCATTTTGACGACGAACACAGGCAAATATTTTGTTTACCGTGGCATCGAGCACGTTATTGTTAGGGTTATTGGATTTTAGCGGTTACTTGTCGACACCGACGAAAAACGGAATGCTTCGTTGCATACCGTGACAAACATTGTCCGTTGGACGCCTGGCCGCATTATTTATTGTTTCTTTGTTTCGCAGAGTGTATCGACGAATACGTTATTGTTCGACGATACACGATGCTCGCAAGACGATGGATGTCTTGCTCACATCGCAGCTTACGCTACACGATGTTACATAAGAAGAGATCATTCCGAAAGTCGAAATTTCGTATACTTCGATTCTAATTCCTACCATGCTAATGATGAAAGTCACGAAACATTCCGCAAGATGCAGAGTATCACAGCCGCCGTTCCTTTGCAGGCTAATGGTACAATTAAATGCGCGTTTCATTCTAGTCTTTTAATCTTTAACGCCACTTACTAATATTTTATTATTTACTTTTAGCTATTCGTGTATAATACTGCATGTTATTTTATGTAGAGCTATAGGACAAAACAGAATAAGTCACGTTTTTTTTTAAATTTCAGATTACTCCTTTAATTGGGGCATTGGAGAAAGTATTTATCTTCTCAAAAGACAAATTATGCATCAACGCAATTATCGTTTTTCAAAATAAAAATGTAATGTTTTTGACAGGCGTCCAAAATTTATGAAAATATTCATAAGATTTCAGAAAAAGAACAAAAACTAAAATTAATGTTATATATGTTTCTCAATTATACTAACTTTCAGAAAGCTTATGAGTCTTTGTAACAATATTTCAGCTTTGTTTAGGCTAATTGAAACAATTGGGAAAATTACATAAAGTCACACAAGACGTATACTTGACGAAACATGTGACTTACCTAGTTTTGTCTTTTGATAACAACAGAATTAACCATAGGAAACAAATAACTTGTATTAGATTGATTTTACTATAATATATTTTTCTTGCAGTTGCCTAAACAATGACGGCTGATTCGGAGAAAGATAGCACCCATTGTTTAATATGTAACAGTAAAGTTGGCGTGTCTACTAGGAACAGCATACGTATTTTTAATGAGAACGCCTTTACATCATCGGAGAAACCACTTGTAGATATCATTTGTGCTGTCTTAGAAACAGATCTGAATGAAGAAAATGTACATTCTCTTGTTGTATGTAAAAAATGCTACAAATTATTTAACGAGGTGAATAAAATTGCAAAACTACTATTCTTGATAGTGACATCATAGTAGAAGTAAGATTACGAAGCCAATAATACTTACAGGTTGACGAATTGGAAAGTAGACTAACAGAAGTGAAATTAGAACTGTTCAATAACTATAAAAGAACTGTACAGAAAGTATCTGACATGCAAAATGAAGAAGACTACAATGACCATGATTATATAGAAAATACAGAAAGCCAAGATGCGGAATTAAAATATACAGAGAAAGTAAATATCAGTTAGATGACAAAGTCACATGTTTAAAGATCTCCTGTTGTATTCTTTTAATATTACATATACAATTTATTTGTAGGATGAAGAAGAAATGCAAGAGATGGAAGGAGAGGAAGAAAGATTAGAGGAGGAGGAAGAAGAGGAGGAACCTTCTTGCGAAGCAGAAATTATACTTAACATTGAACCAATGCCTGAAACAAGTAGTAATGAAGACAAGAAAAGGATGAAGCGATCGAAAATTCCATCAAAACTTGACGCTACCCAGGAACAAGTAAGAAATTACTAGAGGTTTGCAAGAATCCGAAAATGTCGGGTTGGTACGGGTTAAGAATCCCGAAATTTTTTAAACTGTGGGAAATCCGTCATGTGGATATCCTGCCCCCTCGCTGGAGAGGGGGAGGAATTATGTTATGCTCCCCGACCGCGGTAAGAGCCCGTCCCTCGGAGAGGAGCATTCGCACATCCCCAAGACCAGCCCCCCCATCCCGTGTACGTGAGAAGTGTCGGCACTGGCGCGTTCACAGCCCCTTCTGGCGATTCGGGCGTCTCTCAATCGTGGGAGGAGGCTAATTACCGTATGTGGACCAGCTTTAATTCACATCTTACCCTACCTCCATTGGAGGTGTTCGTTTGGCCTGATGGGCCTTGGCCTCAGTGGCCGCGGCATCACTCGTCTTCCTACGTCGAATAACTTGTCTCGACCTGATGCGTTCCTGACCCGTCCTGATCATCGGGTACTCGACATTTTGGGGTTTTCGCAGAACCTCTAGAAATTACTAATTAAATGTCCAATTGTAAGTCGTGCTGGAAGCTTAACTGTATGCCGCTACGCCGCCCATTTCATTGTGGAGCATACCCCGCAAGGGGCCAAGAAACTCCAGTTGCCTCGGTTGCCGAGCAGTGTAAACACGCCACGTAATCCACGAAATAAAGTGTGAACTACTAATCCAATTACAAAACTTCTTTATTTTTCATTACTTTTTTATGAGACTTTCATCAACTTATTTGTGGTATTTTTCTAATAAAAATTATACGAAATATGATATAATTCCGACGATATTTATTTGTGTAATGAACGATAAATGTTTCGGACGCAAGGAAGAAGAGCGTATGGGAAATGTTTTGAATTGCCGGCGAGCCTCTTTCTTTCCCATAGGCTGTCCTTGTTTGCGTCGAAAATTTTCATCGTTCATTACACAAGTAAATATAATTGGAATTATATCATATTTGGTATCATTTTCATTAGACAATTGCCACGAATATGTTAGTCGAAGTCCCATAAAAAAAAGTAATGAAAAATAAAGAAGTTTTGTTATTGGATTAGTTATGTTTCGGCGCGGTCTTTGAAGCCACAAAACATAGTGTCCCGCTTATATCTAGGTCGAAACATAGAACCGAGAGACGACTTACAGTCGGACATTACTGTATGTGCGTTAACTTCTATGAACGATTATTAAAAATTATTTATCTTTTCTCAGGTTATAAGCAGAGATGGTTCTACATATACTTGTTTGCTATGTACAAACGAAGACGACAAAGCTGTCGGAGATGCAAAATCTATAATCGCGCACATGAAAAGTGTGCATGAAACTCGTTTATACATTTGTGATATATGCGGAGATGATTTCAAGAAGAGAACCGAGCTCTCTCTTCATCTTGATGATCATGTTGCTAAGGAAGATGGTGATTTTCAATGTGAAATATGTAATAGAATATTTAGTAATCTGCGTTTGTTCAGGATTCATAAACGGATACATTATCCACAAGTAAAGTCTTGGCCATGCGAAACTTGTGGTAAAAGATACAGGTACACATCAAGGATATTTTATAGATAGAATTCGAAATACATATTTTATCATTATTACAGCATATTTTTTTTTGTTATTTTAATAGTTCTAAAAACTTGTTGGAAGAGCACATCAACACTCACACCGGCGTGCGACCGTATGTGTGCGAGAATTGTGGCAAAGACTTTGCTTCCAAGTATACGTACAAAGCACACGTGAAAACACATGAAATTCGTCCACGTCCTTATGAATGTTCACAATGTAATAAATCATTCTTAAGTCAACAAAATCTTAATCAGCATGAGAGAACTCACAATGGTGTAAAAGAGTACATTTGTCATCAATGTGGTATGACTTATTCAGTTGTTTCTTACTTTTCCTTGTGTATCGACTTTTCTGTGTAATTATGAAAATGTTCAATTTATAGGAAAGGCTTTTGGCTCACCACACAATTTAGAAGTGCACAATATAGTGCACACAGGCTACAAGCCTTACATATGTAGAATGTGTGGTAAAGCGTTTGCTCGCAAAGCTGAAATAAGAGATCATGAAAGGACACACACTGGAGAGAAACCGTACCAATGCGAATTTTGCGGGGCTACATTTAGGTAAGTTCATAGAATTATCGACTACGAATATGAAGAGATTTTAAAATACATTACCGTAATTTTTTAGTCAAAGGTCAAATTTGCAATCTCATAAACGTGCAACGCATTACAACGACAAGAGATACAAATGTGACGATTGCGGGAAGGGATTCAAACGACGAAGACTGTTGGACTATCACATAAAAGCAGCGCACACCGGTGAAAGACCGTACAAATGTGAAGTTTGTACGGCGACATTCGTATACCCCGAACACTTTAAGAAGCATATGCGCATACACACGGGAGAGAAACCGTATCTATGCGAGGTATGTTTTCTGAAAATTATGTAGATGTGTACGATTAATATTTTACCTACCGGCGATGACTTAACAGTTAATCCTCTATAATGTTGTGCAACTTTGAAATCATGCATTTATTATACGCTTTTTATATTTCGTTTTCTCCCTAGAATCTAAAGAATTCGTT
The DNA here is from genome assembly GCA_933228785.1 of Lasioglossum pauxillum. NCBI lineage: Eukaryota > Metazoa > Arthropoda > Insecta > Hymenoptera > Halictidae > Lasioglossum > Lasioglossum pauxillum. Next base: position 13,319,805 of record OW121705.1, read on the forward strand.
TAGTATGATTAGACAACGGATTTTATGCATTTATAACAAAAATGAGTAGGTGTAATTTGGAAAAGCAAAAATATTAGAAGAACTTAACGCTAACCGTACCGGGTATAAAATGTGTCGGATATACAGGGTGGCCCACATAACTCTGAACAGCTCAATATCTCCGTTACTTTTCGTTGTACAAAAAAACTTCGTAGGACAAAGTTACACTGTTTGAAGGGCCACATATAACGGTGTAAGGGAAAAAAATTTTCAAGGTCATTTTTATGAGATTTCAAGGTTATCGATGTTTTTTTAAATGGAATGAGGTATTTTTTAATAGATCAATCGATGCAGCTGGACATTCTTTATAAAAAAGTACTAACCTATGTATGTCAAAAAGTTAGTAGTTCAGGAGATATTTCAATTTAAATCACTCCAAAATACCATTACTGTCGTACTAAGGCGTTAGTGTTTACTTACTTGTGTAACGCCTTAGTACGACAGTAATGGTATTTTGGAGTGATTTAAATTGAAATATCTCCTGAACTACTAACTTTTTGACATACATAGGTTAGTACTTTTTTATAAAGAATGTCCAGCTGCATCGATTGATCTATTAAAAAATACCTCATTCCATTTAAAAAAACATCGATAACCTTGAAATCTCATAAAAATGACCTTGAAAATTTTTTTCCCTTACACCGTTATATGTGGCCCTTCAAACAGTGTAACTTTGTCCTACGAAGTTTTTTTGTACAACGAAAAGTAACGGAGATATTGAGCTGTTCAGAGTTATGTGGGCCACCCTGTATATTGTTTTATAAAAATTACACGACTGAATTTATTTGAGTTTATTAACGCGCGTTCTCGAATAAAGAAATTTATTAAATTTGACCGGTCGTGGTTCGGTAGTGTTAAAAATACTGTTATATTATTTTCCATCATTATACAGGGTGGTCTTTTTATCTGAAGACATTGAAATATCTCGAGAACTATGTATCGGATCAAAACAAGTGGGCAATGTAAGTTGTTCGTCGCGAAGGGGGACATCCAATGATACCAAACGGGACCCCCCACCGCCACCCCTTGGGGGTGGGGGTGGAAGAAGATAAAAAAATTTAAATGGGAACCCCCATTTTTCATTGCAGATTTGGATTCTCCAGAAAAAAATACACAAATTTTACCTAGAAGTTTTTGCATTTTGGTTCACAGATGGCGCTGTAATGGACAAAAATCGAAATGGAAAAAGTCGTTGAAAATTGGCCATATCTCGAGAAATACACATCAGATCAGAAAAATAAAAGTAGACGTATTTGATATTTTTAAGAATGCTATTCAATAACACGATAATTGATCCCCCCACCCCCACTTCCCGAGGGTGGGAGAGGGAACTATTTCAAAATCTTCAGTGGGAAACCCTTTTTTATAGCAAATCTTGGTTCTCCATTGATTTGATATTATTGGTGTAATTTCTTTCACAGATGTCGCTGCAATCGAAAGCAGTTGGAAAAATTCATTGGTTTGTTTATCAATCCTCAGGAAGTGGGGGTGGGGGGTCAATTATGGTGTTATTGAATAGCATTCTTAAAAATATCAAATACGTCTACTTTTATTTTTCTGATCTGATGTGTATTTCTCGAGATATGCCCAATTTTCAACGACCTTTTCCATTTTGATTTTTGTCCATTACAGCGCCATCTGTGAACCAAAATGCAAAAACTCCTAGGTAAAATTTGTATATTTTTTTCTGGAGAATCCAAATCTGCAATGAAAAATGGGGGTTCGCATTTAAGTCTTTTATCTTCTCCCACCCCCACCTCCAGGTGGTGGCGGTGGGGGGCCCAGTTTGGTATCATTGGATGTCCCCCTCCGCGACGAACAACTTTCAATGCCCACTTGTTTTGATTCGATACATAGTTCTCGAGATATTTCAATGTCTTCAGATAGAAAGACCACCCTGTATATATTAAAGAGGAAAATAAATTTTTACTTCACTCTGGTTTGTTGCAATTCAGGTAGAAAATTTTTATTTTGCATAAAAATCCCCTGTCTAATTATGATTTTATAATCTTTTCAGACATAGTAGAGCCACTAAAAACTTATTAATGAGTTTCTGGTGCGTAAAGTATTGACGTAATTACATTGTTTAATGTGACACTGTGGAATTTTAGGTTTGTGGTAAAGCATTTAATAGCAGAGATAATAGGAACGCGCATCGATTCATACACAGTGATAAGAAGCCGTACGAGTGTCTAGTATGCGGTATGGGCTTCATGAGAAAACCCTTGTTGTATGCTCACATGCAAACTCAGGTGAGTTAATGCGCTACTTTGAGACAATAAATCTGTATACTTGTGTGACGACGTTAACGCTGATGTTCATTGTGCTTTTTTAGGGCCATCTAAACGATACTATTGTGGTTAATCAACCACGGCTTACTACTGAAGACGATCAAGTGATAACAATCCCTGAAGGCGATGTTGAGCTGCTAATGGACGAACCTGAAAATGATCAGGTAATTAAATGCACTTCATGTTTTTGGAAGCTGTTGATTATAGTATGCGGAGTTTAATAGTTTCCTCGTATTCCAGTTGGAGGAGGCTGAACTGTATGTGACTGAGTTAAAAGATCATGTTATCATACAACAACAAAATGAAGATCAAATGTATAATGAAGAGGATGTATTAAACATTTCTGCGGAAGAAAATGTAGCGGATGAAGAAGTAGGTCATCTTGTTGATGGAGAGGTAAATACTACTGATGTAATACGTTTCATGTCCACGGACATTTTTGTGGATTCTTTGAGTTACAAGTGTGCGCCATTAATTATGTGACTGACTCTACAATCTGGCGCTTTTGACTACTGAAAAACCCCATATTTGTATTATTGCTGCAAATCCTTGAAACGAGTCTACCACCCTTAACGCTTATAAAGATAACGAAACTGAAACGAAGTTACAGCGGTTTAATATTTATTTGCACATTTCAGATGACTTTTGTCGAAAATGAGGGGATCGAGTGTAAAGAGGAGGACGCAGAGCAAGTCGAAGAAGTGTACAATTATAACGAAAGTGAAGATGGCGAAACAATAGTTGTACCAACTACCTCAGAGTACAAAGATATGGAAGGGGACGACAAGAATGCGGTTCGATTAGTACAGATTCGATTCCCAACAACAGTCACCGCAGAAGGTCGAAGTTGGTTAAGTCTAGTACAAAATACATGAAAGCTTGGTAATCAGGAGACGTCTGTTAATAGCCCTCTAATGTTGATGTAAAATCGATATAAACGAGCGTGTAACAATGTAAGTGAGAGGAATGTATGAATTTTGCCTTATACAGTATGCAAGTGTCACGTTTAAAATGGCACGAGTCGAACTTAATTACGATCTTATACGGTAGTTTTTATATTTAAATATGTTCTTGTAATTTTTATGAGATAACAATGTACTTCTATGGAACAAACTATGCGATTATTAAGTTACAGGCAAGAAACCGGTAGTCTACCCTCTGGTTATAACTAGAATCTTACTAGATTTGGGTCGAAAATATGGGTCTGCGACTTAATGTTGTTTGACTTTATACGAGCATATTTTGAGCTGGTTGAGGGCTCATTCTAAAGAGGAAGGTTAGATCTAGTGCGCTCCAGTCATCACACAAGTCAAAAAAGTCTTTTAGAGACAGAATATGCATTGGAATCTGCGGGTTTTTTCCCTAGAATTTTTCTTTATTTTAGACCCTCATATTATTAGATATAAACGTAATCTCGTTAACCTCATGACTGGAGCGCACTAGATCTAACCTTCCTCTTTAGAATGAGCCCTCACCCAGCTCAAAATATGCTCGTATAAGGTCAAACAACATTAAGTCGCAGATCCATATTTTCGACCCAAAATCTAGTAAGATTCTAATTATAACCAGCGGGTAGACTACCCCCTTAAAATGTGTTTTGCGGAATTCGCACTTGATTTTATCACTCTGAATATTTTTCTATCTTTTATCTGGGGGAAAAAATGTTCAAGTCTTTATTATCAGAGTAATGATAGAACTTACTGCGGTTGCTTTTATCGGTATCATGGTTATATATATATATATAAAAATCTAAGTAAGTAACTCGTAAAAGAAAGTATTCCGAGTTGTGAACTTTAGTAAGACATTTTATATAATTGTTTACGGTGCAGCAAGTCAGTAGTATAATTTTAATTGTAATTACTACACAATTCAATTGTGAAAACATTTACGCCTTTGCGTTTACATTTCCCTGTTTTCGATATTTTATGGAGTTCACTAAATAAATGCGAGATGAGTCGGCGTGTGAGGTAATAGTTAATTTCAAAGTAAAGTAGCAAATTTCAACGCTTTGAACGACCCTTAAGCCAATAAATTGTAGTTCACCAAACTTAATAAATTAATAAATGATTCATGCATTTAACATAAATTATGTTATTGATTGGGTTAAATTTTAGAAATGTCTCCATTAACAACTTTGTGAAATGTACTTTTAATTTTTTACGTTGTAATGCTGATATTGAAAGTAGCTTAAAATTAACTTAATTTATCTTAAATCGTTGAACATCACATAAAAATTCTGGTTAGGAGTTCGTTTAGTATTATTCATATCGTTTAGAAGAGTTTACCAATTATCAAGTTTATTTATGAGTAATGTCGCATAAGGAAAACTCGAAACTAATACTTACTATCGGCAAGAGAAAATGCCGCTGTGTTATACTCCGATTTCTCCATATTGTCAGTTATGTAAAGCTCTTTGTAACAATAAAAATAAAAATACGTACAAATAAATAAAATAACGTTTTTAAATGTTTTTCGTTTTCTTATCTTCCTTTTAAGAATTAACATGTAACTTGTAAAATAAAATATTATTATAACTACAAATATGATATTTTTCACTGACAGTTTAATTAGTTTGATGTATATATAATTTTCTTTCAGAGTTTTTTTAAATATTTTTATTCACACAATTTTAATTATTTTTCCAATTTTGCGTTCATTTTCTGGAATTAGCAATAAAACAAATAGAAAAAGATCAAGTAATGCTATTTCAACAGCTAAATTGGGATTCATCCAACTAAAAACGCGAATTTTCAGAGAAATTCGAATGTACGAAATTGAGTCCTACATTACTAAGAGAAAAATATAATAAATTAAGTCTGACATTTTCAGTGATTCAAAGAAAATAGTAGTGTGTTTTGTAGAATTGTTGGTCGTTCGGTTTTCATGAATGACAGGATATTATGCAGCGCTGAGATAATCCATTCAGCGATTAATTGTTACGCTATTGTAGTCCGAGCCATCAAACAGCTTCTAGTCGCTCTCAATAAGTTAAATTGAGTGTGAATAATATTTGAATCGACCGGTCTCCGTGTCGAAGATTCGTGCCCTAATATCTCTTTATCCAGTTTCGTCTTTCAAGATTCACCCACAATAGCGTATGAGAACACTTGGTTTTTCATAAAAGAATATAGACGCTTATAGTTTATCTAATTTTCAAAGTCAGTACTGCATTTTAACGAAATATGTACCGTTTCTCGAATTAATATTCGGACGCTCTGACAAAAAACGATAACTTTTTTAATATTTAGTACTATACTTATTTAGTACTATATAATTTTAGTACTATACGATTTTAACTTTTTTTGGGAAGCTGGAGCAATTAGTTTACTACAGGATGAGAAAATTTTTTTCGTAAATAGCAATTTATCAGAATTGTAGAAAAAATACTAAAAGTTGCATTTTACAACTTTTTTATGCGCGCCTATATTGAAATTTTAAAAAATACGTTTTGTAGATCTGTGTCAACTATATGCACTGTGAAAGTTTCGTCGAAATCGGTTGATGCGGGAAAAAACGACAGGCATTGAAAGATGTAAGAATTCTTAGATATAGGCCGAAAATCGTGAAAATCTGCAATTTTTGCCATCTTTAAACTTTGTAGCTCATTGCAACTTGGACCGATTTTGACGAAATTTTCAGAATACGTTTAATTGACACAGACCTATTTTTTAAATTTTCAATATAGGCCCACATAAAAAAGTTGTAAAATGCAACTTTTAGTAATTTTTACAATTCCGATAAATTGTCATTTTTGAACAAATTTCTTTTCACATCCTGTAGTAAACTAATTGTTCTAGCTTCCCACAAAAGTTCAAATCGTATAGTACAATATTAAAAAAATTATCGTCTTTTTTAGAGCGTCCGAATATTAATTCTAGTAACTGTGTAGATACCTCAAATAAAATGATATTACTCGTTTTTGATATATTATAGATGCGTTTCATTCTTTCATTAATATTTTGTTGCTCAATAATTCATGGAGTAGTTTACATATTAAAGAGATATTGAATAATTGAACACGTGTTGCATGTTTGAAAGTAGCCATATTTAATCGTCATATTATTTTAAATGCATAATCCTGTGTGAAATAGATTTTCGTATTTCTGTGCACATGTATTATGTATATTAAGTAAGTTAAGTGTATACAGGGTGCTCCAGCTAAATACGGCCACCTAAATATCTCCACCAATTGTGGGGCTACAAAAAATATTTTGTGTACTATTTCAATGGTTTGAAGGAACCATTATATTGCAAACAATATTTTCTCCGAAGGTCATTTTTTTTGGAGTTATCAAGGTCATCGATGTTTTTTTGATACATAACTACATTTTTATTTTATTGCACCGTGTAACTGATCGAAAAGTACATTCAGATATGTACAATAACATGACCTTGAAATGACCTTGATCTTCGAAAATTAAAGTTTTACCTTCAGTTCAAGCTCAAGGTCAATGTTTTTTTTTAGATATCTGAATGTATTTTTCGATCAGTTACACGGTACAATAAAATAAAAATATAGTTATGTATCAAAAAACATCGATGACCTTGATACCTCCGAAAAAATGGCCTTTGGAAAAAAATATTAGTGCCAGATATTTGGTCCATTGACACTATGCATATTACGTAACAAATATGTTTTACATTACAATAACCTGAAGAGATATGTGGGTGGCCTTACCTAAACGAACCACGCAAAGGAACACCAATTTTCGAAGATCAAGGTCATTTCAAGGTCATGCTATTATACATATCTGAATGTATTTTTCAATCAGTTACACGATGCAATTAAAAAAAATGTAGTTAGGTATCAAAAAACATCGATGACTTTGATAACACCGAAAAAAATGACCTTCGGAAAAAATATTGTTTGCAATATAATGGTTCCTTCAAACCATTCAAATAGTATACAAAATATTTTTTGTAGCCCCACAATTGGAGGAGATATTTATGTGGCCGTATTTAGGTGGACCACCCTCCTGTATACAAGGTGGTCATTTTATCTGAAAACATTGAAATATCTCGAGAACTATGCATCGGATCAAAACAAGTGGGTAATGAAAGTTGTTCGTCGTGAAGGGGGACATCCAATGATATCAAACACTACCCCCCACTGCCACCCCCTGGGGATGCGGATGGGAGAAGATAAAAAACTTAAATGTGAACCCCCATTTTTCATTGCAAATTTGGATTGTCAAGAAAAAAATACACAAATTTGACCTAGGAGTTTTTGCATTTTGGATCACAGATGGCGCTGTAATTGACAAAAATCAAAATGGGTAAAAAATTGTTGGAAATTGGGGATTTCTCGAGAAAAGTAGTATTAATATTAGTTTTTGATTTATTGATAAACAAACCAATGAATTTTTCCAATTGTTTTCGATTGCAGCGACATCTGTGAAAGAAATTACACCAATAATATTAAATCAATGGAGAACCCAAGATTTGCTATAAAAAAGGGTTTCCCATTGAAGATTTTGAAATAATTTCCTCTCCCACCCTTAGGAGGTGGGGGTGGGGGGTCAGTTATGGTGTTATTGAATAGCATTCTTAAAAATAACAAATATGTCTACTTTTATTTTCCTGATCTGATGTGTATTTCTCGAGATTTTTTAATTTTCAACGATTTTTTATCCATTTTGATTTGTCCATTACAGCGCCATCTGTGAACCAAAATGCAAAAATTTCTGTATTTTTTCTGGAGAATCCAAATCTGCAATGAAAAATGGGGGTTCCCATTTAAGTTTTTTATCTTCTCCCACCCGCATCCCCAGGGGGTGGCGGTGGGGGGTCGAGTTTGGTATCATTGCATGTCGCCCTTCTTCGCGACGAACAACTTTCATTACCCACTTGGGTTCGATCCGATGCATAGTTCTCGAGATATTTCAATGTCTTCAGATAAAATGAACACCCTGTATATTTTAGTCCACATATTGTGTATTTAGATGTAATTTTAACATGCATACGTATAATATAAATATGCGGACAGGAATCATAATAATGGTAATAAATAACTAATCGAAAGGATACGGTATGTCATACAGTAAACACAGAAAATGGAATATTTTAAAAAGTCTATATCAGAAATATTCGTTTCTTAGAAAGATCATTTATATGCATAAGACGCTTAGGAATTCTCCCTTCAGTCGTCTTGAACTCAAATGCAGGAATGCATGACGCTTCTCACATTAATTAATCGGCAGTCTAATTGAATTGCGTTGTTAGTGAGCCGCGATTTCGGTGTATCTTCAATGTTTCATCAAATATGTGTAAACGCATAAAACGAACGTTCAAACAATTGTACTTTGTTCTCGATCATTCTAAACGTGTTAACAAATTCAAGTTGAAGAAAATGAACTTTCACAGATTTACGATTAGAATATCACAGTCGTTTATTGAACCTTTGAAGATTTCGGTTTATTATAATTGTGGGTCCATTTTTTAGACACTCCTTGTAATCATAGGATAGACAAAAATTTGTACGTCATTTTACACGCAATAAGTCGATGTATGCAATTTATCTGATCTTTACAAGCGTCATCCCTTCTATATTCTTTGCAGAGATGTACATTCATTAGATATTATTTAAACGAAATTTAAATGAATAATATTTAGATGGAAGCCTCTTTAAAATCGCGAAGTGAAGTTCAAATATTAATATAGTCAAAACATATTTACGATATTGTTCGTTCCATATTTTTTTAACATTATTCTACTGTACCGCTATTTCACACGTATTTCAAAGTCATCCTTTGAGGTTCTGCACGTGGTTCCTTCCTCGTTTTCCTGGCTTCAATCTTTCTCTCCAAGTTCCCTCCTTTCTCTCATGTACACACACTTCATGCAAATGTATGTATTATTGTAGCATTCCACGCTGATTAAGAGCCGTGTCCAAAATGAATCTTTAATGATTCGCGCCCGGAACTTCAGACTCCATTATGCCGTAAAAGTAACAGTATCATACATTATTTATAATTGTTCTCCGCGATTTGTATTTTGCGAATACGTTCTACTACGATTTTTTATTCGTTCACTCCCTCTGTTTTAAATACGCATACCATTAATTCAGGAACTCTACATTTTTTGTAAACGATTTAAATTTCAATAAATTGAAGATTTCATATCTTTAAGATTTGGTTCAAAACAATTACGTTCGATCATTCTCATAGTCACTATATTGAATTCATCGAAATTATATTAGTTTCATTATAGTTGTGGATGTTATGCATTTATGATAAAAATGAGTAGAAGCAATTTAAAATAATAGTATCAGCAATTTTAAACAATATTATTTTCGGGATATTAAAGATATTGATATTAAAAACGGAAGAAAGTGAAATATTAAACAAAGAAATTTTTATTCGTTCTCTGATTCTTGCGATCATTGTAAACAATTTTTATTTTGCATAAAAATTTGTGGTCTACTCAGAGTTAGGAGAGTTCCATTTAAATTTTGATATTCCAGTAGCCAGTTCAAATTTTCGTAGCTATTTCTATTAAGTCCAATAATAAAAATTGTAAAACAAATTTTATCGTCGAAAGTTTTGAGAGTTGAATTTTATTATTTCGTGGATACAACTTAAGATTGGATACCAAGACGAATAGTGACGTTTTCGTGATTGCTGTATACAAAATCTCGGATTTCCTTGACTTTTTTCGGTTTATTCAGACGAACGTATGTACGGTACGTAATCGTGCATATGCATGTATACATACAGTATGTCAGAGGAACCGTGATTTTCAAGTATCGCATCGAGAATGAGCGAAACTCTGCGAGATTTGTTTGTCGCCGGTGTTGGGTACCGAAAGGTATACAAAGGTGTCACGGACGGAAGTGAGAGAAGGTAGGGACGAGTCTATCTATACATCGGGATCCCATGATCCTTTGATCCCATTCTGATTTACTCACAGGTGATGTGTGCTTGTAGGATCGAAAACTTGCGAGAAGTAATAGTTCGCCGGATGCTGTCGGAATTTTCATCGTCTCTAGCTATCGCGCGATGGCTGAACTTGCTGCTCTTGAAATTTTTCCCGATTCTCGCGAGACTCGCGGGCCGTTTCTTCGAGTAGATCAACTGGAAGTCGATATGCTGTCGTATTCTTATTTAGCAAACATAATAAAACATTCACATTCAACAGAACGATCTCGTAACAATTATTATTTATCCAAAATAGACTATAGGAAGCTTTTTCTTTAATAAAAAACATACTATTTTTAATTTTATTGGTTTTTTTATTTAAGTATCAGGTCTCATCTATGACAATTATGTGTAAGAGAAATTATTTGTGAAATGACCACAACAGCCACGATACAGACATCAATTCGAAGAAATGCTCAATTCTTGAGAACGACGTGGAATTGATGTTGATGGGTCATAAGCAACACTTTCACGAACAGCAGCAATGTTTTCATTCGAACGAGCTGTTTTTGGTCTGCCAGACTTTGGTTTATCATGAACAGATCCAGTTTCGACAAATTTTTTAACCAAATTTCGAATTGTTTTATCACGTAATTTGTTTAAATCTCGTAATTTATGATGGGTATTTTTTATTGAACACTGATTTGCAAAATAAATTTTAATAACTTTAACACGCTCTACAATTGTACCACTCCATTGTTAAAATTGTCTATCATTGCAGGTTAGAAATACAAGAAAGTGACAAGAAACAAACATGGCGTTTGACTGATATTCTCATTCAACGTCCTAAAGGTACTTTTGGATAACCCATTATCTGGACAGCTTTTGAATAACTACCTTTTTTTAGTATATATATTGATAGTACATTCTATTCAAATAGTAAGTTTGAATGAGTATATTGAATAAATATAATAGCTTAAAGTAATCGAATTTAAGTGCTGGATATTATTACATTTTTTGCACTCCAAATTCACCCTTTTGCAAATCAATTTCACCCTATTGCAAATCAATTTCAACCTTTTACAAATAAAGTATTTTTAAGTAAGTTTCTGTGAAAGAAATCAAATAAAATGTAAATGAATTGTTAAGAAATGCAAAATTTTATTTATTGCAAAGATGTACATGAAATAAAATTGGCGTTTGCTACCATATATAAAATATGACGTTCAACGATAAAGAATTTAGCAAATTAACTCTCTTTCTGTATGTGTATTACTCTTCCGAAAAGTGACATCTATCATACACATTAAATGATACACGAGAACTGAATTTGCCGATTCGTGTGCCGTGTAAAATATGGAAACTGATTTACTAATTCGGCATTCAAATTATCGCGAAATTTCGTCGTGTTCTATAGGTGCAGAGTAAGCGTGTGGTATTTCGTGAATTAATGTTAATTACATTTCACGATCGAACTATTAACACGTGAATCCGAGCTCTATTAAATTTAATAGGATCCTTTCCAGTTAATTTTACGTCAGTCTGCCTAGTCTGTCTAGTATGTAGCTACAAAGAGTAGTACACGTACACGTTAGCAACAAGAAAATTATGTGACGAGGAAGATGAACATTTTTACAACAAAAATGAGTCTCTTCAAATTTCGTTTGTCTCGAGGTACTCACGCGATTATGCTCTGTCTCATCGACACGGTCAGTTGGACAGTAATAGTAGGCTTTTGTCTATACGTATAACTCCACACAATCAAATTTTGCAAAAATTTCAACAGCTTACATCTTAATAAGTATTTTCTTATCTTAATAAGAACTTTTTCTCTTCTCGACCAGTAGAAGATGTTGATCTAAAAACAAACTTTTGAAGTAAAACTTCTTTTGGCAGGGTGTAAGCCTATTATAATTCGCGACACGAAAATGCGTAACGAAAGTGGTGCGGATGGTTAGCCGAGCTAGTCTTAAATAAAAAATGGCTGTATCTCGGAATGGTGCGTCCTACCGGCAAAAATAACGAAATTTTCCAAAGGCCCAACCGAAAGCATATAGGGTATACTCAACCACATGACGGATATAGTCTTTTGAATTTTTTAAAAAAAGAAAAAACATACGCGTGGAAAACCACGCGCTGCAGAAGTAAAACTTCTTGCAGTCTAGTAATGTTTAGAAGTAAATTAAGATTGGAAATGGTAAATAATCCTAATGAAGCGACGACAAGATCAGGAACAACTCTCGATGCAGTATTTGCAAGACATTTTAGACAAAATTAAATCAAGAATATTTATATCATATTTTAGCTATCACGAGCCAATTGTTTCAATGATAGAATCATAGAAAATCATAGAAAAAGTAATGAACGATCAAAATTTGCGACGCAAAGAAGGAGAGCGTATGGGAAATGCTATTAACTATGTCTCTTTCTTTCCCATACGCTCTTCTTCTTTGCGTCGCAAATTTTGATCGTTCATTATTTTTTCTATGATTTTCTATGATTCTATCATTGAAACAATTGGCTCGTGATAGCTAAAATATGATATAAATATTCTTGATTCAATTTTGTCTAAATGTCTTGCAAATTCTGTATCGAGAGTTGTTCCTGATCTTGTCGTCGCTTCATTAGGATTATTTACCATTTACAATCTTAATTTAATTCTAAACATTACTAGACTGCAAGAAGTTTTACTTCTGCCGCGCGTGGTTTTCCACGCGTATGTTATGTCTACCGCTCCAGAGGTGTAGATTTACCCCTAGGACGGATAACCATTACTCTTTATAGACCCTGTACATAAATGAGTATCCATTATGAGTACCCCTCTCATTCGACCGTCGCTCAAGAACACGATCTTAGCGTTTTAATTCTACATACAGCAATATTAAGAACACTCGCTACTTCTTCGGCTCAGCCCGTTTACCGTATACTTTCGCATTAACACGAAATCAATACACGCTCCATAACCACACCGAATCTTGTAAATTGGATTTCAGTGACACCAACACTCGGTGGAAGTTCTTGTTCTAAGACAAAGTTTGCGAGCGCGTTTCAGCATCTATTTACGTGGCGAAACAAAGCCTCGGTGGGTTTTGCGCTTTAATACCGGCCCGGTAGACATTATTTGGGTATATCGTTCCGTTACACATATATTTTTTACAGGCGCTGGTCTAGTGCAAAAGCTTGTTACCGTGTCCGTGGGATATTATTAATGGTCCTTCATAAGGTTCCCAATAATGAATCGCACAACGATAAGGCTGGTATCCGAGCGTTAAACCACGCTCTCTTGTCAGGTCGAGCGCCGTCAAGAAAATTCAATGTGATCTTTGCGGATCGTTTTAGTCGGGGGGTTCAACGGACAATCCGGTAATTATACCGGGCTTCATGAAAAATCAATATCGGGATCCAGGAGAGAGGGGAGAGTTTTGCGCACACACACACACACGGAGTGTATAGTCAAGATCACTACAGTCAGCTAGATCATACAAAATTCCCATGGCCGCTGAAGGACCCATCTTCTAAGGACAGTATCGGACAGCAAATTTATAGGAATTTCTTGCAAATCTCTGCAAAAGCACCCGCGCACTCGGCATCGACGACGACGTTTAACTTTCGATATCGTCCAACCTGAAGCCAGGAGGGGGGCGGGTGAGCTGGTCCAGGGTTGGGAACGGGGTGGGTTCTGCAGATGTGTGCTTAGTCCTTTGAATCCATCTGTCGTCCGCAGTTTCCTCATTTTTAATTGAATTTTTTCACTCGCTAGGAAAGTAATTTATCCTTTTTATCTCCGAGCAGAATCACGGATTTCAATTGAAAGAAAGTTGAACTAGTGTCTTCCGCAGATGGCCCGGCCGTTTGCCAGAGGTGCTCCGAAACACGATCAAAGCCAGCCCTTCAAAATAATTATAGGTTGCTAATCGATACATTTTTTCCTGATCAGTTTTATTCCCGTCCATACGACTCTGCCATGCGTCCCGTTGCTTTTTCTTTTTTTTCCCCGACATTCAGTAAGCCGTGATTTTATAGTTTATCGATTGTGCAAGATTCGCAGTAGATAGTGGAACTGCCTTCTTTTTAATGGAGTTCTACGGCGAAAAGTTCGGGGAATCGTAGAATTTCCTGTTAAACGAGTCCGATAATTGCTGGATCAGTCTGGTATGAATTTTTAGGAGTCGTTGGTGTGGATGGAGCTTCTGCATTTTATTTGTTACTTGCGTAAAACAGATTCTCATTTCTACTGTTGATTAACCCTTGTGTTTGCAACCCAGGTACCCATTTACTATAATAAAACTACAATTCCTTCAAAAAATGTCTTTCTTCTCTTAATAATTTTAATATTAACCCTTTCCACTCGAAAATTAAACATTTTATGGATGTGAAATTGATACAACACCTGATACAATACTTAAATGTTTAGTAATTGATTAGATACCAACATATTTAATAATTGAAACAATATTTTGAATAATGGCATAGCAATTTTTAGTGGTACTCTGACTCGTCACTCGAGTCTTCGATTTTAACTTGAAAAATTCGGCATGCAACTTTAACAAAGCGATTACCCATAATGTTCCTAAATATTTATACTCGCGTTTCGTCCTATTACGTTACATCCTGTGAATCACAAAGTCCCAGAATAAGCTGTCTGATCGTGTCACTTCCCGCGTCGGCCGTGGCGCAGCTCGATTCGCTTCAAAGAGCAAACGAAATTATTCCGGGCGGAATGTATCGTTGCTTAAGCACGAACGATTAATCCAAACGTCCGCGTATTAATCCCACCCCCGGCAATTAATAAATTACGACACACCTCCGGGGGTGGGAGGTGGCGGATAGGGGCCGCAACAATCGATCGGCACATCTCATAATATAATCCTATTTACCTCGTTAAGAGGGACGCGGAGCACGTTAATTCCAGGTGTCCCTGGGCTCCGAGCCAAAGGCTCCTTCGTCCTTTCCACCTGGCAGGCACGTAGCATAAAGGTTCTTGGGTATACATAGAATCCACGGGGCGGCGCTAATGGCATTCACCGCGATTTCCACACGGTAAATTAGACTCGAAATGAATGTGACTTTCTTTTCCCATTGGCTGTGGGCTTCCTTGCTACGTGCTCGCTACCGAGGGACGCAACGAGCTGAGAAACTGCTCCGGGTAGACGAAGAGGCGTCTCTCTCTCTCTCTCTTTCTCTCTCTCTCGTTGGATGATGACGTATCCAGGTAGAGAGGAGGTGTGCGAGGGAATGGAGGGTGTGTCCAGAAGAAAATCTCTCAGACACAGGGCTTTAATGAGGTGAGGACCCGGGAGCGCGAAGTATTACGCGGAGAAGGAGATTTAAAGTTCAGCCAACTGTTTTCGGGATTGCCTGGGCCTCGGATCTCGCGCGTAAATAATATGCTAATCCGTAGTGTCCGTCTTCGCTTCGATCCCTTCTCCGTTTCTCGATATCTGTCCTCCGTTCGTCTCTCCCGATTCGGTCCAGTTCTCTCCCTGGTACCTTCCTCCACTCCGTTTTCTTTTTTTTCCCTCCCGGACGACGCAGCTGGCCGGACGACACAGCCCGCTCAAACTCCTCCGGCTCCTCTCTAATCTGGCGAAAGGCTAATGCATGTTATTCAGCGTGGGACACAGAAGCCGGAGGAACTACTCGATATCGACTTCGGATTCGCCTCCTTCTTCGGCCAAGGTGTCTGAGTGGAAGGACCTTTGTCGCCTTCTCGGTGCAAAATAATTTCAAGGGGGACAAGCCGGGACGGGACTTGATCTGAAGCGATCCTCTATGCCCCCGGGCCGGGGCGGAGACCGGGTATAAAGGAACTAATGGTGTTGAATGCGTGAGCGGGCTGATTCGTTGATCCTTCCCAAAGCAGTATTTTCACAGAGTTAAATTTGATAATAGCATTTAAGAGGGGTCGCCGTATCGTCTCAGACCGTCTAGAATTACCGTGCTTTTTACGGATATTTTAGATCCGGTTTAACTGGAACTCTGCATTTTCTTTAGACCACCTACAGACCCGATCGCGATCAAAACGGTGAATTTTATTTTGCTAATACTTTCACCATCTACTTAGGAATCTCAACATTCACGTTCCATATTTCATTTTTATATAATCTTTATTGCTACAGTGGGTCCCATGGACCCTTCTGGTCGTTTGAGGGTTAATGCTGATACATATATCGACAACAGAAGAATAGAATCTTATTTCGCTTCGAAGAAAATGGATAATTTTCGGGTTTAATAGATTCTTTACCGCCTTATATCGATTGATATAACCTCTAGATCGGTTTCAAATACGTTCGTACATCAGTATCTTGACAACAAGCATGTACGATGCACGCAACACACGTGTCACACATTTATCATAAATTTATTTTCCCCAAAGCAAGTGAGTGTGTCTTTATGAACAATATTTCTTACATTCATTCATTCAATATTTCTGTTTTTTTCAAAATTATTATAACATATTTACTTTACAGACGCGATTCAAATAAATCTTGAAAAAGATCCAAACTAGGATCGAAACGTTGATTTTGTTTGACAATTAGCAAAATTGCTTTATAATTCGTAATAAACGATCGAACCGTTGCACCGAAAACATTTAAAAATTTTTTAATAGATTCTGTTTGAAATCCTTTTGAATGAACCATCTAAGGAAGACCAAATGGAAATTTCTTTTTCTCTTCACTAGTTTTGTCGAGTTGTAAATAATCGATCAATATTTTCAACTGTTTAATTCATCTCTCAACTGTTTAAAATTGTAGGATAATGATATAAAGAACTAGCAATGGACGATTATGCAACAAAGAATATTTTTGTACCGAGATCAGACTTTTTTAAATGTACAATAGGTGATCCAATTATTTGAGGTATTTACAATAAAAAATAAAATGATGAAATGATAGCCTAGTTACACTGAATTATGATGGTACTAAAAAAGTAAATAAAAATTCGAGAGTATCGGTATCATCGATTTATTAAAATCAATAGAAAAAGAAACACATTTTCTTCTCGTTCCCGTAGCTAGTAATTAATTCAGAGAATGTTTATTTTCGATAAAGATCCGCAGTTTATTCATTATGGATCGTTAATAAACGTTGTGAAATCAATCCAGATAATTGGATGCCAACAGTTAATTACGCGATGAGCTTCTTATAATTTTCAACTTAGCTATCTCCGAATCACACCGTAGCCGATGAAATACGTTGCAAAAGAAAGTATCGATGGAAAATTACGAAAAGGGGAAGACTTATTGAACGTAGCCGCGGGCTGTAAAGAAACTTCCAACCCGACTAGTCCATTAAAATCAAGTTACTTCGGGAAATAATTTTCACATATCAAGGGAATCGTTCTCCATTATCTATTGATTGAATTGTCTCTAACGAGCTAAAGTTTCATCAATATTTATCGCTTCTGCGTAGACTGTGATTCTTTATGTAAAATAAAATATTTTTTGGAAGAAACATTTTAAATTCATCATTCGAGCAGGTGAAACATAGTGTAACAATATTCTTAGAGCCTTCTAATGTCTTCCCAGTTTTGCGTTTAATTTATTCATTTTTGTCATTAACGCATTTATAATATTTCATATTTTCATTAACTTTGTTGTTCTTCGAGCACCATTTACCGTACTAACTAGAGGGCTATTGTTGCTCGCTCGCTTCGCTCGCTCGCGAGTAGGGTTGTTTTTGCTCGCTCGCTTCGCGAGCTCGCGGGTAGGACTGCACTTGCGAGAGGGTTAGTGATACGCATGGCTATTTTTTATTTGGTGTGTGACTCTCCAAGAGTCACACAAAGAACTTCCCGATTCGTTACTCCTTCGCCAACATCGCTAACATCGCTTTTTTTTTGTACTTTCATCGATATTCTCCAAAAATGTATTCTTGGGAGTAGAGATGATTAACCCACTCTTGCATTGGAATAACTTTCGATTATTCCAAGCGGTAACAATAGCATCAGTTAAAAAAAAAAATTTTTTTTAAATAAAAAAAAATTAAGAAAAAAATTTTTGATGTAATTGCGTTTGGTTCTTTGGTGGAAAATTTTCGTCCTCCCTTATAAATTGCATTGTAGAATCAACTCTTTTCGAAAAAAACTAAAAATCTAAAAAACTACTTGACCAATATGGACCAAAATCTAATCAGCTCTAAGTTACGACGGGGCACATCGATTGCATCATTCATCATTCTGATCGCGTTATTACTTTTTCAGAAAACGTTAACGAAAAATTTGATAACATACAAACGGCCATACGCACACACACACATACAGACATTTTGATAAAAATAGTCTAAAATGACTCCAATGACCATGAAACGTGAAGATCTGATAAAAAATCGATTTTCGATTTTCGGGGTAATTACAATAACTTCCCTATAAAATCGGGAAGTTAATTAATTATTTAATATTTTCAAGTTACTTATCCTTGAAGGATATTGCACGACGATATTTATGCGAGTTTACTGGAATTTTCAGTTCCAAGTGTTTCAGATTTCTTTCGTAATTCCTTTCCCTTCTTAAGCTGCGAGTCAGACTTTTAAGTAAAATTTAATATTAGGGTAAAATTAATTAGCGTAAACGGATAAGTTTGATTGATGGAGACGATGGGCAGAAGTTGGAGAGCGGCAAACTTTTCGCCGAAGGGATGAAGGTCTTGGTTGTCTTAGGTGATTGCATCCTTATAATTTCGTGCTTATTCGAATCGTTTGGATACAATTACTCAGTAAGCAAACGCGACTACGACTGGTATGAAATAATGTTAAAACTTCGTTTGACTCGCATTATTTCCTTACTCTCCGTTCTAACTGTTCACCATTTACTTTTCACGATATAAAAAAAATATCGTTCAACTAATTGCAAGAATATTCAACAAAAAAATTAATTGAATAATAAATTTATCATCTTAATTACTAGAGTGTGGATTTTATTTACTATTTTCTTACAATTGATGCAGATAATTTTTATTTACAAAAATGCATAATATCGTATAAAGATTTGGCAACAAATCATTCTGAATACCGTTGAACATACGATTAAGATATAATTTTCGTTTAATTTATTGACGAATAAGATGAACATATCAAAAGGAAAATTACATAAGTATATAGTACCACCTAATAGTTAAACTGTCCATTTTTCCGCACAAGAATTCTCCACAGTTTAGACTGTAGAAATGGTAGTATAAACGAAGTAATTAGTAACGTTTTAGCATTATTACGTGGCTCTTTTGTGCGAGTGTTTTGCTTGACATTTTACAAACGGTACGACGACAGCTGCAGTTTGCGCCAAATGTCCTAGCATTTGTCGGACGAGAGTCAAGCCTGTAATTTGACTATGACAGCTATCAAATTAAAATTGTCGTAAATTTATCGCTGTTGATTATAGAATCGAAAATTGTGGACAAAAATGGTCTAAACAAATGCATTTATAGATCTTCAACTAATTTCTCAAGTGACGATCTATTTAGAAGTACGACTGTTAAATACGATTTTGTTTTTATTCTGGCAGAATTCGTCTTCGCATTGTCTGTTTTTTTCCTGTTATAGAAGAACGTGTTTCTTCCCTTAAGATTTTTCAGTTCATTCACTAAAATAAACTCTGTACAGAGAGATACAATAAACGTATACTTCATTTTATCAATAGAATATTATAGTATCATAATTAGACTGTGCGGACATCTTTATACATTTATGAAGAGATTGGTTGGGCGAAATATAAAACGGTAAAAGATTTTTGAAAATTCAAGAATGTTGCTTTCAATGTAACAAAGTCGTTAAGGGCATCGATTGTGCTTCTCACGATCAATGCGAAACATTTTTATTTTGCATAAACATCCGCAGTCTAATAATAGTATAATATTATAAGCACTTAAATATATTTGATGCATTAATAGCAAAAATGGGTTTGCACCCTCTAAATCAGTAGAGCAATTAAAGCAATTGAACAATCACATTTTCAATGTGTTAAAATTATTAAAAACAGAAGCAATTGTGTATCTGGCTTCCATCTCTTGAAAATTGATCCAGAAAATGTTTGTTTTGCATAAAGATCTGTAGCCTGGTCAAAACATAATTCAAACCATTTTTCGCTTCTACGAAAATTCTCGGATCCCTGATAATGTGACCATCCACTATGTGACTATGGTGTCTGGTCACGTGTGATCTAGCTGGTGGCTTTCACGGTCCGTGATGCGACGGTTAAGTATCATGCTTGAAGGTGCGAAACTACTCGGTGGCCCTGAGGTGAAATAATAAAAGGAAGCTGGGTATCGGTGTGTGTCTCGATTATGTACGTGTGACGAACAGCGGGGTATGGGGAAGAAGCAAAGGGTGAAGAGGGTGAAAGAGAGAGAGAGAGAGAGAGAGAGAGAGATCGAGGGTGCCCTAGTAAAGATATTAGGTGGCAGGTTCGGGCAAAGCACGGAAACCCCATCAGCTCGAAGCTCGTAAATTTTCCCCGGAAGCTGCCGAAACTCTGCTTCCAGTAGGCCTACATAAGAATATACTGCGGACTGGTTTGCGGCTTCAATCCGCAACCACTCCGCCTCCATTCTGGATCCACTTTCGCCACCGTGACGTATCTTTGCAAGAACAACGGTTCTTGTCTCTTCTATTCTACGTTCCCTGTTCTTCAACTGATCCACCTTGACTGACGAGTCCTGATCAGAGGGACTTGTCGCCCGGCTGGCTTGGTGAACCGGAGGAAAGGTCGACTTCCGGCGCGGAAGCGGATATACTAGTGTCACCGGCGAGCAGCATTCAAATTGGAGCCTTTAAAGTGAAAAACTAGCTTCCCCTCGGAATCATGAAATCATTCTTTTTTCCCCAAAATACCGTCTCCGTTTTATTCCCGTAACACTAAGAGTGAATGTGCCTCATTTCATCCTCTACTCAATAGCTTCAAATCTACTAATAAATTATTATACATTTGAATCAGCCTTTTTTGTTTGATTGCTTTACGTCGCTTCTTCCACTGCTATGATTATTAAGCGACATTTGAATCAGCCTATTTCTTACGTCCAGCTTATGTGCGTGTCCCTCGTGTCCCCATATTATAAAACATTTAAAAAATAACATATTAATAATAACAATGCTTAACCCATTGATACCCAACGTTGCGTTAGAGCAAGATTTCTCTGGCAATTTGTTTTCGGAGAATTTATCTTCTTAAACCAACTATTTCTCATGTTGCAGATATAATTAGGGATTTTAAACATTTATTTCTATTCCATTACTATTTTTTGTTGCATCTCAATTTTGTGGTATTTCAGCCAGTCCAGATTTTGTTTAACACCGTGACTGCCTCGAGACTAATCATCGACAACCTCTAAAATTCTACGAAACCAAAGTACCTTGCCTAACGAAATAAAAATATTGAAAAAAAATGGAAATTAAAACTAATTACTAAATCTAGGCGAGTAATTGGTTCGTCCACATATGGGTGACACGGTCGTGAACACATTAATAAACTTAATATATAAATACAGTGAGAGACGAAAGTATTTAAAACAGAATAACTTTTTTATAATTGTACCAACCGACCTGATTTTTTATAATCAATTAGAAGCATCGGTTTACGAAATGATATTTATAATTTACAAGGTTACATACAAAAATAAAAAAAACTTTTTATTTGGCCCCTTAATGAAAATTTAAAATATATGTTTTGTAGATCTATGTTATAACATAGATCTACCAGGGCCGAAATAAAAAAGTTCTAAAAAATGCCTTTTTAATTTTTGCATGTAACCTTGTAAATTATAATTTTTGCATCAATGCTTCCAATTGATTATAAAAATCAGGTCGCTTGGTACAATTATAAAAGAGTTATTCTGTTTTCAAGGGTGTACGAATACTTTCGTCCCTCGCAGTATCTACAGGAGCTAGCAAACATGAAATTTTCTTGAATATTTTCCACAGAATCTTAGCTTCACAGTTTCGGTTTCGTTGAACAAAGTCACCGCGTATTCGAGACGGGAAATAATGTCGAAATAGATAAATACTTGCCCGGAAGCAACGTGTCTATTTTCCGTGAATCGTTCAGCAGCCGAAAGGAAACGAATCGATAGCATACGCTGTCTTTATTACCGCTTGCACGTCGACCGGTGCGATTTATGACGGGACCAGAGACTTTGGTGGCCTCCGCTCCTCCGCCATTCCCGGTCGCAGCTTTTGTTGTACTTTTACATTCTGTAATTCCCTAGCCCACAGTAGAATGGGCACTCTGGGATTGTATATAACGAGCTTGCACGCCATGAAACGACTCGAATAGAATAGGAGGGGGGCCTGAAAATTGTTTTTCAACTTGGCCACTGTTCTTTAAGCTCGAGCCTACCACTCCTTCCCGTTTCTTCGTTCGTTACAATTACGTAGACATTCACTGTTCAAGTGAATTCTTAGCTACCCTCGTTACATTTATGGGATCAAGTTAACCTTTTCTGTGCTGGCTCATTGGCGCGACGATCAGTTTGTAAACCAAAACGATAAACGTGGCAGAGTCATTAGTAGACTGTGGATTTTATGCATTTAAGACAAAAATTAGAAGAACAAGAACACCAACGTATTAGTTTCAGTTTAATGTAATAATTAAAAGAAGAAAGACATTTTTTATTTTGGATAAAGATCCGCCGTCTAGTCATTAGTCGCATTTTATCAATAATTTTAGGCACTTTGCAAATAGGAATTTGTGGGTTAAACATGATCTGTAATACTGCGACAATAGAAAGAATTTATTCGTGTTGTGTACTATTTGTTATGGTTACTGACTGAGGGGATTTTATGAATTTATGGCAAAATATGTACAACATGATGACAGAAATAAATCAAATGCAAGGCAGGAAAGACATTTAGAGAATTTGAAAATATTGTTGTATTATTTTCAACTCGATAAAATTATTAAAAAAGACAGTTTTTCTTTTAAATCTATTAAATAATAGTCCCAAGATTCATTACTATCAAATTAGTTTTCTATGCAAAAGTATACGCGTAGAGATTAATTTCTAACAGCGGAAATTTAACAAAATCCATTTACCTCATTATAATCCTATTTGCGGTAGGTAGCTCACTAATAGACTGTTTATGCGAACGAAATAACGTACAAAAATTACACAGCAATCAAGTGTTATTAAACTTGCAATGTTGGAAATCCCTGTCTTCTTTCTTTGACGCTAGAATCAAAATACTGTACATTATTGTTTATTGTTCTTTCGATGACTCAGTCGCTGCAGAACTGTCTTATCAATCGTTAAACTGCGGATTTCTATGGAAAATAAAAGTTGTCTGCCTAAATTGCACTAAACAGGTTTCATGCTAATCGAAAAGAAAAAAATGAGGAAGTAGGTATATTAACCATGGTCTTTATAAAAAAAAATGAAAAATCTTGATTATTTATAAAATTGCAGCATTTGTGATTACAGATTTTAAAATATTTTTATGTCTTTAGCATGTTAAACAAGTGAGGAAAAAGCAACCGGAACTTGAGATAGCGTGGCCACAGTTTCGAAAGGAGATTCAACTATGAATACATAATATGAAGTGCGAGTTGCAAACTTCAAAATCCTATAACAACGTTAACTGTACGAATTCAAACCAATTCTTTTGCACACATATTCTACTTATACTCCAAGAAATCAAAAATTAAAGAATTAAAAAAATATATTAAAACAAATATTTTTTAAACCGCACGCTTATATTAAAATGCACTAAAAAGGAGAAAATAATTTTTTTAGACATTAGTAACTATAAATAAAAGCGTGGAGCGCTATATTGACGTAATCTACGTGGGCGCTCCACGCTTTTGTTTATAGTTACTAATGTCAAAAAAAATTATTTTCTCCTTTCTGGTGCATTTTAATATAAGCGTGGTTTTTAAAAAGTTTTTTTTGTATATTTTTTATTTTCTACTTTTTAGTCTTTTGAAAATGGAACGCAAGATATAGTAATACTGGTATGAAATAGTAAGATATAGAAATGCAAGATATGGAAATACGCGAGATAGAATGAGGGGATGACTCCGAGGAACGACGTCTCTTGATGGAGTCCGAAATTGTCCGAAATGGAACTGAATTACGTGATCGCGTTCAGCCATCCCCACTCCGCGCGCCAGCGCTCCCTACTCCACTATGAGTTCCCACTCCAATTCATCCCCACTCCACTGACCCACTTCGCACCGTAGGAGCTCGGTCAGTGCAGTGCTTCGATTGAGCCCAACTTTTCTCGCGCATGACGGCGACTTCAGCCTCAGTGACATGAGCTTCTCGATAAAATGAGGTTCCTCGAGCACCCCAAAGAATTAAAAAAAATGTATATGATTTGATTCTAAAAAATGAATGTATAACAAGTGTATTTGTGTATATTTTGTAACTCGTAGGACACGTCCTGGAGTCTTTTTGTGCGGTAAGATTATTTCGGTACATTTCCGCCAAGCGGCTCTGGCCGCTCTGCTACCCAATAGTAGATACGTTACTGTTTTCTCGTGCCTGCGCGAGAAAATTTGGACACAATCGAAGCACTGCACTGACTGAGCTCCTTCGGTGCGAAGTGGGTCAGTGGAGTGGGGGTGAGTCGGAGTGGGAACGCGTATTGGAGTAGGGAGCGCTGGTGCGCGGAGTGGGGATCGCTGAACGCGATGACGTACTACCGAGCGTCGCGCTACGATGTGTGACGGTTAATATTAACATTTTTTTTCTCCTGGACGTATAGTTTTTTTAAAAATTTGTTTTTTAATATTGCATTGTCATCCAGTCCTGAGCTATGTTTAAAATTTCAAGTCTTTAACTCATCGGGAAGTGGTTTAAAATTCGATTACAAGATTTGACGCATACAACAACAACAACGACAACTCGGCAAGCAAACGTGGTAAAAAGACCGATTTTTGAAAGTGAAAATCCAGAACAGCCCATAAATGCACAAAATCCTTAGTCCAGCAATCGCTATTAATCTAAAGTAAGGGAGCCGGTATATCGGAAGAGGGAAGAACTCGCCATCTCGAAACACGAGCCGATCGCAGCCCTCTCTTTATATTTAGCTCCCAAATTGCGGTAAACAATTACGGTCTAATATAAGGATAATCGAGTAATTATTATAAAAGCCGGGGCTCCATCAATCACCACCGTTTGATAACGCCGATAACGCGGACGTCCTATTTCAAGAGGTCGGACCACGCCTAGCCCTCAAACCGATATCTGTCTTAAAAAAAAAATATTGCAGTTATCTTTAGGCTCTGCTCATACGATAAGCCGCGTTCCTTTATCCCGTTTTCTATCGGGGCCTAGCAGCAAATTTATTATTTTGTTTCCAGCAGCAGCGTTCCCCTGGTTCTGTTGACCTTCATTGGCCGTTAGCTCATTCGGGTGATCGATGAAAGATTTCTCTGGGTGATAGTAAAACCGCTGTGTAGTTCCCGAAAACGAATAAAATAGCTTTTTGGACGCGAATAAAATAAAAGTTGCCCGAGAATTTTATCCCTTTCGCAGGATTCTTGCCCTACTGAACTTGTTACTATAGGAGAACCCATAAAATGGCTTTTTGGGGACGAATAAAAGGAGAATCGTCGGAAAATTTTATTACTTTCCGCAGTATTCTTGGCCTACTGAACTTATTAACATAGAAAATACTATCCTACTTTATCTAAGCCGACTTATCGTGGGAATAACTAGATGGTGTATTTTTATACATTTATGGCATCTTCAAAGCAAGGTATAAGAAGATTAATCCCTTGGCGTATATTATTTTCTTTACAGTTACAGCGATTAAAACGTCTTTATCCGCAGAAATGTCGTAGAAGAGAAAAGCAAATTTAGAAGATATAATGAACATTCTCTGAATTAATTGTAAAGGACATAGGCATTTTATTGTCTCCTGAATAATTCTAAATATTCTTCTATTTTAAGATTTCTTAATGAATATTCAAAATCGTCATAAATTAATCGATAGAGGATCGACTTGACAATCCAAAGATAACTTAGTCGAATGTTGACTTAACCGAGATCTCTCGCTTTCGATGTGTCAACAGTCACCTTTAATATTCAAAGTCTGCGCTATTGTCGATCTGCGATCTCTACCTTCGTGGCCATGAATTTGAAATAGTATTTATATTCTCTCTGTCCGCGTCAACAATATTTCACCTATTTCGACGCTACTCCATTGGGTAATGGAAAATATTCCAGCGTGGTTCTCATAATTATTCCAGTCGAGTTGCTTTCCCTTCTGCTCTTTTTCCCCGTCATTTCTATATTGTTTTGGATGCAACTCTGATTACATATTGCAGTTCCATCACATTTCTCGGTACTTTTCATTTTTTACGTGCTCTTGTGCAGCCTGTGCGAATAAATACGAAAAAATGTTTTATCTTTCGGATTATTACTCACACTTCCGTCATATATTTTCCCATGTAATCGAGATTTCTTGCTTCTAAGCTGTCGGACACAATGAAATATTATACAGACTCCGAAATTTTGATTCGGGCTGATTTTAATATTGAAAGCTAACTTGTTTGCTAATTAGACTCCAAAGCAAGGCCTTTGTTGGCTGTTGAGTTAATCAACATAATATGTATGCATGTGTTAACGATATAAATTCATTGTATAAAAAATGTTATAATTAAGAATAAACATTGAAGATTGTGCCTATAATAGTTCAAGAGACTTCTAAGTGAATTTTGAGCACTTTATGAACGTTCTGAAAGTTTAACGAGACGATTTTAATGTCAAATAATTTACGAAAGAATGACTTACTCATAGCAATAATAAATTTTCATTTCTTCAAGTTTTATAATTCTCACATTTTCATTTCACCGTAGAAACAACGTTTGAGCAAAATCAAATTTGCATTGCGTATACAATTAGTTTGACTACCACGTTCTCCACCACGAGATATTTGCTGGTTTCTTTTTATAGTATCGCAGAGTTTCACGATTCTCGATAATTCGTAGTACGTACCAGAACCTCTGATAATTATCGAGCGAAAATTCTATCTCCTTTTAGTAGAAGTGAATAGTACATACAGAATAACAGGGAAATTCTCTCTTGTAGAAATACCGTATGCACACGTGTTCATTCTTTAACTTCAGGACATGTTAAAACAAAGTTGTAATTAAAAAATTTTAATTACTTCAACTTACTTTGGGGATACATGTTCACGGGGCGTGCTGGCTCAAGCCTGCGCGCATTTCGTTCTTGTCCACGAACATCTGAAAACATAAAATTGGTATCAAGTTAATGTACTTTTGAACAATTGCAGAGAAATGTTATCTTTCACAAAAAAAATTGGGCAGAAACAAAGAAAGTTATTCAGTAAAACAAAAAGGAGCTAAGTTAAGTATTTTTTCAGTTCTCTCACAATTCAGAGATCATGAGCAAAGGATAATGGCAGGAATAGGTCAATTTTGGACCTGACGGACACGAACATTTTTTAATTTCTAAGGTGAGTTATTTTTTAAAACTTTCCCATTGCTTCCAGGGTGAATAATTGTGCTATACAGTGGGTGTACAAAGTATTCGTACACCTTTTAAAAACGAATAACTTTTTCAAAATCGAGCCCAACAGCTTGAGCTTTTTAGAGACGTTAGAAGGATAACTAATGTGTATTTTTTTTTAATTATTTGGTCCCCTCAGGGTTTCAAATTCATTTACCACACTCCCTCTCTTCCACTCTCACCACTATCACCTAGTTTCAGCGGGACCTACAGTTTATAAAGGTGGGTTCCGAACCACCTACCTAATATGTAAATAATCTTCTTTTTAAATTGTTATTCACCCCAGTGCGAAGAAAAAAGTAAAAATCACGATTTTTTAATTTTTTATTTGTGCCCGTAATGAATATTTGGAAGATGCCTTTCGTAGGTCTAAGTAAGTTGTTATGAAATATAATTGATTGAAAATAGTAAAACTTTGTAAGAACCTGTGATTTAGATGAATCACAAGCCCTAAACTTCAAAGATTTTTACATCTTACAACGCTCATAGTCTTTTTATGCGTCAACCGATTTGAATGAAACTTTGTACATATATGTAATTTACTTACATAGATAAAAAATTGAAAAATCGTACCCTTTACTTTTTCCTTCGCAATTGCGACCAACATCAATTTTTAAAAAATGATTTACATATTAGCTAGTAAACTAATCCTTCTAACGTCTCAAAAAAACTCAAGCTGTTGGGTACAAATTTGAAAAAGTTATTCGTTTTTAAAAGGTGTACGAATACTTTGTACACCCACTGTAATTATAATTCTAATGATGTACAGTCCTCGTCAAAATAATAAGACACCTAGCATATTTTTCAATTTCTTGTATTTAAAGGTGGAAAGTGCACACTATGTTATATCCTGAATACTACATACTATCTCCAAAGTAAACATGCGAAATCTTAGGATTGTATCGCATACCACAGCAAAATTAGAGAAAGATATGTGAACACGGACTGACATTGCTTTGACAAAAGTATAGGACATTTGGCCTATTTTCCAATCATGTGACTTCTTCCATTAAGTGTTCTACTGCGAACGTATTCAGACGTTGAATCTTGTGATTTTCTTACAGTATAAGTACATTTATTACAACGAAAAATAATTAATGGGTCGAGGAAAGCAGTTAGATGAAAGTGAGGTCGATCGAATCGTTCTGTTGCGCTCGGAAAAGTACAATATTAATAAAATTGCGAAATTATTAAACAGAAGTAGGTGCGCGATATATAACGTGTTAAAAAATCCAAGTGCTTATGGAAAAACGAAAGGAAGTGGAAGACCTAGCCTTACTTCCGAACGTGATAAACGAGCAATTTTGCGTGTTGCGTCGAATTTTAAGGACACAGCCAGACAAATAGCCGAAAAAGCAGATGTGAAAACAAATTTAAGAAATGTGCATCGCATTTTACAAGGAAGCAAACACATTAAACAGAAGAAATTAAAACAACGGCCACCCTTAATGGAGAAACGCAAAGCAGCAGGACTAAAGTTCGCTTGTGAATACGTCCACTGGATGAAAAACTCAAAAAAGTCATTTTTAGTGTCGAGAAAAAATCCAATCTAGATGGCCCTGACGGCTGGTCCTACTACTTTCATGAATGCAGAAAGGAAGAACTGCATTTAAGTTGCCGTCAAATGGGTGGTGACAGTGTTATGGTATGGACCCGCTATTGGTTACTATGGAAAAACAGAAATAAACTTTTTATCAGGTCGGATGAACAGTAATAAATATATTGAACTAATAACAGATCAGTTAAACAAGCTTGCAGCTTGTATCACGCGTTGTAACTATATTTTTCAACAGGATAATGCAGCAATCCATACTGCAAAATTTGTGAAACAATCCATTCTTCCAAAAAATATTAATATTTTAGAATGGCCCGCTCGTTCCCCCGATTTAAATATTATAGAAAATGTGTGGGGAGATTTGTCAAGACGATTCTACGCGAATGGGAGACAATATAATAACGTAAATGAACCAAAAGAAAGTATAAATCACAATTGGACATGTTCAGAACAAAAACGAATCAAGAAGTTATATAAAACTATCCGAAAGCGATTACTAGACGTAATTCAATTCAAGGGAGGTATCATAAAGTATTAATTTTGTATTTTTGTTTGCTTAATCAAACATTTTACTGTTAGTGTCTTATACTTTTGTCGAATTAATGTCAGACCATGTTTACATATCTTTCTCTAATTTTGCTATGGTACGCGATACAATCCTAAGATTTTACATGTTTACTTTGGAAATAGTATGTAATATACAGAATACACCGAAGTGTACATTTTCTACCTTTAAATCTAAGAAATTTAAAAATATGCTAGATGTCTTATTATTTTGTCGAGGACTGTATACTTCTATGAAGGTTTTAAATGCTAACGTAAAAGTTGATTTTTCGATTTTGTCCATTGCCGACGCACTGTGCAGTGTTGCGACTGACCTTTGTTGTCGCAGCGACATTAAAACGTTAATTAACAAAAGAAGAAGAAACTTCCACGAAAGAACCGAGCGCGTCCACTCTTTCCCGACCCACAGTGCTCGGTGTACGGCTACGTAGCCTTCCATCGACGAGAAGAAAAGCAGTCTAATGACGATGGATCCACTAAAGCAGCCGGAGACCCTCTGAAAAAACATTTACGAGTATCCCGGCGCGCGTTGGCACCCTCGCGAATTACATTTACAAGCGTCTAACTGAGCCCGGTATCACGTCTCAAGGTTGCCAACACAGGATACGTCTTATTCCTCCCCGGAAAGCCCCAACGGAGTTCCTCAAGGTGGATGAGTGTGCGATGCGGTTCCGTGTAGCTCATCGTGCGTACGACACCCCTTCCCCTCCCCAACAAGGGGTTGGTCTCACACCGACACAACGGGAGCCCGAACGATCGTTCTTGTCTGTGTGTTCCCCAGGTTTCTCAGGTCTTGGTGTCCCATCATGCCAGTCGTGAGAGTGGCGGCTTATCTCTACGAGCTCTCTTCGAAGAGACTAAAGTGGAGTGAGCCATATCCTCCCACCTTTCTCTTCCTCCGGCTGCCGTTCGACGAAGCGATGACGTTTCCACTGTCTCTCCGAGTCTCCGGGCCACTGATCTACCGTACCGTTGGTGCTGGTGCTGTGGCGAATTATCGCGATCCACGGGCGAGAGTGTCTCCTTCTCGTTCGATGATTCACTGCCTCCTGATAACCACCACGATCCACTTGCCCGGCCACTGATTTCTGGATTAGGCCTAGCCGTTTAGGGACACACACCCCCGAGTCGCCGCAGGGGCTCCAACGATCACCGGGAGTATCAACGCGGCAACTTCCCCCTAACCCCGGAGAAATCATCGGTGACCGATGCCCCAATTTTTATTACTGTCGCGTAGGTTATTCAATTTACATATCTGATACCGCTTCTCGAGAATCTCTTAAGATCGCTCGAGATACTCG
The DNA here is from genome assembly GCA_933228785.1 of Lasioglossum pauxillum. NCBI lineage: Eukaryota > Metazoa > Arthropoda > Insecta > Hymenoptera > Halictidae > Lasioglossum > Lasioglossum pauxillum. The sequence continues at coordinate 13,350,875 of OW121705.1, forward strand.
AGAGTAATGCCCCTTTCTCTGGATCTCCGAGACTGAGACGCTGCCGAGTCCTTTGCATGAGAATTCATTCTCTTCTTCTCTCGTTTGGAATTTGTATCTTTTGGCATCTCATGAGAATTGTTGGACCGAGTGTATATTTTTTCTCAAATTCTGCTCGAACTTTTATTTTGAATGTTGTGGCAGTAGCTTTATTTTGCAATTATACTGCTCTATTATACTGCGCATATTCTTAGAGGAGCTAGATGATGTAATGTAATAAACTTTACAATTTGTCATACTGTTATAGTGCAGAGTTGGGCAAAAATTTAATCAACGATTCACGAATAAATTTCTACTTCAATCGTTAATCGCAATTAACAATTAAACCCCTACTTTAGCTGTTAATTGCGGTTAACGATTACGTTCTTTTTAATTGTAATCGTCGATCGGATAATTGATTAATGATTAACTGCTGAAATTTCGAAATGAAATACGGAATCAAAACTGTATGAATACTGAAAAAAATGTAAACTGAGTTTTTAAATCAGTCTCCTATTTTTCGACGATTTCTTTTTTTAATGAACGATTGACGATTAACTTCATCAATCGATTGAATCGATCGTCGACTTTTCAATGATTACCTTTTTTAATCGTACACATTAATCAATCAGTCTTGATTAAAATTTTAATTGATTAATGCCCAACTTTGTTATTATGTAATAGTAATTCTGGTTCATTAAAATAAAGAAGAATTAAATTGTGCAGCTTAAAATAAATTTTCTAATTTTTCAGATAGGTCTGTCAGTTTCCTTATACATATTTTCATGTACTTAAGCTGGTTATTGAGATCGCTATTGTGTCCCAATCTTATTATAAATATAGAATTCCGGGTTTGAATGCATGACAACTTTAGGAGTCTCAATGTGGCAGAAATAGAATAATCCCTCGAACCATATGGATCTTTCGAAACAAATATCTTCTAGAAACGCTCGGTAAGGGAGATATCTTTGCTCCATTCTGACATCTCCTCCCCATAATTCCTTCCTCCGCATCTAGATCATGACCCTCGCATATTTGATAGCCGTAAGCATGCGTGTAAGTAAAGTCGGATACCTTTCCGAGTGAAAACTGAACAGAAAATCAAGTCATGGCTTCACATAACTCTCATGTTTACCACGTCTTTCCTATCTTGTTAGCAATAATTAATACGCCGAACTATTCCAGAAAAATTGCACGAAAACAAATTAATTTAGTTAACGAATTATCACAGTGATTACTAGACTGTAGATTTTATGCATTCATGACAAAAATGAGGTGACATTTGAAACAGTAGAAACATCAGATGAGTCTAAAAATACTGTTACATTATTTCCAATTTATTAAAATTATTAAGATGGAAAATTTTTATCTAACTCCTACTTGTTGAAATTCAGGTAAAATAGTTTTTATTTTGCATGAACACTCACTGTCCAGTGATTACTTTTTTAACCTTTTTAGATAGTAGGGTAAAGTGCCAAAATATGAACCACTTTTTGTTGATGTCATTTTTTGATTATTTTAGAATGCTTTTTTCGTCCAAAAATTACCAGTTGTAGATGCATTTCCTCCCTATAAGATTCTGGGGTCAAGTTTGTTCGAAAATTAATACAGCTTGGGAAAAATATTTTCTTTTGTGGTGTGTCATTTGCAGGTTCCAGCGAAAGGGGGTCTTAATATGGTACACCTTGAGTCCTTAATATGACACCCAGTGCCATATTCGGCACCCAACCAAGAATATCAATAGCTGTATATTAGGGAACCCTTGGTAGTGCCATATTGGGAACTCCACGTGGACTGATAATACTAGCTACTGACAAAAAGAAAATGAATTTCAGCCCAAACCAACAGTTAGCAAACATTAATATAAATAAACTGAAAGTATAGATATGTTGAAACATTTCAAAATCACTTACCTTCCTCGAAAAAGATACAATCGAAAATCTAACCACAAAAATATTCAACACGTGGAGACACAACTGGCTGGAGGATCGATACTAAAATTTATACATAGAATGGTGCGATTTTCTCACTAGAGTGCGACTTCTCCTTTAAAAGATATAAGTAAGGTAGTGTCATAATAGGAGACTATACCATATTTGGGCACTTTACTCTACACATTTCTAACATTTCGGCTTTACAAATAATGTTTATAATAAATTTTTTTACAGTTTAGTAAGTGATAAGATTAAAGTAACTAGATTTTTCTTTCAACCCTTCTGCATCCTCCAATCCCAATTAAATTAAATTTTCTCTCACATATCACAGTAAAAATTAACTTTTAAATATTTAACCCTCCGAACAAATCCACTTTTAATAAAATTTTATTCTCTCTAACGTATTACAATAAAAATTTACTTCTAAATCTAGTAGAGTATCATCGACATTAATACGAGCAAAGTTCTGAAACCGAATCGAATCCACCGTAACTTGAAAATTATCGTCGTTTTAATTACTGCACGTTTGAGTCACGAAAGTCTTCCGACGTCTTAATAGTGTTCTCCTTTATACGAACGACGCTCTTAGAAAAGTGTCAAAGTAACAGGTCGGTGCTTTAGCATGTACAATGACCCAGGCGGGTGAAAGATTCGACAAATTCGAAGGGGTTGCGTTACTTTGACAAATTTCCCGGAGCATTCTCGGCCTTCGCTCGTGTTTCTCCCCTCTTCGTCGGCTGTTCTTCAGAACCCTGCGAACCAAGCAGACGGAAGCAGGAGGCTCGGCGCGATGCAAAAAGGACGCGTGTCCTAAGAGATTCGTACGGATGCCTTGACACACGTGTGATAAATAATTCTGTTTATTAACTCCCCCTTTTTTCCCCTCTTACTCGAGATTTCTTGCCGCTTCGCCATAAATCTTGCGACTTCAATTCTCGTAATTTAGTGAGAGGAGTGCTCGGGGTCGTATTTTTACGGACTCTAGTCAGCGGAAGCGCTATCGTTGGATGAATAATCACTTTTAATTGCATGAAATGAGCTTTAGGAAGAAAGGTGAACATAAATTTATAATTGCACCTTGATCTTTATGCATTTAGAACATATATTCCCATCTACAAGTCACCAGATTAAAAATTTGCAAGAATCTTGGTAAAAATTGCTATTTAAAATTTAAACTATTACAACTTTGTGGAAAAAGTTGTATAATTTATCTAGACTCACCTTAAAGCAGGCCCGGGCAACTTATTCTCCGCTGCCACTCCACGACTCCCACTACCAATATATCGGTTCTCCCACTAGCATTGTATTGGTTCCCCCACTATCAACGATTTCACATTGCTCCTACCGTGCTTTGCCTCGCGTAACTGCGAGGAATGCGACAATGCCGTCTCCTATACACACTCCTAATCTCCCCTCTTCCTACACTCCACAGGAGTTTGGTGGGGGACCCAGGAGCAGGGTTGCCATATTTTGCGGGTATCGGGCACCGAGCCCCTTACCCTTGCCCCCTCGCCCAGCTGAGCGGCGGAGTCCGTCTTTGCACTCTTCCCACTAACGCTGACGCGTACCGTACGCGTTAGAGTGGGGGAAGCAAAGCCGCACAGCTGGGCGAGGGGCGCAAGGGGCTCGGTGCCCGATACCCGCAAAATATGGCAACCTTGCCCAGGAGTAGGGAGAGGAGTCGTCCGCGGCTCGCAAGCCGCAAGTTGCCCAGACGTGTTTTAAAGCGTGACGCCTCCACTTTCAAAATCCATTCCTACTTTTCTTTTATATGTATTATCTACGCATCATATAGTAGAGAGGAGGAGGAGGATAGGCATTTTCCATAACAAATTTTCTAAATACTTTTTACAGTTCAATAGAACGGTTTAAAAAAGACTGTAGAGTGATTTTAAAGAAGAAGCTTCGATCTTCAAATCTACAGTGGATTCAGACATGAAATAAATTTTGCCATCCTCGCAGAGACATTTGAAATTTAAAACGCTTTTGTTTAAATTGTCATTCATTTATCCGATTAGTTTCAGTAATGAGCTCAAAGTTATTTCCGAATTGAACAGTTTCTGCTCATCAGTGTAATCGTGTAACATTGAATTGCTCTTTTCAAGAATAATCTGCATGCAATTATTATTCGGACGATTCAAATTTTCGAGTTCTATATTTCTATAGGGGATATACTGTTATCTTTAGCAATTGGGACATTATACGACGGTAGAAAACGAGATACCATCGTATTGAAATTTGTCAACTACATATAGGGTGGTCCACGCAATTTGCACATCTATAATAACTTCCAAAGTATGCGTTTCACGATAAAGTTTTGTATACAGAAGTTGCATGGTCTGAATGGGTACATTATTTACTGTATTTATTTTTTTCACAGACGGACGCGTAAAGGACATATGAAGGTCAACTTTATTTTTTTAAATGGAATGTGGTATTTTTTACCACGTTTTTAATACATCAATCGATCTAGCTGGACATTCGTTATAAAAAAGTACTAACCCATGTATGTCGAAAAGTTAGTAGTTCAGGAGATATTTCCATTTAAATAACTCTAAAATACCATTACCGTCGTGCTAAGATGTTACACAAGTAAGTAAACACTAACATCTTAGTACGACAGTAATGGTGTTTTAGAGTTATTTAAATTGAAATATCTCCTGAACTACTAACTTTTCGACATACATAGGTTAGTACTTTTTTATAATGAATGTCCAGCTGCATCGATTGATGTATTAAAAAATACCTCGTTCCATTAAAAAAAATGAAGTTGACCTTCATATGTCCTTTACGCGTCCGTCTGTGAAAAAAATAAATACACTAAATAATGTACCCCTTAAGACCATGCAACTTCTGCATACAAAACATTATCGTGCAACGCATACTTTAGAAGTTATTATAGGTGTGCAAGTTGCGAGGACCACCCTGTATATTATCTATCTGCGCGCAGTTTGTGCGTATACAGATAATCTTCAAACACAGTGAAATGTGTGGCAGAAACTATTTTTGAAACTGCAGATAATAAGAAGACAGAGGAGGGTAAAGTGACTCTAATTTTTAGTTTGGAAGATGCGATTGTTATAGTTGAATCATATTATATTTTTAATAATTGTGATAAGTGAAAAATAAAAACCTGAAAAATCCAAAAAATTGAAACCTGAATGCATAAAATCCGCAGTGACCTGAAAATTATTTTGTGCTCCCCATTTAAAATAGTAAAGAGACTAAAAGAGAGAATTTGAGAATTCCAATATATCTTTACAACTTCCAAAAAATTAAATTAATTAAGAATCTCCAAAAAATAATGTTGCAGCAACTATCCCTTAACACTTATAACAACCCCGTAATTAACACATTCGTATACGCATGTCAATGTATCTATGTAAGCAGAAATGAACTTCCATAGAGGGTTCAGAAATAAAAAGAAAAATAGAGGAAGGGACAATGAAAAATAATGGCGAAGCTATTGAACTTCTAAATTTTGTTTACCGAAAAGATTCTTTGATTCCAGACGTATCAGGTTGAAGGTGTTTGACAGTGGAACAGCATCACTCTGAGGTTTTTTGATGTCGCGGAGACGCCATATCGCACGCTTGCCCGTGCAATCCTCGTATAAGCTTTACGATCAGTACGTGCTTCTTCAAAATGCGTTTCTTTGCCTTAACTGTCACGGCTGCTCGCTGCCGAGAGAACTGTTACTGTGAGACGGGGAACAGAGATGGTGTAGACACCAGAACGAAATCACTACTTTAAGTCAAAGCCCGAGTAATATGCTATACCGGCTGTTTCGAGAGACAGAAAGAGAGACGAAACATTTTCTTGGTGGAGAGTGCAGAATAGGTTTCCTTTCCTCGTAAATTTAACATTAAACGCCACAAAACGTGATTTCTTTCCATTGCATTGAGCTGGGAAATTTCGTATCGCTTTTAAATTAAAATTCATTCAAAAGTATATTATTACTATATTTTAATTACATTAAACGTTTTGATGGAATATTAAACACTATCAAGTTACACATTAATTTATTTATAAAATTGTTGAACCACTAAAAAAATGAATTATTTTATCGAGTTCACTCCAATGAAGAAACGAAAATAATTAATTCTTGAAATAAATAATGTAATTGCGTATTTTAGGCATTTATACAAACAAGAAATCATGATAAATAACTTTTTAATTTGATAAGAATGAAAATTATTCACGTTTTGTTCATTTCTTCTTAACATTTGTTACCCGCAGACTATGTGGATCTAAAAACAGTTGTTTCTTTGCATCAACTTTCTTACAAATGACGTCTTGAAATTTCCTGATAATGTATGGGACATTATACAGACCATTCTGTTCTCAGCAGATCCAAATATTAAAAACGATCCTCGAACAATTAATCACAGGATCATATTCAGACAAGCTAATCGCTCTCCCAATCATTAATTCAGTAACGTAAACAAGTCAAAAACAAATTGGAGACACTCGAGCAAAAAAACGTCAGCCCGTGTAAACAGGAATTATTAATGCAAGACCTCATTTTCCTCCCATAATTTATTTCCCTACGTGAATTCAAATGAACAACGTTGTATCGCGGAAAATTCAAACGTTATATTTGCATGCAACACTCACGATTATATTTATAGAAATATATCGATATTTTCAACACATTCTTTTAGAAACGTATAAAGTAAATGGTACATAAAATGTGGTGGATCCTAAAAGTTTTTGAGCACTACATTTCTCATTATTATTATATAAAATTTTTTGATGCTTTTATTTGTAGCATTTTCGATCAGAAACATGTTTTCAATTTTTCAACTGCGATATGTTTCACAGGTATTCTCGAAAAAAATGAATGATGGTCTAAAAAAGTAGACTCTAAGAAAGTAGAGTTGAAGTTCGAGCTTCAAAATGAGTCCAAATTTATTATTGTACTATTTTTTTAAACGAAGTTATCATAGTTCAAATATTGGCAATTTCTTGACGATTGGAAATTTGGGTTGACATACATTTTGGATACGCTGTAGATAAGAAAATAAAGAAAAATTCAGAATGAAAATTGTTAAGAGGTCAGTTTGGAATATATCGCTTCTGTAAACGAATTGAACGTAATTGTTATGCCGTGAAGTTTCTTTGAATTAAAGTATAATTGTATTGGAAAACATTTTCCGAGGGCGATCGCTAATTGAAATTTGAGTTACGGAAAATAAACTGTGAATTAATTTTGTATTGTAACGGTCTTGAGGCTTCCGAGAAACGTAGATCTGATAAAAACTGTCTGTTTACGGAACCACCCTTCCCATTTATCCATCAGCCTGTCTGTGTAACAGCGGGGACAAGCTACTTTAACCTGGATTGCTTTCCGAAGTCTGATTCCTGCGGCTTCGTTCGATCTATGCGGATATTTAATATCCTCTCGTTAATTTCATTTTCTTCGTGGCACGATCATTTTTCAGCCGGTTCGAATGGTTCCCGGGTAATGGTTGGTAATATCAACGCCATCATGCAGTCTTTATTAACAGACAAAATTCTCTAAGTAGATTACGTACACAGTTCAGTCGTCATAACCATCTGTTCCATTAGTTTCAATTACATTGCTCGTGCACGTTATTACACGATGCTAATTTTTTAAACTTTGTTACGAGAAATAATTTACTTTATCATAGTACAGTTTGTAAAAATATGGTAGAGTAATTAATGAATGTACTAGAGACTCTCTTTTGAATGTTTGACACCCAATAACCCTTGATTGTTGATTGACGAATATGTCGGATCGATTGATTGTTCAAAATTGAAAAATAGCGTGCTTTCAAAATGTCTGTTTTTATTTGATTGAATGGACTTTCAGTTTAATCTACAAATATACGAGTGTACAGATTGTTTTCTATCCTTTAATTAACTTTCATTCGTCCTCTATTTTCTTAAGTTAATTCTTAAGTAAATTCCTTTTTCAGATAGTTTTTCATGTCGCTCTTGAAGTTAAATGCAAAATTTGTATTTTCCTGATTTTCTCTGACGTTTTTGATTTTTTACAACCAGGACGTTCTACTTAAAAATCTGAATTAATTACAGTATATATGTCTGGGAATTTGACATTGAATGATCTACTAACTTTTAATTTGGTCCAAGTCATATCCGGCTTTGGTTCACTGAATAAATTGTAGTAAAAATTGATTTTCAAGTTCGTCTACTAAACACAACGACAAAATTAATGTTTACATTATTTTCGAGCAAGATTTATGTTCGATGTTGCAACGGTGATCGATAGACTGCGGATCTTTATGCGTTTACGGTATCTGTAAATTTTCAAAAAACACTAGAATGTAAAATTCCACAGAATTTAACCCTTTGGACTCGAAGCAATTTTAATTCCAAAATAAAGACATTTCTTAAACCTAGGTCATTTTTATTTTATGTAATCATTTTTACATTGGGCACACCAAATTGAATCTGTTTTCTCATACAACGTTGGAGATCTTTTTGCAATTCATAGAATACAGACGAATTGAATAATATAAAAACTGTTTTGAATAATGCTATGGCAATTTTTACTGGCGCCTCAGAGTCACCATTCGAGTGCAAAGGGTTAATACGATTTTTATTTACAGTTACTCGAATTAATATTCGGGCGCTCTAAAAAAGACAATAACTATTGTAATAGTGTGCTATATGATTTGAACTTTTTTGGGAAGCTAGAGCAATTAGTTTACTACAGGATGTGACAAAATTTTTTTTCAAAAATTGCAATTGATCGGAATTGTAAAAAAAATACTAAAAGTTGCATTTTACAATTTTTTTATGTGGGCCTATATTGAAAATTGAAAAAGTACGTTTTGTAGGTCTGTGTCAATTATATGCACTGTGGAAGTTTCATCGAAATCGGTTGATGTGGGAAAAAACGACAGGCATTGAAAGATGTAAGAATTCTTAGATATAGGCCGAAAATCGTGAAAATCTGCAATTTTTATCATCTTTGAACGTTTGTAGCTCATTGCGACGTCGACCGATTTTGACGAAATTTTCAAAATATTTTTAACTGACACAGATCTACAAAACGTAATTTTTTGAATTTTCAATATAGGCTCACACAAAAATGTTGTAAAATGCAACTTTTAGTATTTTTTCTACAATTCCGATCAATTGCAATTTTTGAAAAAATTTCTTTTCACATCCTGTGGTAAACTAATTGCTCTAGCTTCTCAAAATTGTTCAAATCGTATAGTACAATATTAAAAAAGTTATCGTTTTTTTTCAGAGCGTCCGAATATTAATTCGAGTAACTGTATTTCAGATCTATAAAGGCTACTGCCATTGAAAATAAGATTATATTTGTTTCTGCTTTCTTTTTGCCTAGAAAAATTAAAAACTGCATAAACGTCCGCAGTCTAGTGATCGATTGAATTTCACCAAATTTCCGAGTCACTGCATTCCGGAGCATCTTCCATCACGGCAATAGTCCGAAAGAATGTCTAGATCTGCGAAGTAAAAATAAAGAATGACGGGGAACGCGAGGGAGAATGTTCACCCTCGTTCCATCGAAAGGGAAGAGAATCAGACTCGTCTGGTTGGTAAAAGGAGTGGGAGGATAGGGGATGCCGACGTTAGAAGCCTCGGGAAAGGAAATTAAATAGATAACATTTGCCATCGTAAGGAGGCGGACCTAATCGCGTGCGGCCGCGTGAGACAATTTCATCCGCTTTTAACGGTCGACGATATATTTGAAGTTTGCTCGTTGACGCCATCCAGACCCTGAAAACTGGCTTGGAAAAGCATGGTGTAGATCCACCGCGATATCTTGTTCCTACCTACATGTATTCGCGCAACAACGAGCTCGCACGTGTATAGCGTCTCGTCCTAATGAAACTCGAATATGTTTTATATTAGGACCTTGACTGCCGTGGAAGCATTCAGAACGCCTCTCGGTACAATCAGTTGGCTGTGTGGCCTGATGCGTTTACGTTATGTGTAACATAAAATGTTACGTGTGTATCGACGAAAATTAATATTTTTATCATGAAGAAGATTTTACACAAAACTATGCGGGAAAATAGAAAATAGTGTAAACGTGCATCCTGATGCATTTGTGTTATATGCAGATTTGTAAAATGTAGGAAAATGTTCATATTAATAAGAATGAATACTATTTCGATCACAAGGTAGCTTTTAGTTAATGAAAAAATTTTTCCTCGTACTTTAATATCCACAGAATGGAGTATAAAAGTTATCTGATTTTTTTAGAGATACTTCAGTTCGTGTAGATTGTTTCCATGACCCTTTGTTCTTAAATATCTTTATAAATAACGTCCTCACGATAGGAAATCAGAAATACACCGTTTAATAATTCGCTCTAACAGCCCTCTAGAATATTTTGCTAAGCTATTACTGCTTGTTTGATGAAAAGCAAGCGAGAAATCAGTTTATAGCAAAGGTGACAGCTAATTAAAATTGCTCAGTTATTTCTGCCATACCCAGTGCTTTTCTCATAATGATCATTAAACCGCGGATTTTATGCATTAATAATTAAAATGAATAGGTCAAACTCTGAGTTCACTGCAAGAATTTAAGAATATTATTAGAGCTCTTAAAAGAAGAAGCACAGTCCATTTCTGTTGCTTACAGTTACCCTTAAAAATTCAATTTGCATAAAGATTCGCAGTCTAACAATGTTTTATCAAAGAGTCGTTCACTTATTAAAATCGTTTACTAAAGAATTGATCGTCTCATTTCATCTGCAGACAATCTTAAAATAACGAACATATTCAGAAGAAAATCGGTTACCTTGTGTACAAGGATTGAATAATCCACAAAAGGAGTGCAAAACATTATGAACATGTCCATTAAAAAGTAGGTCAGCAAAATTGTGGACTGTATACATGCAGAACTGTTCGAGCAAGTTTAACGACGGTCTAGTTACGATTGTGTGACAAAAGTTAATCAGAAGTCGGGCTCAGAGCAGAATTCAGATAAATTTTGCGGCAAACAACCGTGCAAGTACTCCGGGCAATTCCGGGCTGATAATACATCGTTGGTTTGTTATAACCAGCACCGTCTAGACATTAAAATGCGCGAAACGCTGTTTTGCGACAAGGAGATAATGGCGAGATACGAGATATGTCGAAGTTTTCTCTTCCTCTTCCTGTTCCGGTTTGCGACGTCCACATGCTCGGAGAAAGAAATACTTTTTATGCATTATTTGCTCTATCTTGCCGCATGTGCGACCGATGCAACCGGGGCGCTCGAATTTCCGTATGAAAGGAACTGCAATGATCTTGTTTCTTTTTATTCCCTTTCAGTAAATACTTTTGGTAACTGGAAGCCGAGAAGCTTCGCTGCCGTTGTAAGGTCCGCTTCGCAATTCTAGGTGTATTTCTACCTTGCAATCATTATTATATTACAGAGTCTACTTTCATTAAGAGACATTGGATTTCTGTTTGCTAAATATTTTTGGAAAACCGAAAAGTTTCGCTGACATGTTCAGGGGGCAATCTCGTTTCCAGGATTACGAGGGTGCGGAATGCGTCTTCTTATTTCTCGATAATGCAAAGATGGGGTTTTTCAGTAGTCGAAAGCGCTAGATAAAAGATCAATCTAGGCCGCAGTCGCCCTCAAAAGTCCTATTTCTACGTTTACGAGGCGTAATTTGCATTATTCGGATGCATTTTCATAAAGCTGCGACAGCTACATGCTGCCGAATAATGCAAATTAAGTACGCCTCCTAAACGTAAAATAGGACTTTCGAAACGTAAAATAGGCGACTGCGGCCTAGATTGATCTTTTCAGCGCTTTTGATTAATGAAAAACATTATCGAGAAATGTGGAGGCGTATCCCGCACCCTTGATAACTCTTCGAAATTTGAAATATACAAGTTTTACTTTTCATTATAAGGAATTAGATTTTTATTTTAAGTCTATTCTTAATTTCATATTTGGAATTTCTATTATTCTTTGTACAGTAAAAGTAGTAATCGAAAATTGTTTAAAATATAATTTTTTCATAGAAATACAGATTATCTAAATACATCATTTGTAAGCTTAGAAATTTTTCATTCTGCATGAGTATATTTATTACACAGTGTGTCCAAGACCATCCGTCCAGGGGTGTTAACTTTCTAGATAAGCATATTCGGTAAAAATGTTTGGAATAAAAGTTGCAGTTGTAATTGACCTTTGGATTCATTTTCAAGGTTATTTGGGGGTCAGTACGTATTTTTTAAATGGGAACCCCTACTTTTGACTACGGATTCTGAAAGAGCATTCTGAAATTTCACGTTCAGAGATGTACTTATGTCCTAGATTAAAATGACTGCTAGAGGCCACTCAGAGGTCAAATCACTGTTTGGTGGTAAATAAAAGATGACAGTATTAGGTCAATCGGAAAGTTCCGTCCGTTTTTTTACAAAAAGTAGAGCTCTATTTAAGAAAGAAAATGAAGAAGTACATTAATCAAAATATTGTCCGTCGTTAGGGATGACTTTTCCCCATCTTTCGGGTAGCAAGCGAATTCCGCAACGAAAGAATGAGTCATCTTTGGAGGTTATCCAGTCAGAGATCCATTTTTCGACATCTTCGTAAGAATTAAATCGTTCTTCAGCAAGTGCGTGTGACATCGACCAAAACAAGTGATGGTCAGAAGGGCACAGTCTGGCTAATAAGTCGCATGGGGTAGCACTTTCCAGCGAAGTGCTTCTAACGTTCCTTTGACAACTTTTGTGACGTTTCGCAAGCAGAATTTCGCAGATGGTTTTTCGCTTCTCAATGTCTCTTGGCTTGAGTTCATATGGAACCCACTTTCCCTCCTTGTAGACCTTCCCCAAGACTTTTAAACGATCGGAAATGACAGATTGAGCACAATTTAACGCGTCTGCAATTTATTTTTGCGTTTGACATGGATCTTGATCCACCAATGCCTGCAGTTCTTCGTCTTCTAATACTCGTGGCCGTCCAGAACGGTCTTTATCCTCCACAGTAAAATCACCATTTTTAAAGCGTCGAAACCATTCTCTACATGTTTGATCGGAAACAGCATTATCGCCATAAACGTCTACAATCGTTCGATGAGCTTCAGCTGCAGTTTTCTTCCAATTGAAGCAAAATATTAACACTTCGCGCAAATGACGCTTATTCGGCTCAAATCCCGACATTTTCAATGTAGAAAAAAACGATGTTATTGATGCAATCGTATATTGTTATGTATTGAATTTTATTGAAAGATGTCCAAACTAAAAAGGTAACATTACTTTAGGCGTTATAGTTAATGACAGTTCGAGCTACAGCTACTCGACACTAAACGGACGGAACTTTCCGATTGACCTAATAAATACTGGCATCAAGATTGGACGAGGCTTCTGATTCAAACTTGTCTTGAAAGATCGATTTACGTTATACTCGGCCTCTATGCTTGACCTCGAGTTGCGATAGAATACTAGACTCGAACAATAACATTCGTAAATGTTCGTCCACCAGGCAGTTGTGTTCCAGTAATCGTCCTGTCAATGACCTTGGAAATGGAGAACAAGCTTAACGTCGGAAACAAGTTTATGAATCAGAAGCCTTGTCCAATCTCGATGCCAGTATTTTCTGTCATCTTTTATTTACCACCAAACAGTGATTTGACCCCTGAATGACCTCTAGCAGTCATTTTAATCTAGGACAAGTACAATGTGTACAAAATTTAGTGTGATGGTTTTAGCAGATGGTTGTACACCTTCGGATCAGTGGAGATTTGTTAAAAGAAACTGCCGCAAAATTGACTGACTTTGAAATTCAAGGTCAAACTTTTTTATGCTTGTATCGCATTCTACTCACCATGGGGACCAAACTTGTCGAAAGAACCATAGGTCGCAACTCAACCATTCTCTTATAAAAGAATGTTAAATGTTTTACCGTCGTCTACCGTTCCTTGAGTTCAGAACCATCACGATTTATGGCTGTTATCAATCGTCCTTGAACAGCGGCTTCAATTTGACCACCATTATTTTGTAAACGGAACGGATATAAACAAATAGAGGACAGTAAAGCCGCGTAAACCCAAGAGAGGATGAGCACGAGCAAGTGCAATTATACAGGGTCATCCGTTTTTAAACGGACAAACGTAAACCAGCTATAAAGAACCCCAAATGGAACAAGTTTTACCCCTGCCACTTTTTTTTCTTTTTTTTTTTGATTACGCATAAACCCAAGTTTTTCGAAGTTTTTTCATTCAGTCTCCACGACGTGCCCTATGCCAAAAACAAAAAAGAAACAGAAAAATTTGTTAACAAAAAAGATGCCCCTATTTATTTTAAACCAAACAAAGGAAAAATCATCAAGATTCATCACTGGAGTCCCGAGATATTCAAGTTTATGTGAACTAAAAAAATTATGGTTTGTTGCAATTTTCTAGAAATCAAGATCGAAACAAAAAAGTGGCAGGGGTAAAACTTGTTCCATTTGGGGTTCTTTATAGCTGGTTTACGTTTGTCCGTTTAAAAACGGATGACCCTGTATACTCCTCTTTCCTCCAATGAATACCAGGTCGGCCTGCCCTCCGATGTCCAGTAGTAATAGCAAATTGAAAATCTTGAAAACGTTGGAAATCTTTGAAAATCCCTTCTGTCTGGCACATTCCTAGGATTTCCTTGTCCGATTTTAATTAAATATTCACGATATATATTGCGAGCTAAGGTGTAATTTCCAAATGTTTCATCAATAGCATGAAGCATCTGACGCACGTTATAACGACGCACGTTATAATTTCTTCTATTTTGCATAACTGATGTCTAACACTCACTACACGAAAGACCAGAAAAGACTGTGACTATTGGCAGTGGTCATCTGAAAGTTGCGATGTTTACTGTCCCCTATTTGTTTACATCCGTTCCGTTTACAGAATAATGGTAGCCAAATCGAAGCCGCAGTTCAAGGAGGAATGTTAACAGCCATAAACCATGATGGTTCTCAATTCAAGGAACGGAAGACGACGTTAAAACATTTAACATTCTTTTATATGAGAACGGTTGAGTTGCGACCCATGGTTCCTTTGACAAGTTTGGTCCCCACGGTGAGTAGAATGCGATGCAAGCATAAAAAAGTTTGACCTTGAATTTCAAGGTCAAAGTCAATTTTGAGGCAATTTCTTTTAACAAATTTCCACCGATCCGAAGTTGCACAGTGTACAACCATCTTAGTCCAGTCAACGAAAAGTTGTAGAGGGAAATGGAAGGAACACAATTTTTTGCTTGGGATCTTTGTTTGGACTAGTTAGGAGGTAAACATACTAAAAGTCCCCACTCCTAGAAGGTGAGCCGGGAGCAGGGGGGCACTTAGCCCTTTTTCGGTTTTCCGCTTATATCTCGGAAACTAGGTGTCCTAGCGATAAGACAATTCAATACAAAATTAAAGCTGGCAAAATGTGCTATAAGATTGATTGCATTCAGTGTTTCACTATCTCTCATAGTTTCCGAGATATCCGCGCTCAAAGTTCACTAATTGTGCTGAAGAGTTAGTGAACTTTGAGCGCGGATATCTCGGAAACTATGTGAGATAGCGAAAAACTGAATGGAATCAATCATAATACACATTTTGTCAGCTTTCATTTTGTATGGAACGGTCTTATCGCTACGACACCTAGTTTCCGAGATATCCGCGGTCGAAGTTCACTAATTGTGCTGAAGAGTTAGTGAACTTTGAGCGCGGATATCTCGGAAATTATGAGAGATAGCGAAATACTGAATGAAATCAATCTTATAGCACATTTTGTCAGCTTTAATTTTGTATTAAATTGTCTTATCGCTAGGACACCTAGTTTCCGAGATATAAGCGGAAAACCGAAAAAGGGGACCTTCTACGTGCCCCCCTGCACCCGGCTCATCTCCTAGGAGTGGGGACTTTTAGTATGTTTACCTCCTAACTAGTCCAAACAAAGTCTCAAAGTTAAAAATTGTGTTCCTTCCATTTCTATCTGCCAAAACCATGACACTAAATTTTGTTACCCCCTGTACATATCTGAACGTGAAATTTCGAGCTCTTTCAGAATCCGTAGTCAAAAGTAGGGGTTCCCATTTATAAAATACGTACTGACCTCCAAATAACTTTGAAAATGGATCCGAAGGTCAATTACCAGGTCATGGACATATGTCCTCCATTAATCCCTGCAACTTTTATTCCAAACATTTTTACCGAATATGCTTATCTAGGAAGTTAACACCCCTGGACGGGTGGTCTTGGACACCCTGTATATGTCGTAGATGATATTTATAATGAATTTCACTCGATTATTCTGCTTGTGCACTTTGAATGACTGATTTCAATCATGAACTTCCGGAAGTAGTTTCCTTCTGAAGAAATTCAATACTAAAGCAATTATGTAAAGCCTGGAAACATTTTTGGTACTCTCCCTATAAAATAGCGGAAAAAGCGACTGTTGAGGTCCTTGAGTTCCCGAGGCACGTGCTTGTACTACTTTTTAACCTGAATACATATCTCGATGCAGTTGTTTTAAAGCTTGGTTACTTGTGCTATTTTCGCGATTTAGGTTCTCATTAACAGTTTCTCTTCTGTAGAAATAAAATATAAAGAAAGATAGTCCTACAGTGGGTGTACAAAGTATTCGTACACTTTTTCAAAACTAATAACATTTTTATAATTGTACCAAATAACCTGATTTTTTATAATCAATTAGAAGCATTGGTTTACGAAATGATATACAAAAAAGATTTTCCAAAAATTATAATTTACAAGGTTAAATGTAAAAATAAAAAAGGCATTTTTTAAAACTTTTTATTTGGGTCCTTAATGAAAATTTAAAATGTATGTTTTGTAGATCTATGTTAGTCATACACATGCTGAAAATTTCATTGAAATCGATTAACATACACACGAGCTACAAGCGGTTAAAAATGGTGAAAATCGTAGTTTCCCACGACTTTTGATCAGTTTCTGTTTAAAATCCACAGAATCGTACATCTTTCGACGCCTGTTGTTTTTTCCTGCATCAATCGATTTCGATGAAATTTCAACATGTGTATAAAGAACATGCATCTAGAAAACATATGTCTTAAATTTTCATTAAGGGACCAAATAAAAAAGTTTTAAAAAATGCCTTTTTCATTTTTGCCTGCAACCTTGTAAATTGTAATTTTTGGAAAATCTTTTTTGCATATCAGTTTGTAAACTAAGCTTATGATTGATTATGAAAAATCAGGTCGTTTGGTATAACTATAAAAAAGTTATTAGTTTTTAAAAGGTGTACGAATCCTTTATACACCCACTGTATATAATTTTAGTTCCGATATAACTTTTTCTCCATTATTATCATCGAGCAGAGTATCTCGAATAGATAAGTAAATGTCTTTCAAAGAAACAATATACCTCTTCCAAACAATGCATTTTAAATAATCTGCAGTGAAGAGCATTCTATTAAATCCAGAAATATCTGAAAAATGTTCTTCTTACGTTTTAATGTATGTATTTACACATTTCCAAGTAAATTAATTTGCAGTGTGAAGTGTAAACGAACCCAGCATCCAGTAGATAAAGGTGTAACAACATAAATTGCAAGAGGAAAAAGTAAGTTCTTGAGTTGTTGGTAACAGAGAAAAATATGTTGTAAAAAATTAAGAAAACGAATCAAAACAATTGTATGTTTGTTTAATAATATAATTACGTTTCTCGTTGTCATTTCCTCTATCGCAACGAGAAATTATACTTGCAGGCAAGTCACCAATTCAGTAAACATTTAAAACTTTGTTTCGATACGAACTTTGTGCCAGGTTCGATAACGAACGGATCAGAAGTTCTTATGGTTAATCATTTTCAAACACTCGCACCTCCCGAAAGGGTGAGCCGGGTATTAAGGATTGACCGCGGATACTTTTAATCGATTGCCTTCGACGTTTCGAGAGCGAGATCATTCGATCGAGCTATCTTTTGGAATTAGTTTCCTCTTTCGGCGAGTTCCAGCACGATCGCGGATATTATTTTTCCCGGCACTTCGGGATATTATTTAAATTGGAATTACTTTTCTCATTATAAGCCAACCAAGAGGAAAATCTTCTTTTCCACCGACTTACTTTAACTATTTTCTTCGGAGCGGAGGGGGCACGTTTATTTCTGATAGTTAACAACTAACCTCTTCACGTTCGCATATCCTACAGTTTCTGGAACCGACGGTTCAACAGAATTAGTAATAATTTTATTACTGTTACCGTTCAACTCTCTTTGTGTCTTTTATTATTTTCATTTAGTTTTATTTCAATTTTTGTTCCGAATAATGATTTTAATTAAAATGTACCTCAAAGGACATTTATTAATTATACTGAACATAGCTACATTCCCAGTCGAATATCTCTGAAATTTTTTATGATACTGACAAAAGTTACAGACAGAAGTTACACGGTATATTTTTAACCGACTTCGAAAAAGGAGGAGGTTACTCAATTCGATCTGTATGTGCCTTTTTTTTCTATGTATGTTCACCGATTACGCCGACATGGATGGACCAATCGGAACGAAACCTTTTGCATCTTGTAGAGCATGTCCCCGAGGTGGTCCCGTGAAAAAAATTTTGCATGTTTTTATTCCTTACGATTTTATTTGCGAAAGTGTAGGATGGTGATGCCGTTGTGAACTCCGCTATTCAGTTAAATATTAGAAACAGTAACGACGCGACGTCGTTACATAAATTTTTGTAAATCTCAGACGGAGATTCGTAAATATTCAGGCGAAAGATATTTTTGATCCTACATTTCATGTATGTTCACCGATTACTCCGAGATGGACCAATCAGTGTAGGGTATATCTCCCGATTGGTCCCTTGATAAAAAGTGTGAAATAAAAAAATGTTATAAAAAAAAAATTAAACCGACTTTGAAAAAACGCACTAAAAAGTGTAAAATAATTCCCATTAATTTATGTCAATACACACGAACTTAAATGCAATACAATCTTTTCGGGGGCATCGCAAAATTGAAAATTTTCGACACTAGAAATTACGAAAATCCTTAAATTCTTCTACATGCTTTTACATATTAATGTATCTTCTCTTCCCACCTACTGATTTCCAAGTCCACCATATTCCAATGAAGTCATAATCAGCAACATCTGTCATTTAGAAAATTTTCAATTTTGCACCGCTTCGTATTCACATAAATTAAATGGAAATTATTTTATACTTTTTAGCGCGTTTTTTCGAAGTCGGTTTAATTTTGTTTTTTCGGTATCCACTACATAAAAGTACTAAATCATTCATGGCAAAAAATCATTGGATTTTGATTGCGACAGAGACACGAATGTGAAATGGAACTAAAAAAATACCGTTGATGAGGTTTACTGCGAGAAGTACAGAAAGAATTAATTAAAAGTGATTGCAGTGATTTCATATTTTTCGCAGATCGACGAAGTCCTTTGTTTATTGCGTACTCCAATTTCGCACGTTATTAATGAATCTAGGAAAACGCGAGCACGCAATAATTGTCCGTGTAATAATTGAAAGGCAAATTAAGGGAACGCGTCGAAATGACGATCTCCCGCTTTGAAACGTTTGTTTTGCGCTGGTTTTCGACCGGAGCGCGGCGCGGCGTGGCGTGCGCCTCGGGAACAAGCTTTCACGTTTTTGCGAATTGATATATGAAGTGACGTTAGCGCAGGGGCCGCTAAAAACTCCCGTGTACTACCAGCAGCGACTACGCATTGATGTATATTGCGGCCCGCGTAAAAACAGTGTAAGTGGCCGAATGTGAATGCATATCAAGTGCAACACGGTGCACTGCCTCCGGTGAATGCGAAATTAGGCCGGGTCAGAGAAAAACGGAGTAATCTGATGTTCGGGGAGGGACGGCAGGGGATGGAGGGCGGGAGCGCTGTCCCGGGTAATTATAATTCTGAAGATGACTCGAGGATTTAACGTTAATCCGAGAATGACTGCTCGGGATTTCAACTTTGCAATTGACTCGTTGGAAAATTCCCGCGGAAAAAGATTTCGCGCATAGTCGAAGATTATTATCGGAGTGCTTCAGCTCGTACAGTTTTCTTGCTGCTGGAAATTTGTGAAGGGAAACTTGATAAACCCAGTAATTATTTATTACTAGACTGCGGGTCTTCACGCAAAATAAAACCTGTCTGCATCAATAACAAGGAAAGGGAGTCACACCAAAATTCGTTGCATCTTTTAATAATTTTAATAAGTTGTAAATAATGTATATAATTGTAAGTAATTAATTTCCTTAATTTCCTGTATTTGATTAAAAAACGTTCTGTTGACTAAATGTTACTTACAGTGGGTGTACGAAGTATTCGTACACCTTTTAAAAACTAATAACTTTTTTATAATTGTACCAAACGACTTGATTTTTTATAATCAATTAGAAGCATTAGTTTACAAACTGATATGCAAAAAAGATTTTCCAAAAATTACAAGTTACAAGGTTGCAGGCAAAAATAAAAAAGCCATTTTTTAAAACTCTTTTATTTGGGCCCTTAATGAAAATCTAAAACATATGTTTTCTGTGGATGGAAGAATAAATCAGCCGATGAATAGTTTAACATATATATATTTGAATAAAGTGGCTATATGTGTAATACTCTGTTAAGCTCTCTGCGTACTCACGCTCACGCTGCCGGTCACGAGGGAACAACCAGGGAGTGTCGACTCCTATGTTAAAAAGTGGCAACGAATTTAGTTGCTCTCGATGATTTTAGGTGTGGTGGCAGCACAGTAGTTATAACGTATATGTGTGTGGTGATCACACACACCTGACTCACACATAGCCAACCTCTTATGTACGTGTAATCGTATTCATCGCTAGCTATTGAATATGAATGGTTATGAATTTGTTAGAAAAATGAATTTGTAATAAAACATATTTATTCATAAAATTACGTATATGCTACATACATAGTAAATTTTACAATAATAATAATATATATACATAATAATATATATCAGCAAACTTATATTTTCTTCAGTATTTATGCATTTATCATATAAAAATAAAATAGAAAGTTTATGCAAATATTGCTGAATATTGCATCCAGCGATGTCGATCAGTCGATGCCAAACAATAGCACTGAATATCACACAATAATGAATACAGAAGACACAGTATGCAACCGTATTAAACAATCAAATGCAATTAAACAGTATCACATATGACAGTTGACAGTGCGCGGCAATGTGCGGTGGAGTGGGGGTACAGTTTATATCCCCACCGCCGGGGCACTATACTGTGCTGCCATCACACCTAAAATCCAGAAGAAACTAAATTCGTTGCCACTTTTTCATATAGGAGTCGACAGCCCCTGGGAACAACGGCTTGACGACCGGCAAGGCGCTTCTTGTCGCTCCGCGCCCTCTCGTGCCTGATCGTTCACTCACGCAATCTCATATATCCTCACACACACACAGTCTCATATAACCTCACACACACACACGCAATAAAAATAACCTCACACACTCCCCTCTTGTTTTTATTGCTTACTTATAATCAGTCTCAATAATATCTTTTATATTTTTATACAGTTTGGGTCCACTCAGGGCTTTGGTCAAACAATCCGCACGCATTTCTTCGCTAGGAACATGAGTTATTAATATGTCATTCTCTTTCATATTTTCCTTGACAAAATGAAACTTCCTATTTAATAATTTTGTTCGTGTCTTATAATTTCCGCCATTTGCTAATTTAATCACATTCAAACTATCACTCTTTATCTCTTTGGTTGTGTTTCTTTCCCCCGTTATTTCTTTTAACAATCTATCCATCCATATCGTGTCTTTCATTCCTTCCAGCATCGCTTCTAACTCGCTTTCAGTCGATGACAAAGCGACTGAATACTGTTTCTTGCTTCTCCACTGGATTAAATCACCATTTCGATAAACTAACGTTCCAGTGAATGATTTAGCATCTTTTGTTGTGTCCCAAGATGCATCAGTTTCACAGTCTATTCTATTTTTCATATTCTTTGCACCATAACATAAACGATAATTGCTTGTTCCCTTTATATACCGCAACACTCTCTTTAAACCATTCATGTGTATTACTCTCGCATCATTATTATATTGAGATAAATAACTGAGTGCGAAAGCAATATCCGGTCTCGTATTAACGCTTAAAAACATTAGCCTACCCATCAGTTCTTGGTACTCTTTGGCATTACAATTATAACTATCTTTATAATTATCCATTTTTACATTTACATCTAATGGGGTTGAAGTACTATTGCATTCATCCATACCATACATACTTAACAGTTTTTTCACATATTCCTCTTGGTGCACATATACTCTTCCATTCTGTTGTTCTATTTGTAAGCCTAGTATGTATTTCGCATCGCCTAAACATTTTAAATCTATTTTATTTCCTATTCTATTCATATAATGTTTCTCTATGTCTTTATCACTTGCCACAACTACCATGTCGTCAACGTGTATTGCACAGTATATAAATTTTTGTCCCTCAGTTTTATAAAATAAGCACTGATCTTCTCTAGATTGACACATTCCACTTTCTTTCATAACCTCATTCAAGTACTCATTCCAGCATTTACCAGCTTGCTTCAAACCGTATATGCTTTTCTTTAGTTTGCACACTGTATTTTCACCTTGTCCATATCCATCCGGAGTCTTCATATAAATTTCATCTTGTAACACTCCATGCAGGAACGCCGTCTTCACATCATACATCCTCACCTTTTTTCTTCTTTCTGCAGCGATACTTAGTAGTAATCTGATCGATTCCATTCGGGCAACAGGAGCAAATGTTTCACCATAGTCGAAACCAGGGCGCTGCGCACATCCCAGAGCCACCAAGCGAGCCTTGTATCGTGGTTCTTCTGTACCAGGGTTCTCCTTTATACTGTAAATCCATTTGCTTCTTATTATTTTCTTGTCTTTGGGGCATGGTACTATGTCCCATACTTCATGTCTTCTTATACTCTCCATCTCCTCATCCATTGCCCTTTTCCATTTATCCCAGTGACCAGAATTTTTCGCTTGTTCTACACTCTTGGGCATTCCTTCGTCCACCACAGTCATCGCTGAGTTTCTATCTTTTATTCGATTTGATCTTCTCAAGCTTTGCTCCATCTCGCTCCCCTCTTGCTCTTCTCGTTCTAATTGTCTACGAGCTTTCATGATTTCCATTGTGGTGCCTTTTGGCCTTCCTAGTCTCTTTATCGTTGTGTCTCTCCTTACATTCTCTTGCAAGTTTAGGTCTGCTTCCTCATTTATGTTGTTTCTGTGTGTACTATTTCTTTCTTGATGTTGTACAGTTGTCCTTCCTTCATCATTGTCAGAAACATTTGATTCATCTCTATTTTCTTCTCTATTCATTATATTCTCAATATCTCTCTCTGTTTCATACTCTTCTTCTTCATTGTCTAGGCCTATAAATATTAAATCATTTTCTTTATCATGACTTTTTGTCTCCTTTTCTTTTAATATTTCCACACCATTCCTTTTCTCATCAAATTTTACATCACAAGTACATTGGACTCTATTTTTCTCAGGTATGTAAACTCTGTATGTGTTGTTTGCTCCATAACCAACAAATATTCCTCTCATTGTTTTAGAGTCAAATTTTCTTTTTGTTGCACCTTTAATCAGTACATAAGCAATACATCCAAATCTCTTCATATATTTCACTGTCGGTTTTCTTCCCACCCATAACTCATAGGGTGTTCTCCCATGAACCGATGTCTTCACTCTATTTTTTATATGAGCCGCTGCGCACACTGCTTCTCCCCAGAAATCCAATGGTATCTCACAATCACTTATCATTGATCTGGTCATCTCTATGATGGATCTGTTCATTCTCTCAATTAATCCATTGCTCTGTGGAGTCCATGGTGGGCTAAACTCATGCTTGATACCTTTGTTTTCTAACCATTCCCTTAGGTTATCACCAATAAATTCACCACCATTGTCAGATCTTATGGCCTTCAGCTTCATGCCAGTTTCATTTTCTTTCAGTTTTATCAATTTTATCAATTCATTACTGGCCTCACTTTTCTCGCACAGCAATGACACAAAAACAAATCTCGAATAGTCATCTATTACTGTCATGATGTAATTTTTTCCTCCTTTTGTTGCTGGCCTCACCGGTCCAATTAGATCTGTATGCCACAAGTCCATTATCCTCTTCGCTCTTCTCTTTTCAAGTCTTCGGTGTGTCTTTTGACACGCTTTCCCTTCTACGCAAGCTTCACACTGTCCATATTGATCACTTAATTTTTCCATCCCTAACACTAAATCCTGAGCTCTCATTTGTATTATAGTATCTCTATTTACATGTCCTAACCTTCTATGCCACAAATCATCATCCTTAACAGCTTTCACTTTTTCACTATCTATTATATCAGTTTTTACATAGTACCCATTTCCCTCTCTAACGGCTCTCATTTCTACTTGGTTGTCTCTATATACAACCGCCCCATCTCTATCAAAATGCACTTTATAACCATAGTCTGTGAATTTGGCAACCGATAACAAATTTGTATTAAGATCTGGAACATGTAACACATTATTTAGCCTAACTCTATTTTTTACATTCCTTTGCTTCATTACAATTTCACCTATCCCGTTCGAAGCAATTTTTCTACTTTCTGTGTCAGCTAATGTAATCTCTCTATTATCGCTTTCTATTTTATCAAAAATGTCTATATCGCTTGACATGTGGCTTGTCGAGCCTGAATCTAATAACCAAACAGTACGCATATTGTTATTGTTCGCTCTGTGTCTATCGCTGTCTCGTTTCGTTTCACATTTATGTACGCTTTCACTGGCACATGCACTTTCACTCACGTTCTTCACACTCTCATCCGTTGTCTGCATCATCCTCTCTCCTCTTCCCCGTCCATGGTATCCTCTTCCTCTCGTGTAGCCATGACTGGTGTTTCCTCTTCCTCTCGTACTTGCAAATTGTCTTTGCTTATTGCATTCCGCAGCGATGTGATTCAATCCATCGCAATTAAAGCATCTTTGTCTTGCACGACATTGATCTGCAAAATGACCTCTCTTCCCACATTTAAAGCAGTTTCCACTGTTGCTTGTGCCTTCTCTTACCTTTCGTACATTTTCATGGTCTCTTCCCTCATGCCCTCTTTCTTTTCTCAATTCCTCTTGTTTTAACGCATATCTCATTTCATTTAACGTAATGTTGCTTTGGCTTTCTAATATCCTTACGTTTGCATCAAATTCTGTCCTAAGTCCTCTCAAAATAAACATTTTTAATTCATATTCTTCAAGGTTCTTACCTAGTTGCTGACATTTATTTTTTAGTCCCTCTGCTCTGTTTATATAATCATCCACGTTCTCATCCCTCTTCATTTTTAAATTAGCAAGCTCACTGAGAGATCTGGTTTTTATTTGTTCCGTTTCTGCCGCCATATTTACTTTTACCAGGTTCCATAATTTTTCTGCATTCTTCTCGTGGCTGTATTTTAATAACTGGGCTTCCGTCATAGTGTTCAGCATAATCGTTCGGGCTGTATAATTATCATCGTCCCATTCATTCCATACCCGAAATTTTCTCTCATATTCAGCATCGTCTTCTGGCGGCTTTTCCGGCTCTTTCACTCCCATGATCTTCTTCCATATTTTCTTGGATCGAAGAATCCCCTCTATTTTTTCTCTCCACAAAAAATAATTTGCGTCGTTCAAATGTTCAACGCCGGCTATATTCCACATGTCCGCCATTACGTCGCACGTGGTTCCCTTTTTCTTTTTGTTATACTATTCAGACTTTTTACTTCTCTTACTAACAACCACGCTCTGCTACCATTTGTGGATGGAAGAATAAATCAGCCGATGAATAGTTTAACATATATATATTTGAATAAAGTGGCTATATGTGTAATACTCTGTTAAGCTCTCTGCGTACTCACGCTCACGCTGCCGGTCACGAGGGAACAACGGCTTGACGACCGGCAAGGCGCTTCTTGTCGCTCCGCGCCCTCTCGTGCCTGATCGTTCACTCACGCAATCTCATATATCCTCACACACACACAGTCTCATATAACCTCACATTTTCTAGATCCATGTTCTTTATACACATGTTGGAAATTTCATCGAAATCGATTGACGCAGGAAAAAACAACAGGCGTCGACAGATGTACGATTCTGTGGATTTTAAGCAGAAACTAATCAAAAGTCGTGGAAAACTACGATTTTCACCGCTTGTAGCTCGTGTGTACGTTAATCGATTTCAATGAAATTTTCAGCATGTGTATGACTAACATAGATCTACAAAACATAAATTTTAAATTTTCATTAAGCACCCAAATAAAAAAGTTTTAAAAAATGCCTTTTTTATTTTTGCATTTAACCTTGTAAATTATAATTTTTGGAAAATCTTTTTTGTATATCATTTCGTAAACCAATGCTTCTAATTGATTATAAAAAATCAGGTTATTTGGTACAATTATAAAAATGTTATTAGTTTTGAAAAAGTGTACGAATACTTTGTACACCCACTGTATTTCAAAGATACAAGCTAATGAATTCATTTTGAAGAACACGAAAAGATTTTTAAACATTTCATAAACAACTCCTGCAAAATTAAATAGCAGGCAACCCGATTGTTTATTGTGAAAATTCAGCTGAAATATCGGCTCGAGGAAGAGAGTGATTAACTTTTATTTTGTATATCAATGAAGTACGAGCACGAGTAAATATTTGCATACTATATACATAAGTCATAATTAAATGTTTACAATAAATGCAGAATTATTAAAACTGAAATGAAAAATGGTGTTTTAATTGATAAAGTGTGCTTTACGAACTGTAGAAACGGTGAATTTTTTAAATGTGTTTCAGGAAGTTTAAAATTTAACTGACGGAATGAAGTTAATTGTAGAAACGATTCTTTTGTGTTTCACAGAAATATTGTTCTCCAAGCGTTTTAGTTAAAACGGTTTAGATTTGTTACGAAACTTGACGGCTTAAATGCAAAGAGCTTGAAGAACAATGAAACAAAGCAGTTCTGTTTGTTGGGATTACATTATGGAATTGTTGATGAAATTTTCTTAAAGATGATTACTAGACTGTATATTACGCATTTATGACAAACGACGGTGGAATATAAAACAGTAGAAAAATTCAGTGAATTTGAGAGTTTCGATGTATTATTATTAAACTGCGGGTTGCTATGCAAAATAAAGATTGTTTATATTCATTACAAGAATTAGGAACCAAGCAGAAAGAAACTTCATACTTTCAAATTATTCTAAAGTTTATATTTCTTCAAATTGCACTTATCGTTTTCATCCAGTAAAATGATGCATCTTTTTTAGTCTATGTTGAGTGGTTTTATTAAAATTTCTTATCAAAATGTGTCGTTTTAAATGAAATATAACTTGTAGATTCAAAGTGTAGATCAAACCCGCGTGAATTATTACCCTATTCTCTTTCATGGAACGATATTCAAGAGTATATGAGAAATCAAATTATTTAAAGAAGAAATAAATTATTTGGTCCTAGTAGCTTGCAACTAATGTATAAAATGTTTATTTTGAGGAATAAAATGATTCAACATTAAACCTACCCTAAAAGTAACTGGTACATGTTCCTTAATAAAAATTACAAGATTGATTTTATTTAGGCTTTCTGCGGCTCCTATTATAATACGTGTTCTATTAAAGATATTTACACAATTAATTCTTATAAAATCATTTTTATTATACCACGCTTATATTACCTTGCCGTGTCATCGTTGTTGTCGTTGTTGTATGCGTCAAATCTTGTAATCGAATTTTAAACTACTTCCCGATGAGCTAGAGACTTGAAACTTTAAACGTAGCTCAGAAGTGGATACAATATTATAAAACAAATTTTAAAAAAACTGTGCGTTCAGGGGGAATAAAAATATTAATATTAACCGTCACACCTCGTTGTACCTCGACACTCGGTAGTACGTCATCGCGTTTAGCGATCCCCACTCCGCGCGCCAGTGCTCCCTACTCCACTACGCTTTCCCACTCCGACTCATCCCCACTCTACTGACTGTGATTCAGTTCCATTTCGTACAATTTCGGACTCCATCAACAGACGTCGTCTCCCGGAGTGATCCCCACATTCTATCTCGCGTATTTCCATATCTTGCGTTTCTATATCTTACTATTTCATACCAGTATTACTATATATTGCGTTCCATTTAAAAAAGATTAAAAAGCAGAAAATAAAAAAATATATTAAAAAAAGCTTTTTAAAATATACGCTTATATTAAAATGCATTAAAAAGGAGAAAATAATTTTTTTAGACATTAGTGACTATAAATGGAAGCGTGAAGCGATAAACTATATTGATGCAATCTTCGTGGGCGCTCCACGCTTTTATTTATAGTCAATAATGTCTGCAAAAATTATTTTCTCCTTTTTAGTGCATTTTAATATAAGCGTAGTTTTTAAAAAGCTTTTTTTAAATATATTTTTTTCAATAATTGTAAAATAATAAATCTGGTGGTGGTAAGTTTAGTGTTAAAGAAGAAATAAATTATTTGGTTCTAGTAGTTTGCAACTAATGCATAAAATGTTTATTTTGCGTAAAGATGTCGAATGATTCAGACAATCATGATAAAAATTATATCCGCAAGTTTCGAAATATTTGGCAGTTCTTGACCATTGGTAATGGCTGGAAACTGGATCGCGACCGGGAAATATTTCGACGCTCTTTTCGGTATCGCGAAAAACACCACGTCCGCAGTGAAATCCACCCGTATTAATGAACGCATCACGCCGCTCGCGTACAGGTGTGATCATTAATTCTGTTAAACGGCGATAAATGACGACGACGTTAAGTGACGTTGACCCTGTTTTAATAATTGTCACGTGCATCCTATATCGACCGAATGCCGGTGTTACGCCTCGCAAATAAAATGGCGAATCGGGTATTTCTACTCGACGGACAATTTACGAACGATTTCGACGGAACAACTATTTTAATTGAGCTCGACTAATTAGATTGTGTGTTAATCTGGCCGTATAATTGTCGATATCTTGATAAAAACACAAAAATAAATAAAATCAACGCCACCATTCCCAACCCTTCTAACGATGACGTATTCTCTCGATTTTATTCAAAACTACCGTATTTTACAATATTGCTCATCGATATTCGTGAACTTGTTATTTCGTAGTAATTTATTTTCCGTGAACTGTTCGATACGTGCATTCAAAGTATCAAAATTATGGTATAAAATACAATGAAATAGCTACTGAAGCCCTGGGTGAAACTGATCAGATTTTCTCACGTACAAAACCGGTAATTACTGCGAAAGTAATTAGGTATTAATAATAAGGTATTACTGCGAAATTAAAAATTTAATTTCGGTTTTACGATATTTTAATTAACGAAATATTTTTCAGTCACACATCATTAAAGGTATTATTCACGCTTTCTTGCTGTGAATAATTACACAGTACATTCTCAGAATAAATTAGAATATTCACTATAACAATATTGATTTCTTGACTTGGTACATGTAGATCCAATATTGCACGCGCAAAATGTTAAACTATTTTAAATAAAGTGAACTGAAGAGTAAAGTACTGAATATTATCATTTCAAAATTGATATAGGGAATGTTCCCCTACTCGAAGAATCCACTCAAATTTTTGCAAGTAATAATAATTTTCTCCAAAATAATAAAAACGTTTTAAAAGAAAATGTGAATTGTTCATTTTTGTCACTTCACTACAAACACAAAATGCAAAACATTTCTTAATCTATATGAATGCATTGCATCAACTGTAATGAACAAAATATATTATAAAATAACGATGGTGTCTTTGGCGATCTTTTAACGAAAAGCCTTGTTTCCTTTGTCATTTTTAATTACAGCCACATTTTACTGTTCATTACTTCACTTTTCCCCATTTGGAAAAACATAATAATGTGCCATGAACTGTTTTTTCATCGCAATTAATGGGAAGGCATTGTCAAAAGATTTTAGGGTTCCTTTAGGAGCCTACTGTGCGGTTTTTGTCGCGCCCGGGAAAATGCGCAACTCCACAGTGAACAATGCATAAGCTCGACTGGAAAAAGATATGAATGCTTTTCCTGCGCGACACTGCGCATAGAAACGTTGTATGGAATAACAATTCAACAGGACGTGCAAGTATTTCTCTTGTTTCAATTTTAATTTTAATCCCCGCTGATTTATGTGCAACGGAATTGGCAGGAATTTGTAGCGCGTCGAATGAAATCTTTTTGGTAAATAGACTGCGATTTTGCATTAGCAATTGACAAATACACGTGCGCGTTTGCTATTGATATTACAGCCAAGGTTTACGTTGTCCTGACATTTTTATATTTAAGAAACATTCTATTCTTTACATTCGGAATTAGAACCATTCGATTGCATTGAATTTATCAAAAACTAAAGGGCAGCAACAAGGGGAAAGTTCTATCTTTTTTAGATATTTTTCGTTATTACCTATTCAATTTTTTGTTATACTATTTCATCGAAACCATGAGATTACACTTGGTGTAAGTAGGAGTCAGCTTCAAATAATAATTCAACCATTAGAGCTTCAATAATTAGAGCGTATTTCTTGAAAGAATAAAAAGTAAAAGTTTATTAGAAAAATTATTAATGAGAAAATACTTGATTTTTTATTGCTCTTTGCTGATTTACTTAAATTATTCTGAAGTGGAGCTGTGTTATTACACCAACCCTTTTCACTACATTTTTCTAACGATTCCATTTAACAATAATAGTATGAGTACGTGACATAGTTACATCTAGGGTCTACATAGCATATAGTGTAATTATTAGACTGTGAATCTTATGCAAAATAAACATTTTACATAAAAATTATACATTGACAATTCTAAATGTTCTTAACCTTTTCACTAATTTAAATTAATACTTAAATGCATGAAATCTACCTAGTAATTACCTAACTAGAAAACAATCGTGTAAATTATTAGGAAATGGCAAATTTTATTCCTGAAATCGAGATTGGAACGAGTAGAAAAGTTCCCGTACGTAACAGACACCATTCAAATAGCTTTATTCCGTTACGTTCGACAAAAAATCCCATTCGCTCGTTCAATTCATATTGTAGTCGATTATTATCCAGCAAGCAAACAGATTTTAATTAAAAGTATGGCGAATTATTTAATCAAATGTAATGAACGTCAGGTAGAATTGAGAACAGCGAACAGCCGGAATCATAGATAACAAAGCCGAGTCGAGATGATGGAAGAAAGTATAAGCCGGATTATACTGTCGTTTCGAGAGCAGTGTATTCTTAATTATCAGATTTAGTGGTATATGGGTATGCCGAGAAATCGGATCGAATTGAGAGAGCCGATTAAAAATTACAGGGATTTGGTTGAGGATTTTAATGAATGTTAATAATGCCATTTCTGCACCCTTCAATCCTGTTAAGGCTCACAGAATCTTTTCCACGACTTTGTTATTGTAAAAGCTGAGAAATTACATTTTAAATGTACACACGAAAATTGATTAAATAGAATTATAATAAATAAGTAACAGTAAATAGTATTATAAGAACTAAGCAGTAGTAAACAGTAATGCAATAAATAAATAAATAAATTCGGTCACAAGTATAAATACGCACTTACAGATATTTAATTGATTCATAAAACTATCCAGAAATTATACAATTGATCGATTGCTAGTGTGATCTTTGTTAACTGAATTATTTTTTAGTAGTATGCTTATTGAATTGAATTCAATAATACAATGTCAATACCGAATGTATTGAATTCAATAATACAATGTCAACAATGAATGTATTGAATTCAATAATACAATGTCAATAATGAATGTATTGAATTCAATAATACAATGTCAACAATGAATGTGTTGAATCCAATAATACAATGTCAACAAAGAATGTATTGAATTCAACAATACAATGTCAATAATGAATGTATTGAATTCAATTATTCAATGTCAATAATGAATGTATTGAATTCTATAATACAATGTCAACAAAGAATGTATTGAATTCAACAATACAATGTCAATAATGAATGTATTGAATTCAATAATACAATGTTAACAATGAATACATTGAATTCAGTAATACAATGTCAATAATGAATGTATTGAAGTCAATAATACAATGTCAATAATGAATGTATTGAATTCAATTATTCAATGTCAATAATGAATGTATTGAATTCTATAATACAATGTCAATAATGAATGTATTGAATTCAATAATACAATGTCAACAATGAATGTATTGAATTCAATAATACAATAATTGCTACTACGTAGTTCTACTGTGCAGTTTTGTAAAAAATATCATTGATTCTTTGAAATGTTATCCTCCTTTATCAATAGAAGTTTGTTGTTATGCCTTCTCCAAAAAGTTTAGAAATTAAAAGTCAGGAAGAAAATATCTTCGTTAATCTAGTTTGAACAATCAGGGATTAATATCGGCATCAGGAATAAAATTTTTAAAAAATCCAAGAATGATTTTTTCTGAAAGGGACGCTATAGAAACCTGAAGACGACAAGGCACCAGTGTACATATCGAAAGCAAACGGAATAAAGGTGGGCAAAAAGTTTTATTGTTCAATGCACTTACTTAACATGGCAAACTTACAAACTCTCCAGGTGCTTCACACGGCCCCAATAATAACGAACTTTCGTTTCTGTGAAGCGCGGCAAAGTAGAAGTAATGAATCCGAGAGGACTCCTTAAGTTAGCTTACGGTTTATCACAGTCAAGTGAATATTTAACAATCTCGCGAGTAAATAAGCTTTTAACCTATACAATCTATGTTTGCCAAACAGATCTCTTGCGAAGTTACCTGTATTTCTAAACTCTTCATAACAACTGTTTCACTTTGAAATTACTCTTCCCAAAATTTATTCATTATACTTGGCTATGGACCAGTAATGAAATTTCAAAAATGTAATGATCGCTGGTGGATAATTCTTTAAGCAACAGTTAATTATATGTTGACAATAAAATGTCAAGGAACACTCGTATATTGATGACTCATATTTTGAAATATTAGATTGTCCCAAGAGTTGGTTTTCGATTCATGCACATAATGTACATTCATGTCAGGAAGTACTGAAACATGAACATTAAGATTATCGCAATGTTTGTATTTATTTAGCAACATTAAAGGAACACATGCCGAAAAAAACTTTTGAGACTACCTAATATATCCGGATAGACTTTTTGAGAATTTGTTCGGGCAGTATCGGTAAGAATGAGAAGTAGGCCGTGCGAGAGAGAGAGAGGGAGAATATGTCAAGCCAGAGTATGTCGGCTCGTATCAAAGCCGTCCTCAAGCGAAAGCTTCCGACAATTGAGGGGCTCCGTACAAGAGCGAGCTATTCAACAACAGTAGTTTTATGCAGAGCCGCTAGATGAGGGGAGGGAGCACGAATTGAGGGAAGTTAGTTACTCTCTTTCTCTCTCTGCCAGTACCAGATTAGTCACGTGACATTGTGATACATGTACGACAGAGACGAAACGCGTCACGTGACCCGGCCGCCTCGGAAGGGGAAGGTAGAGTGGAGACACAAGTCTTAATCTGGCGACTCCGGTTTTATGAGATATTAAGGCTTTTATGAAATATAATCTTTCAATATAAATCTGGTAAAGCTGCAATTTTTTTTATAGAAGCTTATTAATATGAAGACAGTGTCTCAGGGAAAATGTTTTATCTCAATATCTGTCTGTATGCTCAAGTCTCAAAGTTGGCTTGAACGGAAAGTGTTACGAATATTGTAATTATAATAGAATATTTCATTTAGAAGTACAGTACATGACAAAACATGTGTTCCTAAACATTTTCCTTGCATCTGTTGTCTACTGCAGTGGTCCTTAACCTTGTTGAAGTCAGGGAACACTTGTGACTATATGAAAAATTTGCGGAACACCAAAATTAATGATCCAAATTACAAACAAAAACCACCGCAAATATCTTTGCTGTTTTTAAGGATACGTCAAATGTCTGAAGGACAAAGTTGAATGGATTAGTGGAACTCATAAGATACCAAAAATATTTTTGTTTTTATGTGATTTTTTTAGAGATATCAAGGTCACCTTCACTTTTTTAAATGGCACTTGGTATTTTGGACTTAACAGTATTATAGCCCGTATCAAGACGAATTCAACGACCCAGTATACCATATACGCGTACGAGTACCATGACCTTCGGATGATCTTGAAGTACCCTTTAAAAAAATGGTGGTGGTCTTTTCAACTACTTGCGATAATCTGACAAAAAAATATTTTTAAGAAAAGTCGATCAGTTTTCGATTGGCTATACATTGCAAGAAAAACAGTTCAAAAATTTTTATTTTTAAATAACAAAGATATTTGAGGTGGCAACGTTAAGTGACTCACCCTGTATATTTCAGAAAATATATTATTAAACATATTTAATATATTTCGCGAAATTTCGCGGAACACTTGCAAAAAGCTCGCGGTTAAGAACCAGTGGTCTACTGTGCTGAATTGCACCCATTCGTTATTGTCATGAATCAAAATGAACAAAAATCTCATTTTTTAATATTTCATGGCATAGCTTCCCTTCGCACGGGATCCCTCAATAGATTAGGTTAATTGGTGGCCATATACCTAGACAGATATATATCTGGCCATATATCCGGACATCACTGTACTCCTCAGAGTTATCACGGTGCACAGACATCCCCGAAGGGTTAACAACAAATATTGATTAAGGGATGATATTTGTACAGCAAACCTTTCTGAGGGTTACTGGCGGAATGGTTCTGTCGGCAGGCCCGGCAATCCGTTGTTCCTCTCGACCGGCCAGATAAGGTGTTTCCCAGGTGACGGTGGTTCCACCGAAAAATTTTCGGCGGTCCGAATCCTGATGTCCTGTGAAAGGTTCGAAGATAACGGTAGGTTCGAAATGACATACGCGTCGCGTATGTCTTACAGTTTGGCGTGGCGGCCCATAAGAACTCACAAGATAGTTCGGTGCTCGCTCCGCTCGTCCGCGCGGTTGCACGGCCGTCGGCTCAATGTACCAGAGGAAATCGCTGACTTATGGCTTCACCGGAGAGTCGTAGCTTTTTTCATAAACCCCCAGTCAACCCCCAACCTCGCGACTCTTTTACATTGTACCCAGATTTCAGCGATTAATTTTCCCCCATTGTGCCGTGGCGCATCTCTCGCCACCCCTCCGTGTCCCCATCCCACCGTGTGTCCCCAAGCCCCGTTCCACCCCGAACCTGTCTCTCTCTCTCACTTTTCCTCGTTCCCGGGGTGCGCTATTTCGAGGCTGATTCTCCCTTTCCGTCCCTCGTGCCGACAGCAAGCGTTTTCAACCGCGGACCAAGCCTCCACCTACACATCCTCTCGCCTCTTCACCGCCGCGCGATCCGGCAGAGCCTATGCCTGCCTTCCTCTTCGGCTGCACAGTCCGCATTGTCATTGGCAAACAAATTTCAATGGTAGTATTAAAAGTATCCGCTCTAATGGAACCTAGTATCCGTTCTACAAAAATTCTCGTTTCATCTGTACGTGTCTCTCCACCCCTGTATACTCCTACCCCCTACACCCTCTTTCTCTCTGTTCCACTTTCGTTTCCGACTAGCTAGCCGTTTCTTTCCCGAACCGTGCAGCAACGTTTGTCTTCTCTCTCTCTCTCGTGCTCTCTTCCGACGGTGTGTGCGGGCGCGTGCACACCGAAACCCACGGGCGCGGTGGCAGGAATGCACGTGGAAATTTCTGCTAACGTCGGAATAATTACTCGCTGATAGTCGCGCGGTAATTGTCTGCCGTAATCTATGGCTAAGCGTAACAGGGCCCATTGCGTGGGCGTCGATGGCGGCCCGGATCCCCCAGCGCAACGGGTTACGCGTAATTATTATGCCCGTGCCGCGATTTCTATGCGGCCCGACAACTTCTTACAACGAGATTCGCAGGTGATCGATCGCAGCGCATCGGGATTTATATCCAGCCGCGTCGTCCGAACACCGGAACCGTTGCTTCCGTGGATTAGCGTCAATGCGATTAACTCTTTGCTTAATAGGCTTTCGAACATCGTAGGTAAATATTAGAGGATTTCTTCAAAATTAACTGACAAAATGAAGTTCATTGTAGAAACGATCCTTTCGTGTTACACAGAAATATTGTTCTCCAAGCGTTTCAGTGAAAACTGTTTGAATTTGTTAGGAAACTTGACGGCTTAAACGTAAAGAGCTTGAAGAGAAATGAAACAAAGAAGTTTGGCTTGTTGAGATTACATTACGACTGCAATTGTTGATGAAATTTTCTTGAAAATTATTAATAGACTGGATATTATTCAGTTATGACAAAGTGATGGATTGTGAAACACTAGAATAAACCATGTCAAATAGTAATTGTTTATGTTAATTGCAAGAATTAGGAACCAAGTAGAAACTTCTTTCTGTAAAGACATCAACACATTTTATTCGTGAGTGAATTCACCACAGATTTGAAGACTGAATGATCTTTTTTGACAGTTTTATGAGACAAAAACGAGACACGATCGTACACAAAGTCTTCACGATGCACCTTATATTATTGTAAAAATCGTAAAAGTTTGGAGTCCTCGTTGTAAAGTGGAAGCTTTGTTCTTCAAAACTATGGTAGATTTATTCACAAAAAGTTTTTCGAATTGTTTTTACAGGCGTTTGAAACTGTAGCATTTTCCAGAACAAACGTGTCCTCAGTTCTTTATCTGCTGTATGCAAAATTTTTCCGGAAAAAATTTAGTTTAGTTTAATGTTGTACTATTTGTTTTAAGTCTCCCTGTCTTTAAAGTTCGCGTTACAGAATAATTGCATAGAACGCGGCACGCTGTCAGCAAATTTGGGATGTAGAAGTCGTTGAGAAATAAATTCGTGTTTAATAAGGAAATTCGGAATTTGTCGAAACGAAAGCGGCGCTCTAATTTTCGGAGGGACGTGCTAACTGGTTTACGAATAAAAAATAAAAGGACCGGGAAGCGTGCATTTCAGGACATTGTTCAGCCCCGATATTCGCTTCTTGCGGGGAGCCATACAGAAAAAGAGGCGAAAGGGCCAAGAATGCTTTTCTTCGTGCATTCAAACCACGTCAAGCGTCCGCCCATATTGCGATCGTCTCGATCTTCGCGAAAAATCTAAACAATGGTCCAACATTTCGGGTGAAGAGGGTGGAAACAATAGGCACGGTCCTACACTTCGGTATTATGCCCCCGGGCGATAAGTCGCCATAATCGCTCGTATTTACGTACATACGTCAGATATATTGCGGCGGTACGAACGGATCGATTACTATCGGCGAACTTCATAAATTCATGCGTGTCTTGTCGAGACAAAGAGAATACTCACAAGGAGAGGCCGTATCTGTGAGGTGGCCGATTTTAATAAAACTTTTTCTAGTGATTCTAAAGACAAAATAAGCGGACACGTGTCCGAGCTTTTTTGCCAATGCTCATTTTTTACGAAGATATTTAATATATAATTTTTGGATTTCTCTGTGTTGCCGGAGGGGTGGTACAATCGCGAGGAGATGATTCTACATGTAAAAAAACTGTTTAAAACCCACGCTTGTATTAAAATGCACTAAATGGAGAAAATAATTTTTTTAAATATTAGTGGCTATATATAAAAGCGCGGAGCGCTAAACTATATTGACGTAATCTTCGTGGGCGCTCCACGCTTCTATTTATAGTCACTAATGTCTACAAAAATGATTTTCTCCTTTTTAGTGCATTTTAATATAAGCGTGGTTTTTAAAAAGTTTTTTATATATATTTTTTTATTTTCTACTTTTCAGTCTTTTTTAAATGGAACGCGAGATATAGTAATACTGGTATGAAATAGTAAGATATAGTAACGCAAGATATAGAAATAGGCGAGATAGAATGAGAGGATGATTTCCGAGAGACGACGTCTCTTGATGGAGTCCGAAATTGTCAGAAATGGAACTGAATGAACGGAACACCAACACCACAACCACACTGAGCTCCTTCGGTGCGAAGTGGGGCAATGGAGTGGGGATGAGTCGGAGTGGGAAGGCGTAGTGGAATAGGGAGCGCTGGCGCGCGGAGTGGGGATCGCTGAACGCGATAACGTACTACCGAGCGTCGGGCGACGAGGTGTGACGGTTAATATTAATATTTTTTTTCTCCTGAAAGCAGTTTTCTCTAAAATTTGTTTTTTAATATTGTATTATCATCCAGTTCTGAGCTATGTTTAAAGTTTCAAGTATCTAGCCCATCGGGAAGTGGTTTAAAATTCGATTACAAGATTTGACACATACAACAACAACAACGACGACAACTCGGCAAGCTAATATAAGCGTGGTAATAAGTCGAGAAAAGGGAATAACGTCTTTTCGTTCGACGCCCGGATTTCGAGAAAATCGAGTTTAAAGAACCCCCGTTGGGTTCGCATGCTATAATATAATGCAACAAGTAGGATTGGTTGGTTATGATCACACGCGTCAGAAGATTCCTATCAATAGCACGTGTATTTTCTGCATTGCGCCCAAACTAAAATGGGATTCTACAGCGTTATATTTTTATCCAATGATGTAAATAATAAAATTCAAGATTAATAAATTAGTTGAAAAGAAATACTCACAGAAGTTAAAAGCAATCTTGGCGATTAATAATGTAGCAGACTTTCATGTTTCCATCCGAGGAGAGCTTGTATCATCCACTGAAAAAATGTTACAACAGGCATTAGCAAGAAAGTAAACATAACAAATTTTCTAATTTTAGATGTATACTAACTAGTTTATGCGACAATGTGGAATAAATCTATAACTATAATTTGATTCAATACAAAACATAAAAAATTGTATAATTTTTAATATACATAAATATTATGAAATATATACAGGATGTCCCAAAATTCCTGAACTTCCCGGAAATGGGAGGTTCCTGAGACCATTTGAAGCGATATTTTCCTTTGCAAAAATGTTATCCGCGGCTTTGTTTAGGAGTTATTAACGAAAAACATGGACCAATCAGAGCCTAGACGCGAGTTGGGACAGTCGGCCCGGCGCGCCAACTGTCTATTGGCCGACTGTGGCAACTCGCGTATAGGTCGCGCTGTGATTGGTCCGTATTTTTCGTTAATAACTCGCAAACAAAGCCGCGGATAACATTTTTGCAAAGGAAAACGTCGCTTTAAATGGTCTTAGGAACCTCTCATTTCCGGGATGTTCAGGAATTTTGGGACACCCCGTATATGTTTATATATACAGGGTGGTCCACGCATCTTGCACACCTATAATAACATCCAAAGTATGCGTTGCACGAAAAAGTTTTGTATACAGAAATTGCATGGTCTGAAGGGGTACGTTATTTAGTGTATTTATTTTTTTTCAGACGGACGCGTAAAGGACATATTTTTTACACAAGTAAGTAAACACTAACGCCTTAGTACGACAGTAATGGTATTTTGGAGTTATTTAAATTGAAATATCTCCTGAACTACTAACTTTTCGACATACATAGGTTAGTACTTTTTTATAAAGAATGTCCAGCTGCATCGATTGATGTATTAAAAAATACCTTATTCCATTTAAAAAAACATGGATAACCTTGAAATCTCAGAAAAATGACCTTGAAATTTTTTTCCCTTACACCGTTATATGTGGCCCTTCAAACAGTGTAACTTTGTCCTACGAAGTTTTTTTGTACAACGAAAAGTAACGGAGAT
Source organism: Lasioglossum pauxillum (assembly GCA_933228785.1). Classification (NCBI taxonomy): domain Eukaryota; kingdom Metazoa; phylum Arthropoda; class Insecta; order Hymenoptera; family Halictidae; genus Lasioglossum; species Lasioglossum pauxillum. The sequence continues at coordinate 13,390,440 of OW121705.1, forward strand.
ATTGAGCTGTTCAGAGTTATGTGGGCCACCCTGTATATATCTTGTTAATGACTTAAGCATATTCAAATGTATTTTTTCAGCCGCTACAAGATGGAATAAAAAACATAAGTTTTCCCGATAAAAAAATAACGATGACCTTGAAAAAACTATGCAAAAATAACCGGACAAAAGAAATTGTTCTTCTATGATATTCCTCCTTCGATACCATTTAAATTATGCCATAAATATTTTTTGTGCCATTAAAAATAAAGAAGATATTTAGGTGCCCTACTTCAGTTGAAACACCCCGTATATTTAAGTTTATATGTCACCGTGGAATAAAACTGAGTCAAGAGTATGCATTGAGACGACATTATTTCAAGATACAAATAAAACGAATTTAATTTCTTTTTGAAGATATGTTCACAGTAAAAAATAAAAAGAATATTGTCAGTAATTTCACCACGGCAGTAGTTGATTTCTCATGACCGTAGTTCCTTGCTAAATTTTAAACGTAATTTGTATATCCTATATATTTAATGCCGCGACCGCAGCGAGCCACAGTAGCATAATCTATACACACAAGTATAACCGAGGAATTATTTTACTGTTGCGTTTGTAATGGGCTCAAAAAATTTTCCCTTCGTACACGGTACGAATTAAACAGAAACGTATGCTCTATGAAATTACTAATTAATTGCTTTGCACTCGTGGCACAAACACATTTACAATTAAGGCAGACTAAATATTCCACGGGTTGTTCAGTAATGAACAATAGTATTATAAAGCAGTCTCTAATTACAATGATGGTGGATTAAGAAAACGTTTGCCAATATACGCACTAGAATTGTGCCTTGTAACGACATTGCCATTAGCTCTACCGACAATTAACGTACCCATCCCAGCCGTTGCAGTAAACGCGACAAAATTTCGGAAAATACAAATTAATAATCTAATATATTTATTCTAGCCCTTGTTGGCGTGAAAGTAGCAAAAATGTTTGAAAACTCGTATTCGTAGGCTCCAAAACATTTTAATAATAACATTGATCTTTAGAAAAAAAAGTCAACAACTCATGCCTACCTTACGTTATGCACTAAAAAATATTTAGTGCCATTGAAAAGAATGAAGGCAACCTTCATTTTTCATGAACATATATTTCTTTTGAATTTTTTTTTATTTTGTAGCCGACTAGAACTAATAAATTCTGTTCCTTTGCACATCGAAGGAACATGTTCTAGGACTTACCCGTCCGCAAGAAAGTTGGATATCTTAATCATTGTGATCTCGCAAGGTCGAGTGAACTCGGAATAAGTAATTGAGCGACTGCCATAGCAAAACGATAAATAGCGTAATTGCGACGGGTCTGTTGCTCTTTCGTATGCACGACTAGGTTCAATATCCATCTGCACGGATACAGACGCAACCTCCTTCCCATAAAATGCGAAGATCTCACCGAGATTGAGATCGTAACACTGCCAGCGGTTCCATCGTGCTTCTCTGATACACAGATTTAGATTTCCGTCGCGGAGACGTCACGTGTATAAACATAAACATCCCTTGTGTATTCCAACGTATTAATCTGCAAACTGTCAAGCTGCATTTATGATTTACGAATTACGACTTATTATAGACTATGACGAACGTCTTTCATATTTTCTTGAAAGACCTGTCGATTCGGGTGTCTGGACGAATTCGTGCAATTTGAAATAATTAATGCCAATAGTACTGCACGTACGACAGACAGAGTTCTGCTTATATATTATAGGAGCAACATTATTATATTTATAACTAGATTCTATCGGAAAAGATGTCAGAGAGACGAGATATTTATACTTAGGTGCTATCGAATCTAAAGACCATTTCCTGTATTAAATTTCTTACGTATATATTTATGATCTTTATTTAAAAAATGTGTCAAACATTGATCTATACCAGTACAGAATTATTTACTTCGTTTTAGAAAGTAGTATACGATAAATTTATTTGTACCAGTAGAGAATTATTCACTTTGTTTTAAAATCATTTATTTGTGAAATAAAAATAAATGTGACTTCATTTTATGTATTAGGTCAATCGGAAAGTTCCGTCCGTCTTTCTACAAAAAGTTGAGCTTTATTTAAGAAAGAAAATGAAGAAGTACATTAATCAAAATATTGTCCGTCGTAAGGGATGACTTTTCCCCATCTTTCGGGTAGCAAGCGAATTCCGCAACGAGAGAAAGAGTCATCTTTGGAGGTTATCCAGTCAGAGATCCATTTTTCGACATCTTCGTAAGAATTAAATCGTTCTTCAGCAAGTGCCTGTGACATCGACCAAAACAAGTGATGGTCAGAAGGGCACAGTCTGGCTAATAAGCCGCATGGGGTAGCACTTTCCAGCGAAGTGCTTCTAACGTTCCTTTGACAACTTTTGTGACGTTTCGCAAGCAGAATTTCGCAGATGGTTTTTCGCTTCTCAATGTCTCTTGGCTTGAGTTCATATGGAACCCACTTTCCCTCCTTGTAGACCTTCCCCGAGGCTTTTAAACGATCGAAAATGACAGATTGAGCACAATTTAACGCTTCTGCAATTTGTTTTTGCGTTTAACATGGATCTTCATCCAGCAATGCTTGCAATTCTTCGTCTTCGAATATTCTTGGCCGTCCAGAACGAATATGTCCTCCACCTCCATACTCTTGTCCTCCACAGTAAAATAACCATTTGTAAAGCGTCGAAACTATTATCTACATGTTTAATCGGAAACAGCATTATCGCCATAAACTTCTACAATCGTTCGATGAGCTTCAGCTGCAGTTTTCTTCCAAGTGAAGCAAAATATTAACAGTTCGCGCAAATTACGCTTATTCGGCTCAAATTCCGACATTTTCAATGTAGAAAAAAACGATGTTATTGATTCAAGCGTATATTGTTATGTATTGAATTTTATCGAAAGATGTCCAAACTAAAAAGTTAACATTACTTTAGACGTTATAGTTAACGACAGTTCGAGCTACAGCTACTCGACACTAAACGGACGGAACTTTCCGATTGACCCAATAATAAGAATAGTGTGGTTAGAATAAATCTAATAAATGCTATATAAATAAATAAATGTGATAGGAACAAATGTACAGATTCATTACCTTATAATTAATTTTCAAACATCGTTTTAACAATTTTGCACAGACAGAATGTTACCTTATCTTATCAATTTATTGCATCTTCACACTTTGAATCTTCTCCTTATTGAACTATTAATTAGTCCGGGCACAATCGAGCACCGTAATAAAATTTCTACAAAAACAGCGTGTTCCACCGTGGAATCGAAAGAGCTGTTCCTTGTCTAAGAAGTGTCCGCGAAGTAAGATCGCGAATTCAATTCTGTGAAAGAGAAGAGAAAGACGTATTAGCATTTATTCGATCGAATCCTTCTATTGTCCGTCCGGAGTTTTCTGCTCGGAGGGTCGTCTAGACGACAATGGTTTGTTAATTAAACAGGGCAACCCTTCTTACACATTACGTGAAATCCTCGAAGTTCATGGGTGTCCTTTAACTCACCGTGACAGAGGCAGAAGCTCTTATGCAAACCGCAGAGTCCGAGCCGCGCGGAGTCGGAAGAAGCTTATTATGGCCATTTGCTTCCCCGTTTAAGTGGGTGTACTGAAAATTGTCGTAAACCTATGAAACGACGGTGTCGCTACTCGAGAACGACAAGCCGACTATCTGCTCGTACAATGTACCCTGCCGGTAATAAAACGAATCCTTGAAATTACGCATGAAGCGATCCGAGTACAGTCTAACATTCACCGAACCTTCGACTTCCTTCAAGATCTTCGCCCAGCTCTCACGGACTGTACAATATTCATTTATCGAACGGGATGAATCCATTCATATTTTGAGTGCTAGTCCATCAACCTCAAGAATTCCATAAAATCAAAGCAGTTTTTACAAAATTTTATTAACTCCTTGCCCTACAATTTCGTGTCAGACTCTTGATGAGGATTCTGAACAGAGTCTAATAAATATACAGGGTGTCCCAAAATTACTGAACATCCCGGAAATGGGAGGTTCCTGAGACCATTTAAAGCGACATTTTCCTTTGCAAAAATGTTATCCGTGGCTTTGTTTGCGAGTTATTAACGAAAACACGGACCAAAAATCTGCCGACAACTCAGTTTTTCATCAATTCAATTGGAATTTTTTTAAAAATGTTCGTAAAGGACTATACTTTGATGACGTGCTGCGCGAAAATCGTTAACTGGCACAAGAAATCAAGAATCCTTATCTACAAAACTTCGATACTTCATCCGCCCATAACATAAATTTGCATGTCCCAGCTGAGTTGCCGACACTTTTTAACCCTAAATCCTAAACCGCGCAATTTTCAACTGTAAATCTGGCCCTGAGAATTACCAATTGAATAGATTTTAGGGTTAAGAAGTGTCGGCAACTCAGCTGGGACATGCTTTATGTTATGGGCGGATGAAGTATCGAAGTTTTGTAGATAAGGATTCTTGATTTCTTGTGCCAGTTAACGATTTTCGCGCAGCACGTACGTCATCAAAGTATAGTACTTTACGAACATTTTTAAAAAAATTCCAATTGAGTTGATGAAAACCTGAGTTGTCGGCAGATTTTTGTCTAAAAAGATCGGTTTCTCGCCTATTGTGCGCCGCACAGTGTGACGAATGGCCTTTTTAGCTGGACAAAATTCTAAATCGCCTATTTTTATATATTTATCAATTGATATGTTTACAGTTGTATAAAATATGAATAATTATTAACTTTTTACAACATTTAGTTGGTTTTTGTTAATTAAACAATATATTTTAAGTGATTTATAATTAAATATAATATATAACGAAGTTAATAATGGATCTATGTAACACAGAATGATTTAACAAGTAGTAGATATTATCAAAGAAGACGTCATTTTTAATTATGGACAAGAGGAATGTTAATATTAAATTAAAATTATACCGACAATGTTCACTACGAGAGGTTCCAAAAAACGCCTTCCAGGGAGCATACGAAGCATGGTAATCACGCTAGAAACAATTTGTCGACGACCAAGGATCCTACTTTGAAGAAATTTGAAGGTTTGTACCCATATGTATAATAGATTTTTTTAACTTCCCGATTTTATAGGGAAGTTATTGTAATTACCCCGAAAATCAAAAATCGATTTTTTTAGCAGATCTTCACGTTTCACGGTCATTGGAGTCATTTTAGACTATTTTTATCAAAATGTTCGTGTGTGTGTGTGCGCGCGTATGGCCGTTTCTATGTAATCAAATTTTTCGTTAACGTTTTCAGAAAAAGTAACAACGCGATCAGGATGATGAATGATGCAATCGATGTGCCCCGTCGTAACTTAGAGCTGATTAGATTTTGGTCCATATTGGTCAAGTAGTTTTTTAGATTTTTACTTCTTTTTCGAAAAGAGTTGATTCTACAATGCAATTTATAAGGGAGGACGAAAATTTTCCACCATAGAACCAAACGCAATTACATAAAAAATTTTTTTCTTAATTTTTTTTTTAAGATTTAAAAAAAAATTTTTTTTTTAACTGATGCTAATGTTACCGCTTGGAATAATCGAAAGTTATTCCAATGCAAGAGTGAATTTATCATCTCTATTCCCAAGAATACATTTTGGGAGAGTATCGATGAAAGTACAAAAAAAAACGATGTTAGCGATGTTGGCGAAGGAGTAACGAATCGGGAAGTTCTTTGTGTGACTCTTGGAGAGTCACACACCAAATAAAAAACATTAATAGCAGTAGGCCCTACTAGCCATGCGTATCACTAACCCTCTCGCAAGAGCAGTCCTAACCGCGAGCTCGCGAAGCGAGCGAACAAAAATAACCCTACTCGCGAGCGAGCAACAATACCCTCTAGTTTTATTTAATCGTTAACCGCAATTAACGACTAAACTAGTAGATTAATTGTTAATTACGATTAACGATTGAAGTAGAAATTTAGTCGTCAATCGTTGATTAAATTTTTGCCCAACTTTGGTTAAGGGGTATTCTGGTTTTCGAGGCCATCTTTAATCAATTCTTAGCAATATTTTCAGAGAAACTATTGAACTTGTTGCACTAGAATGGAACTTTGGAGTATATAAGTTATTTTTCTAAAGCAAAAATAATAAAAATTACATGAGTTACACGCTTTATTACGGAGTATATTTTGAAAAATGTAAACAAAATAAAAATCTTGATTACCTACAAAACACTAGTACTCTCTAGTATTCTCATGAATGCAATTCAGGTTTTTATAAAAATCATTATTTAACCCTGATCCAATTTCTAACCTTTTTCTTAAATACTTTCAATGAGGTGGTGCCATTTTCATGGTATTATTTCAATTTTTAAAATTTTTACCTTCAGTGGAAAATGGACAATGGTTATTTTATATTGTTCAAAAGACCGGTTATTACCACATTGTTCTCCGTTCGTATGTCACACAATGTCGAATTGATTTAGTCGGTGCGTGAGCAATCGATTGACCAAGAAGTTATTAATATTATCCAGGTCCCACCAGCTTTCTGCTTATTCAATTCCTTCCATGGTTCATGGTCTCTCATAATTTCCAGTAAGAAAAATGGGAAGGCTGTGACTCGGAGAGTTATTGACTTGGCGCGTGGCTTACGTTAAATTGATGAAATCGTCGATAAAAAAGTAGGGGAAGCAGCGGGCACGTAGAATTATTAAACAAACAGTGAATATATTCAACGGTCGGTTTCGTGATTCAGTTATTAAAAATTGTGCAGTAATTTTAGTACACATATCTGTAAAAAATTATAATATTTAAGCCAGTTTTCTTTTCTATACTATTGTATCGAGTGAATTGAAGAATTTTTGAAGAAATAGAAACTGTGCAAAGAGTAACACTTACGTAAAAATATTTCTAAGAATATCTTTAGTTTTCTAATAAAATATAATGCATTTTCAGAGACAACAAAATATATATTACATTTATTTTAGAGGCTCAAAATATTTATATACAATAGTTATAAAATATATCTATAATATTATAAAGATAACAAAAATATCCTGCAAGACATTTTCTTTATCTGTCCTTTGAAAGAAGCACTACTGTGCTGTAAAAGTATAACACATTTCAACATGTATTGCAGATTTATAAATTCAACTGATATGTAAACAGAAAAACTTTAAACAATTTAAGCTGAAAGCACGTAGAACTAAACAGTCGAAGTAACGTTTAATATAGTTTAGAATTTTATAAAATCGAGTAATCGCTTTATATTTTTGAACACTTCCATTGTATTTCACCTTGGGTACGCCGTGTCCGACGTTACGTAAACTTTTATTTTTATTGGTCGTAAAACAGAAGCTATTCGACACACCGTGTTGGAAAAAGCTGACCCCAGGAGCCAAAAAGCGATATCGAAAATATTAATTGTGTTTTATTTAATTATGGCTCGCAGTGAAACATATCTTCAAATAATTCCGCAAGGGTTTTACCTTCAAGTGTCCAATTCAATTCCCGCGAGTTTACGGAACGAAAAGCAGTTGCAATTAATGTTTACCGGGGGTAAATTAATTTATTTGACTCTTTCTTGGAGGAACAATAAAGTGTAGGTTTTTCACTCGCGCGCCACGTGCTGTGTAATTTCCTCCTCTAGTTTATAGTAAACGTAGAAAGGGAAACTTTGTTTTTCCTCGTGGCGCCCGGCTTGTTTCTGTAATAGAAGTGAACTTCCAAGCAAAAAACTCACCCCGTGAAAGGAAAGTTTTATATTACACCAGCAATGTAAGACCAGAAATCATAATTATGCGTTCCTTCAGCTGGCACAATCGCTCGGGCGAGTTGTGATCCCGTGTCGTTGGGCTCTGTCATCGTTTTACCTGTTAAAACAAGCCGTTTTTGTGTCATTCAGCACTCGCTCTGTGCAAACAGTACCTTTAGTTTAATACTGTCTTAGTTTCATTGGCAAAATGGTGAATCTGATAATGATTCATGATACGATCTCAATAAATTCCTGAGTCTTTTGCAAAAATTACTTTTACAAAGATTAATACGTAATAAATGATGTAACGATATTTTTGATTAATTACTAATAAAATGGCGTGTTCTTTTTTTATAGGAGTATTATTTAGGAGATCAGAACATTCATCAACAGTAAACGTACCAAGCCCTAAAAACAACTGGTAAACGTTGCCTTACAAAAATGACAACATTGAATTTATTTAGATTTTCCGTCTATTTTCACGATAATTAATCATTTCAATAGGTCATTTTCCGTAATTTCATTTTTACAGTTTCGATAATTAAATGAAAACCGATCAGTTGACCGATTATATAGATGTATAAGTTAATTCTTTACCTCCAATCGCCAGTGCAAACACTGCGCCTTTAAGGTAGCCTGATTTATTTGACGGTGACGCGACGTTAACTAGATTTTCAATGGAAAATTGAATATCTGAGACATTCTTTTCATAATGCCAGACCTGATACTGTTAACGGTGATTCGCTACTAATGTTACGTGAAAATCGCTTTATGCAATTTCATCGTAATGACAGGGTATTCTAATGAACTTATTTCATAATTTTTCGCAAGGACTTGTCTCGTCGTTCTGACAAGATTTTCGATATAAAATTACTGAGATACCATCGACCCTCTCTTCTGCATTTTACGTCGTTAGATGGCTTTGTTGTTAATTACTTGCTTGTGAAGAAAAACAAAAATTGTGCTTTATAGCGATTCACGGTTTCTGTGCAACTTGTTGCACGATTATAATTAAAAGAATAGACAGAATGATGGACAGAATTCTTAGGTCAGGTTTCTTTGAAAGTGTCGTCTAAAAATTTAGAATATTGAATAACCTTAACAGGCAATAACTAATGGTCATCTACAATAATTACAGAACTAACTAATGTTTCTTAAAGAAATTGTGTATTGAAGAAAATAAATAAATAAATAAATATTATTAGTGAAAATGAACGAAGATACATATCCAAGTAAATAAATATAACATTTATTACACAATTACGTTTCATTTAACCAATGAAAATTTGTCTAATTAATATGGCAATCATGAAGTGACCTTTGTCTCTCAAAATTAAAATTATATATGAAATTCGTTTCAACAATTACTAATAATATTTTTTTGTTACCACCCTGTATATGCAACACTATTCTTCATTTTTAATGAACACCCAAATTATCATTTTAACAATTATATTCATAATTTTGATTGTCTATTTTCATCATACGATCTTTACTTTGTTGTTTAAGTTTAGAATACATTTCGCTAACCTAACTTGACGCGCATTATTTGTCCCCTACTTACATCAACAACCTATCTGTGATAAAATAGAGGAACCCTCACGCGCAATGCTGGTCGGAGTAAGGATTTACGATCCTTGCTTGTTTGCGGCACTGACCACAACTCATTGCACGGCAAAACATAGGATAGTAGTCTATACAATTTTCTTCCGATATAAGACGATGGCTCGGGGCAGTTTTCGACGTATTACGGATGAAGGTATCTATTCGGCTAGAGACTGTTCTCGAGTGGGCCAAGAGCTTATGGGTCCCATAAAGTTGTCCGGCAGACCATACACTGAAAGGATAGGATATGACACTCTTTCGCTGAAGAGGGAATAGATTTTCTTGTTTTGAAAAACATCATAGTGCAATGCACGCATAATCAATGCAACAAAAAAATATATATAAAAAAATCTTTTTAAGAACCACGCAAATTAAATTGCACTAAAAAGGAGAAAATCATTTTTTTAGACATTAGTGACTATAAATAAAAGCGTGGAGCGCTAAACTATATTGACGTAATCTTCGTGGGCGCTCCACGCTTTTATTTATAGTCACGAATGTCTAAAAAGATTATTTTCTCCTTTTTAGTGCATTTTAATATAAGTGTGGTTTTTAAAAAGTTTTTGTATATATATGTTTATTTTCTACTTTTTAGTCTTTTTTAAATGGAACGCAAGATATAGTAATCAGTGTCACCAGATGAGGTAGAAACCGTCTTCATTTCCTCTCCTCCTTTTCTCCTTCCACTATCCCATTCCAGCGCCATGCGTACACTCCAACGCCCCCCACGAAGACCGTAGACCACGGAGCCCGTGCCGAATCATCTCAACGAGATTCCCTTCATCTGGCGACACTGATAGTAATACTGGTATGAAATAGTAAGACATAGAAACGCAAGATATAGAAACGCAAGATATGGAAATACGCGAGATAGAATGAGGGGATGACTCCAAGAGACGACGTCTCTTGATGTTATCCGGAATTGTCGGAAATGGAACTGAATGAACAGAACACCACGCTGACTGACCTCTTTCGGTGCGAAGTGGGGCAGTGGTGTGGGGATAAGTCGGAGTGGGAACGCATAGTGGAGTAGGGAGCGCTAGCGCGCGGAGTGGGGATCGCTGAACGCGATGATGTACTACCGAGCGTCGGGCGACGAGGTGTGACGGTTAATATTAATATTTTTTTTCTCCTGAAAGCAGTTATCTCTACAATTTGTTTTTTAATATTGCATTATCATCCAGTTCTGAGCTATGTTTAAAGTTTCAAGTATCTAGCTCATCGGGAAGTGGTTTAAAATTCGATTACAAGATTTGACACATACAACAACAACGACAACGACAACTCGGCAAGCTAATATAAGCGTGGTAATAAGTCGAGAAAAGGGAATAACGTCTTTTCGTTCGACGCCCGGATTTCGAGAAAATCGAGTTTAAAGAACCCCCGTTGGGTTCGCATGCTATAATATAATGCAGCAAGTAGGATTGGTTGGTTATGATCACACGCGTCAGAAGATTCCTATCAATAGCACGTGTATTTTCTGCATTGCGCCCAAACTAAAGTGGGATTCTACAGCGTTATATTTTTATCCAATGATGTAAATAATAAAATTCAAGATTAATAAATTAGTTGAAAAGAAATACTCACAGAAGTTAAAAGCAATCTTGGCGATTAATAATGTAGCAGACTTTCATGTTTCCATCCGAAGAGAGCTTGTATCATCCACTGAAAAAATGTTACAACACTCATTAGCAAGAAAGTAAACATAACAAATTTTCTAGTTTTAGATGTATACTAACTAGTTTGTGCGACAATGTGGAATAAATCTATAACTATAATTTGATTCAATACAAAACATAAATAATTGTATAATTTTTAATATACATAAATATCATGAAATATATACAGGATGTCCCAAAATTCCTGAACTTCCCGGAAATGGGAGGTTTCTGAGACCATTTGAAGCGATATTTTCCTTTGCAAAAATGTTATCCGCGGCTTTGTTTAGGAGTTATTAACGAAAAACATGGACCAATCAGAGCGCGACCTAGACGCGAGTTGGCACAGTCGGCCCGGCGCGCCAACTGTCGATTGGCCGACTGAGCTCCTTCGGTACGAAATGGAGTGGGGATGAGTCGGAGTGAGAACACGTAGTGGAGTAGGGAGCGCTGGCGCGCGGAGTGGGGATCGCTGAACGCGATGACGTACTACCGAGCGTCGGCGACGAGGTGTGACGGTTAATATTAATATTTTTTCTCCTGAAAGCAGTTCTCTCTAAAATTTGTTTTTTAATATTGCATTGTCATCCAGTTCTGAGCTATGTTTAAAGTTTCATGTATCTAGCTCATCGGGAAGTGGTTTAAAATTCGATTACAAGATTTGACGCATACAACGACAACTCGGCAAACTACTATAAGCGTGGTAAAAAGGGCCCATGTCAAGTTTTTTAAATTTCATAGGAGCCCAATTTTGAACTCAAACATGTATTGCAATAATAAAAACCAGCTGAAAAGGAAATGGCCCTTCATCCATTGGCGGAAGACTGAAAACTGAAAGACTATCTTTCCAGTCTATTTCATTAAACGTTAAAGCAAAATAAGTTCCTAATTGCGCTCCTATCAAACTTAACAAACCCTTCTTCCAGACCCATTCAAATGTTTTGGAAATTTACTGCCTTCGGTTGGTAGCCAATCGGAACTTTCCGGATATGCCTGGTGTACTTTCGCACATGCCACGAGCGCATAAAGATCGCCGGTGCACTGATAAGAGGAAGAGCCGGTGACCGCGGTGTTCTTGTTATAACAAGAGCGTTAACCCAGCCCGCGAAGACGCGTCCGACGAGCGCGGGTGGGGAGGAATGACGGAAGTCTCAGTCGTTCTTTTCACCCAACATCAATGAAGTTTGTATCTAGCGCACATGGCGCGTGTGTATCCAGGTTGAGTTAGTGACGGGCGGGCTGTCGCCAGTATGTGCCAGCTGTTTCACTACTAGCCTCCCGTCGAATCCCGCCCTTCCACAGCCAACCACCACCCACAATCTCTCCCTCCGATCTCAGCTTTAACAATCTTGTATGACGCGGGCCGAGGGACCTTTGCTCGTGCGCCGCAGCTGTGACGCGGTTCGGCATATCATCGAAATATTATTTCGCCGAATTTTAAGTTTGGACCCCTACCCCTCACGCCGTTCAACCCGCCGATCCCCAGACTCTGTACACCCTCGTCTACCACCCTCTCTTGGACACTTTTGACTTCCTCTTACCGTGCTTCGCCCCGGAGCCTCGGTATCCAGACGGTTCTTCGAGAATCATTGACTCGTGGTATTGGAAGATTAGGATCCTCGGATTCTTCAACAACTCAATTATCCTCCGAAACCTCTGAAGGAATTAGCTGCGAAATTTATTATGTGATCATAGGGTGATCTGTTCAATGAACGCTTAAGCTGCAAATAAAAGCTAAGCCTGATTGTTTACGAGATTCATAGCAAACGTAAAAAGTTATGCATTGATCTTGAATACTTTGAAAGTGAAATGTAAAAAATGCAGTCGATCGATCTGGCTTGTGAACGGCTCCTGATAAATAATACACGAAACCGAAAAGATATTTGGATATACAGCGACCCCATTAATGTTCACAGACTCTTTAACCCCTTGCATTATAAGAGCCAGACTCGTGGCGACGGTTTCGAACAGAGTCTACTAAATATTGATGCCTTTAAATTAAATGTTGGTACACATACACAATTAGTGTAAATTTTCTTTCTATATAGAACATTAGTGAAAGAAATCGCAAGACAAGGAATTCAGAAAGTAACATATAAGTAGTTTGTGTTCTTTTATTTTTCCAATTCGATTGTACTAAATTTCATCTTCTCATTTTGGTGGCAAATGACAAAATATACAATCTAGTAGCGGATATATTAAGAATATTGTAACGTATTTTGTTGTATAAGATTTCGATCGTATTGCTGAAAAATTGTGTCTGGCCATGGCTGGCTACGTCTACTTTGAGTAATGTAGGAATCATTAATATAACAGCATCGTATAATTTCTTTTCAGAAACAGCGCCCTTGTTAATGAACGCAATAAATAAAAGTTAATTGTAACCAGTTGTATTTCAAGCTATGGGAACGTGATGATTTTTCATCACAATGACAGATTTTGAAAGTGAAAGAATTTGATGTTAAATCACGTTTCTAAACCAGATGCAACATTCAATTAAACCTCCAAATAATGAAAATATTCCAATGAATTTGTATTTGTCTTAAGTTGGTTATTAAACAATTATTCATCACCAGGCAAAAACAGAATTAAAATTATACTGACAATGTTCACTACGAGAGGTTCCAAAAAACGCCTTCCAGGGAGCATACGAAGCATGGTAATCACGCTAGAAACAATTTGTCGACGACCAAGGATCCTACTTTGAAGAAATTTGAAGGTTTGTACCCATATGTTTAATAGATTTTTTTTAAAAAATGTAGTTGCATTACTTTCCGGACAGACCCTGTATCTATGTTATTAATTTTCTTTAAACCGAGATGAAATGTAGGCATACGATACATATAAATATTCTCCTTTGTTAGTTAATTACGAACTGCATAGAAAGTCCTAATCTCTGAACACGTAAAATAAATCGTAAGGCAAGTGGTTAAGGGCAGAGTTGGGCATTGATCGATTAAAATTGTAATCATGATTACTTGATTAATGTGTACGATTAAAAAAAGAAACCATCGAAAAATCGACGATTGATTCAATCGATTGATGAAGTTAATCGTCAATCGTTGATTAAAAAAAGAAATCATTATTTTATTTAATCGTTAACCGCAATTAACGACTAAACTAGTAGATTAATTGTTAATTACGATTAACGATTGAAGTAGAAATTGAGTCGTCAATCGTTGATTAAATTTTTGCCCAACTTTGGTTAAGGGGTATTCTGGTTTTCGAGGCCATCTTTAATCAGTTGTTAGCAATATTTTCAGCAAAACTATTGAACTTGTTGCATTAGAATGGAACTCTTCTAAACCAGATGCAACATTCAATTGAACCTCCAAATAATGAAAATATTCCAATGAATTTGTATTTGTCTTAAGTTGGTTATTAAATAATTATTCATCACAAGGCAAAAACAGAATTAATATTATACTGACAATGTTCACACTAAGATAACATAAACTATTTACTTGTCTCTATAAAAATAATACCGTGCTACATTGTGCGAGCCTTACACTTGTACAGCAAGTGTTTGGGACAGAAGTAAGTCTGCACATGTAGAGAGTACATGAAAGTATACGCTTTCGTTATCCTCAAGTTTCCTAATTGTAGCAATGGGACCGACCATTTTTAACTCTTGTGACTAAAACCATTTTGTTTCATTGCATACTACTATGATGTACTTAATAATAGGTGCCCTGGAGGTTGGTTAGATGTGCTGAAATTTCCTGCAGAAAAGTATTTATTAATTCTAAAATCTTAAATTATACTCTTGCTAAAATATTAACCTATTATCTAGAATAGCTTGCTTGGGGAATATCAGTGTCAATTTTGAACCATCGACACAGTTGTTATAAATAGGACATTCTAGCGGATGTTAACGATATTAAAATGCACTAAAAATACACCTGAGATAAGTGAAAAGAAAATGACAATTTATCTACCTACGAAGAAAAGAAGCAGATAAAATTGTTCTTTTAATAGCCTCTAAGTGGCCTTATCTCAATTCTTAGAATTAGAAGTTTAAGTACCCCCCACATTGATATGGCAAGAGTACAGAATAGCTCTAATAGTGTTATCTAATCCTGAATTGGTTTAGCTAGTAATTGCTCAAGATCATTTCAAATAAATGGATCGTTACTTACGTCATAGAAGAAGAGAACTATTTCTTGTACTATCATTATCACAATCGCAAAGATGGTTTCGTTTTTAAATAAATTGGTCATTCGTGTACATACTGCAATGAAAATTGTATAAAATCTGAATAAAAGCATTTTTGCTATCTGTATGAAAAGTAAAAAATGTCGATTTATCTCGCAAGTCGGCTAGGAATTTTGATATCTACGAAGATTGTTGATATCGTATTAAATTTAAAGATGGTATTCAAATCTGATTTCCGCTAGTAAGGAAAAGCAAACCATCAGGAAGCAGTTCGAACTGCTGTTTCCGATAACTGTGGAAAGTCTTTCTTAATAAAACCGTTGGGACGATGCTCCAGAATTTTCAACGTTAATTGCAAAAATTGTTAACGACCTGCAAGACCCCACCAGGATTGCCACGTAAATTCCTAATTGCCAGGAAAAGTACCGACTAGAAACTGCGTCCAATTAGTATTTCTCAGTTAAAGATCCTGTTCGGGAGGCGGCATTGGCTCGCTTTGTAAACCGGCGACGGTAGCTTATTTAAATTTAATTTCTTTACGATTAGTAATCCGCAGGCCGGCGACCACGATTTCCCGTTTTAATTGTCGCTCGTTTTCCGGCCAGAAAACACTTCTAATCCCGTGTAACAAGATCGCCAAACGGTCTTCCTCGCGACTCCTTAAAATATTCTGTTTTAGTTGCGCTGCGTGCGCTTCCACGGGGGTCACCTCGCTACCAGCGCGGACTCTGTTGCACGCGAGAGCATAACGTGTACAAGCAACTATATTTACATCATGTGACACATGCAACGTCGAACAAACTTTGCGAACTTGACGATGCTCGGTTCTTGGAACTATCCGCGACAAATTGCAGTCGGTAATTAACGCCTTGACAGACGAATCAAATGAAATTTCGATGTGATCCAAGATACCACTTATTTATGTAACTTGTAATTTCTGTTGGCTCAACAATTTTTGCAGAAATTCAAAACGGATGTTAGTGGATTATCTTCCCTCGCTTTAATACCGTTATAACACCGTGGAAGCATCGTTGTTCAGTAATCATTAGTTTAATTATAATTTGAGTTTACAATTTAGGGTAAGGTTGCTCAAGTCGTACCTCTTAAGAAAGAAACCGTATAAAACTTAGGATTTATCAAATAAATAGAAATTAAATGTGTTATTCAAAACTTGTGTTAATATTGTTGTTATTTATTATAACGAAATTAGGAAATCTATATGCTTTCACGTAAAATAAACTAAATCTTTAAAAACTTACATCGGTACGAATAAAGGAACCGGTTTCCTAAGTCGTACCTAAGAATTCAATTAAGCAACAATAATAATTAAAACGTATTTTTCATTAATCTGTTTACATGACACATAGGTATTCAGTTAGTACAAACATCACATACAAATTTTTTTGTATCAAGCATTGAATCAAAAACAAAACCAATCGCTTTTCTTATTTTTAATTTTTAATGCCAATTCCTTTTTGTTAATTACTGCGTTTCTTTTATTTTTTATGTTTTCATTATTCTGCGTTGACGTTATTTCGACTGACGAGGTAGTACGACTTAGGAATCTCATATGGGTACGACTTAAGACACGGCACAAGTTAAATTTAAAAAGTAAACATAACCTATGAATAAAGTTGATACGATTTCGTTTCGACCAAACGATTATGTAAATTCTACTGAATTTATATTTAATAAGGAACACAATTTTATGAATAATTTACTTGCAAGATTAACTACCAAACATATGCAGAAAATTATAAGAAAATTGAAATAATCTTACTTGATGACAGGATTTATAATGAGGCTGGCTTATGGCAGACAATAATACGTAAAGCAACTTGGTTGACTCAGATGTATATTTGATTGCCGTTGTATGTACTATTGTCGCCGTAGTTCGTTCAAAATTCAAGTGGTACGACTTGAGCAACCTTATCCTACTAAAACTGTATAATAAATTTAGTTTTTCAAGCAATATACTTAAGAAAATTTGTGAAAGATTCTCATAAATTAATTATTTATTGTATAGGACAATTATACACTTTAGACAGAGTCAATGATTTTAATTTATTTTGAAATGCAGATGTAAATTATTATATTCTATACTGTTTTCCATATTGTTGTTTCATGTATTGAATCAGATATTATGAAATCAAATATTATATCATTCATGCATATTTACGAACATATATTTAATTAAACATTATGTAGAAGATTAATTTCATTAGAGAACTTTGTTCATATGACATGGTTACAATGGCGGACTTCATAAATATTTCTAGCACCTGCTAATTTAATTTACAGATCATTAACATTTAATAAGAAAGTAAAATTAGTTATAATTTGGACAAACCCCTCATGCAGAGTACATTGTCGTGTCGCAGTTTTCCACGCGTGATGACGGTCATCATTAGGAAATGTACAATCGTTTCTAATGTTGTATAATTATCACTAAAGTCTCGTCGCGGTTTTGTGCGTGCAACATCAAAGAAAATTGGAGTCCCGCTTAATTTGTTGCGAGCGCCCGACACGGACATTTCGTCACGCACAATAATTACTATAGTTATGAAGTTTTAAGGGAGACCTTAAATTTTTTAAAAATCTCGTTACGTTTTTGCACGGTGCACCTGTCATGGCACAATATCCTCGTTATTCTTTCCAGTATTTTTGTTCCAATACAATAAGTTTTTGTCGTTGTTTCATTTAATTTCTCTTATTTGTACATTTCTCCTGGAATGTTTCATGTTGCAATAGACAAGTAGCAAACAAAAGGGACAATTTTCTGCATTTCTAGTAATAAAACTTGAAAACAACATTCTAAAAGAATAAATTTGAATTTTTTAAAAATAAAGAGTTTATTCTATTTTGAAATGGTTTAGTGACTTTCAGGCCATCTTCTACAATTACAGATATTTAAATTACAAGTCTATAACCCTAGGAATGCTAAGGGGGGTCCGTTGAACTCACAGCTTGAAAAATGTTAAATTTATTAGTTATGTATAAAAAAATCAATGTAAAACAGTATTTCTTTTTTCTAAACTATCGCAGTATGATTTTCTTTATGGCTATTAGTAATTTTCTAAATATATCCATAAACCTATCTCGTTTTACAAACATTTCTATTCAAGTCGTCTGTTACCGAAAATATAAAACATCTCATTTTCTTATTTTTTCTAGCAAACTATGAACGATAAAGAAATTGTAATCATTTATGTGAAATCGATAATTGGGCGAAACTGATCTGGGCGTCATTAAAAAATTATGGAATAACTTAAAAAAAGTATCCATTTTCGAAAATATTGCTGTACGATTTTTTTTATGGTTAGAATAATCAGAGCTTTCGCGAGCAACTGCATGCAGCAAACCCTACATGCCACCCTTGCTGGAAGAATAAATACAGCGACCGTTTTCGCATGTTTGAAGACAGCCGAGAAAATTCCGAAAGAGCTTTCGAGGTCAGTTTTCCTCTCGGCCGCGGAGCAATTCCCCGTCATCAATTCCAAGCGTCCTGAAACTTCCGGGGCGGCGTTCACCGACAAAAATCGCTGAAACTACTTCCCCCTGGATCCGGACTCCGCCCGATTACGCCGTGCCGCGCCGAACTTCCACGAGCATTACGAATTTCGAGCGGCCGCGTTCTTGCGCAACCCCCAAACGCGCGTACGGCTAATACGCGGCCGCGACATCAAAGAAACTTTACGGGGGTGGTGTCGTTTAACACGTTGCAACCGTCTGCACACATTCTCCGCCGGTAATTGTTGCAGTCTACCACGTGTTCGCCTACCTCGCGTTTTCGCCACGCGTCTCTCGCTCCTCCTCGAGAATGAACAACGACTCGTTGCGCGATCGTTGCGAATTCTGCCAAGTGCTTTCTTAACCCATTCAACGCGACTGCCTGTATTTACAGTCAGTCTCATAATCGATGGCACGCATTTTAACTAAACCTACCAACACCGGTCAAAATAACTGATTCCAGGATCTTTATTTCCAGTGATTTCATAAGAAACGATTGTATAGATATCTTTTGTTAGAGCACGTATTATAATATGAATAGCACAAAGTTTAAATAAAATCAATCTTGTCCTTTTAACGCTCGGTAGGTTTAGTGTTCAATCGTAATAACTTTTTATAAATGGACCAAACGAGTTCTGCTTTTTTTGCTGCGCTAGATTAGTTTACTATTGGGTTGGGGCATACGTTCGTAGCGTTTTATGTTTTCTTTTATTCTACAACGATTTTTTTGTTCTCTGGCAGTGTTGTACATCAATCGAAAGAGCTCTTTCTGCTCTACAAAACTATGATAATCGTTGTTTCGAATAATTTAATTTTTTATTATTTTTCAGGCTTAGAAATGGAATATCCAGGAGGCAAAAATCAACATTTTCGACACCTGCTTTTCTTCGCTTTTCATCGAGGTCAAAAAGAATTAGCGGAAAAAATTAACTGCGATCATAAGACCATTCTCAACCATCTTCATTCGATGGGATTTGTCGAAAAATTGGGAGCTTGGGTGCCTCACGAGCTTACCGAAAACAACAAAGAAAATCGCCTTCAAATTGCTTCTCAACATGTGTCGAAAATGTTGATTTTTGCCTTCCTGGATATTCCGTTTCTAAGCCTGAAAAATAATAAAAAATTAAATTATTCAAAACAACGATTATCACAGTTTTGTAGAGCAGAAAGAGCTCTTTCGATTGATATACAACACTTTGACAAAGAACAAAAAGATCGTTGTAGAATAAAAGAACACATGAAACGCTACGAACTTATTCCCTAACCCAATAGATGATGTGGAAACCTTTCGTTAAAAATTTAAAATCTTCAGAAATACCAGGATGACATTAAAATTAAAAAAATGTATATGCGAATTACAATGGATAAAGGTTGCAGTTAATTATAGGTTGAACTACATCTGTACGAGAAAGAAATATTCGATTGTTCAAATGAGTGCTAGGACCTTTAATTCTCTTTTTTTCGCATTTTTGTTTTTTAATGGAGTCAGTTTTATTTGGCTAGGCTTGAACGTTATTTAAATAAGAAATTTTTGGGAAATGGAGATTTAAATAATGTATTATCTTGTTTGGTCGGATGTTATTTTAAAACAACCGTGCGTTAATTTATTCGCACGTGAGCATAATTTTTGCCTAGATTATGTATCATCATTGGGCTATCATGTGCAATAATTTTTAGTTAATTTCTTATTTCCAATTTTAAATACTTTCAAATGTTTTGTGTTGCATAGTATCTACTGTAATGTAATCAAGAGTAACTGTGATTACATTATAAAAATTCAGATTCTTGTGGTCAAATATAAATAAATTCATATGAATAAAAAATAACAGGCAGTTTCGTTACAATGTTACGTTATTTTATAGTAATTATCTGAAATAAGAAACTATATAAAAATGATTATTTCACATTATATACAAAATAAAGCAATTTTCTGTTTCTAAAAAATATAGTTTAATAGTGTCTTTTAGGAATGTTTTTAAAAGAAAATGATTAAGTTCTACAAAACCAGGTGAAACACGAAGTAGCAGAAATATAAAAAGGTTTTTCAAGAATTCGATTATGTTATTCGTAATTTGTTAAAATTATTGAGAGAAGAAATAAACGTGTATTTTGCATACAGATCCACAAGCTAATGATTATTGATAGGTTTTCCGATAGGTAAAACTCTAATTTTCGATTCCTTAGTGTTTTCTAATCTCGCACTGTCAAATCTAGGATATCTGAAACAATTAATGTCAGTGAAATAACTCGCCGAAAACTACGGCGACTTAACTTTTAATTATGTTACCTGATTCGTACGGAAAATGTTTCAGATTGAAGTTACTGCATCCATTGTAACAGTCGCGAAACACGAAACCACCGACAGTATCGAAACGAGTTAATTAGGTTCCAACGGCGCCTAACCTATTTAATGGCATGCAAGTTGCTGTTTGGCATTATCCATCAAGAAAGTTCTTGTCACTTTCGAGAACTGCGTATCTTTTTACAGAGAGTTCTTTAATCTTTCACGCTAATCATTCGACTGACGTCGAATGGTTCTGTGAAGTTTCCAAATTATAAACCTATCTCTATTCAAATATTTCAATTTATGTCTTTTGTGAACGAAAATATAAAACGTCTCATTTTCTTTTTTTCTAGCAAAATATGAACGATAAAGAAATTTTACTCATTTTTGCAAAATCGATAATTGTGCACTGATCTGCGCGAAATTAAATTAATTAAATTCAAACAAAAATGAAATAAAAGACAATTTTTAATATCTGAAATACTCTTCACAATTTATTATTAATTCGATTTGTGTTTGTGCATTCGCATATATTTAGTCAGTCCTATTTTACAATCGATTATGTCCTGCGTTGCACACTTTTATTTATGCACGTGTTTACGCAAAGCTGCTTATTTTTCAGGATAATGCGCAATAAACAACCGGTATGCTTTATGTTTCGAAAATCTGCGTCCATCGGGTGGAATAGTCCCAGCGGAATAATAAAGTGCAGGCTGGGGACAAAATCACTAATTTAAAACTTCTATATCTAGTAAAGTAACGCAGCCGTTGGAGTGAACGCATGTTGTTTTATTGTGTCGTTTGCTATTACTTATGCTATTTTCATTGTTTCGAATGCTCGTGAAATTCAATAGGAGTGGCCGGTCTACTGACCCTCGAGTAAAAAGCTAAAATGGCCGCAAGATAGAAGGTGTGATAGCCTGTTGTTCTGGTACAACAATAGAAAGACAAAGCTTTCACAAAAAGTAAATGACGATTGATAATGCTGTGAAGACCCGAAGAAAAATTGAATTCACTAAAAAATCTGTAAACTTTTATGCACTGTCCGTTTTTGTAAAGAAATTTCAAGAAAGTGGAGCGCTGTGGAATTTTCAGAAATATCTTTTAAGATGAAAAATAAGTGGAGTATTTAATTTCATTACACTTTGTATCTAATAATTTTTATAAAGGTTTGCAGTATGCACAAGTGATAAATAATTGCAAGTTGAGAGAAATGCGTAGTGTTGTTTTACGTAAGAAAGCGTAAGCTTTTCGAATACGACTTTCTATGTTGGCTTGTTCGCCAATCGATGAAATATCGAATAAAAAAATAGAAGTAGTTTCAAGATTCTGATTCTTCTGGTTGATTTTCACTGGCGCCATCGAATTACGCGACCTTTCGTAGGCGACGTCCGCCTGAGACGTTTCTCCGTTATGAAATCTATCATCAAGAGCAGCGGAAGCACGGTGTATTCTTGACGAGGCTGGGCGTCTATTAATTTTCAGCCAACAGTGACACAGCCGTTGGCGACCTAACACGATTACAACTTTCTGGATAATCAGACTTTCGCGATGGAAATACATCGGGATGGCCGGAAACTTCCCCTGGACTTCGTCGCGAACTGTCTCCGAGACGTCGACTCAGACTTTTCGAAAAATACGATCAACTCGGCTTCATTGAAGAATAACAAAAAATTATTCTTATTTTATTCCTTCCCTCATTAGCTAAAAAACGTTCGTTCCATATTAAGTGTACGTCTTTCATTTATTAAAAAGACTCGTTTCTCGACTTTCTTCTATACATAATTTTAACATGTTACTCCTATGTACACTGCCGCTCAAAAGTATGTGGGCATTTCCTTAATTCTTATAACTATGTATTTCAGTTCGTACAGTATTGGAGAACATATTTTAAAAATAATTTATTAAATATCTCACCGATAATGATAAAAAATAATTATATTTTCTTTTCGTCTACATATCCACTGCGTGCTTTTATGACCGCGTTTACTAGTCGTGGCATTCTGGCTATTAACTTTTTCATTAATTCACTTTCAATAAGGTTCCACTCAGATTCTAATATTTCCCACAAATGTTTTTCAGACTTGGGACACCGTTTTCGGACTTATCTATCTATGTGATCCCATAGTTTTTCTTTTATTTATTTAGGAAAATTCAATAACTAAATTGTTTATTTTGGTACTATTAGAATACATTACATACATATTCATAATAGACTTTAGCAACAAATATTGTTTGATAATAAAAATATACATTATATATCACAAATTTGATGAACATGGTAAGTGTCCACATACTTTTGAGCGGCAGTGTGTAGCACATGTAGAATAAATATTCTAATAAAATAAAGTGAATACCTTTTAAAAACTAATAACGTTCGCCTTAAATTATCCTTCGACTGTTCCATTCACTCACTTTCGTTCTAAACCTACGAAACCCGCAGTCCGGTGATACCAATGTAATAATTTTACCTCGAAAACCCGCTATTGATCTCCCATTAGTTTAATAATTAAGTTTCGTCTGTAAACAAGCAGGGAACGGTGGAAACTATCACGGGATTACTACTAAAATTAATCATCGACGAGACAAACGTTTCAAATCAAACGGAGCAGTCCTCGTCGGTAGGTAACCCGTCGTCGTCGCGTCGGTTCGAGCCAACAATCCTCACGGTGGTGGCGCGGCGTTAAAGTACTCATTGTGAGTGTAATTAAAACTTTCGCTTATTTGCTGGATACATCTCGTCGTGTTTAATATTGAACGAGAGAACCGATGAGATGAACACGGTGGTCCCCCTTAATTTTGTTCTTTCATTTGCCAGTGTCGAGAAGGGGGAAGGAGGGAAATTTCAATTTCCGCGAAGTGTCGGCTCGGGCGTCGCTCTCGCGTTGCACACGACTTTCAAAATATTCTCGCCGGTTTTGAAATTACGAAAATTTTGTTTGCACGATACCCGATTCCTCCGATGCAATTTCGCAATCCAAACCCGCCGGGACGTTCGAGAACTCGACTCTACGGGTACAATTTTCGCCGGTGCGGCGTTCCACGCTGATTGACGACGAACCACCGACCCCTCGGCGTCCTCCAATTAAGCTTTAACCAACATCTTCGCGTATTAAGATTTCGTGAATCTAATAACGGTAATGCGCCCCGGAGCTGGTCTCGCAATCGATGTCGTCTACGGGAAGGATTGTCTTCCTCTACTGTGCGCTCGCGAGCAGCTGTAAATTATCGAAGCTTTTTATCCTTTGAAGGACCACCGCCGACGGTATTCCGGTATCTTTGCGATTTAATCAAACCCCGAGTCTTCCTTCTGACTCCAACACATCCTCCCCTTTTTTCCTTTGCTTCTCGCCACTTCCTATTTATCCTCCCTGCTTTATCTCGGAGTTCACACATTTTTTTACGGTTACTTTATTTCTCGTGTCCCGTACCTTCAGTTATTTGTTCTCTCGTCTTTCGAGCGACGCTTTGTTCAAACTTTCTTCCCTTTGGCCCGTTGCTACCTTTTCACAAATGCTTTAATAAAAGCGTCACCAAGGAGTCCTGTTCAGTGAATGAACATAATTTGTATTGACCAAGAAAGTAACATTTATGATGCCCTCTTTGTGTCGATATTTATACAGCAAGTCTATTCCAAGCTCATTTCGTTATGCTTTTATGATAAAAATGGGACAATTTGAAACAGTAAAATAATTACAAGATTCTTGAAACATTATTTTCAACCTATTACACATATTAAGAAAGAAAATAAATTTTTGTTTTACTCCAGTTTGTTGCAATTCGGACGCAACACTTTTATTTTGCGCAATGGTCCGCTGTCTATCATATAATCGTGACTTTATTGACGAGCATTCGGTGCAAAATGGCAAATGAAAATTTCAATTTATTTTTAATTCAATTTGTATTGGAATATAAAATATTGAATATTCTTAGTACATTTACTCTCGTAATTTTTACAAGACATTAAGAACAACTCACTTTTAGTGCTCGGTAATTCTAGTGTTAAAGACGCAGCTCTCAACTTCGAATTTCCCAAGGCACCTATGCAATCTGTCAAATGAATTTCAAACATATATTACACGAGCTGGACTCGTACAGTCTTTAGGCGAATAATCGTCTTCTATCATTAAATGCGTAGCTAATTTTTTAGCTTTATTTATATCTATTTCTCTCTCTCTCTCTATGAATATTCTCTAATTAATATATGTATCTCTATTTAATGTGTTCGTTTTAAACATTTCTTTGATTACACGCCAAATTTTGTAGTTTATATAATTTTTCCAACCGTTATGCATTTCCCTGTGATTGTAAATTTCACTTTGCTTTCTTCTCTCTCTTTTCGGTGAATATTCTCATGGATATCACAAAATTGTATTTATCCTGGTTGTTCATCTATATTATTATTTTCTTCGTATTATACCTTTCTCCCTGTATCTTCTTTCACCATAAATTCTCCTCTCATTTTTTCTATATCATCGTTATCATATTTACCAAGCATTTCACAACATTTTATTCTATTACTTTATTATATTTATCTTCAGCCTCGCAGATACTAGGCATTTCTGCTTATACTAAATTCCATTGGCTGGCTGTGTTCATCTACTTACTTCATTTACTTACCTTTACTTCTTCTTACAAAACTGATTTCCTGTTTCCCTGTCCATTCGTACGCCCACAACGTTAACGAAGTTCTTTCGATGCTTCTTCACCTCCTTTCTTCACTTAACTTATTATCCACTTTGTTGTATCCCTCTCGATGTTTGCAGTTGTCCATTTATCCCACCACTGTTTCCAAAGTTAATACGTTGAGTGCCGTAGAATTTTGATAACACTCATTCAATATTGCATTTTTGGTAAACGTTTATGCATAAAGCTTTGACATGTTTAAGATGTACCAAAAATAATTAGTAAGCGACAAAATTTTCTCAAGGTCAACAATGTTATTCTAAAAAATTGAACTGTAAGTATACTTTTTTATTGCTATACAATATGAAAGTTAAGGCGAATGTGAAACAATACATTGACAACAATTGATGAAACAAAACATGACGTTAATAAATAAGTGAAAATAAATATAATTAAGAAATAACCTTGATGAAAAAATCGAGAAAGTATATGCATGTTAGCATTGTTCTTCCAGAATAATTATTTCTTAGCTATTTTATTCGCGAGTAGCTTCCGGAAGAAGTAGAATTAGTCGGCTATGATCAGACTCGTCAGCCGATTTCTATTTAGCAGCACTCTAATCGCTGACTTTTCGATTTTCTCGAAAACGAAGAAGAAAATGTAAATATCTAGTGTTAATACTTGGTAGGTTCAATGTTAATTAAGTCGAGTTATAACTCATAGCTAGACTGTGGATCTCTACGCAAAACAAGAATTGAAGGGTGGATGGATAAAGATGTCAAAAATAACAAATTGTTTGTTTTCTTTAAAAGAGTTTTTAGCGAGGTATGTTGTCCTTTTTTGATGAATGAAGATAATACAAATCAATTACAAATATATATGGACCGTGTTTATTTTGAAAGTGGTGTAAGTCCATTTTTGAAAAAAATGAGATATCACATAATTCATGCTTAATTTAATGTAAACAAAAATTTAAAAAAAATAAAAAAACAAGAGAAAATGGACTTACACCACTTTCAAAATAAACGGTCCATATATACAGGGTGGCCCACATAACTCTGAACAGCTCAATATCTCCGTTACTTTTCGTTGTACAAAAAAACTTCGTAGGACAAAGTTGCACTGTTTGAAGGGCCACATATAACGGTGTAAGGGAAAAAAAATTTTCAAGGTCATTTTTATGAGATTTCAAGGTTATCGATGTTTTTTTAAATGGAATGAGGTATTTTTTAATACATCAATCGATGCAGCTGGGCATTCTTTATAAAAAAGTACTAACCTATGTATATCGAAAAGTTAGTAGTTCAGGAGATATTTCAATTTAAATAACTCCAAAATACCATTACTGTCGTACGAAGGCGTTACACAAGTAAGTAAACACTAACGCCTTAGTACGACAGTAATGGTATTTTGGAGTTATTTAAATTGAAATATCTCCTGAACTACTAACTTTTCGACATACATAGGTTAGTACTTTTTTATAAAGAATGTCCAGCTGCATCGATTGATGTATTAAAAAATACCTCATTCCATTTAAAAAAACATCGATAACCTTGAAATCTCATAAAAATGACCTTGAAAAATTTTTTTCCCTTACACCGTTATATGTGGCCCTTCAAACAGTGTAACTTTGTCCTACGAAGTTTTTTTGTACAACGAAAAGTAACGGAGATATTGAGCTGTTCAGAGTTATGTGGGCCACCCTGTATATATTGTTATGGTTAATCTCTAATACAAAAAAAGATAATAATTATCTTCATTCATCCAAAAAGGACAACATATTTTGTTAAAAACTCTTACAGCAAACAAACTTGACACCTTATCCATCCACCCCTATAAAGCATTCTTCTCTTCTTTAACAGTGTTAATAAGTTGAAGACAATGTATTGACATTCTCAAATTCAATGTTTCACGAACTCGTTTTTATCAAAAATGCAAGAAGAGGAAATCCTGTCGTATAACGTAGACGTGTACGATTTTACGTGTTCTACAGTATTGTCATGGTGTATAGTAACTCGTATCTCTGCGAACTGTCCTCACAATTTCAACCCTTCCAACCGGTCACTTCTACAACCGCCTCCCCGAAAACTTACCCCTAGAATCATCTTCATCATCACCACAGTCTCCCGACTACTCCCCTTTCACCAACCTCATTATATCTTCCACTTTTTCCGTGCGTCCTTCCTCGTAGTCGTTTCATTTTCCCTCCATCCTTTCAGACGGTTTCAGTTACCCGATCACTCTTCCTAACATTTTTTTCTCCAGGTCCAACTTTGCTCCCACCCGGGTCCCCGATGATCGTCGTCACCGTTCCCCACATTCCTCCTCTATCTCATTATCCTCGTCATCCTTTCTCATACTTTCCGCAACTTTTTTAACCCCTCCCCTCTTCATCCTCTTCAACCCCTCCCCAAACAAGCCGCGCCGGTCAACTCGTCATCCCTGTCTACCGGTGTACTCTTTTATTTTAACATTCCCGTTGCAATATAGTATTTTTACTTGCATTACGACATTCGATATTTTACGTACAATTAGCGGAAATAGATCGGTAATAATAAAGTTTATATTTATGTAATAATCTTTGTTTATTTAGTCTAGAAATCGGACTGTTATCAGTAGACTGCGGATCTTCATGGAAAATAAAAATGTTCTGCATTGATTGTGAGAAGCAGGAATAACATAAAAACTGATTTTATCCCTTAACGACTTTAAGGCAGATTTTTATTAAAAGCAACATTACATTTCTTGAATTTTGAAAATCTTTTACTGTTTTATATTTCGCCCGACCAATTTCTTCATAAATGCATAAAGATCCGCAGGCTAATTAATTAACCACTTTAGTTTTTTAATTACTTATTTAATTATCTACTTTAATTAATCAATTACTTAAAAGTGACTGGTACATGTTCCCTTATAAAAACTACAAGATTGATATTATGTAGACTTTGTACGTAAAGGTATCTACACAATCATTTCTGATGAAATCACTTTTATTTCAATAATTGTAAAATAAAAAATCTGGAACTGGTCATTTTGATCGGTGGTGGTAAGTTTAGTGTTAACATATGATTAGACTACAGATCTTTATACAGAATTCCTCCGCAAATAATGTTAGGTCCAGAATTTTAATTTTGTCGGTTGCAAAAATGTTGGCTGGACGGAGGAGAATTATCGTGTTGAAATATGAAATTAGTACCAACAATACTTGTGGCATTATTTATTTGCTTCTTAATAATCTCTGAATATTTCTGAACTTCGTCTTTCCATGGTAGTCTGTACCATCCCATACCATAGCTTCGCTACCATCCGTTTAAAGACGGCTTAATAATTCAGTTTCTTTCCGTAAATTATGGCAGTAGTAGTTAAAATATTTTGCATCAGTAAATATTATTTTTCGCGATTTTTACTTAAATTTAATATGCTTGCACAGTGTTTTGATCACTGTGACAGATGCTACATTGTACGCCAACAACGCCGAAGCTGTTAAGAAGTCTATACTATACAATAAATAAGAGTAAGAATTTAGCTGAAAAAAGAACACTTGTACTGCAAGACTACCTGTTTACATCCCAAAAAGTTCTAGATCCATATACACTACTGTGCAAAAGAAATAAGCACCCAGTATAATTATAAGCTATAATGACAAATAATATCTTTATGTAGAAATTGTATTGTAGAATGATTTATTTATTGCATTTTAAGTATAACATAATCCGTAATTACACATACAGTGGGTAACGAAAGTATTCGAACGCCCTTTAAAACAGAATAACTTTTTTTATAATTCTACCAAACTTGTACCAGACCTGATTTTTTATAATCACTTAGAAGCATTGGTTTACCAAATGATGTGCAAAAAAAATTTCCAACAATTATATTTTACAAGGTTACATGCAAAAATAAAAAAGGCATTTTTTAAAACTTTTTTATTTGTGCCCTTAAAGAAAATTTAAAATATATGTTTTGTAGATCTATAGTAACTACATCATACTGAAAATTTCATCGAAATCAATTAACATACACACGAGCTACAAGCTGTTAAAAATGGTGAAAATTGTAGTTTCACACGGCTTTTGATCAGTTTCTGCTTAAAATCCACAGAATCGTACATTTTTCGGTGCGTGTCGTTTTTTCGTGCGTCAATCAATTTCGGTGAAAAATTTTCAGCCTGTTTACAACTAACATTGATCTACAAAACATATTTTAAGTTTTCATTAAGGGCCCAAATAAAAAAGTTTTAAAAAATGCTTTTTTTATTTTTGCATGTAACCTTGTAAATTATAATTTTTTGAAAATCTTTTTTGCACATCATTTCATAAACCAATACTTCTAATTGATTATAAAAAATCAGGTCCTTTGGTACAATTATAAAAAAGTTATTCTGCGTTAAAGGGCGTTCGAATACTTTCGTTACCCACTGTATATTCTCAGAACTATTCAATTAAACAGCGGAATCCTTTCTCAAAACTTGCTGTGTTTTTATTTGATTTTCTACGCTTTTCTTAACACTTATTAAATATGGCCGGGTGCTTCTTTCTTTTATACAGCAGTGTATATCCAATATTTATTCTGAAAAAATTCTTAAAAGCCACTAGTTTCCACTGTCGTCACACGAGAAGCCTCCAGCAGGAAAACTCTTCAAACCGCAAGAAAAAGTCGTACGAGACATAAGAGCCTAAACACTGCGTCTACCCAGTGGTATCGTTGCATTGCACCAATGATCTGCAACCCCCAGCCGGGTCCCCGATGATCGCCGCCACCGTCCCCACATTCCTCTATCTCATTATCCTCGTCATCCTTTCTCATACTTTCCGCAAGTTTTTCCCCCTTCCTCTCCGCCGTCTCGCCCCGCGCGTCGGTCAACCCGTCACCCCGGTCTGCCGGTGTAGTTTTCTCGGAGTCTCGGCGCGTTCTCTTCGTCCCTCGGTTTCCTCCGCCTCGGCCCTCAGTCTCCTCCGGTTCCTGCATCCTCCGTTAGTCCCATTCTCTCCAAGCCACAGTTGTGGCCCTCCCCCTCTGCCTGTTGCGTGCCGCCGTCGCTCCTGCGCTCGGACGGGCTTGCGCGCCTCATCCTGAACGGAAGAGAGGCCTCCTCGACGAAGGAGGGCCGTCAGGATCCCGATCAGTTTACCGGCATCCCTCAGTCCGTGCGTGCGCGTCCGACATCCCGGCCCGTTCACCGTGGATCACGTGCGTCCACGCGAGACGTCCGACATCCGTAACCCCCGCAACCGGAAGAGTACCCGTGTCGGCGGGATGTCCACTCGGTTCCCGGCACCACGGAGCACCGCTTCGTCGGCCTTCGTCGTAACCAGCCCCTGAGATATGAGCAACTTCTTCGGGAATTACGTCGCAGGTTTGCCCCATAAATCCTTTGTCGAAACACGCGGCCCGACCGCCGCCGACTACGCTTCCGGCCGGGGATCTTTCAGTCTTTTCGCCAGACCGAAGGCGATCATACTGTAACCTGGTAAACTCGAACAACGGTGTCGTCGCTTTGTCGGAACGTCCAAGTTTTCTGTGAATCGATGCGTTCCGACGAAAGAGCCGATGGACCCCACGGAATTTATCTAAGTTCCGGCGAAACTCGTCGGAGAACTTCTATTCCGCCGCTACCGACGATAACTCGATTGTGGCCGTGTTAATGGAAGACTCGGCCGAAAGTGTGAAAACCTCGAGAGCTTCCGCCACGCCGTGAGTAAATTAACACCTATCGATAGAGGTCTCGCCGCGAAAATTACGGTTTACGTGCCGGAATAGTCGAACCCATTTGCCAGCGCGAGTTGGACGGTGCTCTCAGACGCCTTGTGTCTTCGAGCTTTGTGCGATTCAAGTGAAGGATCACCTACGATCGGTTTGGATAAGCTGGGCTCTTGATCGCTGCGTTCGGACCCAGTCAAGCTTTTGCGGTGGGATCGTTTAACTGTAGATTACCGAGCTGTCGTGGGGACGACGACACCAATTAAAAATACAAATGAACCATGAGAAAGTGGTGTGAGTCAGTACCTGTATGCTTGGCTTAAGACCAAGTCTCAGGAATAAACATAATTTTCGTATGTTTTGTAGAACTGTTATCTGATTCCTGGTTATCTAATGGTTAACTGTTTTGACTTGCACCATTTTTGCATTGATCACGGTTCGAATATAATCGAACGCTTTTTATCTAACAATAAAAATAGCTTGTCTTTTAAAGAAAAAGCATAAGTGCAAAAGTTATATTTGGTGTTGAATCTATTAGTTAAAAGATTCAACATACCCTCTGGTATCACAGGGTTCAAATATTCAGATCGTCATTTTTACAAAAGTTTAATTATCCAGGGTTAGCCAGTGTATTTCATCGCGTAAAAGTTGTTATTTCGTAACAATTATTTTTATACGGGAGTTCATTTGTAGCGAGAATGTTGAAAATCTTCGTCGCAAATCATCTCTCGAGACAAAGTTGAAAAGTACTATCTTCACCAATGTAGAAACAATTCTCAAACTACGTATTCGATGAATACAAGTTAATAATAGAGGTTGTTAATTCTTGCAGAAATATTTACGATATGTCCATCTTCTCTGTATCGCTTTAAAACATTAATAGCATTTCCGATATGAAAATACCCACAGCTATCCAATAACGTGAATGTCAATTTGATGCAGTTATCATAAAATGCAATTTTTGTAACGGCAAGTGCAATTTTGTTCATCAAAGTATGATTAAAAATGGAACGTTTCTTGATAATTCCAATGAAAATACCATCCCCGATGGAACGTATCGGAACAAACACTCGGTTTGTTGAAAACAATTGTTTTTACATTTAATGTATAATTTGTTTTCATTTGCAATAAAACAAGCGGAACGATATCTCCGTCTTTCCGTAAATAAAAGATTGAAATAGGAATGAATATTGTTGTTTCTCGTTGCAAGGTACAGGATGGAGAAATCTTACAGACATTTTCCAAGAACGAGTATTATTTTGTCGCGTTACGAAGGTTGTTTTCTATAATTGTCACTTTGGAATGAGTGCAGCGTCATTTTATACTGCATTTTAACCGTTAGTACTCGAATGGCGAGTCTTTTTATTTTATTTATTAAGTGTTAACGTTGCTTCATTAGAAATGGTGTACAATTGTTCGTGTATTTCTATCTCATTGGCTAGCAATTCGTTTGTTAATACTACATTTCCAAAACCCGTCATTTTTAAGGATTCTACATTTTTTAATTTGCGATTATTGAGATTGTCAAGATACATCCGCGTTGAATCATTCAACAGATTTATTTCTTGACGAAATATTAGAATAATAATTACTAAAAATCTGGGCATTCTTGTTGTTTTTATAAAGTAACGTAGAATAATTATTTTTAGTATTCCGCGAACCTGGTGTAACTAATAAGTGTAACGAAGATATTAAAGATAACCCAAGATTTCGAAACATATTAACTATTTCATTAATATAGTCTACAAATACTTCTAATCTACGTTTTATAAACGACGCTGTGCGTTCTGATAAGCATAAAGATCAATGTTACTTACACTTTTATTCAATATACATAATAGAATCTGCCTCGCACTTTCGATCTTTAAATCCGCTCCGCAGCATTGCTCAAGTGTAATGGAGCATACAAAAATTCGCGAAAAGGTATTCCTCAGTGGAGATTCATATTTAATCAATAAATTCGAATCCATTATTCATTCGAGATTTAAACTACAATTCCGGTTTAATGAACCTCGTATTTTAAATGAAACTCATCGGTAGACTCTTACCGACTAATTTCATTAATATTATTACTATAAACTGATAGAGAACCACTTCGCGAGCGCAATTTAATTTTAGAGTACTTAACACTAGCACTGCGCCAGACCGGTCAAAATGTTTCCGAGTTTTTCTTTCGCAATTACTGAAATTCTGGAGATATTTCCGCCAGAAATTTTCGAACGAACGTTGAAGTACACAATGAATATTATTATATGATTATGACTACACGAAAGTTAAAAATAAATATCTACTAATAAATTACTATACGAGCACAATGGCCAGCCTATGCTCCAGTTCCAATGTACAGCTACATATAAACAATTTAGAGGATAGAAATACCTCATTTATCAATTTTTTAAACATATTTCTGGTGGTACACATAGTAGACGCATTAGTCTTCCTGTTGAAAGCCACGCAAATTTTATGCGTTTCACCTATTTCATTCATAGATCAACGTTATTAATTATAATTGTTAGCAACTTGATAACGAAGCTCTCACTGCACACTATAATCTAGTTGATTTGCACATTAATAAATTGATATACAGTGACATTAATTATGACAATCATTTTCAAATAATTCCACAGCGTCGGTACGCGATGACCACGTTAATCGCTAGAAACTGAGCAATTTTACGACGATTTTGATGCTCTGTCATACATGACAGACACAATTTTCTTACTAACGTTCAACGTTAATACGGTGACAGAGTAACCCAAAATTTCGACAAGTCCTACGAAGTGTCAGCTGAAATAGCAGTATAATAAATCTGAACTTATCAGTTACGGGTTCGAATAAAAAATTGATTAGATTTCTTGGAACTGTGGCGCACCGAAGTGCTGGCGTGGCAATGAACGTGTTAATAATGAGAATGCTCAAGGTGGCCGACTGCTGGAACAATTATCCTACTCGGTAGTTCTGGTGTTAAAACTCTTTTAACCGCGTCACGTTCCGAAGCGGCGACACTGAAATTAGCGCGGAATGTCAACTAAAAATCGGGTAGGGGAAAAAGAGAAGGATTCTGTTGGAAGTTAAAGAGGGTAGGTGTAGCATACTCATAACTTGGTGAACGGCGAAACTAATTTCCCACAGGAGGACATTCCTCGCAGTTTTCCCCGGCAGAGTCCGGTCGCCCGTTTCCTCGTTTTCTTCGAACAAACCGTGTCCCTTCCGGTCGGCGAGAAGCATCGGCACCGAATCATCCAGAAATCACGCTGTTAATCCGTAAAGATAAACCAGCCGGTGCTTCGATGACATCGCGGACCTCGTTCAGGCGAAATTAATTTAATTAAACGGGAACGCTCCGAGGCAAGAGGGTCGAGCGCTCGCCTGTGTAACGAAGTGCGGCGCGCGGCGCGTTCGAAAACGGAAGTTTCCGGCATTCTTCAAATTTTTCCGCCGGACTCGAGTGGTTTTCCGCGCTGCGGCAGACAACGGCGGGGTCCTCTTTTGCTCGTTGGCAAAAAAAAAATATAGAAAAAAAGAGGAACAGGGTCGGAAAATTGTTGACCGGTTTTTTCGAAGTGTGCATCGAGACGCGAGGAAAACAGCGCGCGCGTGCCGTCCTTAGGCACCGAAATAAATGGCGGAATGCTGCCGGGAATAATTGGATTGGTACTTCTGCCCGGGTGTCTTCGTTATCTTTTTTAATTGAGACACATTGTACACACCGAGGCACGCGCGCCAGCCCGGGCCTCTATAACACGCTCATTCGAGCAAAATGTATCCGACTGAACAATAACTTCATTCGGATTTCAGTCTTTTTTCCTCGGCTTGTTTTTCTCGTTTTTCACTTCTTTCCTCGCTTTTTAAGTAGAACGCCGACCCGCCGTTATGATAACGCAAATAGGTTCGGCGTGGCTCTGATGACTTTTCTATTTCTACAGAGAGCGGTTTTCTTATTGACAGGCACTGTGTGTCATTTTTAAATATTTTCATTTGTTAATATATTCGATTTTTCTTATTGAATTATTTGCTAGTATGAAGGTCTGGGTCAGGTTATGTCGTGTCTGTTAATATTTTGGTCTGCAAACAATTCACGTATTATTTTTCAGATTGTCCGAAATCTAATTTTTATCGGAAGAGAAATACGATAAATCACGTATTCTTTATATTGTTTGAAAGATTTTCAATGTGGATGGAAAAATAATTCTATTTTCATGTACTCGCACTCTGAGAGTGTGTAAAATTATTACATTTGTTAAATAATAATTCATTGAATTTTAAGAATGTAATAGGTTTAAATGTCACGTAGGAATATCAATAAATCAGGAAGCTGTATTGTGAAATTATAAAATACAACTTGCAATTGTTTCCGACGAGCGTAGAAAGGTTAATAAAACAGCAACACATTGCAATTGGTTTAAATAATGTTGAATATTATCCCGATTGAAAATCGTTTATTAATATTCAAACGTTGTTCGACAGTAAATTAAATTTTACAGGAAAATCAATACCACGCATACATGTAAAAATATATTTGTTCATCTCCAACGTCCAGACATTTTTATCGGGCACAAAGCAAAGAAATGTGAAATTTAAATAATTTTGCTATGTCGACAATGGAATAGCAGAATATCCGGCCAATTTATTAACTAGAAAAGTTTACGGAAACTTGCATCTGTACAGGCACGAACACAAAGGAATTAAAATTATATAAAACCGTACTCCCTCCGTTAATGCTTCGGGCAAATTAAGAATAAAACGAGACTCTATTAGAATTCGTACGATCTTGTATTTTATAATTTCCCCGTGAACTTTTAAACTCTCTCTCTAAATATACAAAGTTTCGCGGTTCTACTAACAAACCAATACTAAGAGAAAAGTTTCTCGAATCCACACACAGTGTTTAAGCAAATAGTAGTGATGGGAGTGATTCAATTCATTCTCATGTTTTTCAAGTAATTTGCTAATCATGCTTCGAGGCGTATTGAAAAGAATTGAAGCGTATTGACTTAGTCGAAAATTAAACTACATGGTATCGGTAGCTGATATTGATGCTTGTCAGAATGAATATACTGTCAAAATGAATTTACATGAATATTCAAACACGATAAAATGTTTTAGTACCTCATAAGTATTTCGTACAAATTATGAGAATTGCTAACATTTAGTACTTTGGATCCTATGGATACTTTATATGCATTTTGAACGAGAGGTATTGCCAAATGTGTAGACAAAAATAGTAAGAATTAATTTATATATGAATAATATTTTATGTATTGTCCTTTAGCCGAGAGAGATATCCATTTTTACTAATTATCTCGTCGCTTTTAGAAAACACTCTTTCCGAAGGAACAGACATGGCCATCGGACGAAAATATTCTTTTGCCAGTTTCGACAATATTGCATTTCCAATTGATTAGTGGGGATTCTCGTTTCTAGGTAAATATTCTTTTTTCAAAACGAAATTCCGATTTGAACACTGAATTTCTAGAAAAATCGCTGATATACAAACTGTGATAATTTCGTTGGATATAGTGGTACAAGAATGTACCAAGTCTGATTTTAAAGCTTCAAACATCTACTTTTACCATCTACCATTAATTTTTGCTTAAGGAAATTTTGCACGGCGTGACAGGTCGAAAACTGAAGACTCTCGAAAATGCTATTAATTAAACTGTCTATAAAAACATTGGAAACTTTTTTTCGAGAATGAATCTCCGCGAATTTTAAGATCGAAATCTCTCTTTTACAAGGACACGAAAAACATAACGTACGATTTTTTTTAGTCGTGATGTTAAGGTTTCAATGAAGGTATATCAAGAGGTTCTACAACATCAAATTTAGTCCCTATTTTTGTTCCATAAAACTGGAAAAAATCGTGGAAACATTTTTAAAGTGTTGTAAAGGGGAAGTTCGCTCGTCAAATTGGTGGAAGATTCATTAACGGAAAAAATTGTTTAATGTTTCTATAGAGGTTTCAACAATGGGTTTCTATGTCATGTACAAATATATTAAAGTGAGTCCAAGTTTATTGTTGTACGATCGTTATTTATGAAATTACAACAAATTAAATATCGTAAATTTTTCGAGAATCGACGTTTCTAACAGAGGTGGGCATTATTTGGCGAAAGAAATATTTCAAATATTATTTAATATTTTAGATTTGATTTTGCTTAACGAAAATAGTATTTTAAATAAGATATACAATTCGAAAATAAAATATTTCTATTTTTAACAATCTGAAACACGAAATAAGGTTTTGCATTGTTATAATACTCTGAGAAACCGCATAAATAATACAGTCTATCTTATCGTTAACACATTACCGACCAGTGATTATTGCTTAATTTTGAAAAATCTATGGTTCATGGCTAAACACTTTTTAATGGAACCATCAATAGTAACAGCAATTTTCATTATGAACTAACAATACACCCTCAATAACGTCATCTAATAGTTTCATTTAAGATTGCAATGTAAAAGAAAATTTCTATGCTATCTTTTGGTACAGCAAAATTATTAAAAAACCTATTAATAGGCTTCCGGTAGGTAAAATGTTAAGAAACGATTTACACCCATAAATGTATTGAATTCGAACCATTATTTTCAGCAATAATATTTAAAATTGAAATTGAAAATAAAGGCAAAATACAAATATTGTCAATATTCTTCAAATAAAATATTATTTTCGAAAAGATTACTGCCTCAAATAAATTATTTTATTTTAAAAAATTACTGCATCAAATGAAATATTTTATTTTTAAAGTTGTACACATACTTTAAAATAAATAGGATTATTTACTATCTACTATTTAAAATACTATTTTCCCCAGCTCTGGTTTCTAAGAATGTATCGTTTAGGAATCGACACACTTTGATACTCGTCTATTCATACGTACCCTAAACGCAGTGATAGTATTAGGGATCGATACTAATTGAGAAGGATCATGCCCATCGCTGGCAAACAAGCGGAGAAGTATCGTGTCTAGGGCAGCGCCTTGGCGAAATTAAAATTCTGTCTGGTAAGCTACGTCTTTCTAGCGGGCTCTCCCGATCGGCCTTGTAATTTACGATAATAGAGCAATTAGTGCCGGGACCTCTAATCGCGAAGGACCGCTGCGCCGCGGAAAATAACGCGGGAATTGATTTACACAGGCGTTACACGTGGCTTGTTTCGACGCGTTTATATTTCCTTGGAAAATGTTCTTCGTTTTCTCTGTATGGTTCGCGGCGCCGCGAGCCGCTGCTGCCAAGGAAATATACGCCAGACATAACAAAACGGTAAAATTTTCCAGTCCTCCGACGGCGTATTTATGCTTCGACGGCTTTGAAATATAATTCACGGGACGATGCATGTGTTTGCTGGCTCTAAATAATGATGGCATCCGGATCTTCCGTAATTTATGGTTAACTTTGAATGTGCGGGCCTTCGAAACCCGCTTTCTTTCACAGTTCACCTGACGCCGCGCCGGTTTTCGCGCATATTTCGCAGCGAAAAATTTAGAATGTCACGCGGCCCGACGCTTTTATTCCCCACTTTTATGCCCGCGGAGAAAGTTATGAAATTTTATCGGGCCCCGCGAATGTTAATAAATTACGCAGCCTTGGCTTCCAGCTTGATCATTACTAATATTTCGATAATGCATTAACAATAGGTCGCGGTAAACACATTAATAACGGACAATGTACTATTTAACGCGTAATTCTTAGGTATAGAGTATGATGTACATATAATAATGTTAACGTAAAATAGAATGGATTATTCTGCTTGGTTTACGATTTCATTTACGGAATAACGGTTAATACGTGGCATAATGAAATTTCATTTAACGTTTACGAAAATCATTAATTTCACGGGAAATACCCGCTCTGCCATTGGAATCTGCCTAAATGAATTCGATAGAAAAATTCAATGGAAAAATTATATCAGATAATTTTGCGATCGATATTTGGCACAGAAAGTCATCGAATTATTAAAATTACTAGCGTGCTTAATAAGAGAGAATTAATTCGATTCGATTAAAAATTGAATCTTTGCGTCGGCCGAGTATACTTTGTATCGGGGTAGTCCTAGCGGTTTTGTTAATTCATGAAAAATATGGCTCTAAACTATTCTAGAAGTATGGAATATCGATTGACTTTGCGTAAAATTTCGAGTGTATCGACAGCACTGCTGACATGTAATCGTTAATAATAATTTCCGTGTTCTGAATAGATTTGTAATTCAAATTAGTATAGTTCACATAAATTGGAACGCTTAATGCTTCACGCATGTCAACATTCATTAAATTTTAGGTGTCTACGGTCGAGATATGAGAGACTAATTAATCTTATCAAGTGCAAGGCAATACAGCATTAAAGACACATTTTTATAATACCGATAATTATAATTTATGTACAATACATATATGTAAATGCACGAGGTGAAACACAAAATTTCGTGAGTAATCAAAATATGACTAGTAATTGATTATTTGAGTCCTTCCGAAATTATTATAACCTTTAATTGCACATGGTATTTTCTATTTTATTGTAGTTTCAATTGTCCATTGCAAAGATGTATTTAGTTTTCGAATTTTCACAGAGGAATTTTGTACAATACAATGCAAAACATTTAATTAATTGTGAACACTTTATGTAACTTGCACCCACATATTTGTGACATTCTTCCGATTAAAATGAGTCCAAACACGGTACAATTCGGAATGTATTTGCTCCTTCAACCGATTCAGCAGAACCTCGATTATACGAACCGATATATGAATTCTCCATTATCTGAAATATACAACACGACTCGTAGTAGCGATCAATAAAAATTTAATCTAACACTGAAGCTAGTTCTATTATTCGAACGTTCCATGCAGGTTCCACCGATTATATCGTGAATTAACGAGATGAATGTAATAAAAAACGTTGGTATCATTTCAATCAGAAAAATGTGACGAATATACCAGTAAGAGTTCTATAAAAAAAATAATTAACAACAAAGCTTTATCGCTAAATGAATAATGTTTTACCGGTGCAATTGTGTAGACGTTTTATGTAGGGTGATCTGTCCAATTGAATTGTACATAAAAAAGTAATGTTTATCATACCTATTACCACGTTTTTATTAGCTTATTTCTTGTCTGCTTGTCTGTTTGTTCGGTACAAATTTTGCAATTAATTTTAAACTAACTTCCCGATGAGCTAGAGACTTGAAATTTTAAACATAACTCAGAACTGGATAACAATGCAATATTTTTAAAAAGTTTTTTAAAAAAGCCTATGATTTTAGGAGATATAAACTATTAAAAATTTAATCGTTACACCTTCCCGCGCGACGATCGGTAGTACCCATTCGGTAAAACGAAAAACGTGGGGCGCATGCAATAGATAATTGATGCATGAATAGTGCACCTAAATCACTAACAATTTGATTGCACTGCAAATGATATGAACCGTTGTGCGAGTTTTCTCTATGTATTATCTTGCGCCCCACGTTTTTCGGTTTAAATTTTACAAGTATTTTCATATTTTACATTAAAATTGATGCAGTCTATTATAACACCTACAAATGTCTTGCAAATGCGATTTTATTTTTTATTATAATTTGTATTGCAATAAGATAAGTATTGCTGAAATCTATAATTTTATTTTAAGGTGCGTTCTCAATGTTGATAAATTCGTTTGTACAATATTATTCAAGCAATAAAAGATCAAGGGATAGTATCTGTAAATAGTTTAAGTGGAAGTCTGTAACAGTGCTATCATGTCAGTCCCAAAGTTTCTCCATACATCGAAGCATTACCGTATTCGAATTACCGGCAATTAACGAGCAATTCCGGAATGCCGAGCCTGGCTGCAGTCAACAGGGGTTTCCGGGTAAAGGAAAAATCCGCAAGCCCCTCGAAGAGGATAAATCAGGCGCTGAACTGGTTTCTGTCTAACCGTTAATTCCATTAATTGTTAAAACTGTCGTGGGTGTTACGTATCTCCGTTTCCGACCTCTTCGGTGTTCCTCGGGGGGGGGGGGGGGGGCGGAGTAGTTGTTGAACTAGCATCCAAGATGCGCGAAACACACGCAGCCAGGAATTAGCTCGGCGCGTTCCTGCGTCTTTCGCGAGTCGTTAGACCCGTTGTTCGCCGGTGTACAAAATCGACCTTATAAATCTCGATGCTGTTTCGTTCCGTTCCAGCCGAGGCGGCTTCGGGCTTCTCGCGAATTTCCAATGCAGTCCGCACGTTTTTTCGACATGTCCGAACATACATCAAGTCTGATCCACTTCTTCTGAGGGTCGGCTTTTTCCGCGGGCCGGGCGAGAACTGCTGAAAGCGCGTTAAAGGTACCCGGTCTGTTATCAAATTTTCCGTCTCGATGGACCTCTCGCGCTCTACCCATCGATTGCATTTTACATGATGTTATAAATATTTATCCTTCGATTTCGGCCCGCACGCTGTTGATTTCTTCATCCCTACACCGGCGCGCCGGTGCCGTGTCATTCTCGAATCGTGAAACAGAATATTTGAAATGGAAACTTCTGCCTACTAGGGACCATTATGAACAGTTCAAAACAATTTTTGTAGTAAATTCCAAGAATTGAAAAATGAGTTTGCAACTCACTGATATCATGAAAAGAAATAAATGTCCATGCAACTCTCTTGTATATTGCAATTAACAGAAATCATTTTTAAAAAAGCGGGAAGACCATTGTACTTCTACTTGGTACCATAGAAAAGATCAACTATCTAATTATAAATTAATCTGCTTCCACATTTTCATTTTTGTCGATTTTTAAAAAAAATATATTTTGTCCCATTCATGAATCGAAAGGGAATAATATTAGCACAGTTTCTTTAATTATTTAACTTACTGTAATCAATGAATAAAAATCACAATATTGATGTGATTTTGAAACAAAAATATTTTAAGTTTATTATTACGTGTTCTTTCTTAAAAAGTATTTTGCCAGTGGCGATGATCACAACGAGAATAGGATTCTCAAGACCCTCCAATTTCCCCTGTTAATATTCAGCGCGTCAGCTGGAGGATAAGGATTCCTAGGATTAAACTGTTGATAATGACTAAACATGATAAGTCTTAATTAATTCTACCCACTTAATGTCCCATTAGTGTAAAATTATTTTGAAACTTTCGTATTATTATTAAGTAGACTGCGGTTCATTATGCATTTATGTTGTGTGCAAAGTGAAGTACACGAGGTCGTGTGTAAATTCTTTAAATACAAAGCATAATAAAGATCGGTTAGTGATTATTTAGTGGAAGTGAATATCACATATAAAATATAATTTAATCTTACTCAGACATACATGACGTGAACACTTCAAGCGACTAGAGAAGAAGAAGAAGGAGTAGAAGAAAAACGCCCTTACAATATAAGACGACAGGTGTCGCTGTACATAGAAAGAGTCATAGGACAAATAAATACAAAACGCGCGTATTACAAACGGATACAAATATAATTTCAACAAGATCCTCATTTTTGTTCCATGAAACAGTGAAATAAATCAAGTTTTAAGATATCGTTGTAAAAGAAAGGCTCCTATCCTCAAATCTGAGGCAGATTCATACGCAAAAATATTTCTACATAGATTTCAATTTACAGATCCAAGACCCAAAAATGGATCTTCAATTGTCATCTGCTACAGCATGTAAAAATATCGTAATGAGAAATGACTAACGATGTGTGAAAGTAGAATCTTCGCAACACATTAAATTCTGTATAAAAGCGGAAAAAGGGATGCCTTCGAACGGTATAAAAATAAACTAAATATTGACTCCACGATTACCGAGTTGGGAAAGGGATTATTTGAAGGGAGAGCGTAAAAACGAAAAAGATAACAGGTTCTGAATGGCGAGATTTCGGAAATCGTTGTGAGCTCTTGAAATGCACACGCGACCGCGATACAATCCACAAAAACTTTCCGAGTACTTATTTTCGGTTCACCGATAATGAGCAGTTAATTTCTTTTTCTCCATCGGTACACGTGTATAGCGATGCTGTTTCGGACCAAGTTAGATTGCGTTGCGGTTTACGGTTTTTCCGCTCTAGGGGCAAACATCGATAATCCGTGTGTCTACGTGTTGCTTTGTTACTGCAGCAGCCCTTTCCTACCAGAGGAACTGGTTGGTTTCCTCCTTTTTCTTTCGCCATCCCGAAGGACATTTGCATAAATGTTTCGGACCGGGTCAGGAAGTAGCGGGGCACCAGTGGCAGCTTGAATATCGTTGTCAAGTTTTAATGATATGGAAATAATATTTTATTGCATAAAGGGAACCGGCCGGAGCAAAGTATTCCTCTTTCGTGCGTTAATTGTTTCAACTGTAATTGACCGAGGATTAAGGGGCCCTTCTAGTATTTCATTTTTAAAAGTATGTGTTATAGAATATGTGTACAAAAGATTTGTTTGAATTCGCAAAACCGTCGGGTTTTTCCCAATTTTTCATTCTGCTGAAGACAGAAAACACAAAAAGTCGGTGATTTGACTTCGAAATTTCGCAATTTTGTAAATAATTTTGTAAAGGCTTTTAATTTCTCTCGGCTCAGACCACTATGTTCATAATTATTAAACTCCAGTTTTTTGTTTCAGTTGATTTTCAAAACATGCCCTATAAAAAATGTATAACTCATGTAATTTTTAATATTTTTACTTTAAAAAAATCCGATATATACTTCAAATACCATTAAATATGTGTACAAAATCCCAATTAAAAACAGTTCTTCTGAAAAGTTCCTAAAAGCCGATAAAGAATTGAAAGTCAGAATGCCTCCACGAGAGAATTTATTTATCATTAATCAATATGGCAAACAATATTTCGACCGTGAAATGATATTAATTTCTTTTCCACCATTGTTTGCGCTCCATCCGAACGGGAGTTAATTATTGATTCAGCAGAAAAGTGTTTGAAATGCGTACTCAAAGGAGTATTCTGGTTTTGAACTTCCAAAAAAAAAACAATTTTGTTTTGCATTTTCCTCGAGTACAATTGTTGTTGATTATTGAAAAAAATAAGTGTATCCAATAAGTGTCCTCAAAAACAGGTTTAAAATTGCAACAACTGTAGAATAAAGAATTCGGAATTCGTAATTTTCCAATTCATTTGTTTTCACGTTGATACTCTAGAATTTGTTCAAAACCATGAAAATTGCCACGAAACTTGACAACGAACCCGTGCAAATGGTACAGTTGAGGGGCAATAAAAAGATATTCCAACCAACAAATGATTGGCGGGGTTTGGCGGACATATTACCATAACGAAACCCTTCGAAATCCCCCGATTGTCCCTGAAAATCACGGATCATATCTCGGCGAACGCATCGCCCACGCACCAATGCTTTCGAGACAATGGTAAATACCCGGGAAAAGTCCCAGATATCCGAAGGTTCCCTTTCAATCCTGTAAATGCTCGAGCAAGACGAAATCTGATGCAAAAGAGTTAATTGTACTCCTCTGAAAATTAGCTGGTACCAGGCGGTTCGCCGAGGACAGGGGCGGCAGATGATGGGGTAGAGGAGAAAATCGTC
Organism: Lasioglossum pauxillum; assembly: GCA_933228785.1. Taxonomy (NCBI): domain Eukaryota; kingdom Metazoa; phylum Arthropoda; class Insecta; order Hymenoptera; family Halictidae; genus Lasioglossum; species Lasioglossum pauxillum. Next base: position 13,435,206 of record OW121705.1, read on the forward strand.
CCTTTCAAGTTCCGAGCAAAAAGGCAACCGTCCCCACGCGTTTCAAAGGAATTTCTGGAACAGTCCACCGTGTATCGCCGAATGGCCACCGAACGGGCGTCGGTATTCATCGCTGCGGAACCCGATTTCTTTGAACTCGTTATTCCTGCCTACCGCTATTTTACCAATTGCAGTCTCGCGATTTAACGCTGCGCGGATTAAATCGCCGACTCGTGTGAGAAAGCGTGGACAGAGAGTCTGCACACGTGTGAAGAGATTAAAAGAAAAAGGGGTACGCGAAAGATGAACAGGATCGAGCGTTCTTATACGTCATTTTCCAAAACGACCCTGCGAGATTCACCACCCGAAAACAACTAATGTGTATTGCCTTTTATAAATAACAAGCATTCATCGAGATATCGTACGATTATTTTTAGGCTCGTCCGAATTAATAAGTCCATAACACCATCTTTACGTCAAATCAAGATTACAAAAAACGTAATTTTGAAAAATAAAAGACTTTTGTCACTGGACAAAGTCTTGTCACTTCAGTATAGACATTTAGATCGAATCTTTGTACAGAAGTGCCTCGATATTTGTAAAAATTTCGGTCCCAAAGTTTTCACAAATATCGAGGCACTTCTGTACAAAGATTCGATCTAAATGCCCCATTAATACCATAACATGAAGACGCGTGTTAACAAGATTCTACGTTCCATATCTCAAACAGAACTCTGAATACCGTAATCCCTGTTTGCGCATCATTCGTAGAATTTCAACCACTTAATAACATAAGCGTGCTATCTTTTCAATCAAGAGTGTAGAAGCAGACGCCGCAAGCAGCAGAATTTTCGGATTTATTCATTACAGCCGCGTTGTCGCCATCATACTCGCGCCACATACATTTCCGTGAGATACGAAGCCGCGTGGTGGTTCTAGTTTCGCGGCGCGGGGGGTTCATCTGCTTCGTGGGGTATGGGAAACATTTTTCTACTGCATTAAAGGCCAGGAATGCGGCTAGTATCAAGGAATCCTGACTCGTTTCTGGCTCGGTGTTTATCGGAGGGGAGAGGGTTGAAACGAGCTGGGTGGGAGGCGGTCTGCGGGGGGTGGTTGCAGGAGTTCCCGGTGGGGAATTGTAATTTCTGTTTATCATGAAAATAAAAACGTTAATGCGGCCTCGGAGCTCGTTTCACGAGGAAATGAATGACGATTGCAGATAGCGAATCGGTATCTCTCGATGTTCATTTACCGGGAAAGAGATCGTGCTTTCCGGAGCTGCAGTGGGGTACCCGGCTGCCTCGGCTCTTGTTGCTCTGTTCCTCCTCCCCTGTTTCACTCTGTCCCTCTCCCGCGGCTCTCCGTTGTCCCTCTCTTGTCTTCCTCCGTTCGAGGAAAAAAGAATGTTTGATAAACGAGAATCGTTTAATCGGATGCGTCCCGATCTCGCCGGTGATTTATTCCCGCAGTGGCCGCAGCTATTTCGCACGGTCGCGCGCTTCTGCGCGTATTTCTGCTCGTTTCTGCGCGTTTCGCCTACCCCCCGCGCTCGCGCCGCGACTCGATTAGCTCAACGTTGAATTATAATTGTGCTGCTTAGAGAGTTCATTCGAACGCAATTAAAGCCTCGACACAGAAAACGATGTAAATGGAGGTAAATGAAATTTCCCAGTTGGTAATCGGAAAATGAGAAAATGCGCGCAGACGACGACCGGAGTAATGAAAGCGTCCCGAGCGAAAATATGGATTACTTTTCTTTGTTCAGCGAGAAATATCGTTAGTGTTTCGCCAAGAGACGAGTACGCAATTGTTTGCGGATTTCTTAAGGCTTGAACCTTTATACGAGTTCATTATACACGTTTGTTGCCGGCGCAGTTCTATAAATTATTTATAAATTCGTGCTGTGCGCGGGAAAGTGCGTTCGCCACATCTTTACAGAGAGGCGAACTTCACGACGTATTTCGCTTTGTGAATTAATTTTAATGTTGTGTGCGCGCTCCCTTCATTCGATTGCGAACGTACGCGAGCGATTTTGCACGTTCCATATGTCACATTTTTGCTGTCGACTATTCTGTGGATTCAAAATCAAAATATTGTATTACTTTATTCTACACGTTAGCAAATTAACCCTAAGTGAACAATCAAGCCGATTAGAATTGACGGTAATAATTATTTAATGTCTAACTATTAATCATGTAACTATTTGTGAATTTAGATGAAATTTTACCCTCTCACTATGTTTATATCCACCATGTCGATAATAATAAATAGGCTGCGGATTTTTTGCATTTATGACAAAAATTGGTAGGTGCAATTTAAGCTAATGAACAAATTAAGGGAATTTAGAAACATTGATGTATTATTGTTAACGTATTAAAACTGTTAAAGAAAGAATTTATTACTTGGCTCCTGTCTTTTGAAATTTTAATAAATATTGAATATAATTTAAAATTTAATACATATTGAAGGTTAAAATATCATGACTTTCAAATCAAATTGATATTAACGAAACATCGTTTTTCTGGAAAAATAAGCGTATTTGTGTGAGTGTTCAATTTATTTTAATAGTGAGGCAGCAGAAAGTGCATCTTTCTAAATTGTACTGTTTTTTTCGAATTTTCCCTCATTTTGTTACATGATTTTGTAGGACAATATTTTATAGTAAAAGCCATATATTCTTAAACAAAAGAATATCTTCCACACCGTAAATCCATCTCAATATTTCATCTATTCTCTAAAACTGTCCGAGCCTTCGCAAATTTTCGTACAGAGTGTATAAAAATTACATTAATCTTTTGGAAACGATTTCCAGGAAGTGAAAAATACTTCCTGCAAATTAATTTAGGTTAACGCTGGACGGAGACGAATTAGGTTACGAAGATTAAAGTGACACAGCTAAGGCAAGGGTATTTTCGATGATAAAGTGGATCTTAACAATGAGAATAAAAGAAGAAATGTTTACAGTATTCTTAATATACTCTATTGATCGAGAACAATATTTTCTATTATTCAGATGAATGGTTCATAAGAAAATATCGTTGTACATAATTCGTTCAGTTCGTTCTACTATATCCAGAAAATTATCATCGAGAATCTTTTGCTGGAAACGTTGGCAAGAGTTGTTGTAATTATCCCGAGCGGAAATTTAGCTGAGTAAGTTCAGAAGTATTTCTTAATCTTTTATGTATCGACAGAAACTGAGCAACTTTCCACTCGGTTTCCTTTCGTATAAAAACCACTATCTGAAATGAAGAAGATCCTGCAAGTTGCTTTTTCCTCTATAAAAATTATTAAATACCTTGCTGTCGTACAGCCAGTTTTCTAATTGTCGAAAATCCTACACATTAATTGATTATTTACAATTGTATTGTAATATAAAACTCCAAATCCTTCTAACCCTTTATTGATCGACTAGGATCTCTAGCACTTCATGAATGTTTTCAAATAAGTGCTACTGTACTTTTATTTATTATTAACAAAAAAATGGTTGCTTTATTTGTTTTACTAAATCTATTGAACTTCTCGTGTTGAAAACGTGTCAAAATATTGCCATCTAAAGAAAGACATTGACATCTATCGTAAGCCGTCTGAGCAATTACGAGTGAAACTACTTAAAGTGTGTCGAGTCTCGTTTAAAATTGCAAATGGAAGAAATTTCAAAGAAAAACCTCGGTGATTATCCAGGGTATTGTTCTTTTCAAATTGTTCAATGTTTCACAATAATATCTGCTCTTTCACAAGGTATAAGTTATTAGAAGTATAATTTAAACTTCATCTTTAACCAGAAGCCGCAAAAATTCGAAACTATCAGATTTCATTATTACGTTCCTCCATGTTTGATCAAAAATCGAATTAAGAATACATTTGTAATGATTAGATTGCGGATTTTATGCATTTATAACAGAAATGGGTACGTACAATTTAAAACAGTGGACATGTTAAAAATATTTAAGGACACCAAAGTATTAGTTTCAGCTTAATAGGATAATTAAAAGAAGAATACAATTTTTATTTGGCTCCTGTGTCTAGCAATCAATGCAAATATTTTTTATTTTGCATAAAGATCCGCAGTCTAGTAATGATATTTATCTAATTATAAAACACATTATTCTGTTGTTAATGACATGTGAGAACGATTTTAGTTATTTTACAATTCCAAATGAAATATATATAGGTTACAATATTTCGTCACGTCATTATTTGCATCCGTACATGAATAACTGCATCTATAATTGAATACGTTTTAATATAATTTCTTACAATTCAATCAATTGTTGATTGATGTAATTCTTCATTTCAAATAATTTACATTAATTTAATTCATGCACTTCAAATTTCGAGACCACGATCAAATTTGAATTTTTACCAAAATGTAATTAAATTGTGCATCGAACTGTACTCTACCATTATTAAAGTAAATGTAATTTTTTCCTATTTATTCATAAGAAATTATAGCAGAGCTCAAACCTTATGACAATACCCAACACTTTATAAATTAATGTATGATTATTCAAAGTAAAATCTTAAAAGTAAAAATCTACAACAATTTTGCTATTTGTCAACAAACATATTAATGTACTGGGGTACTAGAGTATTGAAATAAAGGTTAAAATAAAGCTCTTGGTTAACAATAAGAAGATGTTTAAACCATTCAAAATTGTCGAATTTGTAAAATACATGACACCATTTTTTGACCAAGCCTAATAAATTAATTTTCATTGCTGTGTATACCTATTCGAATAGATTTAATTGGATTAGGATTTGAAGCATATAGAAGGGTTGGAGGAGTAATCAGTGTGATGAAGATCGTGGGTAATTTGATTTTGTGGAAGATTTTTGTGACGCGACAGTCAACGCGTTAATATTCCCTCTTAGCTCGTTAACAAATGGGCCTACCCGATGCGGAATGTTCCAGAATCTACAAGGAGGACAGTGAAATACAACGTCATGGAATACACTCGTTTCGTTGAAATTGATAACATAAATATTGCGCCGGACTGTGGCCGAGATTTATGGACATTGTAATGACCCTTAATGTTCATGAGTAGTTTGGCTACAAAGCCCTCATAACTCTTACGCGAAGCAAACGTTGCTAATTTTCTTGCTCGTCCGCCGCTGCTTAGACTGTCTTGCGCCACCAACTTAACCCTCGGCCCGGTAAAAACGTAAATTACCACCTACCACGAGGGGAGAGATCATTGTTCTCATTCTTATCCGGTGTTGCAATCCAACCTGACTACTCGCTGGGATTCATGTATGTCACCGACGTGTTCGTGTTTGACCGACGACACGGTTGTTCGATGCTAATTCGAACCATATCTATAGTCGCCGAGCATGATGACGTTCACGATTAACGAACGAAACGCCAAATTTTAATTAGAACACAAAGCTTCTTTCTTAGTTCCCCGAGACACACCGTCAAAGGGATACCAAAACTTTTCTTTGCGAAACTTTTCCATGTCGAAGCTCGGCTCTGTCCTTTACGGCTGTTCTGCTGATCATTTCTAGCTGGAACTTTTGATACATAGTCGAAATCGAAACAGGAGTTTTAATGCTTAATGGATTCCCCTTTTGTGTAATTAATTGGGTACACTCTTAAAATCAAATCGTGCATTTATGGAAGAGTCACTAGGATACTCGAAATATTTCCAATTACTTTTGATGTATTTTTTCTACTACCCATGCTAAACATTTCTGGATCAACTGTCTACTGTTCAAATTCGTCTACAATGTTATCGAATTATTCATATTTTCAATGTGGACAGTATTTCAAAGTGCAAGTCATGATAAAACTTGTATACAAAGAAAATATTAAAACAAAATTGAATACAGTTGAACTTCGATTATCCGTGCTAATTATCTCATAATCTACAGAAAGAGGAAATTAGACACTGATTTAAGGAATAGTTTAAACAGCGTTCTATTGCATTGTTATGCTTACTCAATTTTTTCATAATTTTCTTATATAGATAACACTAGGTACAGGATGGTATTTTGTCATACAGCACATGGAAAGAAAGGGTAAACTTTACTTTACCGGACTCAAAATTTAAGCCTTTCTCTTATAAATTATCATGTATTTGGTATGTAATCCAGTAGATTTGTACCCGGGGCGGCTGCAGATCGAAGTTTCGATCCTGTAGGTTCAATGGTTCAGGAGTTATGCTCGCTTAAAGTTGAGCAATCTGCAATGTTTTTGACAGGTATGGGCACCGCCATATTGGTTTGTAGTGATGACCGCGAGCCACTTACCGAGCAGAACCGCCGGTCCTGCTCCCCCCCCCCCCCCCCGAGCTAATCACAACCAACTCGGTAAGCAGCGCGCGACCGTCACTACCACTATGGCGGCGCCCTTACCTGTCAAAAACACTGTAGATTGCTCAGCTGTAAGCAAGCATAGCTCCTCAACGGTCGCGCGCTGCTTACCGAGTTGGTTGTGATTAGCTCGGGGGGGGGGGGGGGCAGGACCGGCGGTTCTGCTCGGTAAGTGGCTCGCGGTCATCACTACAAACCAATATGGCGGTGCCCATACCTGTCAAAAACATTGCAGATTGCTCAACTTTAAGCGAGCATAACTCCTGAACCATTGATCCTACAGGATCGAAACTTCGATCTGCAGCCGCCCCGGGTACAAATTTACTGATTACATACCAAATACATCATAATTTTGTAAGGAATAAGCCGTATTTATTTGTAAAACAAGACACACGGATAACCAGTCGTGACAGACGTGTTTGTCGCGGGAGCTCGTTTCGATCTGATCTTCTTTTATAATTCGTTGGCAATTACAATTTTAGAATTCTTCTGTTCCGATTCTCTATTTTATAAATTTAACTATACATAGGGTTGTCTGTTAATACACACACGTACATACATACAATACACACATCATTCGTACTTTAACCCTATAGTTCATAGGAGAAAGGCACAAATTTTGAGTCCAGTAAAGTAAAGAGCAGCCAAGAAAACAATAGATTCCTATCGTAAGGTCTAACTGCATTAACTCAATCAACCAACCGTCAAAGAATAAATCCGGATTAATAGGAAACAAATAATTCAAGTTGAAAAAAAATCAAAATTAAATAAACATGATTTCTATACCACCCCCCGAATTTAAATACGATTGGTCGCGACAACACAAGAATAAATTATCGCGAGAAGGTAATACGACTCGAGAATAAATTTAAATCAGCGAAAAGTAAATAATTCGCTTGAGCACAGTATTAGCACAGCATTTTGATCAAGATTCAAATAAATAATCTTGATTTCTATAGAATGATGCAACATAGAAACGGTACTCACCACGTAAAGATCCTTGTGGAGCTTCGTATACTTTCTGCGTTTCGGTAACAAGCGACGCGGTTGACAAGGTCAGAGAAAGGTTCGAAGACAACACAACACACGCGTGCTCACTTTCACTTTCGAGATTACAATGAGTCGCGATCGGATCCTCGGGATCGCGAGGAGAAGAGTGGGGGCAAGTCCCTGATGACCAACGATTGGCCCCGAACTGTGGCCGACGCATGCGCGGCGCGAAGGGGAGGCAATACAAAACAATTCGATACGATACAATACATGTAACGATCATCGTATTGTGTCGTACACTTATACACTTTCTGCGTGTCGATACAAATCACGTGGTTGACACGCACACACTTTGAATATACTACTGACTAGACTGCGGAACTATATGCAAAATAAGAAACGTTTACATCTACTGCAACAAACATGGGACAAGTAAACATTTCTCTCATTCTTTAATAATGTTCAGAAGCTGCAACTAATACATTGATGCTCTTAAATTTTTTAAATCTGTCCACTGTTTTAAATTACAACTACCAATTTTTGTCATAAATGCATAAAATCCGCAGCCTACTAATGACACTGTGGCCGAAATCTTGGATCTGCGAGGGTCACAGGTATGGCGCGGTGCTGGGTCGACTACCCCCGCAAATTTTTTATTGATGGAGAGGGATGAAACACCCGAACAGAAACTCCGACGATCGACGATTTCCTCCGAATTGGGACCGGAACGGAGGGGAGGGGAGGGCACGCGATTGGTCCATCCAGTGTTCTGATATGGTGCAAGATTTCACGCGTAAGCGCGGCCAGAACAGTAACGTATCTATTTATATTAGGATGATCAGGTACCAGAGCCCTGAGGCAGTTATATTGGCAGGAATGTACCGAAACAATCTGCTCCGGACAAAAAGACTCCAGGACATGTCCTACGAGTTACAAAATATACACAAATACACATGTTATACATTCATTTTTCAGATTCAAATAATACCAATTTTTTTAAATTCTGCGGAGTGCTCAAGGTACCCCATTTTATCGAGAATCTAACCTGAAATCGCCGCGCATGCGCGAGAAAAGATGCAACATATCGGAACACTGGGTCCATCTTAGACCATATACAGGGTGTCCCAAAAATTCCTGAGTATCCCGGAAATGGGAGGTTCCTGAGATTATTTGAAGCAACATTTTCCTTTGCAAAAATGTTATCCGCGGCTTTGTTTAGGAGTTATTAACGAAATCACGGACCAATCAATCGACCAATAGTTGGCGCGCCGGGCCGACTGTGCCAATGCGCGTCTAGGTCGCGCTCTGATTGGTCCGTGCTTTTCGTTAATAACTCCTAAACAAAGCCGCGGATAACATCTTTGCAAAGGAAAATGTCGCTTTAAATGGTCTCAGGAACCACCCTCTTTCGGGAAGTTCCCGAATTTTGGGACACCCTGTATACCTATAGACCCGGCATAGGTATAGTATGTGTATAGGAAAACCGAGAATGCAGCTCAGCAAAGATAAAGTACACTGTGACGTCAAAAGATAAGTCTTAAGATAATTTCAAAATGGCTGACACGGCAACCTTAGACCATATATACTACTGTAATACCTTAATAAAACATATAGAATAAACATCTGTATCTCAAATACAGTTTATAATTGATTATTTCATGATACAATGCCAAATTCTTTGAAATTATCCTGTCCATTCTTTCCGTATACTGTGTAACTACGCGCATGTGCACCCGCTGATCCCCCTCACCCCCCTATAAACCAAGCTGTCGATGAGCATAGCTTGTACATCTTTCGACAATGTGACGTCACAGTGTCCTTCATCTTGGCCGAGGGGAAAATTATCTGTGCCGGGTCTATAGGTATATATGGTCTAAGGTCATAATATGGTCATTGTTCCGTCGGTTGAATGTGGCAGCAGTGTGCCCAGACAGTATACGTTTTTTCGCGCATGCGCGGCGTTTTCAGCCTCAGTAAAGTACGCTTCTCGAGGAAATGTGGCACCTTGAGCGCCATGCAGAATTTTAAGAAATTGATATGATCTCCATGGAGCCTACTACATGTTTGGTTCTTTGACTTTTGCACTCCCTTTTTTTTCCTTCCCTTACTCCTCTCGGGATGCTGGTGAGGACCGTTTCTTCCATTCACTCACCAGCATCTATCCCAGGACAACCACCCATGTTCTTGGTTATATGACTTTTGCACTCCTAAGTCGTCCATTTGGACCACTGTGCGTCCCGTCAATTATACCGGTACATTCCCGCCGATATAGCTGCCTCAGAGCTCTGCTCAGTGTTGTTAGTTGGTATGGGAAAACTCGCGCATGCGCGGCGAATCCAGGAACGTATCTGGGCTCTACAGTCCGTAGAGCCCTGAGCTTGTGGGCCAAGTTGGGGCGAACTGTTACTGCCGGGAAACCGAATGACGCACGACCTGATATTTAAATATCGATATGATATTTATATATTACATGTATATACACATCAAATTTTAATATAACATACGCATGTTAAACGTCATGTTTGAAAATCGAGAAAAAATGATGATGCGAAGCTATGCGGGGCAACCAAGGTGCCCGATTTTGTACTTCAGTGAGGCTAGAATGGTCGCGCCTGCGCGAGTTTTCCCGTACCAGCTAACAACACGCTCTGCTACATCATTGCTTCATCATGGATACGTTACTGTTTTGGACGCGCATGCGCGAGAAAACGTATCCCGTCTGGGCACACTGTGGGCAGGGACCTTGCGAATGATCGAGAACGCGGGTTCATATCTGCGTTGCACCAAAAATTCCTTTCAAGACAATACATGACGTCACGTTCCGAGAAATGTTCAACTATTGTACCAATACACGGGGCGACTAGTAACGTCACGATCCGTACTGTAGCGGTTTCTGCGTATGATTGGGAAATAGGAAATTCGCACGATTTTAAGAGAAATGTTCAAGTCGATTGCAGAATGTATTCTCGTTGGATTTTTGGGACGCTTGATGGTTCAAATTAAAGGTGGCGGATAGTACTTTATCATTGGTGTACTTAGGTTAAGAAAGGATCATGAGAGCAGACTCATGAGCCTGACTCGGACATACAAAGGTATGTACAATAATCAATAATACAAGATCGTCAATATGAACAAAATTAACTAAAGATGGAAAAGTAAAAGATAATTGACAATTATGCACTGATGATAAAAAATAGGTTAACTACAAATCTCAAAAACATTAAAAAAATTTAGGAACATTGTTGGATTTCGATTTTTTGAGACGATTTAGGGATAAATACGTGTTCATTTAACTTCTAGTCACGATTCCTTAATTTCTGCAATATTGAAACGATTAGTAGGTACATATACATACGTAATACAGGGAAGATCGTTCGATTAGTTTCAGATGACGTGTACTTAATAATAAGATGCGCCTCCGGTTATCAGAGCACACTCGCAAGCATAACGCAACTGCTCTGCGTCGCACACACGTTGTTTGCGTAAGCTGGATTAGAGTTTCGTGATACTATGTGTTTGGGATATGAATTTCTTGGAATGGAACTCTACCTCTCTCTCTCTCTCTCTAGTCATGCTTGGAAACGATTGTTGGAAACGAGAAAGCCGTATCTGTTACTGATCTAACCTCTGATTTTGCAACCGGAATTAACTTTACCGAAATAATTCATAAAAATCTTTAAATCTGATGCTTGAAAATATCTGTATGAAATGTGCCTATTTTCCATATTTTAGCTGCTATTAAAAAATATTTTACTTCGTTATTGAATAGATTTATCCACTGAATATTTATTTGCTTCCTTCAAGCACGTTCTCATTGCTGTATTGATTTCCCTTTGGGATTGCAAGTAGATTCCGTTCCAACATTTTACTTATTCGCTAAAATCAGTTAATTAAATTTCCCTGACCTTACATAAAGTCGTAAAAGATAATATTCACCAAAATAACCATCAAATGAATCCTTCTGAACGAGCGTAACCGAATGAATGTTATTTTTATCGCGTAAATGACATCAAATCTGTGGAACGTGATCAAGGTAAAAGATTGCAATCGAAGGCAAAGATCTTTCTATTTACCTAACCATCACCTACATATTCAACATAATCGATCGTAAATGTTCTGTGGAAATGTTACAGCGTTGCTTCCATTTTTTCCCGTTTCGTATCGCAACCGGAAGATCGACGTCCGTTTCCTTCTATTTTTCCGCTGTAATTCCGACACATTTTCATCCCGATCGCAACGATAATGGCGTAATCACGGGATAGCAATTAACCGCGGCCATAAAACAAGCCTTTAAATGAAACTTATCGAAAGCGATAAATCGTCCTTTTTTATCCTAAAAACGTAGTTATCTAGTTACGGTTTTGCGAGGTCCTCGATATTACTTGTTAATTTCCACTATGAAACAACGACAAGAGGCACTCGCCCATTCACAATAGTGCTCACTATCGTTATATCGTTGCGATTCCTGACATTCGAAATATAATTTGCGGTATTTCTGTTATTCGTGCGTAACGCTGCGCCCAGTAAATTAGAACGCACGGATACGCGAAATTATTTCTGCGATTTTCCACTGGCAGTGTACAGTTTTCTCGCAGCATTTCTGGTATTGCTATCGGAACATTTAATTTCGGAAGATTCCGAATTATTTTATTTATATAGTTATCAAATACTGTGGAAACAGTGCTGCTAGCTTTCGCGATCAGTGAATTACTGTTTAAACATTCCCTATAAATATAATCAATATATCGATCAGCGAGATTAATAATTTTATTACTTTACGTATTTTATGTTTTCTATCATTCACAGATTATGGACACTATTTTTTGCGCAGCATGATGTGGATGGAGTAAATCATTTTCGTAAGGATTGTTTCATGGCGAATTATGGTAGTTCCTGGTATATTTACATTCGAGCACAGTGGAGCACTGTGTCACTTATCGTACATTGGAGCACCATGTCACTCCATTGGTGGTTATCTCCACTTACGGTCAATGCTTATTAACATTGTTCGTGGTATGATATCATTTGTTTCTCATACTAATGTGATGTAAATTGATTGTTACAAGATACAGAGATCAGTGTTACGCAGCCAGTGGCGCGCCATTATTAATGTAGAAGCGGAAATAACGGTGTAGCAATAAATTGGTTCAAAAACATGATTATCCGGTGAATTGGAATTTGTATATAAACTTGTATATGTTGCAACATTATTTTACATGTTCCCATTGTTCTTCTGTGAATAATCACACTTTTTAAAATTGTAACATTAATGTTTCGTCGACGCGTTTTTAATAATACGCTTTTAAAACTGTAATTGTTATATAAAAAATGTAAATGTGCATTTCCAAAAATTTTTATTTGCTTTTTAAACTGTAAAATTATTTTATGAATTTGTCCATTGTTATTTTTAATATAAATTTAAGTACCATTAAATTTTTACTTCATACAGTGTTAAAAAGAAATTACAAATTCTCATTATTTATTAATAAATTATTATTATATATGTATATTAAGTGCATAATATTTTATGCCACATTCAACATGATCCAGAACTCTATTTGAAAAAGTGATAGCACGAGAAAACTAAGTTCAATGAAATTTATTTATATTTTCTATTTTATTTTTTACATTGTTTCAATACATTTTGCACTTTTTAACTTGTAATTTTTTGTATTAGAAATTGGAAAGCACGAGCGTTCCTATAAATACTGAAAATAGCATACAGACAAATGTACAACCGGATCTAATTTTGCAACAGTGTAAATAAATTGTAATAAAAGTCTCGAGAAGGAAACCAGTAGATTTAAACGTATTGTCTGTCCCGATAAGTAATTACATGGTCTCGATGAAACTTTGACACCGGACAGGTACACCATTTTCTAAGGGTCGTAAATTCTCGCGAATCAAGGGAAAAGATGTGAGAAAATGGCTTCTCTGCCAATGGTACGAGGAGTAATGTCCCGCCACTAGATTCGCAAAGCAGTGGTAACGAGGACTGAGCGAAGGTTGAACCACTTATGTTCACATTTATGGTCGTTTCGTGAGACACATTGGCAAGCTATCACTGATCTTTTTTACGACGTCTTCCGTCGACAATTCTTGCTCCATCGGATGAACGATGGTTTCCGGTGACGTTGAAGCACATGTCTTTGATACGCCTGTTAAATATTAAACCTCGCTAACAATCCATTTTTACAAATACGAATAAACATAAATGAACAAATTAATTCGTAGACCTAACAATCAATTAATTGCAACTTTATTTCGAACTCCAATCTTTTACCTAATTTTGAAGTTATGTTCGAGAAATAGAATGTATTTAATTTTTAATATTCTCATTAAATCAAAAGTTATGTCGAAATAAAACACTAGATAATAAACTGGCAGAACACTCTTTTTTGTATTTTTACCATCCGTTTAGGAACGCATCGAATAAGTAATATAGCGTGATATTTAAAATTTGGTATTATTAAATTTTTTAAATCTGTAGTGCACAGACACAGATGAATTTTGTTTTAAACACAGTGGCTGGAAATTAATGCTGAAAACATCGTGCTGTGCACGTGTTTTTATTATTCTTATATATACAGAATCTTTTATCTTTGGAATCTTTTATCTCGTCGTACGGTTGTGTTATAGACACATAACAATCGAGAATTTATTAATGAGTCCTGGGAATAACGATTTGTCTTGTTTCGCCCACAATCAATACGGCGGCAAGTATCCAACGTTAGAAAGTACCTAAAGTGATTTATCAGGACAGGTCACTCTCGAAAATTTCTTCGCGGCCACACTGTTTCTGAACATTCGCTTTACGCCGAAGTCTAGAGACATAACTTTCAGGTTTTATATAGCCCTTCTCATAAATCCTGGAGGAATTCTTTATCGTTCGCCACACCGTGTACCGTATATAAACGTAAACTTTTACATGTTTCAAACACTAATGGAGGCTCCCGCGACGGAACAATTGGCGTTATTCCGAAATACGGAAACAGGGAATAAGTACTCCATAAATAACTCGGCAACTGGAAACGCAGTTACATTTTCTTGTAACGTTACGCGCGGCGCGCTTAAAAAAACACCACTAAAAAGCTGACTCGGTTTTTGGAACCACGGTGAAACGCATGCTGGGAAAACATATAAAGCGTTCGTTGATGAATCGTCCTATATTAACAATATTCTCACATGATACCCCAAGAATGAAGGATAAATTTATTATTTTATCGACTACATGTTTCATCAACGAAAATTAATTAACCTTCTATGTTGATTTCGTCCTTTGAAGGAATTATTTAACGTGTCAGTGAACAGTAGCAAACGCATGTTGGGAAAACGTAAAACGTTCGTTGATAAATCATCTTATATTGACGATTTAATTATATGTTAATTCCAGACTAGAGGACTTTATTATTTTATCGATTTCATTTTGCAATCACTGTAACAGAGAAGATTAATTAACGTTCCACTCTGATTTAGTTCTTTGAAGGCTTCATTTAACTTTAATTAGTAGGTAACAGATCTTTACGCATGCAGGGTTTACGCGAGTTTGTGAAATATAAGGAACCGTGTAAAAATAAGTATAAATAATATTTCCGTTATATTTTTACCGCAAGGAAAATTTTACAGAGATTCGCTCTATTTTCGTATGCATGAAATTAACTGTGAACATAAAAATCTGTATGAAGACCCATCAGTTCCGAACAGCTGATTCAACACCTAGAAGTTTTGCACGCAGGAACAGGTCGGGAAAAAGAAATAACATTTTTTCGTTTGTCGCTTCATTTCGAGTGAAATGAGTTTGGGAATTCAGCAAATACGCGTGCTATTAAATAGGAATTGGCTGACGCATCTGATCAAGACCAACCTCTTCTACTTGCTACACATACTAAAGCACACGAACCCGATCTTCAAACTGGTTTCTCTCGAAAACGAGGCGTCGAATAAACAAATGTTCTTCCTTATTTTCGACATGTTTCGCTTGTACTATGATTTCCGAAACAGCCTGTATTGACAATTTCATTTCGAGTTAAAGGAAATTAATCAATTAAAACATTAGCATCAAATTGTACGAAACAGGAGTTGAATAAAATGTATTTCAACTATTAAAATGTAATTTTGTTTTAATTTCTCTGTATTGGACTCACCCATTTTTGTCATAAATGTATAAAATCCGCAGTCTACTAATAACGTACATATTTAGTAGTTTCTATTTAAAATCTTTATCATGCGCGAGTCCGACTCGTCAAAATTAATTTAATTTCCAGAGCTATTATCTTCAAATGTGATGTATTTAGTTTCCATTCTCATTCCATTCAGATCTTCTATATTTGATATGAGTCTTCTATATTTGAACTTGATCTCCTATATCATATTTATATAAAAAATCATCTTTGTTTGAATAAAAAAGTTTAAAATGTGCTGTGTACCTCTTTCACTTGAACTCCTATATTTTGAGCCTATTCATATATACATAATTGCAGTTTTCACTACTTCTTCTATATTTCGATAAAACATTTCTGGCAACCCTAGACATGGGACTGCAAACGTGTTAATTATTTATGTTTCTACAATATTGATTTTCCACCCTCCCTTCAATCCAAGGGATAGATTAAGCCGTAGAAACGAGGGCCGGACGAGGGTCGAATCTTCCGTCAGATTTTTAAATAAACGTCGAATCGGAATAAACCGTTTTTCCGAAAGACTTTATCCGCCGGGATTCAGAATAACACAAGGATAGAGGGGGAAAAAGGACGACACTCGTCGACAGGATCCTCTTTTCCATTTTTACGAGCAGCGAAAGCGGCGGCGAGCGGTGACGTGACTGTCAGCACAAAGTTTTCGGGTGTGCGTGTTACAAAGAGCCTTCGAGTCCGAGCAGCCGAAGAAAAAGCTCTCACCGGGCGGAGAATTCCCGTGACTGTCAAATTCTCTCCGTCGAAAGTTCGTTCGCCGGGATGCACTCCAAATAATTTAACGGAATATTGCTTGCGTATTAGGGTGTTATTTTTCGATTTTTCTTTTGGTCTCACCCCTATACATTGCGAGGAAATTATCAGTGCAAAATTTCACGTCATTTTCAAATATGACTGCATTTCGTTATTTCAGAAATATTAACCCTTTACACTCGGAGCTATTTTAACTGGTAAATTAAACTTTTTTCCGATATAGAAAATTTCCAATTCTTGTGATTTTTAAAATTTTATAGATATGAAATTGGTATAATACCTGATACAATACCTAAATGTTTAGTAATTGATTAGATACCGATATATTTAATAGTGTAATCAATATTTTGATTAATGGTACAGCAATTTTAGTTGTGCCTCAGAGGGGAGAACCGAGTGCAAAGAGTTAAACGTTTTTCAGACTTGCCTTAGATAAAAATTTATGAGATTTATGTATTGCTTCCAAAACTTACAGAATCTTTCAGATTTACCGTTACTGCTATTTGCCATACGTTTACGTCATTAAATATGTTGGCATCTAATCAATTACTAATTTAAGTACAGTCGAACCTGTTTTTCTGCGGTCTTTTTTATGCGATTTTTTTGCTACTTGTTTTGTGCGATTGGTTTTTATGCAAACAATTATATAACATATAATTATATATTTATATACATATATACAATGATCGTTTTATGCAAACGAGTTGCATTTAGTACATTATAGTTTTCACATTTATTAAACGTGGACTGAAATCGGAGCAACTCGGTTTGAAGATTAAAAGGTACTTCATTTCAAATTCATCACGATCGAGACCTTCCGTTAAATTCCTATCACTCGATCCCGGCATCTTTCGTTGAAATACTATTTGCTCCAACGCGATCGGTGTAACAGTTTATGGTACATTATGGTATATAAATATCAGATCAGATCAGTAGGATATCTCGGAAGACGTTGTCGTTATCAAAAAAGTGTTCCTACAAAAGTTGTTTGGTATGACATGACGGGCTACATTACGTAGTATTAATTGTTTTCTTATGGGTGGAGTGGTGGAGGATATTTCAAGGTCACCTTCATTTTTTTTAATGGAACGTCCTATTTTTTAATAAAATTTTTTATAGAGGTGTTGACCTTCATATGTCCTAAACCTAATAGTTAACGAGATATTATCGAAACAATTTTCTTTCTTCTTTCTGGGTAATATCTAGTTAACTATTAGGTTTAGGACATATGAAGATAAAACACTTTTATACTCAGAATTTGATACTCTATCGATCTATGGTATACAAAATAGGACATTCTATTTAAAAAATTCAAGGTGACCTTGAAATGTCCACCACCACACCACCCACAAGAAAACGATTAATACTACCTAATGTAGTCCGTCATACTAAACAACTTTTGTAGGAACACTTTTTTGATAACGACATCGTCTTCCGAGATATCCTGCTGATCTAATTTCAGCAGGACACCCTGTATGTATTGAATTATGTACATTTTGAAAATTTCTCCATGTTTAAAATGAGAAATTAAAATTTTTTAAAATGTTTCCATTTAATTATTTATTTTGTTTGGAAAGCACTTTTACACTTACACTTTTTTACACTTTAGCAGTTTTTACACTTTGGAAAGCGTTCGTAAAGCTTTGACATATTTTCCAAGTGGAACTTTTTTTATGCGGTCCCTCTCCGCCGCATAAAAAAAATTTTTATGAAGTAATATTATAAATATCTTTTTGTCCCGTTTTTTTCTGCGGTCCCTATCTACCGCACAAAAACAAGTTTGACTGTATTGACTGTACACAAAATAAGAAATGCTATAATTGCAAGACATAGGAACCAAATAGAAATTTATTTCTCTCTGTAGTGGTTTTATTAAGTTGTGAGAAATGTATTGATACTCTTACATTCTCGTAATCTCTTTATTGTTTGACATTACATCCACCCTTTTTTGTCATAAATGCATAAAATCCGCGATCTAGAGATATTATATCAATCTCATATCCATAAAATTAAAAAATCATAATATGTAGAGTCGAATTATTCTTGGTCGGAAGAAATGTTTAATTTTCGAGTTAAAATAGCTCCGACTGTATGTAAAGTGTAAAAAAGTGTTGTGGTTTTTAAGAGTGCCCGAATATTAATGGCTGTATGTAGAAGACTGAACAATAAAAATTTCTTGATCGATAGAATCGAATTTTTGGTTACATCGGTCTTCGCTTTTCGAGCATACCGTATATACACCGCACGGCGGCCGGTGAACACAGTTTAACCTTCGCACCTCCATCGCGCATGCCTGTCAAGAGCGGAAATGGGGGTGGCGGGTAACCAGAATGCTGGAGAGGAATTCTTCTTCAAATATTTACAGGGTAATGTGGACGTACCCTGACTTGGACCAACTTCGACATTAAGGGGAATATACAGGCGAACGTGGAAAAAGAGAAATCGCGAAAGAGCTTAAGAAGGATTGCGACTGTGATTCGTCCTGCCAGACCCCGTTTCCCCTGATAAAATTTCAAACAGGAAAAAATTGGCTTAATTAACGGGGATTAAATATCACCACAGGAAATTGGACCTCCTCGATATGTTTTCCGCCAACGTTCGTCGACACTCCGCGGCCCTGTTTTCGACTGTACTACAGTCAGCGGGATTAAATCGGTGTTAATTTATCGCCTCCTTCGGTTACACAAAGTCGATTACCATTGAACTTTATGCTTTCATAGATAACAGTCCATAGACTGACGAATTTCAAACAAAAGGCATCGCGAGACATTTTATTATCTGTGGTGAAACTTTTCACAGATACAAATAACCAGAAACTACAATATTACGATTTCTTCGCCTGAAATTTTTGTTTTATAAATTTTCGGATGTTATATGTATTTATCGAATTGAATGTGTTTGCTTTTTAACTACAAATTATGCAAAATATAAATGGTCTGTATAAATTGTAGGTAGCAGGAACCAAATAAAAAGTTAATTCTTTCTTTAATAATATTAGTAAAAATAATGCATCAATATGCATATGTAAATTGTTTTAATCTTCTCATTGGTTTAAAATTTCATTTAATAACTTGTATCATAAATGCATAAAATCAGCAGTGCACTAATCATGAGAAAAAGTGATCAGAATTTTTCTTAGATTTAAAATATTGTCTACGTCTTTAAAATATTAAATCTCTACATTTGAAAATATTATTACACAATATTTGTGATCATAGTAATGTGTTGATACACTGAATACTCTACTGCGATTAAAATTATAAATTAATATCATTTATTTGGACGAATTACACTAAAATAAAGATTAAAGAATCAAGTTGTGCTTGTTACAAATTTTGCGAATTTCGATTTGTTTAGTACAACAATACTTTTATACAAACTACAGAATACCAACACTCCATGTCTATTGTAAAGCATTTCTTTATGGCATAAATTGCCATGTGAACTAGAATTTTGGCATATCGACTGTTTCGACTGAAATTTTTTTGAAAAATCTAAAAGAGAGCGGAACGCACGAATAGACTCCGCCTATGAATCTCTGTAAACGAATCTCACGTACCATCGACACTTCTAAATTACTCGGGGCTTGCTACGCACGTACAAGTTCTTGGTAATTCAATTATTTTCGCGTCAATATTCGAATTGATTGTGTAAGTGTGCTGCGCACGCTGAGGAATACGATAGTTAGATTAAAATCTCGATACAATGCATGACTAATAATGCGCTCGGCATGGAAATATATTTAGTCGGTCCTGATAAAACTTGTTACATAGATATTACAACAATATTGATAAATCATTCTCCTACTTTATTTTATTAACAATTCCTGTTCATTTATTTAGAATGCAGTGAGTTTGTGGTATGCATCTTTCTAAGAATATGAAATATATTGTACACATAAGAAATAATTTTGTAGAAATTGTAGGCGTTGCGTTAGGCGTTGCAGTGAATACTCCCAGAATTCAGCAGATGTAGCTAAATATTCAAGCGCGACACAGACCACTCGTGGAAAGACTGTTTTTTCTGCTAAAAAATGTTTCCCACTTGTTTAACTCTTTTAACGCTGACGAGAGAGTGTGCCTCTGGTTAACTTTCGCAAGGACTGCTGGGACATTTGTTCTCGCATATAATTATTTAGTTGTAATTTTGCTTTTTAAAATGTAATTTTTAATCTTTTCCTGCCAACAGTGAGACTTGCTCCAACCTATAGTTCCATTGCAAATTAACATTCTAATTCTAATTAAAAATAAGAATTGCTTTCGACTTACGAGTTATCATAAATAAGCTCATGAGCTTATGTCCATATTCGTCAATAGGTAACAATTCTAACATATTTCAAAAGTGTGCAACATTAAATACCACTACAGTAATATCAGAGTACTAATCCAATCACAAAACAGTTTTGTTTTGAATTATTTATTCATGAAGCTTGCGTCTTGTTTGGTATCATTTCCACCAGGATAGTATCCCGAACATGTTGGTAAAAGTATCATAAAATGATCATTAGAAGCAAAAAAGTTTGAAGAAGATTTATGCTTAGTAAATAAGGTTCTTCTCATTATTTAATTTGTTTGATCGGGCAAGGTAAAGGTATCTATCTTATTTCAGCCCTTACTCAATAGTTAGCTTTTCCGAAAACAAATTGCTGAAATAACATTATTTGAAATATCATTTGAAATAACATGTTATTTTACTTTATAAGTATTTAAGATAATTATAAAATGGTTTCTCGAAATTATGTTTGATGATACATTATAACAGACATCCTTATTGTATATTATTTAGAGGATTATTTATTTTGTCAAATTTTAAATTACAGTAGAAACTCCCGTATCCGTACCCCCATTATCCGAATACCCTAATATACAGACGTTCTATTATCCGTATGTTCTGTTATCCGCACAACGTTTCGTAGCGATGTTTACGTACCGCTGCAGAAATTTTTAGAACAGATTTTAATAAATTTGTAAATGATGAAGAATATGCATTAGCAAATGTATACAATGCTGATGAAACAGGTTTAATTTGGAAGGCACTACCACAGAAAACGTTAGTTTCTCGTCGCGAAAGATCAGCTCCCGGTCGCAAAGTTAGTAAAGAACGCATTACTGCACTTCTTTGTGCGAATGCTACCGTGTGCCATCAACTTCCTATTCTGATCATTGAAAAAAGTGAACGCCCACGCTGCTTTAAACATGCCAATATGAGCGCAATGCCAATTGTTTATAAAAATCAGACAAATGCTCGGATGGACAGTAACATTTTTGTTGAATGGTTTGAAAATATTTTTATACCAACGGTTAAAGAACATCAATTAAAAAATGGTCACAAAGAAAGAACTGTTTTGCTGATAGACAATGCTAGATCGCATTCTACATGTGACATTCTTAAGCAGAAGGATGAATTTATAAAAGTTATGTTTTTGCCACCTAATGTAAGTTCACTCATACAGCCACTAGATAATGGAATTATTGAGTGCTTCAAACGACTATATAGAAAAGAATTGCTTAAAAAACTTCTATTTACGTTTCACTTAAATGAAGAGGGTGTGATAGAGCAATATAAAAAACTAAATTTAAAAGACTGCTTTTACATGATGGCAAATGCGTGGAGCAACATTAAAAGTACAACATTGAAAAGAGCATGGAGAAAACTTTTAATGCGTGAAATTGAAGAAATTAGTGAACAAGAAAGAACAGCAGAAGCAGATATTGAAGAAACTGTCACTACATTGCGTAGAATACCAGGATGTGATTGTAACAGCGATGATGTAATGCAATGGTATCAGTGCGATAAAGACAATGTAGACAACGATGAAGGTAGCGATGAAGATAACATAAATTTTACACAAATAGAAGCAGCAAACGAAAGTAACGATGAAGACGTGCCTTCTCATGTCGAAGCATTTGAATCATTTGAAGAAGGACTTCGATGGTTTGAGGCACAACGGGAATGTAATCCTAAACAGCTGCTTACAATAAAAAATTTATGTGACTTAGCGGCTAAAAAGATATGGGACCCTTAGATGTTGAGAGAAACTCAATTGTGTTAATTTCTACTTGAATAAATGATGTTTAATGCAAAAGAAAGTAGTTGTTCTATTATCCGAAAATTCCACTATCCGGCCACTTTTGTCTCCCTATTAGTTCGGATACGGGAGTCTCTACTGTATATCAAATATAAATCAATATTATTGTCAAATAACCATATCGAAGATAATTGTGCGAGACACATTATTTCTAATGAAATTTACCCAGGTCTGTTTACGTGTGCTCGGAGAACCGGCGCTATCATAAATTAGCCTTGCTCCGCAAGTTAAAAGAGATTTCGCAGAAAATCGTCGGAGGAGCGTGGATGAAGCGTAGCGGCGCTGCGCGCCGTCGCGAAATCAATTAGGATTGGCCTTGTTCCGCGCTTATTGTATCAAAAACACGGCCGCGTCAGATTGAACGCGCGCATCGGTGCTCTAAGGAAAGGAATCCCCAAGAAGATTTATGAACAGGAGGCGAGAGCCTGTGCTCTGACTTCGACGTGAGCCAAATCTATAGACGTGGCCCGTAGTCGGCTTCGGGTTCGGCTCCGGCGTCGGCGTCGTTCGTACGAACGAAGGCCAACGAGAACTTAAGGAGGGGAATATACCTGACGTACCGAGATATATATCGCCTGGTACATCTCTCACCCTGTACTCTGATTTATTTTACGCCGACGAGCAGGTACCGCGTCTACAATTTCGAAAAGTCAGCAGACTCCCAGCGTGCACTCGCGTACCTCGTGTATACGGGATTTCCGGAATTTTAGGGATCCTGCTGGCTCGGAGATAAACACCTCTTGTCGCGCCAACTTCCCCATTACGATGACAGCCGGGAGGGTCTATGCGCGCTTACTTGTCCCGCGCGGAATCTTAAATTTCTCTCCTACGTAGCTGCACACTTTACCCTGACAGCCAGTTAAAAATTTTTCTTCGCCCCGCGCCACGTGACCCCAAGAAAAAACACTACGTTTCCGAGCTTTCGCGTATTTGCGACGACACCCCCGAGCTAGAATCGCATAAAGCCGGGCGAAATTCATGTCAGTTAATTACACATTATTAATTATGAACGGAACGGTTTCGGGGTTTCCGAGAAATTGGAAATTTGCTGGTTCATCTCAAAGTGAATAATTAAAGAGTCAATGTTAACGAATGTTACGTGTTCTATGAATATTTTTAATCAAGAATATTTTTATAACAATATCATTCTTCGACCTTTTTCCTCACAGATATTTTTTCAGTATGCGCTGAATGAATGAACTATTTGAAACGGCTGCATAAATTGACAGAACATTGAAAGAATTAATTTTTAAATGGAAATCTAGCTACACTGAATTCTTATTAACTTCCCGATTTTGTAGGGAAGTTATTGTAATGATCCCGAAAATCGATTTTTTAGCAGATCTTCACGTTTCGTGGTCATTGGAGTCATTTTAGACTATTTTTATCAATATGTTTGTATGTGTGTGCGTATGTCTGTTTCTATGGTATCAAATTTTTCGTTAACGTTTTCTGAAAAAGTAACAACGCGATCAGAATGATGAATGATGCAATCGATGTGCCCCGTCGTAACTTAGAGCTGATTAAATTTTGGTCCATATTGGTCAAGTAGTTTTTTAGATTTTTAGTTTTTTCCGAAAGGAGTTGATTCTACAATGCAATTTATAAGGGAGGACGGAAATTTTCCACCAAAGAAACAAACGCAATTACATAAAAAATTTTTTTTATTTTTTTCATTTTTAAAAAATTTTTTTTAATTTTATTTTTTTTTTATTTATGCAACTAATGCTAATGTTACCGCTTACAATAATCGAAAATTATCCCAATTCAAGAGTGAGTTTATCATCTCTACTCCCGAGAATACATTTTGGGAGAATATCGATGAAAGTACAACAAAAAAAAACGATGTTGACGAAGTTGGCGAAGGAGTAACGAATCGGGAAGTTCTTTGTGTGACTCCTGAAGACACCAAATAAAAAACATTAATAGCAGTAGGCCCTACTAACCATCACTAACCCTCTCGCAAGAGCAGTTCTACCCGCGAGCTCGCGAAGCGAGCGAGCAAAAAGAACCCTACTCACGAGCGAGCAACAATAACCCTCTAGTTATCATTAGAATTGTTACAAATGTATGTTTAGCATCACTATAGGCAACATTACCCGTTTGTGACTTCTAAAACTAGAATAAAATAGAAAGTTAATTTCTAGTAAATTACATACAGTATATTTTTTTGTATCAACGCAACCGAAGCACATATTTACATTGTTGAATTTAGGTGGACCAGCCTGTATATGTATGTGAAAATGTGATTACATAAATCCACGTATATAAGTGGTTCTATGATTTCTTTGAAAACCACCAGGTAGAACGCGAATCGCCCGATACGGTGGAAAAAGCGTTGAAAAAGCATTTCGAAGATAAACATGGATTACTTGGTGGTCCTTTGCGGTTTGCGGAACAATGTTGCCGCAATCTTTCTCTGAGTTCGTGTCGTTGATGATCAAACGTAGCCGGGCGCGCGGAGCTTTCATACGTATATTCGAGTTTGTCGCGTGTGTTTCCCGTGGACTTACACCATGGGGAGCGGCGGCGGAATTGCCGGAGTTGCACGGGATACGTTCTCAAGGGCCTGAAAATTTTAAATAAACTGCGGGGACGGGGAATTTCACGTGTGCAATCTGTACCAGCACTTTCGCCAAGTAATTGTCGGAGTAGGACGAGCTCCGAGAGATGTTCTTCTGTACACGCGTCGTTCGATAACTTCCTACAGGCCAGCGACATCAATTCCCATCACGAGATTACTTTATTCTTACAATACGGATCAATACAATTTAACGAATCGCGAATCCCTTGACACGTAAAGATTAAGTAAAATTCCATGTGAGCAAAGATACCATTTATTTACTTACCTACCGTTCGTGCGAGCTTAACCCTCCGTGGCGACCTGGAATTTCGTTGTTTCCAATATTTATTTTCTCTCCATTAAAATATGGACTCACATACGTATTCCAGAATTTTTGAAAGCCTAGAACAGTATAGAAGTTAGTTATTAAATTACCTTAGCTGTTAATTTAGATGTTAGTTAGTTAACAATCAATTTTCGGGTAAGATCGAAACAGATATGTTCTTAGGGTAGACACGTTGCTGGTAATATTAGCCGTTAATGTTAAACAATATTTTACATGTACAATGGCATAATGAACACTGAATGTCAAGGGGTTAATAATAGGGTTCTGGCATAAGAGATAACTCAGGTAAATAAAGAGCATAACAGCTGCCATTTGCTGGGGGTTCATTGTTTATACATTAGACAACCCCCTCTCCAAACCTTAGATCCTAAAGTATCTATTAATCACGAGCCTCCTTTCACGTGACGTACTGCGTACGCGAATTTTATTTCACTCCACTAAATGGTCCCGTATGCTCGAGAAATCGTTTTTGTTTGTTCACCGGTTGAATAAAAATTACGTGTTTGCCCGCGTATTGTTTTCAATACCGCTGTTTCGTTTACAATACCGTCTAATAAATTTACTACGGTCGCCGTACTAAAACCGCCCCTTTTATTGAACCGATTTTGTTTTGTTCCCTTGTGTTCGTTTCAGCGTTTCAGTTTTTGCGCTGTCGTGTAGTTGGTATTTGTCTGATTAATCGACGTTTCTGTTTTAATTACAATCAATTTAGGTTTCATATGATACCGCGTGGAATTTTGTGTTTTAGTATCTGTGGATATTCAATTAAATAAAATTTTACTTTATTTCATCGTAATATTGCAACAAACGATTCTCTCGAATAGGATATCAACCTCGTTGTTCCTTTTAACAAATCTGGAATCAGAAAATAATTTATTTTACCAATCACTGTAGCGGAACTAAATAAAATCCGAAACAATCGAAAGAAACATGTCTGCAAACATAAATCATTACTGACAATTTCATGTACTAAATTTTGGATTATTCGGCACAGACATCGTTCCTGAAGGATGAAATCTTAGTTCCGGACCAACTGACCTTTTTTCTCAGTAACAAACCGTGTCATTGTTCAGACTGAAGTTCATTATCCCGGTGGCTGCTTGTCAGCAGCGGCATGTTATTTAGCAACGTAAATCAAATCCTTTCGCAAAACCCTGGTTCCGCATGGGCACCGCCCTAAGCGCGTCGCGAGTTTCCCAAATTATCTCCAGCCTTGGGACAACGACCGGCAGAATGAAAGGAGGGGGAGAAAGAGATAGGAAAAAAAAGATAAAGAACTACTTTTCTCATTATTCTTACCGTTCAGAGAACGAGCATCGAACCGCGCGCATATCCAGCAGCATGGGGCCAGTGCCCCCCCCCCCCGAAAGAGCCGGCATCTAAATTCTAAATTTCCGGTTGTTGGCGGTGTGGCGACGGGACACACCAACACGTGGCCACAAGTTTTCCGAAAACTCTGGGGGAAAATCGTAAAAATACACAGGGCGCAAGGTGTCGGGACCGGCTCGCTACCGACTTTTTGGCCATACCGGGGAGACAAAGGGGAAAATCCGGTAGCATGAGGGACGGGAAAAGTTCCGGAAAGTTTTCAGGATCGAACATGACTTCCTCCTGAAGCGGCAGCCTCCGCTCTATTATGAGCCCGTGTTTGTTTTCCCGATCCCCCACTGTGCCTTTTATTTCCCAATGGGAGAGACAGGCAGCGCGGCTCGTTTCGATAAAATAAATGGAATTAATCCGAAAATATCGTGTCACAAAACAGGGTAAAATCAAGTCTTTCTGCAAGCCTCCATTGATATATTTACTGAAGTGTTTAAAAAATACACCAGACTGGTTTCATAAAAAATTGTGTTCTGTTGGTCAAGAAATTTTTATTATTTAATTCTCTACATACATCCCTGCTCCATCTAGATGAAATTAATCATAAAATTGCCATGTCATGAAATGGGTTAAAATCACGTCTTTTCGTAAGCCACTGCTTGATTGAGAGAGACTGAATGACGAGACACATGGTCGCGGTATATTCAAAAAGTTCCAGACGGGTGAAATCAAAAATCGAATTCTGTCGATTAATCGACATAATTCAATTTTTGAATGTGTCCTGTTCAGTCGATCACAATCGAGCATTGGATTACGAAGAGACTTGATTTCAACCCGTTTCGCGACGTGGCAATTTCATGATTAATTCCACCTAGATGGAAGAGGAATGTATATTAAAGACTAACTAGAGGGCTATTGTTGCTCGCTCGCTTCGCTCGCTCGCGAGTAGGGTTGTTTTTGCTCGCTCGCTTCGCGAGCTCGCGGGTAGACTGCTCTTGCGAGAGGGTTAGTGATACGCATGGCTAGTAGGGCCTACTGATATTAATGTTTTTTATTTGGTGTGTGACTCTCCAAGAGTCACACAAAGAACTTCCCGATCGTTACTCCTTCGCCACCATCGCTAACATCGTTTTTTTTTGTACTTTCATCGATATTCTCCCAAAATGTATTCTTGGGAGTAGAGATGATAAATTCACTGTTGCATTGGAATAACTTTCGATTATTCCAACCGGTAACATTAGCATCAGTTAAAAAAAAAAATTTTTTAATCTAAAAAAAAAATTAAGAAACAAATTTTTTATGTAATTGTGTTTGGTTCTTTGGTGGAAAATTTTCGTCCTCCCTTATAAATTGCATTGTAGAATCAACTCTTTTCGAAAAAAACTAAAAATCTAAAACGTTAACGAAAACGTTTTTCAGAAAACGTTAACGAAAAATTTGATACCATAGAAACAGACAGACGCACACATACACACACATACGAACATTTTGATAAAAATAGTCTAAAATGACTCCAATGACCATGAAACGTGAAGATCTGTTAAAAAATCGATTTTCGATTTTCGGGGTAATTACAATAACTTCCCTATAAAATCAGGAAGTTAAAAAAAGTTATTTACACATTAGCTAGTAAACTAATCCTTCTAACGTCTGAGAAGAAACTCAAGCTGTTGGGTCCAATTTTGAAAAAGTAATTCGGTTTTTTAATGTGTACGAATACTTTGTACACCGACTGTATAATCTAATTTCTAGAAAAAATTCAGTTTGGAAACTTTTTGAGCATCCGCGCTCTCGCATTTTCGCTCGTGAAATTTCGGCTTCCACGGGAACTCGTGAAGGTTTCTCTAATTTCCTGTTACATTAATCAATCGATCATTAGCCGCCGCGGAATAGCCGTCGGACGACGTGCCCGGCCGACGGTCATTAGTCAAAAATGTCAAAGACAACGAGTCCAAAGACCTCTCGCGACGACTTTCTCCTCGACGACTTATTTTTACGAGGAAACTACCGTACGACCGCAGTCGTTTCGAAAAACTGGACGCGCACGATCGCTCCGCTCTCCTGCGATCCTTTTTTTGGCCACTGCCAAGATTTAATGGCGGAATGGAGTTGTTTACTGATGCAGCTTCAATTACGTGACTGGGCGTTTAGTTTTTGCCGGGCTTTTTACCATAGAACCCCGTAAAGTTTCGTCGAACCCGCGACCGAACGAATAAAACCGGTTTCGCCCCTGGAAAAAATTCGCAGATAATCATTTGCTGTCCTGGACGCATTAAGAAATTGCATTGTTTCTATGCATGGTCGAAAAGTAAGAGATGTTCAACGATTTCTTTTGTGTATGAAATGATGTGTTCTTTAAAGAGCAATATATACGTATTATCGTGTGATGTTTAAGTGTTTTAATGTATTGATGTTAAAGAAAAAAATTTTCAATAATTTTTCTCGTAAGTGAAACTGTGATAGATTTGAAGATTGCAGCCTGATTGCAATCAGATTGCAGATCAAGATTTGTTCGCTTGATAAGAAATAACTAACTGCAACACAACCACGCGAATTTTGAAGACAATAGTAAAACCGATATAAAGAGTACACCGCAAGAAGTATTAAAAAGAAAAATGGCAAGAGAGATAAAGTAGAGAATAAAGAACTCGATCGAAGACTTCTTCCTAGGTGCAACCAGTGTGTAATGGAAACTGAAAGAACAACCAAGTGTAACAGATTGTCCAAACTGAAACAGAGTTGCTATAAATGCGAAATTTATAGTAAAGTAAACCACGTGTTAGAGGGAGTCACGGAAATATACTTTACAAATTTAATTTGTACGCGCATAGCATCCTACCAGAATACTACTATAAAATAAACAAATATATAAAAAAACTTTTTAAAAACCACGCTTATATTAAATTGCACTATAAAGGAGAAAATAATTTTTTTAGGCATTAGTGACTATAAATAAAAGCGTGGAGCGTAAACTATATTGACGTAATCTTCGTGGGCGCTCCACGCTTTTATTTATAGTCACTAATGCCTAAAAAAATTATTTTCTCCTTTCTAGTGCATTTTAATATAAGCGTGGTTTTTAAAAAGTTTTTTTATATATTTTTTATTTTCTACTTTTTAGTATTTTTTAAATGGAACGCAAGATATAGTAATACTAGTATGAAATAGTAAGATATAGAACGCTAGATATGGAAATACGCGAGAAAGAATGAGGGGACGAGTCCGAGAGACGACGCGACGTCTCTTGATGGAGTCCGGAATTGTCCGAAATGGAACTGAATGAACGGAACACCACCCTGACTAAGCTCCTTCGGTGCGAAGTGGGTCAGTGGATTGGGGATGAGTCGGAGTGGGAACACGTAGTGAAGTAGGGAGCGCTGGCGTGCGGAGTGGGGATCGCTGAACGTGATGACGTACTACCGAGCATCGTGCGACGAGGTGTGATGGTTAATATTAAAATCTTTTTTTCTCCTAGACGGACAGTTTAAAAAAAAATTGTTTTTTAATATTGCTTTGTCATTCAGTTCTGAGCTATGTTTATAGTTTCAAGTCTCTAGCTCATCGGGACGTGATTTAAAATTCGATTACAAGATTTTACGCATACAACGACAACAACAACTCGGCAAGCTAATATAAACGTGGTTAAAACCTTCAACAACAATTTTCTTTATTATAAACAATTTTACGGCAAGCTTTTCTTACAAATGTCCACCGATCCAGAGGCGTACAGTGGGTGTACAAAGTATTCATACACTTTTTAAAAACTAATAACTTTTTCATAATTGTACCAAACGATCTGACTTTATATAATCAAGTTGAAGTATTGTTTTACGAAATGATATGAAAAAAAGATTTTTCAAAAATTATAATTTACAAAGTTACATGCAAAAATAAGAAAGGATTTTTTTCAAACTTTTTTATTTGGGCCCTTAAAAAAAATTAAAAATATATGTTTTGTAGATCTATGTTAGTTATACACATACTGAAATTTTAATCGAAATCGGTTGACGCAGGAAAAAACGACACGCATCGAAAAATGTACGATTCTGTGAATTTAAAGCAGAAGCTGATCAAAAGTCGTGTAAAACAAGGATTTTCACAATTTTTAATCACTTGTAGCTCGTGTGTATGTTAATCGATTTCAATGAAATTTTCAGCATGTGTATAACTAACATAGATCTACTAAACATATAGTTTAAATTTTCATTAAGGACCCAAATAAAAAAGTTTAAAAAAATTCCTTTTTTATTTTTGCATGTAACCTTGTAAATTATAATTTTTGGAAAATCTTTGTTGCATATCATTTCGTAAACCATTGCTTCTAATTGATTATAAAGAATCTGGTCGTTTGGTACAATTATAAAAAATTAGTTTTTAAAAAGTGTACGAATACTTTGTACACTCACTGTAGATTCACCCGTAGAATGAATGAATTTTAATAACTTTTTAGCAGTGGTGCTCAGGCACTGTTCGACTAACGCGATTTTTCGACTCACGCGGAAAGCGTATATACATTTCTTTCAAGTATATTTATCATTGATAATTTTGTCGCAGCAAATAGAAGTGAATTACATTTCGAAAAGCAAAATAGCGATTCATTTTATTACCTTTCCACTGGTTTCTGAAAGCGGACGGTTTTCAGCACTGAAATAAAGCAGAGAACACGAGCGCAAGACGCCGCGCCGTTTCGCCAAACACTTTCGTTTTGAAAGGAGAAGGAAAAGTATATCGGTGGTGCATTCGCACACGGGCACAGGCTTGTTTCGCGAATGAGAAAACACAGATGGGTCGCGGGGATCCGCTTTTATCAGCGTTATGAACATCCTCGACTAAGGCACTATCCGTTCGTAATATCGTGGATGATAGCCGTTATTCTTTTTATCGTGGACTTAACGTGGCGAGATCGAAACGGACCGGCAACGAGGAGACTCGCTGACAATAGCAAAGAGAAGCCGGGAGCCGGCCTCGAGCATCGTGTCTGCCATTGAATTTCCATCCGTTCTTTTCGGTCCTCGACAGGGAAAACCTTGACCACGTGCCCGTCGGAAAATACACAACGGCGAAGTTAGTTAAACGAAACTATGCTATTATAACTCTCGTATCGTATTTTTTTACGTTTGACGCTGTCAAGCTTCTGTTTCGCACTGTAATTGCCACTATTACCGTATAGCGCTCTGTGGTAATGGAACTGACACGATTTCAGCACTTTGTTGGTTAAAAGTTGACAGAAGGACGTCACAGATCATTAATCTTTACACTACCAAGGTATTTTCTAAAATGCCAACTACCAAATGGGGCGCATTTCACGTGAATGATAAATTAATAATAAAAGTGGATTGGTCAAATACAAAACAGTAAAGATATTAGAGAAGGATTGAATCATATTAATATATTATTTTAATCTTATTAAAATTATTAAAAGTGGAAATTGTTTTTGTTTTTCATAATTCATTTGGAGAATGTTGATTGTTCATAAAAATCTATATAAAAAAAATCAATATTTTTAAGCGTTATACACGCTATATTTTTGCTGTTTTCTGTACAAATAATTTGTGCTATAAATTTTCCGGGGAACAATAGTTGTGTAAAGAATGCTCGACTCATTTCCAATGAATTATTTTAAACCATTTTTCGGTACGTGAATGATTTAACGCTGGCAAATATAAATAAAATAAATATACGGAAAATGTACATAAAATGAAGATCTCACTGCATGGAACAATATGCATCAAATGCATACAATACTTGCGAAAACATGGAAACGGTAGAAATTGGTTCCTCCGTTAAGCGTACTACACTTAATGCGTTTCTGTATTTATGAATGGAATATTGTACATAGAGTAGCAAAATTGCATTTAAGCTGGCTTATTTACGAAATTCAGTTGTTTTAGAATTCGACCATTATTCGTGTCCAAGAGGTAATTTATAAACTTCATAAACAACAATTAACTCGGGATTTATATGAAGTTATTATTTTGGGAACAATCTGTAGACGCGATACATTAATTTGATATGTATTGTTATTGATATCCTTTGATCATGAATTATTCTTGAATTAAAATAATTATATAGGACTGCGACATTAATAACGAATGTATATATAGAGTCAATTGAATCGCCTAAATTAGTCAGCTAATATTACATTCGATTCTTTTCAGTTAAGATTGTTTCATAAGTGAGGTGTATATCGGTTTCTAACCAAGTTGCAATAAATTATATTTAAAAAGTGAATATATAGAAATTGTTGTACACATCCATGTACGTGACAAATAATTAACTAAGTTGTGTCATTAATAATTCATAAATTAATAATAATTCCCGTGAATATTATCATACATTGTTCTCGCAGTATTGAGATATTTTTCACGGATACTATAATGTTGGCTGATTCCCATTATCTCGAGGCAAACATCAGCTCTTTTTACTTCGTTTAATATTACTGACATGTCCAATACTTCACCGGCTATTGTCCGGCGAATATTTTCTTCTGGGTGTTTTACTGTCTAAGGATTATAAAATAATGCGGCATATTTTGCTGCAGTTTTTTCATTGAACTGTCTACACTATTATATACACTGTCTCTCCTGTTCTCTGCACCAAGTATTTATTTTTGCGGATAATAAAATGGAAACGAACAAACCAAACGTTATTTATATTCGCAAAGCTTAAAAAATCGAATTGTCGAAAATATATTGAATAATTGAAACGTCCTCTCCTTTAATCAATCCATTGATTTACGATTTACTCGACTCGCGTCTTGTAAAATGTTCATGATGTTTCTCCCATTTCTGACCGTGCCTGCCCTTGAAGCTCATTGTGTCGTATATGAATTTTACCTTGACATACGCTTTCATATCATATAAAAAAAATATATAACATTCAATTTGAACACAATGCAAACACAAAAACATTATATACGCCATTACGTTGTGCTTCGGTGTACTTTTAAAAAAGTTACTGCATTTGAAAGTGTGTATGACATGTTTGACTGACCATACAACTGAGGTGGCAACCAAAGTGTTAACTGGAGCTCGCCGCACGGTTTCCAACGGTATGAATTATTTAATCCTGCGGATTCCCGACGAGAGTCTCCCATAAAACGATCGCAAACTGCTCGCGGAGTTGGTCGGGCCGTGTGCCCGCCCACTGTTTAAATTCGGAATCCGTAAAAATGGAGAAAACGAAAAGTGGCTCGGTGGGTACAGTTTCATTCGGCTGTGTGCAAAACAGATCCCGGCCGCGTCGTTAAATAGGGGTGGCGGCTGGAGCAAAACATCGTGGCGCATAAAGAATCCTTGCGCGCGCGTCTGGGCTCGGGCAAGAAACGTCCAATGAAAGTAGAAGAACAATTCGGGCGGACTTCTGTCGGTGATAATTCTAATTAAGCCACCGAAAAAGAATGTCGGCGTCGAGGCGCGCGGTTCGATCCAGAGACCACGGACGCCACGCCGGCGTCATTTGAAACGCGCGAAACGCGACCGGGCCGAATCAAAATCCGGCGAAACAAATACGCGACTGTCGCGAATTTATTTTACCGGAACGGTCGGCATTAATCTTCCCGCGGCCACATAAACGGCTCCACTATCTCTCTCTCCTCCCCTCCCTCTCTTTTTCTCTTAAAACATTTTCAAACTTGGCCAGATTGTTCGTTGCGTCCTCCAAACCTTCCCAACGCTTCCTTCGCGTTCGTAACGGGCCAATCCCTGCTCCTCTCTCCTTTTTCCTTTCTTTTCCAGCTTTTTTTTCTTTTAATCCCATCCCCTCATCGTATTCGCCACGACAATTCAGACGTCGAGGGATGACAGTCGACAGGAGATCCGTAATCGTAATTTGTTTGCGAGCGCTTTCACCGCGCCGCTTAATGTCATAGACGGAGAAAAGAAGAAGAATGTGGACGGGGAACAGGGTCTCTGGCAGAGGGTCTGGCCAGGAGACGGGTCGGATAGAGGGTACAGGACGACGCGTACATTGATACTCCAGAACTTTTGCACGAGAGTTTTCCTCTTTTAATGAGAAAAGGTATCCAACGTCTCAAGTCGCCGACTTGTGCAAAGACAACCGCGTCCGAATGTAACGAACCTCTATTTTGGAAGCCGCAAACCCCTTCCTTCCTTTCTTCCTGCGACGCCGAACGAGATCAGCCGTGCACACTCACGCCCCTTTAAATGGACGTGTGCTTGCACGAGTCTGACAAATTGGTGAACTTTACGCTGACTTTCTTATTGGCCGAATTTTAAGCGACTTTAACCCCTTGCGCTCAAATGAAATGTCTTGGAGACATCGCAGAGGTCTAGTACGATGAACTTTGTTATTTTTAACCTTGCAATATAAAGTGACACATGTAATACCAAACTAACCATTGGACATTGATTTTGAAACAATACGAATTACACTGTCCAACAAATTTCAAATTTTTTTATGTTCCCTAATTACTGTTGGGTCCTTCATATAGAGTTTTTTGCGCTGATTCTGAATCTGTTTTTAATTTTTTTCCTATACGCACAGTTTCTGAGGAACATGGCTTTGAAAAAAAACATTTTTTAACTTTAAACAAATATTGTGATGTTATTATAAAAGATATTGAATTGTTCTTTGCAGCAAAAGATTCTGTAGACTTTCCCGAATACAGTGATATCTCATATTAATACATTATGAGTGTTTAAACAATCATTAAAGACGGAGAGACACCACTTTTCCACCAATTTTTGAGGATATTTATTAATTTATCTCAAAAAATAAGGGTCCAGCGGAAAATCGAACTATACCACTCGATAGAGCAGACTTTTATTTTGAGAAGCCACCCTGTCAAGTTTGGATTGTCGACGTTTTTTTCGAACCAGAAAGCAAAATCTCTTCGCCCGACACGAGTTGTCGCCAGTGGCGCTCGGGACGAGATACGGCGCACAGTGGAACTTTTCGTCCATTTCGGAGACAAAATCAAAGAACTTCCGATAGAAATGAGATAGATAGCTGAAATTTTTTTTAATTACAGCTGAGACTTCACACAATATGGGAAAAATAGGGAGATTATGGTACGAACATTTTTTAACCTTGAAAAAAATCGTCAAACTTGCACAATGTCACGAATATTGTGGTTTTTGCAATACCACGAGTAGAAAAAAATTTTTTTATAACATGCCATACATCATTTCCTGTAGATTTTTTCATGCTGAATTCAAATCTGGTCTCAAAATTTGTCTACGACTTCAGGATTTTACAAGAAATCGATTGTTTTGAAAGAGTTGTTTAACGAATTTTCTCAAGGTTATAAAACGTTCGTACCATAATCTTCCTATTTTCCCATATTCTGTGAAGTCTCAGCTGTAATTAAAAAAAATTTCAGCTATCTATCTCATTTCTATCGGAAGTTCTTTGATTTTGTCTCCGAAATGGACGAAAAGTTCAACTGTGCGCCGTATCTCGTCCCGAGCGCCACTGGCGACAACTCGTGTCGGGCGAAGAGATTTTGCTTTCTGGTTCGAAAAAAACGTCGACAATCCAAACTTGACAGGGTGGCTTCTCAAAATAAAAGTCTGCTCTATCGAGTGGTATAGTTCGATTTTCCGCTGGACCCTTATTTTTTGAGATAAATTAATAAATATCCTCAAAAATTGGTGGAAAAGTGGTGTCTCTCCGTCTTAAATGATTGTTTAAACTTGTTTAAACACTTTATTGATTGTTTAAACTTGTTTAAACACTCATAATGTATTAATATTGGATATCACTGTATTCGGGAAAGTCTACAGAATCTTTTGCTGCAAGGAACAATTCAATATCTTTTATAATAACATCACAATATTTGATTAAAGTTAAAAAATGTTTTTTTTTTCAAAGCCATGTTCCTCAAAAACTGTGCGTATAGGGAAAAAATTAAAAACAGATTTGGAATCAGCGCAAAAAACTCTATACGAAGGACCCAACAGTAATTAGGGAACATATTTGGTGTTGGACAGTGTTATTTACTTTTCATCGATATGTATATGGGCTTAGAATTAAATAGCATGGCGAGGTGTGGTAGGAGTTAAACACCTGTGTCAAATAACATTCTATGGCTAAAAATTTAAAGAGACAATAGAACAAATCGTTTAATGACATTTTTATAGTGTCTTTTATTATTAATGTCATAAACTGCTATCGCTACCGTTAGTTGGCGGTTAATTATCGTTTTTTCAGCAACCACACAATTCATTCTATCGTTATTGATGCCTTTACCCTTTTGACCTTTCCATTGAACGGTGATTAATGAATAAACGAAAGCCTAATTTTAGTGAACAGAACACCACTGTCTCAATGTTTTAAATACAATACGATCGATGTCAATAATTACTGGAAATATGATTTATTGTTAATGCCTGTGAACCCTTAATGATGTTAAATTGTACAGTAAAGTAAAACAACAAGAATGTGTCTAGACAAATTTTTAGCCATTTTTAAGTAATATATATACAAAGAAGTAAATTTTAACCCTCATCCGTCCCTCGTGTCAATTTGACACAGTTTCTCCTAAATAAGTTATGCTGTTCTGTTATTTGTAGGTAAGTTCGTCCGAAACTTCGTGACTTTTATTTTTTTAATAGAAACCCGTAACCGATAAACCTAAGATGTAAGTGTTAACTCATAAATTTGAATAAAAAAAGCATCGAAAAATAATTGTTTACCTTGTTATTTTATCGATTTTTTATCACTGTGTCAATTTGTCACCGAAGGACAGATTCAGTTCCTGAAATGAGGGACGGATGAGGGTTAAATAATTTCTCATGTCGAAATATTAATGTTGACAGCGACTCGAATTAAATTAGGTTCTTTTTGATTAATGGGAACGAGACAAGGGCGGACATTAAACGTGTAATCGCAATCTAGCTTCCGAATGGTGGGAAATCGATGGACAATAAGAAAAACGTGTGATCATTCTGCGCGCGTGCAACAATGAGTAGCAGCACCGGTAAATAAACCGCAAAGCCGTAGAAACGAACTTTCGGTCTCGCGCGGGACGGTGCTAAAAGTAATTAATTAACCGCTTTTTGTCCTGCGGGTCAATTCCGAACGAAGTCGACTTGTTTGTTCGCTGGAGGTATGGCCGGTTCGCGATTAATCTCATTACACATGGGTCACTAAACTTTTTGTCAAGTAATTGGGTTACTCCGTTAAGCGTTACACGGCGTCGCATATTTAAGCAATTCGCCGAGCACTCTTCACTCCGGTACAAAAAATGCTTTCCATAGCAATTAACGCGAAGAGAATCGTCTTATTTTATTTTTAGAACGCTACACAAATTTTTTAATTCAACCCGATTCCATTTCATTCGAATAATTCTCGTATGAAAAATTTGTATTTCCAAACGCGTTTTTAAACATTTGCTATTTTTCCAAATTTTCCTGACGCGTTTATTATGTGTTCATGTTTTTTATATTATTATAAATATTAATATTCCGTACAGACGAAACGAGTAAACGAAAACAGGAAACGGCAAGAACTTCGGAATTATTTAAAGCTATTGTTACGTTAATTTCAATCTATTAAGTCTACGAAGAAAGGAAATCAATTTCTATTTG
Organism: Lasioglossum pauxillum; assembly: GCA_933228785.1. Classification (NCBI taxonomy): domain Eukaryota; kingdom Metazoa; phylum Arthropoda; class Insecta; order Hymenoptera; family Halictidae; genus Lasioglossum; species Lasioglossum pauxillum. The sequence continues at coordinate 13,473,304 of OW121705.1, forward strand.
CTCCAGTTTGTGGCAATTGAGGAGGACAATTTTTATTTTGCAGAAAGATCCGCAGTCTAGTTACGAAGCGTTTTCCGAATGTTCATCGTGTAAACTATCCACCTTAATATTTTAATTGAACGAAAAATTAATGTCCGTTTACATCCCCTCATTTTTCATTCTCTATCGCGGTAATGCGGTATAAGTTTCACAGAGATGTGAAGACCACCCGATACCAATTAACGTCGCTCCCGGGGAATTGACAGAAAGCTTTCCTCCATTCTTCTCGGCATTTCATTCATTTTTTGACGTATTATTATACCATTCAAAAGTCCGTGGCCACGTTATGATACGTTGGCACCTGGATCACGTCGCTCTACCGAAAACAATGATCGATCGGAAAAGGCAAATTCACCGATTCGAGGACTGTTTAAATAATAGTATATGCATTAGGCCAATTAATAAACCGTGCAGTTACATGGTGCGGCCGAATAACATGTAGAAGCGAGCACGAGGTGATTGTTTATGAGAAAATAAGAAAACAGTAAAGAATAAAATCGAATGGCCAACCAATTCTACTTCCTGCATACAGTGAGCCACGAAAGTATTCGAACGCCCTTTAAAACATAATAACTTTTTTATAATTGTATCAAACGACCTGATTTTTTATAATCAATTAGAAGCATTGGTTTAAAAAATGATATGCAAAAAGATTTTCCAAAATTTATAATTTACAAGGTTACATGCAAAAATACAAAAGGCATTTTTTAAAACTTTTTTATTTTAGCCCTTAAAGAAAATTTAAAATATATGTTTTGTAGATCTATGTTAGTTATATACATGCTGAAAATTTCATCAAAATCGATTAACATACACACGAAATAAATAATAAATTTAAGGCCCAAATAAAAAAGTTTTAAAAAATGCCTTTTTTATTTTTGCATGTAACCTTGTAAATTGTAATTTTTGGAAAATCTTTTTTGCATATCATCTCATAAACCAATGCTTCTAATTGATTTTAAAAAATCAGATCTTTTGGTAGAATTGAAATAAAAAATAAAAAGGCCCAAATAAAAAAGTTTTAAAAAATGCCTTTTTTATTTTTGAATGTAACCTTGTAAATTCTAATTTTTGGAAAATCTTTGTTGCATATCATCTCATAAACCAATGCTTCCAATTGATTATAAAAAATCAGATCGTTTGGTAGAATTATAAAAAAGTTATTGTGTTTTAAAGGGCGTTCGAATATTTACGTGGCTCATGGTATTGTAGCGGACCCGACAGATCTTTAAACTCGATTTTCTGGAAAACGAGGCGTCAAATGAAAAAATTTAATTGCTTTTCTCCGATTTATACCTACATGTAGAATCACCGTGTATAATACGCGACGCGCCGACAGGGACTTCATTGAGCGTCCAATCAAATAGTTTATTTCGAGAACCTGGTCATGCCTGAGAGTAAATGTATTTTCTACTGACCTCCTTCATCCGTTGCTCCGATCAAGAATTAATGGAATCCCATGTAAATTATCGAATGAATTTTTCATTCCACACCTACATATTTTATCGGAACGTAGCGTAGCCGCGATTAAGTATACAAATATCGAGTGGCTTCTTCGTCCCCCAACGCTGATGTGATCCAATCAGCAAACAGTATCGGGACTCTGTAGAAAATTGTGTTTGCGGGTTCGAATTATTATCAAGGGAAGGTAATACAGGACAAAATTTATAAACATAATTACTATATTATTCTCGGATCTTCTGTTAGAAAATGACCCTTCCAATCTATTTATATTCAGATTTAATATCGAGGCCTGTACCTGAATTGTTTAAAACATCCGACGATATATTTAAAGCTAGTTTCTGAGTGACATAACCCAGAATATTTTATTGTAGATAATATTGAATTATTTATTATTACAGGTTGCTTATTAAATTCTGAGATTCATTAATATCTCGTTCTAGATTTATCGTCATAGTTCCCGGCCATAGGCAGGTCCGTAAGCAAGATAAAAATGTTAAAGTGTTTTTAAGAGAGTGTTTGCGTCGTAGGCGTTGCCGGTCCGGATTTCGAGAAAACAGATTGTTGAAAAACTTGTGCTCAGCGTATGAAATTACCCGCGATAAAGAAGATTAACGAGCGCGAACGTGTAGCCACCGCGAAATGAAAATTTCCGATATTGTACACTTGCAAACTGGACGACGCCGGCGAATTTCAAGTAAATTTCAATATTCATCGTGAAATAATATAAAATTAATATTATACGCGGATATTGCACGCGCCGATTTCTACTTTGGCTACTTGACCAGCGAACGTCCATCGGAACGGAATATAAATTCCACTTTAACAACACGGTGGCGAACGCAAAATTCCTGTTCGTAAATCACTCTGTTTTGCGTGTCGAGTTATGCGACGCTATGTCGGTTCGCCGTTGGACGACCGGCCCCGAGGAAGAAGCAGGAAAAAGAAGAGAGAAAAAAAAGAAGAGGAATGAAAGGAGTATTAACCGCGTCAGATTTCGGTTGCGGCGCAAAATTTCCCGGGCATGAATTTTCTTCCCGGACGCGTGACTGTTTGCGCGGTTTGATGAACGGGCGAACTTTATTTGAAAATTTCCTTAAATTAACGGATCAGTAGAATGCGTTTAAGGAGGTCAGCCCCTGGCGGAAGGCTCATTCTGCATTCAACACAAATGAAATTTCAAATGTAAATTAGTTTCTTGCGCGAACTGTGTTTCCGTTTTAAGAGATACGGGAAAATGTCGCGCGCGGGGGGCGTGGGGGGGGGCAGGGGAATTAAGAGCAGACCGTCGCGGCTGCTTTGACAAATATTTGGACATCTTGAGCACACAATGATGCCTTCTGCATACGAACCTACCAGCGCCGCTGTAACTTCTTAACTACCGTGGATCATCCGTATTATCACGGCTCTAAGCGATTCCGAATTATTGTTTTCAGTGAAACTATTTCGACGGCGACGCTTGAAAATGATGCGGATTAAGCAACACGAATGCTATGCGGATGCAAAAATTGATGATGTACCATGGTCGAAAATAATATTCGGATCCTCTTCGCAATAGAATTACTGTGCACGAATTCAGATTGTTTAAGGAGCTAGAAAGAGTTGTTTAAATGATCGTCACATTGAACCTCTAATATCTCTAAAATAAATGATTTCTTCGCAAATGTAGTTTAACACCTTCTTTTAAAGAATATCCAGGTGCATTAAGTAGTGCAATAAAAAATATGTTTCCATTTCAAAAAAGTTGATGACTTTCATTATTAACGTCATGTAAATCGAAGTGGTAATACGTGGTGACCCACCCTGTATACAGTACGATTTATTGTACAAATCAGTAAAGATTTGATCTAGAACTGTAGCTAAGTAGCTATTCTATTATCCGAATATTTATGTTCCACTGATTAGTTCGTATAATCGAGGTTCTACTGTATCGTGAATTAAAAAGTAAACAGGATCATTGTGTCATTTCAATTAGTATGGTCGCACCGATACGTCGATCTTAATGTTTTGTTTAATAGTTATTCTCTTTTTCAGTTTTCCTGGCGATTCTAAGAAGATGCAATTTGTTAAGAATTTGTTTTACGCGTCATCTAAAAAGCTTATCCTCCCAACTCCTTGAAAAAGGTCACGTCGATTGATTCCATTTGAAAAAATTTATTCTATTGTAAAAAGGGTACTGATGGCGGTCGCTGTAATGGAGAGGGGTTTCTGCATCGAATAACAAATTGAAGATACGGAGTGAAATGGGTTCATAGCTGCCGCTAATTGGTAGTCGAAGTTTTAGGGACTCTTGCAGAATGAAGCATTTTATTGTAATTTACCAATATTGCATTTCGATATTTTATTGAATACACGTAACCAATCATCTCATTCGTGGTATTCTATTTTGTTTAAAATTTGATGCTTTTAACAAACATCTCGAATTGCAATAAACTCAGCGAGTAATAATAAATTTGACATTATGCAGAGAAAATTGGATATATTTTCAAAGGATATGAAGACAGAACCACAATTGTTGTGTATTTGATAAAGTACTACATAATTAGAAGATGTTTAAAATGAACAACGCACATATTGTAATCGAAAGACGTCCATAATATGTATGTCGCACACCGTGGTCCAAACAGATCGGCAATAGCAGATTTACGGTTTTAATTACAAAGCGACAAGAATAAAATATTAAATCGAGTCGCACTCTCGAATCGTGCACCGATATTTCCATTAGTCCGATTTTAAAAATCTACGTCACGTTTCATCGAGCAAATATCACTTTAAACTACCTTCCCCCTCTCCTCCTCCCACTCCACCATCGCGTCAGCCCCAAACATCACCAAATTCGTCAGAATCCACGAATTGCATATTGAAATTCTTGCGAGACTGCTATTCGCTCCCGTGATCAATTTTTCATTTCGCATTGCTGGATATTACGTCGTTATCCTCCACAACGCGAATAACAATGCTCTTGTATCGATTAGGCAGGTCCGTAATGATTAAGGAAGTTCACCAGTGGCAGAGCAAACTTGACGCCGGGTCTGCCTCTGACTAATCACTGACTTCGACTACTGACTTTAGTCGGGCCTCCCGTAACTCGTGACCGGTACGTCGCGATATTATATATCATTCTGTCACTTCGAACATTAATCGTCGGCATCACCCTATCAAGCGAATTACCCGCGCGTTCCGCGTGCTAATGCGTAGGAAATTGCCAACGAACGTGGAAATACTTACATACGTTCGAAGACGTTCATTACGCATTCTGTTTCATTTGTCCGTAGAATTTTAAATGCCAAGCTCTGCGATAGATTCAATCGCTTTACACAAAGTTAAACACAGGGTGTCCCATTTGAAGTCCCGGACGCAATTATATCACAAACTATAGCTCGTTATAAAGAATATAGGACGTGCTAGCTAAATTACATTTTGAACGGCTCTGAATGACCTTCAATGTCCTTGGAAGACGAGAGTATTATAGGTCAGTGAACTCGTCTCGGGATAGGCTACACGATCACGTAAACAACCTTGAAATTTCTGAAGCACGTTCCCCTAGAGAAATTGGTTTTTACAACGAGTTATAGTTTGAGAAATAATTGCGTGCGAAACTTCAAATTGGACACTCTGTATAGTAATTTATTGATGTATGCACACGCGTCGGTATTTAAGACGACGCACTTCTATTTCGCAACCTGACAATGTTATTCCGTAGTTTTTTTTTATATACTTTACTTGAGGATTCTGTGTATTCTAATATTGTTTACATTATGTGCGTGCAATGATTCAGTATACTCTTGGACATCAAAGCGAACGCACTGCGTACATTCAAGTAATAGTGAGTTTATCAGATTGTTCTTCGAACTTGGCCAATCGAAAAGTAAGTTGACATGAACAAATTCTTATAAATAAAAATTCGCAATTAGGTAGATTAAATCTTTGCTGATTTGTACAATAAATCCTGTTATATAGATATTCGATTCTATCGAGGTTCCACTGTATCGTAAAGTAAACAAGTAAATATGATCCAAATTGTATCGTGTTTGGCTTTGTTTTAATCAAAATAATGATACAAATATTCCCGTAAACATTTTATAAAAACATAATTAAAAACGAAATAGTTTTGTTATTGTATCGTATTACATTTCTTGGTGATCGAGAGACTCTGGATTCCTCAAGGGGCATAATTAGTTTTTATTTTTATTTCATTGAACATGTCTCACCGAGAAATATGATTTCAGAGAATATAAATTTTTTATGGGTTTCATATATAAGATTGCCTGAAATAGAAAATATTCTGTCACTGACCACTGAAAGTGGGTTTTATCGATTTCTGAGCATTAAATAATAATAAGTCTCAATTCGTACTTATTTTAAATGCTAAAAATACAGTGTCTTCGGATTAATATGTAGTTCAATCTCATAAAGAGATTTCACTGATAATCAGATTCCGATACTTTGACTAATTCTTACATTAATCCTTACATTAAATTAATCTTTACACGGTAATACTATTTCTATTTAACGGTCTAACATTATTTCTTGATCGTAATAAAAAATAGTATATTTCACATATTCTCTGTATTTTATTTAGCAAAATATCCAAAATTACGTGATATTATTTTTAAAATGCAGCATCATCTCTGTAAAGCAATATGTATATGGAAAATGTAAAGAATGCGGAACATATTTACATCAACAAAATAATTCATTGAGATTAATAACGAGTCGTTTTAAAGCAAATATTAGTCGTATATTTTGAATTAAAAATAAATAAGAATACATAAAATAATGAATATTTCCAAAGCTAATGCTGCTCATATACTACGTATTAAAAAGCAATAATATAATTAAAAAAGAAGTACAAATAAATAAAGTCAATAAATATTGAGTTGGTACAATGCTAATATTACTCGTATATGTTATAGATATTAAAAATCAATATTGTAATTAGAAATAAATGTAAAGATATCGGTACTCGTCCAGTTCGTAATCGAAATAAATATAGAAGCTTCAACGGCCGAATATATGAAAAGTAAAAATGTACACTGCGGTCTCGAGTTCTCAATTTAAGCTCTACTATATTGATTGTTAACTATCTGTGTCGCTAATTTCGCAAGTACAAGTTACAACGATAAAATTTACGACTGCAACAATTCACGTCGCCGTGCATTAATTTGGTAATTGCCGGCAATGTCAGATTCGTCAGAACACGTGTGATGTTGTAATATTGTAATCTGTGTGTCCGAGTGATGTGCGTTAATCTTGTCACGTTTTAAAACCGCGATGAACAACCGTACGAGTTACTTTTTCAGCTGGGGGAACATTTCAATATTTTTGCCATAAATATCAACAGATAAAACTGTATCATGCGTGTACGGGGTCCCGTTGTCGTGGCTTTAATGAATATTTACATTGCACTTGCAATATACTAGAAGGTTTAAAGCGTTCAAGGCAATGCGATACATATGATGTGCATACGCCCGTTCATAAATTGTCCGAATTTAATTTGTATGAACATTTAAATTCAAGAATCCAACAAATATTTCCAACTCGATTTTTAAAAACTTTTTTCAGATATATCTGGAACATAATACTTCAATTATACGAGCCTTAACATTGTACAGCTTCTGCGATTTTTAATTCATTAATACACGTGGATTTCATGCATTTATGACGAGCATGCATTGGCTGCAATTTCTGACAGTGCAATAATTAAAAGAAGTGAAGAGAGCCGAGATATTTAATATTTTCGATCTACTGAAATTATTAGACAGCAGATGCAGAAAATGTTGCAATGCAACTGCGTGCAATGTGTGCAAGAGCATGGTGTAGTTATTTAAAAAATAATGTAATATTTCTGTGGACCTAAAGTAATATATACATACATTATGAATTTATGAACCTACATGGAAAATGAAATGTTATCTACACGTTCGCGTTATATAAATTCAATATGATTTTACCATTATTTAAAAAATTTGGTATTACCGTGATTCAGGCAGTGTATTATTGTCGATATCGAAGTGAAATTTAAGCATTGATGCACACATTTTTACACTGTTTTATTGTAGTATAAGAGAATCCATTGAAACGTTTATGGTAATTGTAATCCAATTTTCGGAAAAGTAGTTTCATCGAAATTATCATGCATTCTGCGAATCCATCCACAATGACCTTTTATATCAGCCGAATTCTCAGGGGGATGATCGATTCATTGCACAATAATCGGCGCGTATATACGTAATTGCATCTGGGGCATTGTTTGCAGAGAACTGGCTGTTCAGCAGACAGCAGCGTGTTGGCTTCTTGTTAGCTGAAATCCAAACCCAATGTTACCATTCCTTGTATGATCAGTAAACGTTCCAAATCGAATTGAATAAGATGATGAGAATCGAAAAACTGATTCCAAGAATTCAATTGCATTGTGGTTGATTAAGTTTTGGTACCACATATCACACAAAAATCAATTTAAAAAATTCTGAAAATATTTCGCATTAATTCTCCATCAATTCTAACTATTTTATTTTGACTTCGTATATTTTTATAATCATTGCTTATTATTAACTCTAACATAATTCGCATTGAAAGATTGTTACCTTAAAATAACTATTCTAATAATGAAAATATTGATGTCCAGTGTCATTTAAAAACAAAAGGTGCCATCGTCCTTTGCAAGTACACGTCAGAACTCCTTCTAATGTTTTGTAAAACGTTTTCTACGATACGTTGTTGTTAAAACACATCTGTTGTAACTCTAGTTAATTTACATTTCTTTTTGCGTCAGAATTTTCTGCAACCTTCTCGAAACGTTTTCTATTTTTGTTGAAACAAAATCTCCACGTGTCGCGTAATACAACGAAAGATTCCTTTTTTACAACGCAGCATCGCAACTTTATAACTCTCCTGGAAAATGTATAAGAAATCCGATTCTCGTCATACCCTTTCTACGTCTGCGAAGTACTGGAAATTTGATAGAATTGAATGTTCTGACAATAGGAATTTAAGCTCAATAAATTACCAGACAACGTTCTTTCATTTCTATATAAATTGTAGAACAAGGTTCTCACATTTTACGTTCCAAAAAGGAAAGTTAAAGAAAAGGGGTTTTAGAGTAAAACTGTTGGATTGCATAGAATTCACTAAATGGACAAATACAAATTTTTAACAGGAACGTTTTTAAATAAATACTGGACACTTTCCAATAAGTAGTACTAGAGTCGCAGGTTAAGACTTAATACTTTCGTCTTATAGGACACTATTCCCCCACGCTTCCACCACGCCCAATCACGTGACGCATTTCGTCTCTGTCGTGTATGTGTCACAATGTCACGTGACTAATCTGGTACTGGCAGAGAGAGGGTAACTTTTTCCCTTTAATTCGAGTCAATTCCCCTGATTTAACGACTCTTATTCCTTCTTTTCGACTTGTTTCCGCATGTAGACTCACCATCTGTCCGTTTTGTACAATGATCTCGGAAACACCCTGGATAAGTGGGTACAGAATAAATCTTTTCAAAACGAGAGAGATTTTTCTTTACTTTCCCCAATTCTGTATTGATTATTTATCAGAAATATGCGAATCCCATGAGATACGTCGTTAATATTTTCGGTTTCGCCACGGATTGGAATTCGCGTCCTTCAAAAGCAGCTGCAATTACGTCCCGGATCTTACCGGGCGGTGATAACGAAGGGAGCATCGTTCGCGCAGCTGAAAACTGATTTCCAAGTATTTCTGAAAGTTTTCTCGCGATTTGCAGTTTCTTGGCAAACACTCAGATTGCCAGCGTTTAAGCGTTCACTCCCCAGCCGATTACCAAGAATCAAATCCTTTCCCTGGGACACACTCGCGCCTGGCTTTTTATATCTAAACTTGCATCTGGGCGAGTTTCTTAGGACAACGGTGTACTTCAGCCCTCTTATCTTCTCCAGGTTCGGTTTCATTTAAACTTTTTAAACGATGTCCTTCTCTTTTCCCTTTCTTACCATCTTTTTCCCCCTTCCACTCCTCCCCTCCATTTTTTTATTATTCACCGTTTACGTAATTGTTAGAAGAGCCCGGGAGAGGATTCATGTTTCAACGACGCTTTCAAGCCTTCCCTTTCAAGAGGAGTTCGGTTGGCGGTCCCATGCCGCGGCTTCGTTTGCTTAAAACAAGCCTCCTTTGTTTAAACGCGCGGCCGACGTTGTAGCATGGCGTGTGGAAATCATTCCATTGAGCTAAGGAGGACCATTACGCCTGAGAAGACGTAACGAGTCGCGGGAAATGATGGAGCCGACTGAAGTCATGCTGCAACGAGCGGAACGCTCATGCCTCGCGCTCGGAAAACCCATGTAATCGCGGTCGATAGCGTTCTACTCTATGTACAGTAGAGCCTCGATATTTGTACGCATGGTACTTGCGAATCTGGTCAGTTGCATTTCGTAAACACGCGGTGCTTGCCTAGTTACGGAAACCACGTGACACACAACAGTAACAAAAACGAAGATTACATAGACATAGTTTACCTCGATAGTTGCAAGAACTTCGGTACAGTATTTATACAGCATTTTACTGTATAAATTCTCCGTATAGACTATAGATTCTACGGACTCTTCCAAATATAACGGTATATTTTCTGATCACATAGAAACATTTAAATATGTTTCAATAATAATTACAGGTGGCCTTTAACGCACCAATTTTCTCGAAATAAAAATATAATTACACGTTATAACACATTATTACATGGTTGTACTAATGGCTTAATTCATCTGGTACTAATACGACAGATCTTATACGATAGTGGAGTGGAACAATGATTATTTTATGAAGTGAATTCGTATATTATGAATTTAACCTTAATCGTAATATTTACATATTAATGTCTGTCTAACTTGAACACGCTCTTGCCAATAGGGATTAAATCGATCGTTATCAATTATTTCAGTAGTAGAATCACGTTGCTTAAAATAAATTAAGACAAAGTATTGATCCTTTCATGTACTCATCTAAAAATGATGAGCCGAATTGAAAATTTAGCTTGACACGATTTCGAATTCGAGTTAAAACTGTTCTTTGACAGATGTCTATACCCGAAATAAAACGTGCGTTGAATATAGTACGTTCTAATTCCAACATGAATTTTGTGAGATAGAATATACTGACATATTGTAATTTTAGAAAATTGTGGACATGAATTTTGTATGCCCTCACGTATGAAACACGGTGGTTCAATGTTTCTACGTGTCGTAGAATCAATGGATTCGCTAGTTTTATATAAAGATTTATTTTCACACACCTGGTAAGCGAACAGAATGAATGCGTCTTTCTGCACTGGCTGACTTTACAAGAAAAACACGACTGCAGACTGCAGTCCGTTTTCCAGAAGCTCAATTAGAAAAGTTGAACATCATGGCGGAGGCGACCTGTCATGAACCACGGCGTTCGACGCAACGACCGACCAGTGTTCCGATATCGTCCAAGATTTTTCGTGCGATGGATGGCCGCTGGTGGCGCTTTCAGCCTCAGTAAAGTAAGATTCTCGATAAAATGTATAACATATGTATTTGTGTATATTTTGTAATTTGTAGAACACGTCCTGAACTTTTTTTGTCCGGAACAGATTGTTTCGGTACTTTCGCGCTAATATAACTGTCTCAAGGCGAAGGGCGCAGGGCTCCACACTCCACTACCTCGTCATCATAGATACGGTACTGTTTTTTCCGCGCAGCGCCTCTAGCGGCCATCCATCGTACGAAAAATCTTGGACGATATCGGAACACTATGCGAGAAATCTTGGCCATTATGTCAGCAGTGCTGACAATGAGTTGTGTCGAGTCAGCACTATTTACATGACACACGAAGATGCATCCGGTCACAGTGTTATTATCGCATCTCTATATTATTGTATTATTTAAAATGTATATAGTGTTAATTATGGAACGGTGTTTTTTTTCATTTCCGTATCCACAGTATTTAATAAGATGAAAGTATGTAGCATTTCTGTAACGTATAATAAGTAATATTATACGAAAAAATATAGAAAAGTTTGTTTTGTTCGAATCAAAGTTTGTGTATTATATGTTACGGTGGATATAAAACGACATGGTTAATTGTTTTGAAACGTTGATTAGAGGCCATAAATGGAATAAGAGGTGTCACCGATCTGACGGATAGTGTATTTGCTCGAACTTCTTGATATTTGGATGATTGAAGGCTCCTAAATCAAAGGTATAATCAATATCTCATCGATCAGCCGTTAAAGACCCCAGTTTCGCTATTCCCCTAAGTAACTAATGAAGAATAATAACCCAATGCCACATCCTTTTGGAGTAATCCTTTCAGCTGGTTGCGGCTTCGGCTCGGTTTAAAGTTACTTTCGGGTTACCAGCCCCATTCATTCGGATCGAATCACATTACTATTACCATAAGATTTTTCACTTTTAGCCAGACTCTTTTCACAGTGGCTCTTCGAGCACGAATTGAAATTAAATTTAAGCAGATTTCGGATTTTCCGTCAATATTTCGCAATTTAATCAGACTCTGGCCAGATGTCTAGCGTTTGACATTTAACGTAATTTATATATTAATTTTGTATTCGTCATTTAATTGATAGCAGACCGATGTATTTATGAATTTTTCGAATAGTTATGTTCGGAAGTATAATTTACAAACACGTCCACGTACGGTAATTAATTAATTTTGATTCGCTCAAAATTTCCAAAAGGTTCGAATATGATGGAATATAATCAAATTTTTGCGTATGGTCAATGATCATATAGGTTTTTAATCAGAACACAATAACGATGACGAATATTAATGTGCATGGTTAAGAATTTCACTTCGTCATAAAGAGAGAAGTAATTAATTAAATATGATTCCTTTGTTACCTTTCGCGTATATTTAATTGGATTCTTTTACGCTGTTCCAGGTGGATCGGCGACTGTCACAAAATGGTGGATCGACAAAAAACGCTTCTAGCGGTGTTAATAGCTCTCCTAATTTATCCAAACGACATTTTCGGTACGTTTTCACGAATTTTAAATGTAATAAATGTGCATAATGTGGACTTTTAATTATAATATGATCACGGAGACGTCGCATAATGAATGTTACATGCATATATATCGCTATACACACGTTTTAATATTTACTAAAGCATGCACGATATATTTATTGAGGATACGTTTATCAAAGCAATCGTATTTTTAATTAAAAAGGTATAATTATAACTCAATGGTAATGAGAAATTTAATCTCCACTAACAACGATTTTTTAAAAAAATTCCTGTATCAGAGTAACATATAAATTTTTTAAAATGTAACAAGAAAATTAATTAAATCACGGAGCATAGTTTAATTATATTACTTACGGCATAGTGTTATATATATATTTTTTAAATATTTATAAAAATACTATCAACCCATATTGTACGTTCTCCTCTAAAATCTTCAATTTAACTATGGCTAGATCGTAATTTAATATACTTTTTTAAATTATGAAATTATGAATAAAGTTGAATTTAAATATAAAAGGAAAATAAAAAGATCGAGGGCGGTTTTCTGTTTTTAATAAGTATTTTTAGTCGTTGGTAAAGTCATGTACTTTTAATGTGAAAGTAAAAAATGTTTCATAATCGTGAAAATTGTAGAATTGTAGAATATTTAGATTGCACCTATTTATGTGTTTATAAATAATATTTTTGAATTAGTAAATTATGAATACAGAAACATGTACATTAACAAATACAGGGTGTCCCAAAATTCCTGAACTTCCCGGAAATGGGAGGTTCCGGAATGTTGGGACACCCTGTAGAACTTAAATTTCTACTTCATTTTTATCATAAGAAAATGGCAAGAAAGTGGCAAAAATTGAAGTGCATATAAAAATTTTGTTGAATACAATTGTAAGGTTAATATAAATTATGTTCGCTCAGACAGGTCACCCTATCATAGACTTTCAAAAAATAATGAAATAATGATAGTGCATAATGTGTTAGCAGACAGTAATTCTAACTTTGAACCAGAGTTGGATAAAAATTTGATCAACGATTAACGAATAAATTTCTACTTCAATCGTTAATCCCAAATAACAATTAATCTCCCAGTTTAGTCGTTAATTGCGTTTAACGATTAAATACTTATTATTCGTTAATTGCGTTTAACGATTAAATACTTATTAATCGTTAATTGGGAATAAAGGTTAAATTTCTACTTTAGTCGTTAGTTGCGATTAACGATTACATTCCTTTCAATTGTAATCGTCAGTCGGATTATTGATTAATGATTGACTGTTTCGAAATGAAATACGGAATCAAAACTATATGAATACTGAAAAAAATGTAAACTGAGTTTAGGTGTATTGTCATTTGGTCTATAATACAAACTCTGTTTATGTGCTTTTATGTTTTTTTCGATGATTTCTTTTTTTAATCAATGATTGGCGATTAACTTCATCAATCGATTGAATCAGTCTCCGATTTTTCGATGATTTCTTTTTCTAATCAACGAGTGACGATTAACTTCATCAATCGATTGAATCAATTGTCGACTTTTCAATGATTACCTTTTTTAATCGTACACATTAATCAATCAATCTTGATTAAAATTTTAATCGATTAATGCCCAAGTCTGCTTCGAACACAGACTGGTAAATAAAGATCAGAACGAAATGGTTTACAATACACGGTAATAGAATAACCGTAGAAAAATGGCGATACAATTTGTAAATCGTGTTTGCTGGCTTTGCGGATTTGGGTTGGTTAAGTGTGTTTGCTTTAAACTCGGTTCTTCCATTTTCCGCGGTTGGGGGTGAAACGACAAATCCGGATGACCAGCAAAACCGTCTATCTGCGCGACTATTCAGCAACCCGGTTTCGAAAGTGTCAGTTAACGTGAAAAGTTCTTGCCGGGAGAATTTTAAAAGCGACTGAACCCGACGAATGCGGCGGGGTTATGATGCATCGCGGGTCGCGCGACCAATTTCGCAACTAAGCCGTTCACTTCACGACCACCTGTAAATACAATACCGGAACTAATCCGCTTTTGAAACGCACGCTGTCACCGACGATACACGATGATATTGGCCTTACGACTCTTCCCCTTTTCGGTGAAATATTACTTTTTTCCGAGTGCCAGCTAGCTACGCCGCTCGGCGCCGCGCCCCCCTTTTCCCGGAGCAAACCAGATGAATCGTCAAGTCTCTGAAAATATCATCGACCCAGAAAGGGACCGTGTTCGTTGAAAATTTATGCGACCAATCAGGTCGATCTACAGTGTCCTGTCTGCTTCTGAGTCTTCCGAGAATGGTTACATATCTTGCGATAGATTGAAAAGTGAACAAGCTGTTCAGATTGACACGTTCAAGTTTCTATTATAATGAAAATCACAGAAGTAGAATATTTATAAAATTTGGATTTCTAGCGATTTATTGACCTCGAAGTCAAAAAGTCATCAACTTTTCTTATTGTATCGTGTTCTACTCGTCACAAGGATAGAATATACAATAAGAACCATGGGCCAAAACTGAAAATTATTTTCTTATGTTTTTCATTATCAAACTGATATTATTTATATACCGAGTTGTATCAATATGCTGATTCTTATTGCTTACATGATGCAAAATCTCTGAGTATGGCAACATTTTTCTGATCGAAGATTTTTCTCTGAGAACAGACATAGGGAGTATTATTTCTGATTTATGATATTGTATTGTTTTTCACGGACGAACTCAATGGGGTACAATATCTTAAAATGTCGTAGTTTTACTCAATGAGGGTTTCCATGTAGTGGAAGATCTTCAATTAGTGAGATTTCAAGGGTCAGGTCAACGTGAGCTTCGGTTCTCTCTTCGTCATTCTGAGAGGGCTTTCAAACCGCGTTGCCATTACGAGGAAATTGTGGGAATTATTATCAACTAAATGCATCTAAGAGTCACTGAAAATTTCGTCATGTTACATGTTACTATTTCAAACGTCAACTTGAGTTCAAAATTATTTGCATCATTTTAGCTAGCCTTTTAACTGATATTTTATCCTATTATACTATCTGCTTTAGATAGCTGGTTTCCACCATATTGTTCTCATGTTAATATAATTTATGGTAGTAAAGCATTTTCCCCGTAAATGAATATACTACATTAAATTAAATTATCTTGTTTCACTGTGATTTTTACTGTTACTGGTTGGGGACAATTTTTCAATACGAATATTAGACTCTCCATTAATTTTGCAGATAAATTCTGCATCATTCATTTCCGACATCTACAGGGTGTTCCAAAATGTATGGATAATAGTTTGAAATTGGAAAGAAACTAAAAATTGCTTTCAGAAACTACTTAGAAGGTAGTTTTTCACTTCTGAAAAGAATAGCTCGTCGTAAAAATTATTCAAAATACGTTCAAACTATCTTATTATTATCTTGAATGATTCTTTAATGTTTCTCAAATAAACTAAAAAATCAGCTGCTTTTGTTGATACCAACAGCAAAGAACACACTATTTAAAAACTATAACTTGACAATAACAATTTAAAGACGCAAGAACAATGGAGGACAAATAATGTCCAAGCTTTGATAAATTACATTATTCGGAAGAGCGACCCGTGTTTCTGACAGCATTGTGTTTAATGGAACGTTTGTAATTTAAATTGACAACTATTTGCTGGTTCCAACCCAGCCGTTGAAGTTCCCTATGCGAAGAATACTACTGAAAGAGTTCCGGTTCGTTTTAATTTCGTCCTTTTCTCGATTTGTTGACAGACACAGTGAACGAAACACGACAATTGCCTTCTTAGTTGGCCGCTTTATTACGCCAACTTCCGGCGAGTAGAGTTCTTCTGAAAGCGTGTAATACGAGCGCGTATCGTGCCCTCCTTGAATTAAGTACACTCCCGGATGAATTTGTGACTTTGCTTCAACTTTTCCTCTGCTTCATTATCTGCTAATTCTTCCGTGAAAGGTAAATGGTTAATTGGAGCAAACGCAATAACCTCTACGCGGTCCAATGGTGCGCCTTCGTACACTGAATGAGACTTCGCTTGGCTTTGTATGAAATCAATTATTGTCGATACTTCAAGGAACGTTCCGGCGAAACTTTCAACGATAAACAGTCCCGACGAAATAACTGTTCGCGAACGGGCCATCACACGGCAGCGATGTTCGTTAGATTGATCATTCAATCGTTGCTTCCTCCTAGAAATTTCCAAACGTTAATTCAGAGAATTATTTCATAGGAGTCTAAGGCGTGTCCTTATACAGTGGCTCAGAGTCGCCAGATCAGGGGAACTGGCTCGAATCGAGGGGAAAAGTTACCCCCTCTCTGCCAGTACTGGATTAGTCACATGACATTGTGACGAATGCAAGACAGATACGCGTGGGGGAATAGCGTCGTAGAGGGGGCGATAGAGTGGAGAGACAAGTCTTAATAGATTTTTATGCGAAATATAAATTCTCAGTATTTAGATTTTAGAATTATGTCTTGGCATAAACTATAATTTGACAAAAAAATTAGAGCTAAATTCAAAAAACCCCTCATTTCAGGGCCAATCTTTCTTCCTCACTCCTGCTCCTTGCAATCGATCCAGGCAATTTTTATTTTGCACAAAAATTCGCTTTATCACCAACCTGCACCTGAAGTACCTACAAACGTAATGTTCCTCAAACGAGACCTTACTGAACATGAATTTCAATCTACTTTTCAAAGTGATTTACACGTTGTAACCCTTGCAAATTCCAAAGATACTCGAACTGAGCTATTTACGTACACGAGCGTAAACATGAATTATTCTTTGACAATTTCTGGAGCGTTGCGTTTCCACGCAATTTACAAGCGCGCGGGAGCAGCCATGTTTAAGGTCTCCTGGAGGATGCATAACCGCCTCGAAAGTCGCGATTACATCGAATAGTTCGCGACGCCCGAACTCGTTCGAAACAAGCATCGGGGCTTTATTGTAAACATGGAACTACCGTTTCGCGATCGCGGTTATTTGGGGTAGTTCCACGGGGATGCATCCACCCCCTTACAACGTCTCAGCGGAAGGAAGAAGAAGAACAGAGATAACGTTGAACGCGGTGCACAAAGAATGACGGCGTGTCCTTGTATCGAACACCAATTTGTATTGATTAGCTCGGCAAGATGGGGCCAGAACCTTGCCGAGGGAATCTTACGAACATTGAGCTTTAATTAAAAACATTCCATAAATTGTTAGTTCTCAGACTGTGCTAACTTCATTAACTTCATTAACTAACCTTCATTAACTAACCATTTCTGTGACTATGAACAGTAACTCAATGCAGTATGGTTCGTTTAATGTATCGATATTGTTCAAATGAATATCATATCAATATATTAAACGAACCAAACCATACTTCATTGGGATCAATGAACAGAATACTTGCCACAATAGATTCTATTTCGTTAAAAAAATTATGTTAATGCCTTGAGGATGAGTGTGGACGTATTAATGACATCAGCGCTGTGCATCTAATTCTTAAAGTTGCAACTAAACTAAGAAAATAGTTTCAGTATTTGTAACAGATCTTCATCACATTAATTTGTGCTTATTTATCGATGTTGAGTCGTCAGACACCACAACAAAGAGCTGTTCCAAAAATACATATAAATAAATTACAGGGACATGTTAACAAAACTCTGACTTGTGACCTCAAGATTCATCGGAAGCCCAGTCATGCTTTCTCCGCGAAGAGCACGATGGTCCCTCCTCTTTTTCCAAGTCTCCAAACGCACCTTAGGGGCCTAGGTACTACCACCACGAAATTCGTCCACGAATTCGCAGTTCGCATGGTCTTTGTCTTCGTCTTTGCGCAGTCAGCACTACTA
The DNA here is from genome assembly GCA_933228785.1 of Lasioglossum pauxillum. Lineage (NCBI taxonomy): Eukaryota > Metazoa > Arthropoda > Insecta > Hymenoptera > Halictidae > Lasioglossum > Lasioglossum pauxillum. The sequence goes on from OW121705.1 coordinate 13,491,611, forward strand.
CCACAACAGATTTTCGCGAAGTCTGCTCTTCGAGATGCCTACTCCGTCTCTGTCTTTTGGAGACCTCATCAGGATTGTTGTCCCTTTCTATCAGTCATTTTGGGATGAGATCTCTGTTTCTGCGCAGTATTCAAGTAGCGCTCGTTGTCCGTCTTTGTCGAGCGTCGTCGCTTCCTGTGGTCTGAGTTAGATGCTCTTCCACAGATGAGCCATGAAATCGTAGGGTTCCGGGAAAAAGGACAGAGAATCTCGAACCTGCAATCTAGAGATTCGTCGCTTGAGGAGAACCTACGCCAATGAGCCGGTTGGGTCCAAGGGATGCAATTGTTTGATTAAATTAAAAATACTTTTTCGTTGATTGCTCGAGAAATACCAGAAAACATACAGTGGACCAAAATAGGGTAAAGTGCCCAAATATGAACCACTTTTTGATTATTTTAGAATGCTTTTTTTCGTCCAAAAAATTACCAGTTGTAGATGCATTTCCTCCCTATAAGATTCTGGGGTCGAATTTGTTTAAAAATTAATACAGTTTCGGAAAAATATTTTTTTTGTGGTGTATCATTTGCAGGTTCCAGCGAAAGGGCTTCTTAATATGGTACACCTTGAGTCCCTAATATGATACCTAGTGCCATATTTGGCACCCAAGAATGTCAATAGATATACCCATATTAGGGATGCCTTGGTAGTGCCATATTGGGAACTCCGCGTGGACTGATAATATTAGATACTGACAAAGAGAAAATTAATTTCAGCCCAAAACAAATAAACATATAAATAAACTGAAACTACAGATATGTTCAAACATTTCAAAATCACTTACCTCCCTCGAAAAAGATACAATCGAAAATCTAACCACAATAATATTCAACACGTGGAGACACAACTGGCGGTGGATCGATACTAAAATCTATAGAATAGTGCGAATGCACTGCTGACTGTTGAGTAAACATGGTAAACTATTGTTTCAGGATTTTCTCACTAGAGCACGACTTTTCCTTTACAAGATATAAGGTAGTGTCACAATAGGCGACTATACCATATTTGGGCACTTTACCCTAATATTGGCACACTTTTTAAAGGACCATTTTTAATATTGGGCTGTACGACTTGGATTTTTTTAGCAGTTAGTACAATTAGTTTACTACATGACGTGCAAAGGATATTCTAAAAAAATTGCAATTGGTTAGAATTAGAGAGAAAATACTAAAAGTTGTGTACAAATTTTTATGCGGGCATATATTGAAAATTTAAAAAACATGTTTTGTAGATCTTCGTCGATTATACATATTCGGAAAATTTCATCAGAATTGATTGCCCATTGATTACCAGAATGGTTTGAATACTTGATTTAAAGGAATTTAAAATGGATTGAATATATTATAATACAGATATTATATGGATTATATGTATAAATATAATTGATATTAATTGATAATATACTGCGGTCGAAACTGTATCAAAAATGACATGAGTTTGATCCACTAATGGAACAGTGCTCTCTCATGGCCGTTCTTATAATTAACACTTACCTAGAATCAGAAGGAAGGAAACTCCTGATCGGGTATAAAGGACCCCTAGGAAGAGCCGAGTGCCAATAATCGACTTCCGAAGTTCCGTGTTTGAAACGCAGCTGAAGTTCCGAGAAGTTCCTTGTTCTTTCGACTTAAGCAGCGTATCTTACAATCTTTGTTATTATTGTAAAGAAACTTATCTTGTTAAGTGCTGCCGAGAAACTCAACTTCACTTTGTACCGTCGTATTACTGAACATCGCTCGATTATCCGAACAATGGAGTGATTAGAAGTGCAGCCGAGAGTAAAAAGTAGGTGTTCATTAACCCTTTGACTCTTTAGCTAAAAGCCGTAAGCGTTCTCTGCGAGCTAAAATAATTCGCAATTACATTATTATTATTTTTGTAAAATCACAGCCAGATTTCAAGAATTTACGACAAAAATGGATCGGTAAAATTTAAAACAGTGAAAAAATGAAAAGAATTTAGCTACATTATAATTGATTAATTTCGCTATATTGTTTTCAACTTCCTAAAACTATTATGGAAAAAAGAAATTTATATTTGGCGTCTATTTTGTGCAGTGGATACGTCACGTAAATCTGTTAAATGGAAGTTCACTCATGCTTAACCAAACACCGTGTTAATTCCACGAAGCCACGTTCTCGAATAAAGCACTTGATACTGGATATATTGGATAATGTAACACAATGACTCTGAACGAGTCAATGGTATTGTAACGCTTGATTCATTCTTATGCCGAAAAGTGAACATTTCCCAACACGGTTTCATATAATTGTGTCATAAACCTGAATAATGGAGGTCTGTTGCTCAATCAGCCTCCATTGAGGAAAATTGATTTTCTACTCGATCCTTTTAAGTGAGACGGCCGATTTATGGACACAATAAAACGCGGAACGCTCAAAGCATAAACGCGGATTAAAGTATGAATTACTTATTGTTGTATTTTAAAATAGACGAGATAAAACGGGGGCCACTATAAAGGAGCCGGTTCGTTGCATTAAATTGCCGAGTGATGACGGCCGGTATTGAATGGATTAACTAAATGCACTGCAGCAAATAATTATTCGTATTTAAAAATACCTTAACTTTGAGGAACGAGGGCATTAATGAGTCGCCTTCGATGCCAGAACAGAACCAGGTGGTACATGAATTATTATCATGGTGAATATTAAATAATCATTAGCGGAAGGTAATGAATAGATGAATAATAAATCGATCGAACGCAAATGCTGAAGGACTGAAAAGTCCATAATCTACAATGACTTCTAATATCTTCATTAAATGTGTACACGGAATCATTAGGATAAAACTGAGGCTACTAATAATTCTTAACCTTTTTACTGGGTAACCTTTCAATTAGGAACATATAAGAATACAGCAATGTTCGATACTAATACTAGCTCAACACTAAAAAATGCTAATGGCAAAGCTCTTTTGTTTCTAATTATGAATATTTTACGAACATATCTCTACCGTGCGTTAAACAAGTAAATATGATTGAAACTGGATCGTGTTTGGTGTCGTTTCAATCAGAAACATCTCACGAATAAAAGTTTTGTCGAAAAATCATTACAAACACAAAAGTTTAAATATTTTAAAAAAACTTATGTGTCTATTACTAGAACTCTCCCCATAGATATTAGAGCCCTAGGCTTGACTGGCAAGCGTTTATGCATATAAATAAATAGTAGAGGATCGCCAGAAATAAACGATTCTCTCGCGCTCTTTTCCAAAGTCGTTTTCAATTTTATCTCTGGAACAGATTCTTTGGCGAAAATTAACGACTTATGGCTCGTAGTTAGCGTATTCACAGTAACATTTAATGCCGAGGTTTCAAACGGAGGATCCTCGAGAGAATGAAAGAGGCTCGGGCTTGAATAAAGGCGCATTGATAAATCGACTCAAGCAGAATGAAATCTACCAGAAATGATAATTTCGTCGTACCAAAGGAAGACTGTGAAGAGCGCGCGCGGAACGAGTAAGTGCGAAGGGTCGGGCGTTTTCGTTATATCGAATATCGACAATGAAAGGGATAAATAAGGTCCTGAAGGTACGTGCGAGGCGCTGAAAGGAGGCTTCCGGCCAATTGAGAAGTTCTGCTTATCGGCTGCTTAACGAACGACGGAGCCAAAGGAGAACCTATTCAGACCAGCCAAACTCAAGAATAAATTAAGCTAAATCAATTCTCGCCGCCACTTACGCTCCTCTTTGACTGTCGTTCGACGTTTCGTTTTGACGTTTCCGGAAAAATGAATGCCGTAGGCAGAGAAATAGGTCGAAAATTATCAACTGTATCTGATGCTTAATGATGGGTTTTAAATGCCATTTTTGAACCAATTTATAGAATTTTTTTAGGAGTAATCTACTTTTAGCATTAGTATTTTGCACACGCATTTATGGGTACTTGAAGTACAAATATTACTTTTTAAACTGCCTGCAGATTTTATGCAAATTCCTATTTTCATGAAGTTATCTCATAAGAAATAAAACGAAGGAAGGTTTCCTAGCATTAATAAAAAAAAACCTGATAATTCAAATGAGAGGAAGGCATTTAGTAATTTTTATCAATATATACATATACATGCGTTCTCTTTTATCTGATAAATTTGCAGACGCCATAAATACGTATATATCCACAGTTAATTAATGACTCACGGAGTCACATTGATTCTGACTTTCGCTTTTTAAATCACAGGCGAATATTTGAATGATTTTGTATATATTATTTCACTTTGTTGCCTTCTACGTAAATTCTCCCGTTAAAGATTTCATGGGTTAATGAATATTTGATTTTAGGCGGCTAATGCGAAATATCATTTTCATTCAAAATTCATCAACGGTGGCCGGAGCTCAATTAAAATTGATTCGCATTATTCAATATTAGAATCCGATGAAATGTCTGCGTTTGTTTTAATAAATTTATGTATGCCGCCGATCAGTGCATTAAATATTCCCAAGGCACGACCGTATCGAAAACCATTTCAAGAATTCACTTTATGAATTAGATAGTTATTATTGTCGTCGTAAGATTAGCCCCCTCGGGGTTGTACTGACATTTTCGCTATTCACTTTCCGAATCTTCATAAATTGACTAGAATTGCGCTCCTTTCACGACTGCTTTTACGCGGAGAAATAAAATAGAAAATCAAGCGGATGCGGTGAGTGCTCCGATGTTGCGATCGATTTGGAATTTAAAAACTCTAATACTGAGATGGCTGAATGTATAGCAGCGTTGTCGTCATGCAGAATCCACGACCAAGCAATTTCAGGTCGAACCCTTATCATTTTGACTCCGTTGCAAAATCTTGCCGAAACTTCAAGAACAAAATTGCCCATTCACGATTTCATTTGAACGAACCCTTTATTCATGACTTCTTTGTAAAATATCGACATATTTATCAATTATCTGACGCATTAGTCGAGTTGTTGAGTTGAGTACAGATTTTTATACAAGTTCAAGTTTACTGAAAAAATTACAGTGGTATAATTTGTATAATTACATTGGACCTTAAGATAAAACTAACAAGGTTCAATGTTTTTGTCACAGTAGCAAAATCTTGTAGTATTAATCAACAACTTTAATAGATAAGCAGATGGTATTTGCTCATTTTATAGCAATCCAATAGTTCATAATAAATACCACCCAAGTCGTATACATATAAGAAGATGCTTACTTATAAATTCTGTAAATTAATTGTTGCAAATATAATTGTACAAAAACGATTTTATTAAGTTAGTGTATACGAAATGTCATATTCCATAAATTATGAAGTTTCTCCACTAATCAGTAAGTGGAAGACATTCTTATTAAACAGACAATTTAAAATTCATTCGAAGAATATCAATCTGGAGAAGTACGTTTAAAGAGATACTTTCATTTCGTCCAAAAACACAAATTTATAAAGAAGAAATAAATGTACTAGATATATAAAATGTAATAACTGTTCCAGACCATATTTCGATGAACAGACATAAAAAATATATGAAAAACATACTAACAGAAGCCATATTTGCATACCTCGCGGGCATCACCGGAATATTCCACCATATATATGTATTTCCGCAAGAAAAATCAGCATATTCTACGTGGCTGCAATCACGTGTTGCGTATATGCGAATCCGGCATTATAATTAATGAATGGATTACAGAAGTTAATGAAGAAAAAAAGGGAGTGCGAAATGCAAATGTAGTAATTCTTTGGAAAAGGGCCGAGGCGGGTTCGAAACGACGCGACGCCGCAAATAGAGCCACTAAAATAATGAAGATCGATACCGGCGAGTTCATTTCCATCTGTTCATAAAACAGCCGCGTTAAAAGTTCGCGAACCGCGAAAAACTATTTTTCTCCCTACCACCCCCCTCCCCTCGTCCATCGGTCTCCTCCAGCCGTTCGTGGCATTTCGCATGGTCCGCGCCGATCTGCACGGTCTGCACCGATATTTACGTTTATGCAGCTGAATGCACTTAGCGTGCAGCCGATTGTTCGAGCGTTGGGCGAAACTGCAGAACTACAAACCTGCCCTGCGATTTCGATGATTTTTGGATATGTTGTAGAATTCGATATTTTGAACAACTTTTCCCTTTGCACATTAGCGGCGAGCCGCTTAGTTTCCGAGATATTCGCGAAAATCTATCGTCTACCACTACAGTCAATTCTGGCCAGATTAAGACTTGTCCCCCCACTCTACCTTCCCTTTCTACAACGCTGTTCCTCCACGCTGTCGTGTACTTGCACCATACACATATACTTATACAAGGTGTCCCAAAATTCCTTCAACAGCCGGAAATGGGAGGTTCTTGACGTCATTTGAAGCAACATTTTCCTTTGGAAAAATGTTGTCCGCGGCTTTGTTTAGGAGTTATTAACGAAAAACACGGACCAATCAGAGCGCGACCTTGACGCGAGTTGGCACAGTCGGCCAGGCGCGCTACCTATTGGCCGTCTGTGCCAACTCGCGTCTAGGTCGCACTCTGATTGGTCCATGTTTTTCGCTAAGGAAAGTGTCGCTTCAAATGACGTCAGGAACCTCCCATTTCCGGCTGTTGAAGGAATTTTTTGACACCCTGTAGACTCGGCATTGGTTAACGGGGACAACTTGTAAGAATGCAATGGAAAAAGTTGTTGTCGTCTATCTCTATCTCTATTATACAGGGTGTTTCAGCTGAAGGAGGCCACCTAAATATCTCCTTCATTCTTAATGGCACAAAAAATATTTGTGACATAATTTAAATAATATCGAAGGAGAAGTATCATAGAAGAACAATTTCTTTCGTCCGGTTATTTTTTCATAGTTTCTTCAAGGTCATCGTTATTTTTTTATCGGGAAAACTTTTTTTTATTCAATCTTATAGCGGCTGGAAAACTACATTTGAACATGCTTAAGTCATTGACAAGATGGAATAAAAAAATAAGTTATCCCGATGAAAAATAACGATGACCTTGAAAATACTATGAAAAAATAACCGGGCAAAAAAATTGTCTTTCTATGATATTCCTCCTTCGATACCATTCAAATTATGGTATAAATATTTTTTTTTGCTATTAAAAATACAGGAGATATTTAGGTGACCTCCTTCAGCTGAGACACCCTGTATAATAAAATCGTGTCTGTTTGTGACGGCATCAACTGAGAACGGCTGAACGTAGAAAGCTGGGTTTGAGCCATTAGACGCAGCGTTTCTTCGGGAAGGTTTAGGAGAAATCCGCATACGAAAAAGTCCATTCGTTTAAAAGTTGTAACGTCATTAGTGACCAAAGACGACTTTTTCGCTCTCTTTTGGGCACGTTTCTGCGTATAACTTTTGGATTTGTTATTGCACGTGGACAAAGTCGCGGGTACAGCTAGTACAAAATATATTTAAAATAAGGCATCCCAATGTAACTTTTGCCACAGTATTTCTTTTATATACTTATATAAAAGTAATAATTAATAATACAGATAATATTTAACATCAATTACTGCGAATAAAAAGATAATTTAAAAAATTGATCGAAAACTGTCGAGCGAACACAGTTAAGTATGGTGGTTTCAAGTGTCTCTCCGCTCTATCTGGTTACTATTTCCAGGAAGAAAAATTAAAACAGCTTGTTGCTATAATAGATTGCCGCGAATTGTAAACGCCGTCATTGCCCAGCGAGGTGGATATATTGATGAATGTAAAATCCTCAACATGTAATGCATTATAATGCTTCTATGCCAATCATATACATTTATATTCATTCTACTTCAAAATAATTTCAGTTATAACGTTGATATAAACTTTTAGATTCGATTCTGGCAAGTGGTCAAATACTTATGGACGATAGTGTAGCTGTTGATTTGAAATCGAACCGATGTCTGTTTCTGCCGATCTCGGTTTATGCCTCGGCATCTTGCGATAAGTAAAGCAGAAGTTTGAAAGCATCGGGGCAGAAGGAGAAACCGAGTAGAAATGTAAATAGGGGTGGTGGTGCTGGGGGTTGGTGCACGTGGGGAGGAACTGAGAAAAAGGAAGGAAAAAATGCAAATTAATAGAATAGGGTGGTACGAAGGTGTGCTTTCCGCCTGGCATGCGTCGGGCATCACCGGGAATGCGAGAAGGAGAGAAGAGACAAAGGCATCTGTTTAAAGGGATGAAAGAGATGTAAATACGTGAACGAGAAAAGCGAGCAAAAACAAGGGCGGCGAGACAGACCTACGGAATGCTCTGGCAGTAATTAGGTAAAGGCAGGTGACGAAAGGGATCTCTTGGAATAAGGGAGGAGGACTTCGCGAAAATGCGAAGGAAATACATGAGAAGTGTGATACCAAAATTCGTTATCATTTTTTTTTAATTTTTAAATGAATTTTGCAGACTGTACTGCGAAGAGAAATACTACAACGAATAAAATCGTTTTATCAGAAAGTTTATGTATTTATTCAGATAGAATCCTGAAACTCTTAAATGATTTTATTAAATCAAGATTTTATTATGATTAAATTAAGATATGTATTCATAGGTTTATTGAGTAACAAAAGTGGCAAAATGCAATAGAACAAAATGCTGCAAATGCTACTAATTAAAAACGCTACGAACTTTCATTCCAACCCAATATTAATTCAGATCTATTTTGCGTAAAATTATATGCCCCTTGAATTTTTGGTGATCTTATGTTAATAGACACATGAATGTTTTTCTGAAAAAAAATAAAATTCTCAAATATCTCGGAGTGGTTTAGACTGGTCTCGGCCGATTTCGAAATGAACCAACTCATATGAAAAATAATCGAAGTTCGAAGAAAGAGGATGAAGATAAACTTAGCGCGAGAAGGAATGAGATGGGTCAAAAAAGGGAAACTTTGAATTCGAGACAAAAAAGAGTCGATAAAGAGAAGGGAGGAGTAAGAGCATAGAAAGTCGAAAATAGAAGTATAAAATGGAGTATGAAGTTGGGTGAGACAGCTGACAAAAAGGTCGAAGGGAGAACTGAAAGTTGCAGAAAAGTGGAAAATGTCGGAACTAAGAACATATTGGATTCTACTACATAAAATGTTTTTCTTCCGCGAGTTAAAATATAAATTCTTCCTTTTTGAGTCGAGCTCACGCGAAATTACTGTTTCATTGCTTTTTATGCGTATTTCCAATTTATTGAACCAAGATGTATAATATTCTTAGAAATATTTAGCTCGGAGTTGGTGAAAATTCGCATTTGTTTAAAAACCGCAGTATTCGCAAATGATACCTTGGGTATTTTAACGCGTGCATAAATTGGAGATGTTCAAGTGTTCGCACCATTTTCTGCAAGCATTCAACTCGAAGAATTTGTTAGTCACATTTGTGTTCTATTAAGATTGTGAACAGGAAGTAGAGAATTTAATTAAACACAAATTTAACACGTGGTCGTAATGAAGTTGTAGAGCTTGGCAAAATGAATGGTGATATAACCACGTGTTATGTGGATTGTGAGAATGTGCAGCTAACTGACAAAAGTCATTTTGACTTTTCATCATTCTTTTACAATTATTGTAACCATAAAAACGATTTCATGAGAAAGTTTTAATTTGAAGAAGAAATTAATTCATTGTATACTACAATACTATACATTTGAACGTTTATGATGTTTTATATACAGGGTGGCCCACATAACTCTGAACAGCTCAATATCTTCGTTACTTTTTGTTCTACAAAAAAACTTCGTAGGACAAAGTTACACTGTTTGAAGGGCCACATATAACGGTGTAAGAGAAAAAAAATTTCAAGGTCATTTTTATGAGATTTCAAGGTTATCGATGTTTTTTTAAATAGAATGAGGTATTTTTTAATACATCAATCGATGCAACTGGACATTCTTTATAAAAAAGTACTAACCTATGCATGTCGAAAAGTTAGTAGTTCAGGAGATATTTCAATTTAAATAACTCCAAAATACCATTACAGTCGTACTAAGACGTTACACAAGTAAGTAAACACTAACGCCTTAGTACGACAGTAATGGTATTTTGGAGTTATTTAAATTGAAATATCTCCTGACCTACTAACTTTTCGACATACATAGGTTAGTACTTTTTTATAAAGAATGTCCAGCTGCATCGATTGATGTATTAAAAAATACCTCATTCCATTTAAAAAAAACATCGATAACCTTGAAATCTCATAAAAATGACCTTGAAAATTTTTTCCCTTACACCGTTATATGTTGCCCTTCAAACAGTGTAACTTTGTCCTACGAAGTTTTTTTGTACAACGAAAAGTAACGGAGATATTGAGCTGTTCAGAGTTATGTGGGCCTCCCTGTATATTTTCTGAACGGCACTTCATACAATTTTTCTCTTCAACAAGAATTTCCAAATGTTACTTCCCTAGACTTTACATTTGTCGTCTAAGTGATTATGTTATCGATTAGTTTCGGTGGAATGGGGATTAAACGTTCAATTTTTTGTCACAATAGAGCTTGTAGGGGTTTACATGCTACTTTTATCAAGCATTGTCCGCACAGAGTATTCGGGTCAAGTGTCACTTCAAGCAAAAGTACATCTTTGCTGGAAAGTTTCCGACTATTTAAAAATGTTATAAGGCTAGATAAATAGCATCGGCTAAATGAATGGACGATGAAAATCGTTTGATTTAAGAGTAGCTTAATCCTAGGACAGCGGGTAATTTTTATAATTATATCATTGATGATGTTTAAGTATCCACAGACTGATTAATTTATCAATTTTTGAAAACACATTTTTAAAGGCCTTTAAGACAACAGCTATATATTCAATTAATTTATCGGAAACTGAGTAATTGAATGACACTTTTGATACTCTGGGTCAAAATAGACCCAGGCTGAATTTTGTTCTAAATTTCGCCGGCGGAATATGCTTCCGCGGATCGTCATAAAAAAAGCTCGCGTGTGTATATTACTTCGAGAAAAGAAGTATTAAGACTGATACTGAAGAGTTTCCCATAATAAAAACTTGCCGGTCCGTAAAAGCGAACTTCTTTCATTTGATGAATTTTCAGTAGACCCGCAAATTACACCGCAAGTTTTCAGTACGTCGTTCCTGTCACTTCGGTTTTTTACGAGCGACAATAGGAGTTCTTCGGGCGGCGCGGCCGTTCATTTCAAGAAGTTAAAAAATTAAAAGCTAGTGACGCGCACGAGTTCCCCATGTACCGAACGTGGCGGCACTGTGGCAGCTACAAAATGCTCTCAAACTAATTTCGGACAGCTGTACACCGGCCGAAATGAAATCCCATTTAATTTAATTCTATGGAAATAATTTCACGCCAGCTCCGGCGATACTTTACCGTTATATCTGACTGTTCTAAAATTAATTACTTACATTTCGGAATCTTGATAACCGAAGCACCGGTATAATTTTTAACCATACGCGATTCCATTTATAAATGGATACCCGGTCTCGTTATCTTATAATGTCGTACATAGGGTTTTGCTCATTTTTCCCCGCGGTATTTTTTATTTGTTTTGCGGTTCGCAAATGCACGAAGATACTCGGGTTTTATGCCCGTATTTTATTCGAACAAAAACGATCGCTTCACTCCATTTATCTCTTTACCGGTGTGAGCGTATAATTAATGTTGCAGTGATACATTGGGATTTGGTATGACGTGACTGCGGATCTTTTGCCGAATAAAAATTTCAGGGAACAGAAGCAGATCTATCTTTTTTTTTAATATTTCTGTTCATACAGGGAAAATTTTAATCAATAAATGCGATTCTCTCCAGAACTATTCGCCATTATAAAACTGTTTCATACAAAACTTTTAGTGCCACTGTTTTATTTATAAGTGTTCACGTTAAGGACACATGACCTATTTCTGTCGAAAAACTATTACTTTGGGATTACATTTTAATTTTACTAGTGTGCATCCCTATTATTAGTACAGTGTTGTTTTTAGAATGTAGAGGAAAATTATATAATTGTAATAATTTGAGTATAATTACTCTTTTACACTTGCTAGAGTGTTATCAATATTGATGCAAGTTATAGGATGAAAATTCAAATATTGTGAATGGTAGTAGGTTTACCAAAATTTAACGATACTATTTACGGGAAGAGTTAATAGGTACCTTGATCCGAGGAAACGGCAAGAATTGTACGACGCGAAGTGGAAACGGCTGCTGTTCTATAAAATCAGACCACTCCAGCCCCGGCACATCGGTCCGTGCAAAATGTTCCACCTTATCATCCCGATATTGCGTATCACAGATTTACGTTTCGTTTCATAACGTATGCCTTTAATATTGTTTACGCTTATGGCGCCACGATGCACTTTCAATTGTAGACAATAACAAAGGCAAACTTTTACCGTGCCTCGTATTTTCCGGTCCAGGAAAGTGAGAGAAGACGTTCGAAAAACAAACGGGGACAAAGAAAACGATCAGCGGAACGGTTTTCACCGTGATTGCGAATTTAAGAAACGGCTTTAAGAACGCGGGGAAGAGACGACAGACTCCTGTACATTTCCAACCGTTCAATACCATTTTCTAATCCTTCTATGCTTTGAAGAATGCTTAAAAATTTGTTACTTACTAGGTACGATACACTTTAAATTATTAATGTTAACTTATCAGAATTCGAGGATAGCCATGAGAAATATCAAACAGTTTACGACTCTCTCTCTCGAGCAAATTATGGTAATATCAGTAATATAACATTGGTGGTACAAAAAGAAACCGACAGTCGCACGTCGTCCCCGAAGAGCTCAAATTACAGCGAACGAAGTACTCCAATTTACGGCCTGTGCACGCTACCCTAAGGATTTATTTAAATAAATTTGAAATCATTTATTTAACCTGCTTTGGGACTCATTAGAACTGTCGGAATGCTCTGAGGTGTCGCAGCTTTAATTTAAAAAACGGACGGCACTCTTAAGCAGATCGAATATAATACTGCAAGTATTAGGAAATAATCAAAAACTTACATAGATCCTTAGATGTGTTGGATTTTTTGGCAATAGAAAAGATGACGAAGCTGCCAAAGAAATCTTAATCATCCAAAAAATATTCGTAAAAAGGATTACAAAGTGGAGATAATCAGTCAGAAAACTTGAATTTCATTGGTACAATACGTCGAATACAATGGCGCTTATTTCGATCAATAAGTTCATTAAAACAAAGTGGCGTTTATTTAATGTTACTGTTAGAAACCTTATATTCAATCCCCTTTCGTATCGCTCTTGGTTACTGTATTTAGACCGCATCAAAACAATAATCCTGTTGCAGATTACAAGCGACTTTTAGCCTCCATTTACTGTTAATTTGATTGATGAAAGCAGTTCGTTGAAGTACACTCTACCTTGTCTTGGCAAAGAGAGCAAGTCGTATCAGAAAATCGTGAAACCCATCGCGAAATTCAACGCCGACGTCCAGGCCCCGATCGGATGACAGTAGCTAGCCAAGAAATAGGGAAATTTTTGTTCGTCGAACGGGAAAACCTGTTTCGGGGATCATATTTGTTGGAAGAATACTGGACAGCCGGCACACAGCTGAGTAAATAACGCGAAAGTAAAGCTTCCTACGTCACGATTAATAAAATTCCTTATTACGGGAGAGGAAGCGTACGGTTACGTCCGGGATACTAATTCGACGCTGACGCGAACATTCCGTTGAAGTTAAGAATTTTACGATATTTAATATAGGCAATAAGCTGCCCCGGAAAGTTCGATAATAAGCTGTTCCTGAAAAGTTCTGATGCCGGAAAGATCGCTGCCTGTTGCGCGATATATCGTGGAACCTGACGGATGGGAGCGATTTATGGGCAATGTTCAAGCCTCTAGGTATCTAAATTAAAGACGAACTGCATCACGGCCATTAAATATTTACTGGTCCCATTTCCGGAGGTTGTGCGTGCCTTTTGGAAATGGAAACGTTCGCTGTGTATCGGAAATCTTAGTTGTGCCGCGTTCAATGTTAATATTATTATAGTCATAATTAATATTAATATAATATAAGTTAAGTCACAGGTTACATACATGAATATCTTAATTGTGCAATTTTCTTCTATATTTAAATTGTTTTAGAGTGTTCTCCCTTTATACTGCTATGAATTCTGTTACACCTTGCGTACTGAATGATTACAGTAATTACGAAAAATTTGCATAGTCCCTTTGCAGCCATATTCCTTGATTTCTAATGAAACAATTAGCAAGCCGAACAATTTTTACATAAAAGTATGCTGTTGTGTTAGTGACGAATAAGTAATTTTCGTATATTAAAGAAAAATATATAATATTAAAGAAAAATATATAATATTAAAGAAAAATATATAATATTAAAAAAAATATTAAAGAAAAAATTGTTAATTATGTCGTTATAGGATAAAAATTACAAAATATAACATACAATTATTTTCAAGTGCAAAATGCATAATAAATGTTTGCAGATGAAATCTTTTATATCAAAGAATAATAGAGTTGTGATCAAACGTTAATATTTAATGTTTCTCGCTATCTGCTATCTATTGTCAATAGAAGTTGTCTATTTAAAAGATAATAAACCATAAATATTAAACAGAAATGTAGAGCAATGGGCTTGTCTCCTCGACGTTTTGCTTATCGACCTACAACGATAAATATTAAAATGGACACAGTAGAAGCAAGCTTCAATTTCAGAATAATTTTCTCATGAACAATGAATGAAAAGTAAATCTTTGTGTTCGAATGATTCAGTATTCAAATTGTAAAATCCACTAGCTTTTACAGGTTAAATTTTGCTATTCTAAACATTTTACGCCTGTGCGCCGAATATGTTGGGAATAATTTAAGAAAGGCTCCAATCGGCCGGCAATATTAGGAAATAAAAGAGTTTGTTTTAATGCCTCAGCGTTTTGACGTTTCACAGTATCGGTATCCGATAGAAATACAAAATCGATAAAGTAGTCGGCCAAGGTGCACGAACGCTTCTGGTATTTGAAATTTACCGTAGAAACTTCATTCTTTCACATTCGATCTCGCACTAACACTGGCCTTGAATTTAAACAATTTCGACGTGGAGAGCAAACTATTCTTCAAATTATGCGAAAATCTCGAGCATTGACGTGCAGGATTACGGATTACGGAGAATGCAAATTCTGTTATCAAAGTACTTTCTAATGGCGAGTTAATGTTAGTTAATCATCTAGCATCTTCGCTTTGAAATTTCAAGGACTGCAAAATCAAAATTTGTTGAGCATCTACTACCTCAATTCTAAATTAAGTAGCGACTCGAAAGCAATTTTCATGTTGCCTCAGTCAGTGTAAATTAGGAACTTGTTTCTAAAAAAATTTATATTAAGATAAATATCAATGATAAAATATTATTTACAATGAATTTAGTTATCAAGGCCATATTGGAAGATCATATATCATATTGGAGGATTGAAGAATTCCACGGGTTGTTGAAATTCCACTGCGTTAGTCGAGAGTTCAGTATGCTATAAATGCATAACATTTTGCAGTGTAGACATCATTCAAGTGTAAGTTCCCGATTTTATTGAAATTTCATAGAAAAATGCAAGAAGGAGTGTGTATGTTGTTAGAAGGAATCTTGTAGTCAATGAAAAAAATTTTTCAACCAGGACGAACAATATTTATTAATGAAGATGCAGGTGAAAGATTTTCTATCTAAACATTGGGGAGCTCTATTCACCCTTGCTCCGGAGGGTCAAGTTTCTGGACTTCTTAATTTATGGATTTAATCCAAATGAGCACTTCAGTTATCGTTATACGTCGCACGCAGAATATGGATTTACCCATGAGGGACAATTTCGGTGTCTCGGTAAGCATTCGACAACTTCGCCAGCTTTCATTAAATTCCGCGTGTAACGCTCGAGCAACGTCGCCGGCGACAAGAAATGAGAAAAGCGCCACCGGATTGTCTCAGCCGGTTGAAACCGCGACGCAGGATAAGAAAAAGAAACGTCCTCCGCGCGCCGGAGGGAGCGGATCGAGAATTATTACGACCTTAAATTACAATGCGAGATATCTCCTCTTCGGCCCGCGACGACTCGATACAGAAATTTCATTTTTCCCGGCTCGGTGGCGAGTGGACGTTTATTCCCCGCCTTTATTTCCACGTAATGCTGGCCCGCCATCAATTTACTTTGCTCTCGGCCACTCGGCAGACTGCTTGTCCCACGGCGATTGTCACTTCTACTTATAATACTTTCCGATCCTATTACCGTTGTTATGAGACAAATAGGTCAAGATTGTCTCTTTTAAGATCCCCACGGCTTGACTCCCGGGCTTATCTTTCCCTCGGATTCCTCCATCCGTATCCCGCCCTCTACTCTTCCAGTTTCCGCACCCCTTTCACCCTCGCCGAGTTCGGCATTATTCGAATAAAATTTCAGCTGTATAAGAGTAAGGAATAAATTGTTCGTTATTCGATCATTTATCATTCGAGTTATGCGCTGTTCCCATTATTCGCGATCCATTTGGGAATACCTCTACTCGGTATTTATCATTCGACATTTTTTATTCGCCCTTACATCTGAGCTACTGAGAGGTAATTTATTTTACCCCATTACATTTTGATGAACATTGTTTAAAACGTAATAATGATAATTAATTGATAGTCGGGGTCTTCCGACAGTCGATAGAATAGTGACAAACAATATTTTTATTGAAAAATATGTTAATTAGTGCTAAATACAGCATATTTGTCGAACCCATTGAGACGTACGAAATATACGGGGAAATAATATTGAAATTAGTGATATTTAATTGCTTTAATGTCGATACATTAAAATGTATCCACCCAAATTTTTCGTCACTTCTTTAGTACAACACTACGAAATAAATTTGTTGAATGATTGGATGCAACCTGCACGAATTAGCGTTTGTCTTTTGTTAATTCTTCCGAATAACATTTGGCCAACACTGCCACCATCCACTCCGTTTCGTCCGGCGCCCGCTACCCGGAGGTTCGAGTAAAAAGTGTCGCCTCTTATTTCATTACTGCATCTTAGTTCGGCTCTTTTGAGTTTCGTTCCGCGCCGCTTGATATTCCCTTCCTTCTTCCGCGGTAGGGCGACGTCGCGCGGAAAAGAGATTTAAAAGTCTCGAGGAAGCTGCGCCCGAGCTAATTATTTCGATTTAATTCCTTTGCGATATCGTCTTCCGCGAGCGAGGGTCCGGGGACGCTTCTAATTGAAGCCGGTCTTTGTCCCGCGGCGTGGCGGCTGTTTTTTTTCTTGCGGGGGCGATTTCGCGTGACTGAAATGCATCGATATCTTTTCTATACAGCATTAGCTCGTCGTTGTCGTCGCCGGCAGCTCGAGGACTGTCGTCCTTCCCCGGTAATTGCCGTGGGAATGATAGCCGGCGGACTTTGACATGCACGCTGTTTGTCCAAGACACTGTCTGTCGACGCTGAAAGGAGACTGTTGCAGTCAAAGTAGCACTACGTTCTCTGTCGAGCTCTGTTATGCTAATGCTAATCATTTCATGGGTGTTTATTCAGACTTTCTAGTGATTTTCATGGTAACTCTAAGGAGGCTCGAACAGACACGGAATCGATTAGACAAACATAGTTTAATTCAATTGAATATAATCAAATAATATATAAAATTAAAATTGGACGAAACGACTTGAATTTTTTTGAGATGTTACAAGAATTAGTTTAATAGGTAATGTAAGAAAAATTACTATTAGTTGAAATTACGAAGAAGAAAGTACACGCCACGATTATTGACTTTTTTAATTGACTTTCTCTATCTATGCCTATGACATGTTTGTTGAAAAATATTTGACACGTATTTTTTGTTAGCTACCGATTAAAGTAAATCGCAAACTCAAAATTCAAAGATTTTTGCATTTCTCAATAATTTCGTCTAGATCTAATTAGAATCTTAGAAAAGCTACGTAAAGTCAATGTAGTAATTTTTCTAAGACAACTGCGTTATAGCAACAGACATTAAATGCAGTAATTTTTTCGAAAGCGTAAATATCTAAATAATGTGCAAGAGCGATTCTTCGTAAATGGAAACGGTGATCGATACTATCGCGGCACGAAGAGAAAAAGAAGAAATAAAGTAATTTGAAAATCCGTGGCACAAACAAGCTCTAAGAATCTGTAACTGGATGTCTACTCTCCTTAGAAATTGTTTCAGCTTTCGAACGGTAAATGTTTTCTCATTAATAATCCCGTAGTATAAATGTGCTATGCAAACATGATAAACTATGCACCGACATCTTTTATAATTAACTTGGGTAGTTACAGCTAGACGGCGGTAAATAAATTAACTCCCAACTCGTCATTTCTCAAAGTCATTTACAAGAGATGGTCGTTATTTTGCTCTTAAAATGTATTAAAGAAATTAAGAATACAGGCTTGCGAAGCGCCGAGGAAGCTTGAAGAAGTTTTCCTTTTGAAATTTTATAAATTTTGATGCCTGATCATTTTCCTGTGAATCGGCCGTTCTTATACTTTCAATGCAACGAAAACTTCTCTGCTCTTTACATTCAGTCTTGTATTAAAACGTGTACTAAGCAATAACAATATTTAACTCATTTTAATGTCTTAATGAGCCCTAATAAAATATTAAATAAATTCTTAATTGTACCAATGTTAATGCTGATGTACTCGTCACTTATTCATCGCTGATGTTAAAGCGACCTGTATAAGTATGTAAATTTGAAGTATTAAAGTACCTCAGTATTAAATTAGTAGAATAGTATTATATTAAATATTCTATCAAATATTGTATTAAATACTATATATTTAGATATTTTATAATAGTTGTTGAAAGTGGCAACCGGAAGTCTAAATAACTATCCATATTTTGAATATGCTATACATATCTGTATTTTATATGATAAATATTTCGTATAAATGACAATTAGAACACTCGAATTTTGCGATATCAGATGATTCGTTAAATATTTCAATTAGTAAATTCAATACGAAATATAATTATTTCATTTGATACATTCTGCTTTTTCATAGGATAAAACATTTTTGTTGAATAAAAACTACTTAATTATATATTCATATTTTCAACAAAGGTTTTGATGAACTATAAAAAATTGTATATCTGATAATCCAATATAGTGGTTTATTTTGTTGATACGCATTTAACGATCGAGCAACACGTTGTCATGAAACATTGCTTTAAACTCGGCTTATCCGGAACTAAAACCCTCGAAGTGGTACAAAAGACGCATCGAAGTGAAGTATTAAACAGGTCAAACGTTAGTAATCGCAGTTCCGTCACGGAATGAAGTCTGACAAAGATGACGAGAGAGGCGGGCGCCCCAACATAACTGCGAGATAGACATATAGCTATTGTTACTAAATACTAACAGTAACGATTGGTTACGGGGTTTAAAAATATTTGTCATTCAAATATTAATCGAGCGGGAGAATAATCAATTAAATAATGATCGCAAGTGCTATTATTAAACCGTGATGATCTTGTTAGCTTACTGAAATTGCGACAGTGTAGCACGTGTAGTTCATAAATAATTTATTAAATAATATCTGTTAACCCAGATTTGCTTGACGTTCTTCCAGGATTTAATTTTTACTGTCAATATTATTTCTTTATTTTGCGCGCGATTCAGCTGACGCAGAAATACGTTTCATTTAGACTTTAAAAATAGTATTATAAAAAATTATGAAATTTAAAAAAGCCCGAGTTAATTAGTGAATTTTACGAAACTATAAAATATATGAAAATATTGTCTTTTATTAAGCACGATACCTACGCTGCAGTTGGTGGCGTGATAAAATTGCGTAATTCTATTCTATCAGTGATATTTCTCCAACAAAACTAATCACCGTAACTGACCACGATAAGTAATTTTATTTTTCATTCGTCGATCATCTTGCTGGCTTATACGAACAAATCATATGATTATTTAATAGTCTTTGAAAAATTGAGAATTGCTACACATTTCTATGAATAACATGTTCATAATATTTAAAATCACAAATCAATAAAGCATTTCAGGTGATGAGTGCTTGGTCCCGAAGTTTCCACATATATCGAGGCATTACTGCACAATTGCACGTGTCCGCCGCTGCATGTTTGCTGACGGCTCTCTGCTGTCATCGTATAATCGTACAACCGGTGCGTCAAAATGAGCGTTCATTTGCAATCCAACATCGAACGAAAAGTTTCCGTCCCAGTGGATAAACGAAAAAAAAAACGACGCAAATAGTTTCATGCAGGGTCCCATTGGTATCAACCGAATTGATATTTCCTTTGACGTGCAGAACACGCGTTCCATTATTTGCGATGTACTCTAACCTTTGATCTGCTCGATTCCGTTAACAAGAAGCTCATTGTTAGACTAAAAACCATACCTGGCGTCGCTGCTACTAAATGGCGGAGACCACTCGTGAAAACGCGAAAACGTTTCATTACCCGCAGATCAAGTATACCTGTCGGTCGGTCTGCAGACAGGAAAAATTTTTCAAGTGAAGTGACTTCGTGTATCTCCTGCATCGGCGATTGTTACGCTCCGTTCGCGGAAAATCGTCGATGAACACTTTTTTTTGCGAACCTGTTATCCTACTACTGCGTATTATCGGAATTTCGATGGACAGGGACTCTCGCAACCGTTTCCGATTCGTATTAGATTATTGTTGATGCACGTCGCTTGCGAAACGACGCGATTGATCAATGAATTCGATACAATTAATCGTCTGCGCCGCGACAGCGACAGAAAACTTCATTTCGCGAGAAAAAACGATTAAATCCACTGACAAGTAGTGAACAACGAATTGCAAGGAAATAATGGGGACAATGGTCTACATGCGGAAATGCAAACTCGTGGTATCAATTGGATTATAATATGAGTCGCTGGTACAGTTGTATCTCCATAACTGTCGCATCGTTGCGCGACGGGTCTGCCGAGTGAAAGTTTTTGTAGAGATCATATATTCTGTGTAGTATGCCGAACGTTGTGGATATAGCGATTGAAAGAGAAAGAGTTATCGAGGTTCGGGCGTTCGGCAAACATCAAAGTACTCGTGCCTGCCTTTTGAATTCGGAAATCAAAATTCCTTATTTTTGGTTTTTCGTCAAAGAAACTTTTACCATCGTTTTCCTCTTGTTTTTCTGATTAAAATGACACCAAACACGACATAGTTACGATCATAACGAAATTCGATTTTGGTGACCTTGAAACATGTCAAGGACATAATTCTCGACGGCTTCCTCGTATACATGTAAATATACTAAAATTTTCTTATGAAACTACGTGGACAAATGTGTAAATAAGTTATGTGTGAATGGGATTAAAAGATTGATAATATGTAAAATATCAGTATCAAAGGAGTTAAATGCAATGTTGTAGGCATGCTAAATTCAAAATCTTGCCCATTAACAAAATTTTCTTTGTTATGAGATGAAAACATATTTGATACATATCAACGCTAACACTAGAATGGTGTTGGTATACAGTTAGGAGCAAAACTGATCACACAGACTTTAAATCAGAATAATTTTTCTATGAATGGACCAAACGACTTCTATTTCTCTGTAAGGCTAGAAGCATTAGTTTAGTAAATGACGTCTAAAAAATATGTTGAAAAAATGCATTTGATCGGTATTGTGAAAACCAATAGTAAAAATTGATTTTTACGACTTTTTTAGCTGGGCCAATAACGAAAATTTAGAAGATGTGTTTGCTCAACTTGTATACAGTAGCGGACAAAAGTTTAAGACCGCTCTAAAGAAGACGATAACTTTTTAAATATTGTACTATACGAACTTTTATTTATTTATATTTATGAAATTAGTTTACTAAAGAATGCGAAAAGAAATATTTTCAAAAATTGCAATTGATCCGAATTGTTGAAAAAATACTAAAAGTTGAATTTTTAACTTTTTTATGTGGGCCTATATTGAAAATTTAAAAAAATACGTTTTGTAGATCTGTGTCAATTAAACATATTCTGAAAATTTCGTAAAAATCGGTCGATGTTGCAATGAGCTACAAACGTTTAAAGATGGTAGAAATTGCAGATTTTCAAGATTTTCGGCAATAAATCGTGAAAATCTGCAATTTCTACCATCTTTAAATGTTTGTAGCTCATTGCAACATCGACCGATTTTTACGAAATTTTCAGAATATGTTTAATTGACACAGATCTACTAAACGTATTTTTTAAATTTGCAATATTGGCCCACATAAAAAAGTTAAAAATTCAACTTTTAGTATTTTTTCAACAATTCCGATCAATTGCAATTTTTGAAAAAATTTCTTTTCACATCCTTTAGTAAACTAATTGATCTAGCTTCCCAAAAAAGTTCAAATCGTATAGGACAATATTAAAAAAGTTATCGTCTTCTTTAGAGCGATCTTAAACTTTTGTCCGCTACTGTAAATCATATACGCTACGAAAATTTCATTGAGATTTGTTAATTGGTTTATGAGTTATAAATGATCAAAAGTGGTAAAAATTGTAATTTTTCAAGATTTTCGGCCTTTTTACCACGTTTGATCGTTTATAACTCGTAAACCAATTCACCAATCTTAAATTTTCAGAGCGTATATAATTTATACAAGTTGACCAAACACATCTTTTAAATTTTCGTTATTGACCCAGCTAAAAAAGTCGTAAAAATCAATTTTTACTATTCTTTTTAACAAATCCGACCAAATACATTTCTTCAACATATGTTTTAGACGCCATTTACTAAACTAATTCATCTAGCCTTACAGAGAAATTGAAGTCGTTTGGTCTATTCGTGTCCATGCGTGTGATCAGTTTTGCTCCTACCTGTATATACATATGAGATTGAAGAGTTGATATGCACAATACCAGTTTCAAAAATTGAGAAACAACGCCGTAGACATTTTTAATTCAAAGTCCCATCCATTAATCTATACAAAGTTCTGTACACCACACGTTGCGGCTTATAAGGAGGTGACAATATATAAAATCGAGAGGAACGTGAAATTTCATCCGTGGAGATTATAATGAAGAACGGTTAGAAGTAATGGAGCACTATTTAATTTGTATGAAAGGGAAGGCGTTTGATATTACAGACATTGTACGGACGCGTCTCGTTTATTATTTCGTATTAAATTACCTTTGCGCGCTGTGCCTCGAGAACGAAACGTGAAGTTCGATGTATAGTTGAAGCAAGTATGTTACGAAGCATCCGTCGTGACGAGATGAAGTTTTCCTGCGTACATGTACCAAGGGTTGGATGCGAAGGGTGAATGATGAAACTCATTCTTGAATGAAAAACTTGTACACTTTTCTGAATAGCGCTGAACTTGAATCGATCTTTACAGTCACTGTGATAGAATTTTTATATGTCGATTACATTATAAAATGCGAATCTTAATTTTATAGCTATGTACATTTATGACAAAAAACGAGTAGACTTGCATTTCTTTGTGTTTTACCAATTTACACAGCCATAAATGCAACATTTGCAGTCTAGTTACAAAATTAAGATCAGTATTTTTTAATATAATCGACAGATTGAAATTCTGTTATATCGTTTCACTGTGCTTAATCGATAAGGTTTGTTCCATAACGACAAATAAATTCTTTTTAGACCAAACTATCATTGCACATAAGAATTCTGGAGCTTCAATAATTTTCCAACAATATTTCAGGTTCACATCAGCTCTCATAACTGTTCTAGAAATTATGGACGACAGCGCACTTAAACGACTTATCCTAAGTCATCTGAATGCACCTAAAATGCAGTTGATGCGATGTGAATACACTGCCATCCAAAAATATTTGGTCACTCTTTCGACGATTAACGAGTCCGGATTTTTTCCTAAAAAATGCATTCGGTGCTTTCGATTTTATACGGGTTGATGGAAAATCTTGAAATCTGAAAAATACTCGCCGGGCGAAAAAGTTTCTTTTCCTAGTGAACTAATAAATGTATAGTGTAGAAAAGTTTATATTTTCAAAGTTTTAAAGTTTCCATGGGGATCGCCGAGCAGCTTAAAAACGACGGATTATCATACCATTTCTTTTTTCGCGATTACAACAGATTTTGTAAACGTTCTTTTTCCACTTTAACGTACGTTCACCATAGTTTTAAATGAGAAAAAATTGCGTTCTCTTTTAAGAATAGGAAAGGATGCAATAAATAGGGAAACAATAAAGTAGGACAGAGTAGGAATTTTTTGCACACGTTCAAGAACACTTATTTACTCGAATAAAATTGTTAAAAGTAGATTTTTTGAATGTTCGAAACCAGAATACCCTCAAAAAATTTATTGATTTAGTAGCAAGATTAAAGTAGCTTTAGGAGGCGTAGAATTGTAAAAGGGTTATACGATACGACCTAAGCAATAAAATTAGAAATAAAGGTAGAAAAATAGTTCTTACTAAAATACACTTTTTTATTAATTCCCTTATGTGTTTTATAGTTTTTTGACGGGGTGTATCTACATTTATTTCAAATGCTCAGATAATTTGAGCTGCCATCGTACGTTCTTCATCGAAATCGTGCCACATTGTGGAAACCACACGGTATTGTGTGGGCGGGGGTACGGTCACCATGACTTCGACATTTTCCATTGTGGTTCCCTCCTTCCGACGGATTTGCCGGGGAAAAAACTTATACATATTTTAAGCCGAGACGGCCGATGTGAACAACAGAGTCGCGATCACAAAAATTATTCAGTGCATTCCAGAGTGGAAGGTAAGGCTAATGTATCCGCACGAATAAATGCGCGCCGCGCGCGGGCTAGGAGGGGTAGCAGCGTCATCGTTTCTGCATGAAAAATATTTGAAACGTCTGCCAGCCTTTGTATTAAATCCCAAAAAAACGAACAAACAAACGAAGGATAAAAAAAATAGAGTAGTAGGCACTAGATCGTGACAAGTATCAGAATAATTTGGCAGTGGTACGAACAATGAAATATAATACGCTCGCTCGAATGTTATTCTAGCGGTGAACAACGCAGCGAAGTATCGATCTTCAAGTATTATATTTCCCGTGTCTATTTTGCGTATCGTGTGTAACGGAGCTCTCCGGTTACAAAGAAATTGAAAACACAGCCTCCGACACGAAACACACCCCGTACCAGCCCTGTCATTTTAATTCAATTAATAGGACTCGCAAAACAACGAATCATTGAACTACTATTTACGGACACTCCGTCACGGCTCGGCGTTCGTTAACTAATAATTACCGGATGCTATCGGGTCTCGGATTGTCCGGCATGTTATTTTATTAAACTGTAGATATTCTCAGAGTGTTTGAGAATTTTTCAAATTTTGAAACATTTTAACTACAAACGAACGAAAATTTAATAATGAATTATTTATTATGATTCAATACACACAGTGACTGATATGAATATTTTTATACATTCTTGCTTACAGCACCACATCCCAAAACATCCCAAAACATCGCTGCTCCGGAAGTATATGAACAACTGTAAAAATTGAAATTTTACAGGACAAGCAAAAGAAAAATAATTCCAATTTGTCTTAATAGAATGGCCTATAGATTCGATTTAATTCTTCTATGAGAGTAGTTTATAGATTGTGGTAAATAAGCATGCAGGTTATAACGAAAATAAATGCATTTTTGAGCCCGCCAACACAATAAAGTCAATTTCACAAAATTTTACAGTTGCGTCATTAAACTTCCGGAGTAGCGATATGATAAAATCAAGTTTATTTAGTTCATAAAACCGAAACTGTAGAGCTAAAGTTCATCGCAGCAATTACTTCTCTAATTTTCTTTTCTTCTAATTTACACGGCTATAGTATGACAAAAATGAATTTTGAAAGATTGACAAAGGATTGTGTCATCCAAATATGAAAGATGAATCAATTGAAAAGTGAAGAATTTCTACTCTTCTCTCTGTCATACATACATATTTCATAGTTTTAATATAGACATTATTGCATTTATTGTTACATACATTATTGTCCTGAAGTATGACTTAAAAATATAAGTAAATCTCAAGTAGAGTAATGCAAGTATGTCCACTTGGAAATAAACAGGTAGTTCATTTAAAGACTTTGGGTATTCATTACAGCTTCAATTATTAAAAAAATAATTAGAACACGCATTTCACCCGAGGAAAGAAGTACACAGAAGAAACAGAAACGTTGCAACCGTAATTGCTTTTCCCTTTTCGAAGTACACAGCGAAAAGACGGCTGGAGGTCCTGCATCGTCGATATTGCATCGAACGACGTTCACCTGCAGCTTCATTTTTATTTTCAATCCCGGTTTCATTAAATCAGTCCAATGTGGCCTACGACAAAGCTCTAAAGTATCTTCGAACACTAGAAAACTACGTGTGGTGGCAGTTTTACAAGAAGAAACCTTCAACTTTAAATGGTCTATCCACGTGTACTTAAAATGTATAGCATTTCATATACCTGCTAACCAAAGTGGCGCACTTGCAGCCAAACGGAAGTAGCTATTAATGAAGTCTTAATGAAAAGAATTTGACATCACTGACTTTTAAAATACTGCGACCTTTTCGCTTGATATTTAGTGATTTCAAAACACTGTTATAATATTATCAAACGATCAAAATTATTAAGAGAAGAAATCTACTTAACTCCCGCTTTTTGCAATTGGTGCAGAATATTTTGACATAATGATCTGCAGTCTGGTAATAATCTTGCGTTTAATATCAAAGTTCGTGTGATTATATCTGAGAATAATAATTTTTTTACAGTTAACATTTCAGTTCATGTTTCATCGGCTGGATTGATTGAATTTTATAGAATTTTTATCATTATTATTATTTAATGTTTTATTATTCTAGAATTTAATTAAATCATATTCAGCAACGAATGAAATAACTTCGGCGTATCAGGGACACAGTCAGCTGTCAGTTTCCATGGTTTCGAAGTTGTTTCGATTTTTTAAAATGAGGAATATCATTTCGCTTATTGCCATACCGATAATGGACGTTTGCGGTACGATAAAATATCCGTAAATAGCAGAGTCCGCATAATCGGGTTTTCAACTGTCTGGTCGGCAACAGATAGTCGTTATCCAAAAAATGACAAAGCCTTTTCTCCCTCTCCCCTCGCGTGCACTGTGCACAGGCATCCCTGGTATCAAGTGCGTCCCGTTTAGTAAATGAATGTCATGTCGTGAAATTGCTGCGAGCAAGATATGCAAATCGGAGGAGTTTTTCACGTGCATGGGTATCTGTTTCAGGCGGTGCTTTCCCACCCGAATTCGCTGGCCCTATCACGAATCTAACGGTGCCGCTCGGAAGGGACGCAACTTTTACGTGTCTGGTCAAACATTTGGGGGGTTACAGGGTAAGTTTCCCCTATGAAAATTCATCGACCGCTGACGTACCAAATTCTTCCCGGGAAGGATACAGGAGGCATGGACATTTCTCTGGCAACGCTCTTGCTCGTTCGACAGTTTTTTTCTCGTTTGTATACTGTACAAGTACACTGCGCCACAGCTCTGTCAACATGGACGTTTCTGTCAAAATTGATACGAGACTGTACAACAGTATAGTGATTATTTTTTTATATTCGTAATGCAGAATTTTTTGGTTGAAATTGGTATAGAGTGAGTGTAAAAAGTATTCGAACGCCCTTTAAAACAGAATCACTTTTTTATAATTGTACCAAACGACTTGATTTTTTATAATCAAGTAGAAGCATTGGTTTACGAAATGATCAAGGTTACATGAAAATATAAAAAAGGCATTTTTAAAAAATTTTTTCTTTGGGCCCTTAAAGAAAATTTTATGTATATGTTTTGTAGATCTATGTATAGGAGTTACACACATGCCAAAAATTTCATCAAAATCGATTAACATACACACGAGCTACTAGCGGTTAAAAATGGCGGAAATCGTAGTATTACACGATTTTTGATAATTTATGCTTAAAATCCACAGAATCATACATCTTTCGATGCGTGTCGTTTTATCTTGCGTCAACCGATTTCGATGAAATTTTCAGCATGCATTTACTTAACATAGATCTACAAAACATATATTTCAAATTTTCATTAAGGGACCGGCCCAAATAAAAAAGTTTTAAAACATGCCTTTTTTTATTTTTGCATGTAACCTTGTAAATTATAATTATTTGGAAAATCATTTTTGTATGTCATTTCGTGAACCAATGTTTCTCATTGATTATAAAATATCAGGTAGTTCGGTACAATCATAAAAAAGTTCTTGTATTTTAAAGGGCGTACGAATACTTTTTACACTCACTGTACATTTATTTTGTGGATTGCTAAAGGCTCACGTAGATGTTTCTGTTTTTGGATCAGTAATTTTAGCTTCTGTTCTATTGAAATTAGGAACTTACGGTTTAGTATAAATAATAATAATTTTTATAAATGCATTTATAAAACTAAACATTTTTATTATTATATTCGTATACTCTTTAAGTAAGAATACATTTTTTCCCGTTTTTGCTTTACGCGTTAAATCAATAAATTACGTTTTATTCATAACGTCACATTTTAAAGAAATACTTCTAACAACACATTAGTTGTTTTACAGTATGTCGAAGTAGTAAACGGGTGAATTTTCAATCAACTTGAATTTTTTTGAGAAATTATTATAATTAGTGTAGTACGTAATGTGAAAAAGAAATTTTAAAAAAATTGCTATTGGTCGGTATTGCGGAGAGAATACTGAACCTTTTCAGGGTTGGTTTTAGAATTATTTTAAGTAAAATATGTATTTAATGTATGTATAATACAATTATATCTATGTATGATATACAGTACAATTATTAGAATACGTAATATAATCTTTAGTATTATTATTTATTATTTGGTATTATTATTCAGTATTTTTAGTTTATGTTTGAATTACTACACATACATCTATACATATAAAACGCACAACATTCAACAACCTCTACTATACTGAGCTTCCCAAATAATGAATGCATGGTGAATTAATATTTAAAAAATCACGTGGTGGTATATTCATTGGTACATTCAGGTCACTTCGAAGTCATATTTTATTTCGCAACGAACGAATTTAAAAGAAACTCGCGATTACAAATTTTATTGTTATTATTATTGATTTTGTGTGTGACAACACCATTATACCGTCATATTCGGTACCGATATTATGTTACATTTAACGCAAAAAAGCCGCTCCGTGTATCACGAGAAGATCATTACTCGTTGCTCCTACCGTTCCTGTCTGATATGGCATTATTCCCGAGCAATTGTACGAAACGTCAAGCTGAGTATAACAACGCGAAAAACGTGTTGCGATTCACAATGCGAAAAAATGTGGTGGAGCTATTACAATTTGTGGTGGTCTACGGTCACGTTTCAAATTACAAGGGAAAACAAAAGTGATTCGAGAGAAGGGGATTGTCAGAAGCGAGGAACTTTTAATTTCGTGACAAGGAGAGCTAGTTCTTAGTACGCGACAAATAGCTATTCCATCTTTTGCTGATACGCTCCACCCGATACGAAATATATTGCCTTCTTCTCGCGATATTAACACTTTATCGACGGGCAATTATTAATCGTTTTTTTGCTGTGATTGATTCGAAATTAATTTCCACTTCATTATCGACGAATTTCGAATACAAAGACTGTGATAACTATCTCATACAAAAGAATTTTTGAAAAATTAGAATAATAGATTAATAATCCTTTCAAGAATATTGAAATGTGGGTACAGCAACACATTTTCGAAAACATCTGTTTTTGGTATTGTAGACATACCTAATTCATAGAATTATAATTGTCGATGATTACTATGAAATTATCTACACATTAATGAGATATTTGTATCCATCCAGGTTATGTTACTAATATAATTGGACTTTAGTATAGCTGTGATATGAATATTCGAAATTTTAGTAATTAAAAATTGCCTTTACAGAACAGTACCGAGATAAGAATTATGTAAAAAATTACGCATAATACAAAAGTATATGAATATCAGTTTCAATAACAGTATTTCGTTGATTTGCAAATGGAAATTGGAAATGGTCCCTATTTACAAAAATTAATTTTCGATGAACAACATTGCTAGTTCATTGCAGGTGTGTTTCCTGTAAAACTGTTGTATCTCCATTTTCAATAAATTCAGAAGTAACACTGGAGTCCGAGATTAATTAAAGCAATGTGAAATATAGAGAGGGAAATATAAAATCAGAGAATTTTCAATATCGACAATAAAGAGGTGTTTTTCATTTTCGGGCTAGAGCGAGCTGTTTTCTTGATAAGAGTGATTTCTCGAACAGCGTACTCCGCTAAATTCACATACACTCCTTTTGATTTGATATCCTTCCTCCCGACTCGTCCTCGTGTTTGGCCAGAAAAATAAAACCGGTCCCCTTGTCGTATTAGATTTCATATCCGCGGCCATGAACACAATTTCCTTACACGTCACTGTGCGCGCCCCGGTGTAGGCAAAGCAGGGTGGAAGTTATGGCTGCGTAGAATAGCAATGCAAAAAATCCCAAGTTTCCATTTTAATTGGAGGAGATTGGTACAAAAATTACGGGCAAGCTTATCAATCTTCAAAATATAACAACAATATCTCATATTGTTACTGTATAATTTATTTCGTTTAAATACAACCGCTAATGACCTGGATATTATTGTTACGTGAACATGAAAATTATTATTTTCACACATAAACATTTTTCTGCGGCACAGCGAAATCGCGTTACCTAACTTCGAGCTGCCATAGTTCTGTGCTCTTTCATTATGACGTAACCGGTTACTTCCAATCTGCGAAAGCTTATTTGCTTTGACCCGAGTTAAAACTTAGCTTAGGTCAGGTCATATTCGGTATCCTTTCGATATTGAACCGAGACCAGACCACGAATAGGGGAGTTATGTTTCAGGATTATGCTAGCCAACTTAACGGTGTGTTGCAACTCGCGAAAAGCAAAGTTTTATCGTGAGCTGTCGGTATCAGGATATTCGCTACCTAAACAATGCTTTCAATTCAAAATTAAAAAAGGTTTACAGAATGGAATGAAAACAGTAAATCTGTTGTTTCCAGTTTTCAATGAATAAACGAGATGTTTAATTAATCCTGCTGCGTTTTGCGTACCTTTCAGTCAAAATTGTTTGCATTTCTTTAAACTTGTTCTTCTGCGATATTGTTCGTTTTGGTACTAGTACACATTTCGGTAAAATTGGTTTTATATTTCAGAAAGCATAAGAGAATTATTGATAATATACAGTGGCTGATGAAACTATTAGAGCTATTCGCACAAACTAACGTGTTTTCATTGAAACAGTTAATTTTAAATATAAACCTCCTAGCTGTACGGTATATTTTTTATTTTTTAATTAAATATTCACTGTGGGCAACAGTTTTTGTCACGTGGTAGATAAATATGTTTTTCACACTGTAGCTTTAATCATTTGATCACAACTGTATCTGTTTTATCAACACTATTTCGAATGTATAGTTCAGCAGCAGAGTTGAAAAATAGGATTATATCACGTTTTGATTGACGAAGGACCATTCCGAAGTGACATCCATCGATTTTGATTAAACTTGTACATACAGGAATAGCGTACCCAGTTTTTGAGCCCTTAAAATTGGGGTTGGAAATCTACTGGCATATCTTGAAAAGTATCATGGCTCAATAACAAATTTTCATTGCACAATTATAAAACTAAATCATTTTTAATTCACAAATCAATATACTTTGCCACTGCTGTCACAAAAAGTTAAAATAATTATGTTGAGAAACCAATTCTGTAGTAAACATATACATATTTTGATAATAGTATAAAAATATTGAAATTATGATTAATAATTATTTTGCACTTTGCAGACTGAAATGACATAAAAAATTTTAAGTATGGATAAGGTGGAGTGGAGTAAGTGCGTCAACGGGACAAGTGCGTTAATTGGTTATTTTTATTATAATATGAACGAAATTTCTGTAGATTGTATTTATTAATGTAGTATAAGTTAGTATGAACTATTCGACATACATGTTGCCCAATAATAAAGGTGGTTTCCTCGCTTGAATCAACCAATGCCAAACAGTCACGTGCGAGGTACACGTTCAACTTTGAGGTTAACCTGAACGTGCAATAGTTTACAAGTTATTAATATATTCTGTGTTGTTATTTTAGGTAAGTAGAACAAACATTGATGTAGGTTTCCATTAAATGAACCGTTTTTATTGTATTTTTTTAAATTTATTGAGAAAATCACTGAGATGCATTTGCTCCGTAAATATTACTACATGGGACAAGTGCGTACTATCACGGCGGGGTAAGTGCGTACTCTGTATGGGTAACTATAAAACTAAACAATATATTTAATACAATAAGAAGCGTTTTATAGCAGGCTTGATAATAGTTCTTTTCTTGCCCCGTAGCACTTGAAACAAGGTTTCAAAGCATTTTTAAGTCTCAGAGATCCTCTTGTCCCATTTTCAGGGCAAGTAGAAGTATTTAGTAGATGTAGTTACAATACTAATTCATCAGTAATAACTGTGGCAAGAGTTGATACCAAGATCGTTAAGTTTTTACATACCAGACTGAAAATACATCAGTTTAAAGTCCAACTTTGCAAAAACTAGGGCGCACTTACCCCACTCCACCTTAAATAAAAAACAAATACACTCACTGAAGCCACTCCATCATATTTCAAATTGAACACGCCTTATTTTAAGGGCCGCGTTCAATATTTACTTTAAAGGCGATTACATTATTAATTTGCCCGCGACTGTTCATTCAAATATCAATATTTGCGTAGCTAACAGCAAGCCAGGCGAAGAGGCGCGCAGACTGATATCATTAACGAGCAAGATCATAACAGAACGATATTAGCAAATCGTGTGTTTAGAGAATATACACGTGTACAAACTTTTTTCCGACTGGTTTACTGCTGTTAACAGCTTACCTCCACCGGAGGCAGAGCAAATGCCTTGATGAAACGTTATAAGGGCTGGCGAGAGTGTAACTTACTCGGCTCATTCGCTGTTATTAAAAAGCATAGTTATTAGCCATTCGGCCCGGGACAGGGCTTATTATCTACAATAATAGGAACATTTGATATCGTTGTTTTCGCATGTAAATGGAAACGAGCGCTCGAACGAATTCATACTTGCCCCGGATCGAAACGGGCGCAACGTTTTATCCGGTAATTTCCGGGGAATTTTCAACGGTGCCCCATAACTGAGCGCTCGTAACACGTGTTTCAATTTCTCCGGTGTGACCAAGAAAAAAAGGCGACAGAAAAAGAAGCATCGGGACCATGAAACTCCAAAAGCCGTGCAGCTGCAGAGCAGCTACCTACCCTCGGATTTCGACGTCTTCAAAAATTTTCAGAAATTTTTCTCGTATATGAAACTGCCACAGATCTGAAGACATTACAACGACTCCTTAAAAATTGTTGTAGGATTGTTCCTTATTATTTTAGGAAAGAAAAATGAAGAACATATTCGTTCGTGTGAAGTCTTTATGGTAGCTTATCCTACTGCAACCTCTCATTCGAAGATAAATGGATTAGAAGCTCGATAAAATGATTAAAAAGATCGTACATTAACGATTAGCAACATATTCGAAAATCATCGAAATCGAAGAGTAGATTGCCGATCCGCAGATTCACCTTGAAAAGCAAACCAACCCCCGTCAGCCCTTCGTCCCTGAGAACGTGAGATGAGTTGTGTTGTAATAAGCCCGCTTGCTCTCGTTAAGATCGCTTTGGCACGGCTATAAAGAGATAAATAATCCGGTTACGAGCGTCTAATGACATTACGCGAGAGTAAAGTGGTAACGAGCGACTGTTGCTAATTTTTCATTTAAAGTTTAACGCCGAGACGGCGAATCTTCGGGGGTGGAGAGGACCGACGGACGCAAATGAAGCGCGCACTCGCAATCTCAACCGGATTATTTCGTAATTCAATAGCCCCTGTCCGACCAATCTCCAACCATTCTGCCGGCCAATTATGTTATTTACAGCCCTGTGTCGTATCGTTGCGAAATGTCGTTATCATTGTCCGACGCATTAACGTTCTCCACCGACGAAAAGAAAAGTTCGAGCATGACATGGCTCGGAGGGTGGCGCGACTGCAAACTTTTCCCCTAAGTATCCCTCTGGCTAGCTATAATTTCCATTTAATCATTAACCCTTCGTGATCCGGGATTTGTTTAAGCATTAAGGATATTTTCCTCGGAGAACAAGATTGTGTAATGCCTTAAACCTAATCCAGACCTAACCCACCTTAGCTATCTATTAGGTCGGAGAGAAAGTTCTTGCGGTTTTTATTATAAAAGCAAAATAACCAGAACCGCAAGAAGTTTCCTGCCGACGTAATAGAAATCTGCTGTTTTCGAGAATTTTTTTAAAAGATAATGAGTAAAAATTTCCGAGTAATTTCCGGGTTTTTACAGTGATATACTTTATTCCTCATTTTTTCAGAACAAAATATTTAAAAATTTTGGTTACATTGCTGACAAAAATTGAAACATCTGAAATAAAAAAAATCGGATTTTACATAGAAAAATAAATTTTGATCATTTGCAACTCATACAATATTTGAGATATTAAAAAAGTTCGATGCTACATTTTATTTAAATATTCAAAATTGTCGTGTATGCCATCTAGACTACTCCTTATGTATTTTAATTATTTTTGAAGCAGTTTTATCATTAAGTTACGTGTACAAAAACGTTTAATGATAAATAATTGTCTGATTTTGCGCTATATCAGCTGTGATTTGTGCACAATTTCTACTAACAAATTAAAGTCTGGATTTTCTTATCCCAATAAATAGTGATAGTCAATTAATATGGCATAAAAAACAATTTTGCAAGTTAATGAACAGAGAAACTGTATGTGCATCAATTTCATACACCTTCATCTGGCGAGAGGTTAATATCGGTTAAAATGAATGGTTTAAGATAAGTATGTTTCATTAGAGTATATTTTACATTTATTAGGTGATCAGCATTGTTAATTTAATTAATAACATTC
This sequence comes from Lasioglossum pauxillum, assembly GCA_933228785.1. Lineage (NCBI taxonomy): Eukaryota > Metazoa > Arthropoda > Insecta > Hymenoptera > Halictidae > Lasioglossum > Lasioglossum pauxillum. The sequence goes on from OW121705.1 coordinate 13,526,478, forward strand.
TGTCGGTCTTTTTGCTGTTGGTAATGTGGTGAAAATCGTTGGAAACTATGAACGTTTTAACGAGGACTTATGTATGTTCGCAATTCACCATTTCGACGAGAAACTTAATACGCCATATTATTCGACGATTCGTTTATTTAGCGGGATTACGTAATACCTTGGTATCGTATTCGTGTCTTTGTTGTGTGAAATTAAATATGCGTACCAAATTAAATACGTGTAATAATCCATACATATGTTACGGATACGTTAATGGAGGGCAGGAAATTCCATATAAATTCTATTTTCATAAATTACTTTATAGAAATCGGAATTTTGGTAAGCAATTACGAAATAAAATAATAATTTGATCTTACAATTAAGAGCTATTAAAAGCCCTTTATTAATATTTTATGTATTTTATAATACCCTTTATGTATTTTATAATTCTACTACATATGCAGTGAATGCAGTTCAACGATTTTTTACATCTTATACTTATTTGTTGAGCTATCGAGATAACCTTAAATATTTTCGAGGGCAATGTACATTTTTTCTATCGTAAAATGCTCCAAAACTGAGATATACATAGAATTGCATCTATTCACGTGTTTGCATTCATACTTTCTTAAACTCATATTCAACTCTTGCACACATTAGAGGTATAATCCTAGAGTTTGGAAGTAGTGTAGGCTTCTTTTGCATAACGATGTTTACGATTTGACGTTCTGGAACTAGAAACTTGTGGAAAACTTTCTCAATGAGTACCAGAAAAATACTTAAACGAGTTGCTCGCTGATATTGCTTTCGTTTTTAGCTCAGAAAAGAACAGATATAAAATTTTCTTTCTTCAGTAGAAGATACTAAATAATGAAATAGGAACTTTGTAATAAATAATAAATTCAAGAAATGTGAATTACATTTTAATATATTTTCTAGTATGAAATCCCCATTCTAATTTTTAATATTTATAACTATGAATCACATTATATTTACCTATGCCAATTTCTGATTTGCATGATCCTCATTCAGTAGAAAATCCAACTTTGAGTTATCCTCATTGTTTCTTATAATACCAATCTAAACTGATTTAATTAAATCGTTAAAGCAGCAGATTGGATGGTATTACTGCAATCTAGCATCTTAATAACTTCTTAATTTTAATGACGGTAACAATTGTCCCTTTGGCTTCTCAGACTTTTTAAACGATATAGTTATGCATAATTTTGAAATGTCCATCTCTTAATCATGTCATAATTACACTTTCTATTCATACTAATATGCAATCAAGAGTTGGTTCATATACAAATTTCCATCTACATTTTATTTAGTATTAAGGTAAAAATTGAATCTTTTGTCGTTCACGTTCTTCATTTAAAAGATTGTCATCTCCATTTTTTAGTTTTTAAACATCACATAATGCTATCGCCAATAAGCTATTTTTTGACACATATAAAAAGATCAGCTTCATACTCTTCCACTGCTTCATAGATCTGGGATCAAACACGTATGATTGAAGATGCACCATGGCCCATGATTCTCGTTTCTCAGTTGACCGGAATCAGCGCGGCGCGTATTAAGGAATGACAATGAGCCTGGCGAGGAAAGAGTGTCGACTGGCTCTCATTATCACAATTTAGCAATAAAAGCGCAGCGTACCATAAAATCGAATGGATCGCTTCTATCCAGTCGAACACGGCTACAATCGATCACAGGCCACGTACGAATAAATTTCAATTACACCTTCCCGAATGCAAGAGCCACTCTGCGAAAACAATTCCGAACACCATTACAACAGCCGGGGCGAGCACACCCGATAACCCCTTTCCTATTAATACAAGCGTTTCCGGGTCTCCGACGACGGTGGTGCCGCTTCTGTGACTTCACGAGATTTGGAATATTCGAAGGAAAATGCAAATATCGCCCAGCGAAGTTTTGGCCAAGGAGATAGAAGACGCGTACGCGCTCCGCCTATACGTGCCATTCCCCTCCGCATGTTCATCCCCCTATGTTCCCCCTTATACACCCCTAGAAGCTAGAAGGGGACTAGGCATCCGGCTTATTTGTATTCCGTATTCGACCTGTCTATAGGGAAATTGCGGTGGCACCCCGGCCTCGAAATCTATGAACACGTCTCTGACCTGTGATCGTTCTCGTTCCCTCCTTGTACTGTCTCATTAGCCCCCTCGGCCTGACCGAAGGACCTTACGCTTTCGCTAAGAGGCTCAGCCTGCGCGCGCGGTTTTCCACTAAATTGCTCGCTAAATTGAACCTGTCGCTTTGAAAATCTACCAACGATTAACCTTGGAAAGACTTCGACCCCGCGACTCCTCCAGCTAGCCGCTCGCGAAATATTAAGAATAATTCTCCCGCCTACCGAAGACATTTTACTTACTGACGCCATCTAGATTGCTGGGGAAATTATTCTTTGGTTAAATTTTCACTCAGGCGAGCAAAGCTCTCAACTTTTCTGAATGTAATATTATACGATTCGACGAAACAATGATAAAACTTTAAATTCTAGTCCGCTGAATCCAAAACTTGACCCCAAAATCGCGTTTGGTTGGAATTGTGGTACCCATGGTGTCCGCACAATGAGGGAATTGATATAACGAACTTCTATAAACGAAGATGCGCCCTTCTGCGTGCTTCTTATCATTTACAGACCCACAGGAATTATATAGATTCTATATTTTATGGAAAATAGTGAAAGTTGCTATTTACAACTTCTTAATCTGAGCCGATAATAAAGAGGCTTTAGAAAATGTCCTCGAATAAATATCAGTCATAGAAAATGCTGTTTGCAAAATGCTAGTGAGCTGTTATGGAAATGTCCTTGCCACGAAATTGTAATTCCGAGACTCGTTTCCTAGCTGTTATTTCGTAGAAACACCACAATCTCCACTTTGTTTTCACGGTACTCGACCGCTTTGCTGGTTATTGTTGCGAGTTTCACGACGAATTTATCAGGACGTGGTGCAATTTTTCTAACAGGAATGTCCTTGACAGGTCGGCTGGGTGAAAGCGGACACTAAGGCAATCCAGGCGATCCACGAGCACGTAATAACTCATAACAAGAGGATCTCAGTGTCCCATAGTGATCATACGATGTGGAATCTCCACATAAAGGGCGTGCAACAGGAGGACGAAGGCGTCTATATGTGTCAGATTAACACGAATCCCATGAAATGGCAAGTAAGTCGATCACGCGAGTTTTCACAAATCGTAGAGCACGTTCACGTTATACTGAGTGATCTAATTATTACAACCATTCGTGTAAGTTGACAATTTTTTAAAACAGTCAAGTAATAAATTTACATTCAGCAGCGCGGTAGACAACATTATTCATCATTAGAGTGTGGATCTTTATGCCAAATAATAATTTCATACATTAATTATGAGACATAAGAAGCGAACAGGAATTTCATTCTTTCTTTAACACTAAATCTGGTCAAAATAATCGATTCCAGATATTTTATTTTATAATTATTCAAATAATAAAAATGATTTCATAAGAAGTAGTTGTATATGTAGATATCTCTAGTAGTAGCACGTATTACAATAGGAGCCGCAAAAGGTCTAAATAAAATCAACCTTGTTATTTTTATAAGGGAACATGTACCAGTTACTTTTAAGGCTCTGTAGGTTTAGTGTTAATAACTTTGCTAAATTCAAAGTACATTGATATTCTCAAATTCTTTTAATGTTTTAACTATTGTAAATTTTACGTCCCAATTCCATCAAAAATGCAAAAAATCCGCAGTCTATACGTTACGTACCTTCGCTCTAATAATTTGATCATTCACTGTATATTTGCATGTCCTTAGGTGACTCGTTTCTGACTTAAAAATGCTTCAATTTGAAATTCTGTTAATTAGTATTCTCTTATTTATAGTAGAACTGACGAATTTTGAATATTATAAAATATAACAGATAAAAAAAAGTTTCTGGAAATGAAAGTTTTAATAAAGCTTGTACAATAATTATTTAAATAAAACAAAATGTTTAAATTCACAATCACAAATTTTCAGAACTATCTGTATGGGGTTAGGAATCTGTACGGGGCAAGGAATAATTATTTTATACTTTTTAGTCCGTTTTAAAAACGTGGTATATTAAACATTTTTTTTTTAAACGGACTAAAAAGTATAAAATAATTTCTCCTTGCCCCGTACAGATTCCTAACCCCATACAGATAGTCCTGAAAATTTGTAATTGTGAATTTTTAATCGTTCACCTAAGTCACTAACAATTTTATTGCACTGCAAATGATATGAACTGTTGTGTGAGCTTGATCTTGCGCTCCACGTTTTTCGTTTTAAAGCTTACAAGTATTTTCATAACTATTAAAAATTCACAATCACAAATTTTCAGGACTATCTGGAACAATTCTTTTATACTTTTTAATCCGTTTTAAAAACGTGGTATATTAAACATTTTTTAAAATTTAAATAATTATTTTCTGCTTTTTAGTCTTGTGTGTGTGTGTGTGTGAAATTTTTTAATCGATTTTAAAGATTTTAATGAGATTATAACAGAGACATGTAGTAAATTTCAGAAGGTATTGCGCGACCGCGTCATATCGAAAACAAACGTCGTGGTAAAATATAACTGTTCTTGTAGGAGTGGAGTGGGGATGTGTCAGAGTGGGAACGCGTAGTGGAGTAGGGAGCGCTGTCGCGCGGAGTAGGGATCGCTGAACGCGATCACGTACTACCGAGCGTCGCGTGGGGAGGTGTAACGGTTAAATTTAATAGTTTATATCTCCTAACCTCATAGGCTTTTTTAAAGATTCTTTCTAAATATTGCATTGTTATCCAGTTCTGAGCTATGTTTAAAATTTCAAGTCTCTAGCTCATCGGGAAGTTAGTTTAAAATCAATTGCAAAATTTGTACCGAACAGACAGACAGACAGGCAAGAAAGCGAGCTAATACAAACGTGGTAATATAAAAATAAAAGTTTGTCTATAACAGAGAGAGATATCGTAGGATCAATAGTAAAACAGGTCTCAATCATTTTAAAAAATACATAAAATACATAAAATGATGAATTCCTACAGAAACGTTGGAAATACTGTACTGGAGCATGGGGAATCTCTTTCCTACACTATATATAGGTATTATACCTTGGAAAGGAATGACTTCGTTTGAATAAGATCTTGTGGAGTTTAAAATAAAGTTATAGCTTTATTAAATTTTACTGGACACTTCTGGGAATCGTATATTGTAGGACCAGGGCTCCAACAAACGTATAAAAATCTGCTAACCAGTGATAATAATACAGAGGCAAGAACATTTATTACACCGTTCTTGCTGTAACGTATCGACGAGAAATAAAGCGTCTCGTTTTACACGCACCTAAAGTTACAGGAAATAGATATTATCAAAGGAAACGAGCTGAGTACTGATCTATCGCGAGTTTTTATGCATTAAAACGGCTGAACAAAAATTTCGTCAAGTGAAATCGGGAAGTTTATATCCGGAGTTATTTCCCTGATCCCTCATCAAAGTTATGTTTGCTTTCTTTGAGCATCTGACTCCTCTCTTTCGAACTAAATGGTTTCGCACACTTCCATGACTTTGTGAACTTCGGAACTTGCGAGTTCCGTGAAATTGATGTGGCATGAATATTAAAACAGCGAATTTTTTGCGTATAAAGTGTGGAAACATTGAAATGTTCATGAAGATTGGAAAAGATTACGTGCTGTTTCTTGTACATTCTTGTACATTGTACATCCATGACAAACCTTAATTTGCGTATTGTTATATTATATTCAATGATCAGTAAAAAATACAGCACCCAGTCTAACTGTAATATCCACAGATTTTGTATAATATGAATACATATCATTTTACACACATGTGCAACGACATGCCTTTTTTCTAGTGAAATTTAAATTAGTTAAAATACAACTGCGTGCAGTACAAGCAATATTTTGCAATTAGTCAGATATTGCAGTAGGAGAGACAATTAGATCTGGAAAATAAAACTCTGTATTATGATAATTAAAAAATATTTTTTACAGTAAATATAATTCATACGAACACTTTCCACTTCGTACATTGATATTCATGTCAGGAAATTTTTCAGGTATTTTTTATTTTGTAACACCGGTTATTCTCTTTTTCACGGGGCCTCTGACACGTTCAGTTTACGGACATTTCAACGCAGTTCGTGTCTAAATATAACACGAATGCTGTGTTATTTACATCGTCTGTTTTTAAAGTATTAAAAATATATTAAACAGGATAAACTAAATGTGAACTCAGGAAAATTATTCTAGTATTTTTAACCGTTTAAGGCGGAATGTCGACATTATAGCAGTACAGACACGATAATTCTCAAATAAAAATTACTAAATTTTCAATGAAAGTTTCTCTTTATTTCACTTATATGACGGAATTCCTCTGGTTTTATGGAGGAAATGAATTTATTCGATTAATTCAAAACTAGGGGATTATATCTAAACGGATTAAAATAATTCATTAAAATTAACGAAAGGTGAAATCATAATTTATTAGACCGGAGATGAACAGAGAAAAAGTGCTGGTCGGATAGGTGTTGGTAATTGTTTCGAAATGATATTTTGAGAGACAGAGAGGAGGAATATTTCGTTGTTTTCAGGATATATCGTCGAGTCTACGTGGTAAAGGTGATTTAACTTAGGTTTAGATGGGGATGAAAAAGGCAATTTACTTAGGCACAGCTGGCTATCGGACATGTTTAGTCGCTTGCTGTTTCGAGCGTTTTCAGTAACTAAGCGGTCGGAATCAGAGCTTTCTGCGAACAGTTTAGCTGGTAGGACGAATCGCGGTAAGCCGAGAAACTCGGTGAAATAACTAATTGGAAACGGTACCGCCGACACTATTTAGATCGATAAAGTTCCGGGATGCACGTCGTTTGTGGAACCCATCAATTCCAATTAGGTGACTCTCCGCGTTGCTTTGGCACGATCTTTCACACGATATCAAATTCCTTCATCGCGATTGGCTGTGTTTGCATACTTTAATTCGCCGACTGCTACGTAACTTAGGCGTGCCAGCCTCGGGCATTTGCGGGGCCAAGGAATTAGGCGAAACAGATTAATACATTCGAAAGAAAATTATGCCACTATTCTTATGCTTCCTGAAGATATAATTCAGGGTGGCTCACAAGTCGTTAGACCATTTTAAAATGGAACTTTATTTTTTAAAAATTTACGCTCATTCTTTTATAAACAAATTCGAATTTTAAAGGGCCCAGTGAATTTTAATATCGTCGAATGGCTAATTTAAAGAAATATTTGCATTTTAATATTATTGTACAGACTATTGAGCATTTGTAATTTAAAATAGGGGATGTTCTGGGCCACCCGATGAATCGTATGGTTCATATTAATGATCTTATGAATTCTTCATCAATTGGACAATTTAATTCGAAACTACAGTACATATTGCGAATTGTAAATGTCAATTTGATTACCAATATCTTAAAGTAGAACGTAACGTTAAATAAATTAAGTAAAATAAATGAATTTTGTAATTTCTTCAGTTTATACATTCAACAATTTTATAACGATACGTTTCTCACTAAATAAAAACGAGAACATTTTTGTTCAATGCTTTGTTATAATACTAAATGAATTTTGATACGTATATTTACATTTTCGTTTGTACTTTACGTTAATTTTCCAGCGGAATATATAAATTTACACAATATTGATAAAAAGCGGATTGGTGCTCGCCGCTCCTCTATGAATGTATAAACATTTAGTTTTTGTGTGCGCTATGAAGAGAAAAATCATTTAGATTAAATATCTTCTTTCATCTCCGTTGCTCTGCATGCATTCGAAATCGATTTTTCGCGTGTAACTTTCCGCGACGTAAATGTAAAAGCGAGCAACCAAAGGTAATATGTGTTGAATATTTATCGGTGCTCTACTTGTATATGAAGTCTCATCACAATCAGCGCGTACTAGCTTGGTGATGTCCCTTGTGAGTATTAGTTACCTTCGACGTAACAATCTCTGCAAGTATCGAAGGTATTTCTCTGGAGATGCTGGAGCACAGCATTCCAGGGAACTTAACAAGCCGTCTCCTCTAGTTCTGGTATGTCAGCTTTCGTTTATGAGCACCTTGGAAATAATGCTTAGATTTCACCCTGTTTCATTCGTGGCGAAACCTGCTACTGTTGTATAGAGCCGCATATATTATGCATGCTTATTGCCGTCCTCATGAAACATAAAGACGCTTTTCGTCTGTATTATTATTCGTATTTATTATTATTGTCTGGATGCAACAATAGTTTACGCATCCACGAGCTCTATTCGATGTTTTAACAATGATAATTTCTGACCACCCAAGAACTAATCCAATTATTTTTCGAAAGATGATTTTTAAGCTCCCTTTTGCTATAGAACGAGGCACGTACAGCGGATCCAAAAAGTGTTTTAACACAAAATTTTCCAAACATATTTTCTTGGAATATATAAAGAACAAATCAGGAATGTCATGATTAAAAAAAAATTCAGTTTTGACATTTTTCACAAGAATTAACTTTTTTTAAATAAATCAGGTGTATGTTTCAAGAATTCATAAATTGTATACAATACATGTTAAAATTGTATTCGGTACAAATGCAGATTTCCATTGTTTCAATTTTTAATTGGGCTTTCTCACGTTTCATGTTTTTTGAAGGTATTTATATGCGAAGTATTAAAAAATTTCAGCGCATCTATGTTGAATGGATTCGTAATTTTGTTGCCAGTCTTCAATCTTCCCACTGATCACATTTTAATATACGAAACTTCATCAAATAGTTCGCCGTCATTTATATTCCAGTGACGGAAAATAAACGAACTGCTTTCTTCGATCTTCGCACACAAATTCGTATACTGTGTGCCGTGTGCTGATGTTCAATTGTATTTCAATTCAAAATGGTTATGTTAGAAAAAAAAATAGATCTAAATGATAGATCAGTGAACTAAACGACTGTGACCTCTCGGATAGGGGACGTCTGATCACCACAGTAATATAGAACCAAATAATTTGTCTTTCCCAAAAGACCGTACCGCTGACCGCTTACTCCCGAAGAACGTTGAACTGCATCATGGCGGTTGGGAGCCCGGGTCGATCTGAATGCCGGCATAAAATTTTTATTTTAACATACCTTCCTGCCTTTCAGACGCGCGGAGAGAAGATAACCTTGCATAAAATTGACGAGCAGCGAGACGAGCCATTCCCATCCCACGCTAAAAATTTCAACGCATTCGCGAACCGCACGGTCTTCACGAGCGCAGAACTAGCTGGTGCTTTTAGCAGCAAAGAGGCTACTGGGCAATCTGGCCGGCGATAAAGTCGTCGGGAACAGTTCCACCCCCGATAGTTTCTTCATTAGACCGAATCAAATTCCCAAACAACCGTGGCCGTGTTTCGTTCGCTGTAGTTTTCCTTCCATTTCCGGCGAACGTAGTCTAAAGGTAAGGCCGAACATCACCACGTGGCACGTGGAAGTGCCCCGCCTCCGCAAAGACCTTACCACCCTGGGAAAGAATTCGAGGGAGAAGGGTCGTCTTTAACAAGCTATTTTCTCTAACGCGCAAACGTCACCTTTCATTCACTCGACTCTCGACCAAACCACCGACCATCCATTCCCATCCTCAGTGAACAGGCATGCCTGTGCACCAACAGGCACTCTCTGCAAAGTATTCGCCCCAACCCTACCCGCTCTACTCGCCGCGTCGTACTGGTTCGGTTCGTCTCGGCAAAGTGTGATATGGTACGAGATAGAGCCGAGACTTTCCTTTGAGATCTAATTTTCCGACATTTCAGATTGAATCCGAGCCCCACAGACTTCCCCGTACCTGTCCAGAAATCTCCCTCTTCCGTTTTCTCTCTCCCCTCGCGGAAGAAACGGTAATCTTAAATAGTGCAGCAGCCGTTACGATGGTTGCCAAGTTAGTGGGTCCCTCGACCCTCTTCTTGCTCGCTCTATCCCCGGTAAACCCCCAACCCCCATCCCCGCCAACGGCAAGGACGCTGACTTGAACCTCCACAGACCCGCGCAAGGTCTCTAAGTAATGAACGCGAGAAACACTAGCGAAAATGCATCAGTCAATCGGTGGGAAACCCTTCCACCGGGCTGAATGCCGGGTTCTTCTGTCCCTTTCGTTCCATCGGAACAACCCCCTTGGCCCCTCTTCTTGGCCCACGCCCCCCTCGCGAAATTCGTCGCTCGGTTTCCTCATGGCTCTCTGGATCCCAGAGTGGTAAAACTCGACGCCACCCTCCTGCGGGGAATTCTATGAGCAGTTTCGTTTCGGCTAACTGTATTTCTCTGCTCGTTTCCGCGCGATCCCAACGAGGCGGCCCCTTTCCAGCACACTTATCGTTTCGACTGCGCGGCTAACAAACTGCAGTTCGGGATGTTTATGGGAGAGACGAAAGGAAATCTCCTACACCCTTGCTCCACCTTTCGGGCTCGCACGCATTGTACGGTTAACAGAAGGCATTGTCTGTTTTAATACAACCGTTCCTCGCAGTTCCTTGCATTAGCGGAAACATGCTCCTTGTCTCGATACGCCGGTTTTTGCACAATTAATCCCTGCTTCGGAATAATACCTTGCCTCTTCTCTTCGCGATCCCGTTACCGAACGAACGTATTTCGTCTATTGAAGCTTGTACATATTTCTACTATTTTTTTTCGTAATTTCGTAACTGGTCATCTGGTGAACCCCTTCTAGCTTGGTAGAGAAACTGAAGCCGATTATAAGCAAAATGCTTATTGCATATAAAAAATATTTTGATCAATTCAATTTATGTAGGTGCATGTTCATGAAATAATTATGGCAATCTGTAGGAATGATAGTTGCAACAGAATGAATTAATACATCCACTAAGTGCTCCCAAAATATTCCCAAAATATTGGAAATCGCAAAAAAGATTTGTTAATCTGAACTGTTTCTAATCAGATTATCGATCTGGAATTCGAATAAAATTTTTTTGTTCCATTACGTGGGTTAATTCTTGCGATTATTGCAGCAATTAGTTAAATATAAAAAGCTTTGATACTACGGGTTATAATAATAATAATACAATATGTACTTTATTTCAGCCTCAATAAAGCAATGTAATAAAAATAGAAAAATATTTTTGGCAAAATGGTGACAGTGAATTATATAAGGTGTGGAAGGGTACACAGAAGAAGATGGAATAATAAGAAATCTCCGAATAGTCTGGTTCTCGTTAATTGCATTTCCTGCCAGTTTCCGCGCCATCACGACGGTGTCTGCTGCTTTTTTTTCACGGTGAAAGAAAGTTCAACCGATTCAGTATACCCATCGTGTAATTTTTAAATATCCTAAAAATAAATGTTGTAGAACTATAGTCATAATTACTTTAATTTGCCACTACGAATTGAAATAAATTCATCAATTTTAGAAGATTTGGTAAAATATTTTTACGACAGATATATTTATAGGAAAGAAGCGTTTAAAAAAGAATTTTTCAATCAATTTGTGTTTGGAAATTATTTTATATTTCTAGAATTTTTTATCATTTTTATTTACTATTTTATTAATTTTTTATGACACATTTCAAAATATTTTAAACGTTTGATCGTTTTTTATATTCACCTGAACAGTGCATAAGAGTTAAGAAAACATTTTTGTATTTTCTTAATACATGTTTTAAAATATTGTTAGCAGTAGTGGCAGGAATATAGTCTTTCATAAATTTGTAAAGGTGTCTTAAGAATTCTTGGCAGGTCTAGATTAAAATAATACCCACGTCGATCAGAATAATCCTTATGACGTTGTCACATCTTATTCAAGTTTAACAGCATATTTATCGGATTTTCTGAAAGCAGTTTACTTTTTTTCATATAAAAAATGATTAAAAGTCGCGTGGAAAATTATTTAAAATACTATCGATTTCAACTTTTTTATTCGTAATTAGACTGCAAATTCTTGTGTGCAAATTCGCAATTTCATGGATTGACCTACAAAAGCAGAGTTTAAATAAATAGTAGAAGTTGTTAAAAATAGTATCAATTTGGACTGTTCATTTATATAATTTTCTGCTTTATACGTAGAAATGGCACTTCGTTAATGTTTAACATAGTCTCCATAGGGTCATGGTATTAAAATGAAGCCTTCTATTTCCATCAGCTACTAAAAACGTCGTCCAACCTTTGAACCTCATTTAATCAGGGTCGCACGAACAGCGTTTTCTAAAATGAAGACCGCGATCTTTCGTTATTTGTTTAAATTTAGCAGGAGTCTAATATCCAAGTAGTTCCTTAAAATGTTTAATTTGTTATTTGCAGAGGATATTTAGAAACAAACGAAACTATTAAGACTTTAAAAAAGATCATGATATTACCACTATATTGAAACGAAAGTGCTAAACTGAAACCTAGCCTTACCCTAACAAGATCCCCCTGGAGGATCACATAAAATCTTTTATAAATACGACTGTCACAGCAGCTTACTGCCAAATCTGCATTGCAAATAAAGTACATTCATATCCCGTTACAATCCTCATCACAAAAGGCGTGTAATGTGCCTATTTTTCAATAAAATAATCGATTTCTGAACCGGTGATACTTGAATTCTACATTATCCAAATTCATGAATAGTTCAACTTATAGCAATCTGTATACATACAACACGACTCATTGTACAAATCAGCAAAGCTCTAATATACCACTGAAGCTACACAACTGTGTTTCACTATTATTTTGGATAATAGAGATTCTACTGTATCGTGAATTAAACGAGTATGATCCAATTGTATCGTGTTTGGTGTCATCTAAATCAGTTGGACGTCACGGATATGACAGTAGATGTTTTATAAAAATATAATTAGATCGAGTGTATTTAGTTGTATTATACTTGAACATTCAACGATTTATTAAACAGAAAGACGTTTCGTAATTGTCTCAAATTATACTAATTTTTAATGCCAAATATTTATTCCAAAAAAATTGAATTCCATTTCGACCTAAAAGAAAGGAGCAATATTTAGTACATTGTGTTTGGAGTCTGCATTACGAGTCTAACCCGTTATACGCCAATGGGTTAACGATGTATCAAATGATTTATCAATAGCTTAAATCAATGGCAGATTCGATCCTCTAACCTGCTATCTGTATACCCACCGCTTCCGAACAATGCATCCTCGTGGATCAACAGAATAATTTCGGAACAAGCCTATCGGGTCTCCGGCAATTAAGGCGGATATTTATCAGGAGACTCGATTGAGTCTTTCCCAAGTAGGTAATAATTAATTTATGGAATGAAGCGTAGTTTCATAATTCACTGCCGCGACACCGTCAAGTTTACGTGCTCGGGCACGTGTCTGCCTGTCACCGAACTGTCACGCAGAGGATGGGAGAGTGAAGCCTAGACTAGGGAAGCAAGATCGTCGGGGAGCGTTGCTTCGTCGTCGTCGTCGTCTCGTTGCTCCTTGTTTCGGCTGAACGTATTCGTTGAGACTGTTTTAAGCAGTTCGGTGACTTGTGAGACGACTCGGTTATAACGATTGAAGTTTTGTCGTAGCGTGGATTACATCCTCGTAATTACGTGCACACCTCGCCTACTGCCGAGGGCGCAGTGCAGGTGGTTCCAGCTTCTGTCGACTGTTGCCTGGCTCCCTTAACCCGTAAGTGGAGTGGAAAGATATTAAGGGTGGGGAGCCGCGTTCGGGGTAAAGGCGAGGTCCTTCTGACTCCACTGACGTTTCGTGGTTTGACGTACGACCACCTGGAAAAGTCCTGACGCAGACCGAACTTGGCTTCAACCATCCTCTAACCACCCACCCACCACCACCACCCGCACACACACCGCCGTTTTCGTTCTCCCAACCCCTCGTTGAGGAATTACGACGGTACACTAGTCACAGCTTGTTTGCTGATAAGCGATGCTCGCAATGTCTCGCAAGATCTCGACTGTTAGCGTGCTCGCGCATGGGCCCACCTCGCAGGTTGTTAACGACTGTCGGCAACTTGATGACTTGATCGTTACGATTCCTCGTTCTACCCCGGTGACGGTTCACTTCTTTCGGGCACTGGGGAACTGCGAGCACTCTGATTGGAGGGTCGGAGCTGATGTTAGGCGTACGCAACAGCTTCAGTCTGTATTACAGTTTTGCAGAGTGGTCAAAACGGGCTTTCTACCTGGACGAAATTATATTTCTATTGTGTTTATAGAACTGAATAACCTTCTAAAAATTGGGCCGAGTGAGCCGACTTCTTATTAGAATCATTGATTTGCTAAATGACATGCAAAAAGGTCGGGAAACCCGAAATATTCCGCCCAGCCCAACCCGATCTAATTTGTTCCCGACATTTCCACGTCCTTCCACACAGAATATTTTTTATTTAATAAATAATCAAGACGACTTTAACTTTTTTTCGTCAATCGAACCACCCTCTTGTCCTTCTTAAAAAAGTATGAAGGCCCTTAGGCAGAAATTGGATTACGTTAGAAGTTATTAACTTTCTGCTGACTCCCGTAAGCGTACACCGTGCGACGTCGAGAAGATATAGTGTGAAACAATCGCCGTTTTCCATCTTCGTCGAACGAGACGCCTGGAATCCTTGAGAAGCGAGACGATCGGTAGCGAAATATTTATCGGCAAATAAAACTACGGTGCAATCACGAGGAGCGGTGGGTTCGCGAGTCGTCCGACAAAGAGGTCGAACGCACAATTCAGACGCTGAAGAAGTAGCGAAAGACACTTTTTCAATCCCGTAGGATTCGCCGGCTCTTAAGGGAATATCTCGCAGCCGATGAAAGTCAACTACTCAAATCTCCCTTAGTCGGAAGAGAAATCGCGCTGCAAATACGTAATGAACAAGCAGTTTCGCGGGCGATTCAACGTAGCCCCGGGGGAGAAGAAAGGAGAATCCGTTCCGACGTTTCGTACTTTACTATCCCCACCCTCGACGCAGACTCTGCCCCCAAGCCACCCCTTTTCCCTCTCTCTCTCTCTCCTCTCTCTTTCATTCTCTCTTTGGCGTCGTCATGCACCCTCTGGTCCACGGTAACGGCGATTGCTTCGACGGAGGTGAAAAATTCCACGGCAGATTGTTAGGCAACAGTGGAACGGGTCGCGAACAACAACTGCGTCGACCGTGTTACTTATTATATCGCAGCGCGCGGCTTGTCGTTAATTAATGAAAAGCCGCGGCGCTCATTGGCAACGGCGTCGACCACCCAGGCACACCCCCCTGCTTCTCCTCGTGTCGCTTACAACCCCGTGATATGTTGCTCCTGCTTCTACTAAGGGAGGAAGGGGGGCTAAGGGAGTTGGAAGCGAAATACAGTCAGGATTTAGGGGCTTCCGCGCGTTATTCAGTCCCGCTCTCTCGCTCTCCGCGAATAGAGTAATGTGTACGGATATAATTTAGAGATTCGGTAAGAAAGGAAATTTACTTGATGCATTGTGCAGCCGTTAAGCGTATCATTAACATTAAATTCTGGCCCGTTCCGGTGCGTAACCGGAAAATATATAGCGCGCGCCGCGAATTTCGGCACAACGGAAACGTCGCGCAGGATGTAAGTGGCGTGGCAATTGTACGCTCGGTCTTGTTATGCGATACTGGCTTCGCACTGGTTTGTCATCGAGCTACTTTTCGGTGATGAATTCTTTACCAACGTCCACACCGAAGTACGTTAAATGAATTTTTGGTGTCTTTCGTTCCCTTCTTTTCTTTTACTCGGTAGAAACAGTGAGTTTTTAAGATACATGTTTTTGCTTCAGTGTGGACATTGAACCTTAGCTATACTTGACGAAAATTATTTTGGCCGATTGGATCCTGGGAAAAAGACGCGCAGCAAATTTGAAAATTCTGAATTTTTTAAATCTTGACATAAATAAACGTTATGATATATCGTTGAATTTATCTTTCTTTTCACTTTAAGAATCAGTATACTGTATAAACAGTTGTTAATAGAAAAAACATCCGTGACCTTGAAAACTTGAACAAATGACCTTGAAAACATTTTTTAAAAAACGAAGACAAACAATATATACTACAAACTGTGATGGAATATCGAAAACAGTATCATGACTAGAAAACGCCAGAAAACAATGTGTCAAAGGATTTTTAATAATTTTTTAATGTGGAGATAAACACCTGATCAATCCCTCCATGATTAATTGCATTTTTATGACGCATTGAAGACTGCTAGTTAACTGAGAGTTTTTTTGGAATTACTTCGAAAGGGTCAAGATTTAAAAAATTCAAAATTTTCAAATTTGCTGCGCGTCCTTTTCCCACGATCCAATCGGCCCCTTTTTTCCAGATCATTTTCTCAACGTTTGTCACAATTCTGTGATACGGGGCCAAAAAATGCCATGGTCGAAAAATAAGGTCTACCCTAGTGGACATAACTTTATGCTAAAATAATAAATATCAGATTTCTATGCGAAATAAAAATATTATAAAATATCATACAATTCTTCTGACATTTCTAAACTTTTCTGCAATTATGATAAAAATGGGTACCTACAATTCAAAACAGTATTAAGAATATTTAAGGGCATCAGTGTATTAGTTTAATTTAATGGGATAATTGTTCTTGATTTTTATACAGGGTATCTCAGGACGAGTAGTATAAGAGGGGATAACTCTACTTTCAAAACTAAGTAAAAAAAAAATGAATAACACTATTTCGGTTGACGCTTCATTTTTACAATTGAAAGTTCAGCGGTTTCACGTGCCCCAGAATTCGCAAGTAGAATTGGTTGGTCATGATCAGACGCGCCAGCCGGTTCTTGTTCAACTGCACGCGTAAGCACCGGATTTTCGATCTCGATTTTCTCGAAAATGAAGCGTCAACTGAAAAAATGTAATTTGTTTTTTTTTTACTTATTTAGAATCGATATAAATATCTGATCTCGTGAAGCTTGTAGTCTTTTTGCTAATTGATTAATGAAAAATAACACGAAACAACATTTATTAAAGTTAGGTGAAATGAAGAAGAGTAGTACGTTATAAATTGTTTTAAATTAACATGGTAGAAGCAAATAATGAAAAAAGTCAAACTCGAGTACTTGCATTGCACGCATATGAATTAGAATATTAAAATAACACTTTCGTAATTTAGTTGTTATTAAATATTGTTTCAAGAAGA
Organism: Lasioglossum pauxillum; assembly: GCA_933228785.1. Lineage (NCBI taxonomy): Eukaryota > Metazoa > Arthropoda > Insecta > Hymenoptera > Halictidae > Lasioglossum > Lasioglossum pauxillum. The sequence goes on from OW121705.1 coordinate 13,543,577, forward strand.
ATATTTTTTTCAGACAGGTACGCTGTCAATTATTGTGCCACCTGATTTCATTCCTGAGGATACATCGAGCGATGTCATGGCACGCGAAGGAGGACAGGTGAGTAATTGATTCAATTCAAGATTAGTATGAATCATTGTAGGCTATTGTAAATGAGTATCACTTTGAAACCCTTTAATACTTCAATAAAGTATTAATATTTTCTATCTAAATATAATATAATACATACGATTAAAAATTAATCCAATTAATATGTTCTCTTAAATATAAACAAAGAAAGACTTAATACTACATACTTTACTACAGTTTATTTTTTAATTCTGAAATATTTGTGATAAACGTAGTCAAGTTCTGATTAGACAGCAGATCTTTATGCAAAATACAAATTGTCTGGATTAATTCTGAGAGCCAGAGGTCCAATAAAAATGTGTCCCCTTTTTAAATAATTTTAAGACGTCAAAAACAACGGTACAGTGTTCATGAATTGCTCTGAAATTATCTATATTTCGTATTTCATCCAGTCATGTTTGTCACAAATACATGAAATCCGCAGTCTAGTTTAGTCTAGTCTAGACCGAAGACATTTGCAACGACCTGCAACATCCACGCGGAGGAGAATCGAGACGTATTAAAATCGTACTTCTGTTGCTCTTTAATCACGAGATTTAAATTCCCTTTGATAAAACGTCCTACACATGCTGCGACATTTAGATCGAGAGTCTCATAGATTTCAGTCAAACGTCACGGAAAGGAATATTCCGTGAATATTGTTAAAGCGTCTCAATAACCTGTTGCGCGTGTGCGTATCACGGAATCGCGGTGCTTCCGAGACATATGTGTAGCGTAATGTGTAAATATTTCTCGTTTCCTGGTTTTCTTATCAAAGCTGATGCTACGACCCGTCCCGGGGAATATTACGTTTCCCCAGGAACGAACGTTAAAGTGCTTTGAAAAGTGACTCTGTGTAGATTCCCTTCTTCGCGATATTCTTCAATCGCGTCAGATGGATCGCGTCGCCTGCGAGCCGGGAAGGGGGGCACGCTTATGCAACGGGGATTCAGTTCCCCGTGAATTTCAGTAATTAAAACTAGTTCGCCCACTAAATTTCGCGCGAGTACAATTAAAAAGCCGCGGAGAAATGACGACGTAACTCACCGTAATATACCGTACGTTTAAGGACGGAATATTTATGCGACGCGCGCGGAAAAAAGGAACTCGACGTTAACTTATACACACGACTGTTCAAAGATATTTAATCAGTCGAGATATTTACGGTCTGCGGAAAATGAGAAAGTAAAAGACTATGCCCGGCCCCGGTGCTTTATGACCGCTGTTTATCATTTCTCGCGAGTTGAATGGGTTATCTTTAAGTGCGTAAACGTACAAACACGACCGGTTCCGTTCTGTGGCTAAAATATTTAAGCGGGTAGATAAACCCTAGCGTTCGTTATTAGCCGAGTGTGGATCTTTATGCAAAATAAACATTGTCCGCATCTGTTCCAAGAAACAGGAGCTGTTTAGAGATTTCTTTGTTATTTAACGAGTCGGACGTTTCAATGCATTTACTGTTTCCACCAGTGTCACCAGATCAAGATTTGTGTCCGCATTCTACCGCTCCCTTCTACAACGCTATTCCCCCACACTGTAACTTTTCGAAATTCGTCCTCAATTCAAGTCATCTGGCGACACTACTTTCTACTTGCACACTATAACTAATTGTCAGAGTTGGGCAAAAATTTAATCAACGATTTACGAATAAATTTCTACTTACATTTAATTACATTCTTTTCAATTGTAATCGTCAATCGGATAATTGATTAATAACACTGTCCAACAGCCGAAAAGGATTTCGATTCTCACTATGCAATTCTTATAGAGTTTTTTGCGCTGATTCCGAATATGTCCTTAATTTTTCTCCTAGACGCACAGTTTTTGAGAAGTTTTAGATGGAAGAAATGACATATTTTTCAACTTTGAACAAATATTGTGATGTTATTATAAAAGATATTAAATCGATCTTTACAGCAAAAAATTCCTTAGACTTTCCCGAATACAGTGATATCCAATATTAATATATTATGATTGTTTAAATATGTTTAAATGATCATTAAAGACGGAGAGAATTTTGTGATAAATTCAAAAATATCGTCAAAATTTGGTGCAAAAATGGTGTCTCTCCGTCTTTAATGATCGTTTAAACATATTTAAACAATCATGATATATATTAATGTTGGATATCACTGTATTCGGGAAAGTCTAAGGAATCTTTTCCTGTAAAGATCAATTCAATATCTTTTATAATAATATCACAATATTTGTTCAAAGTTGAAAAACATGTCATTTTTTCAAACTCAATTTTCTCAAAAACTGTACGTCTAGGAGAATAATTAAGGACATATTCGGAATCAGCGCAAAAAACTCTATAAGAATTGTATAGTGAAAATTGAAAACCCCCAAAAAAGTTGAAATTTGTTGGACGGGGTAATTAACTGCAGAAATTTCGAAATGAAATACGGAATCGGAACTGTATGCATACTGAAAAAAATTTTAAATGAGTGTTTGTTGAGATATATTTCTGTCAATTCTCCATCTCCGTTCTCTGTCTCCCTCTCCCTCCTTATTACAATTTATAGATAGACCGTGTGGCGATTAACTTCAACAATTGATTAAATTAGTCTCCAATTTTTCGATGATTTCTTCTTTTAATCAACGATCGGCGATTTATTTCGTCAATCGATTGAGTCAATCGATTTTTTAATGATTACCTTTTTCAATCGTACGCATCAATCAATCAATCTTGATTAAAATTCTAATTGACTAATGCCCAACTCTGCTAATTGCTCTGCAGTCTAAGTCTTCGTGTGAAATAATAAATAAACATTTTCTATGTCAGCTTTGAGAAACAGAGACGAAATAAAAATAAACTTTGCCTTTGAATTTTGTGGACAGATAAAAAATAATGTTTCAATGTTATTAAAATTTCTTTAGAATTTTCTATTTTTCCTATTCATGAATATATCTCGTAATATCCAGAAAATGAATGAGCATACTTTCAACTTCCTCCGAACAATTCGAGTAATACATTAGCAATTTCAGACATTACCAATCAACCGGAAGAAAGTTCGAATCGAGCCGCGTGCAACTATTATATGAAGGTATTTTATATTCAGCATAAACGATATGAAAATCAAAGATACGAAAGCCGGTTTGATTGGAACTGCAATGAAACGAACGAAAGGAAAAATACGCGTGGAAGAAGCGGGACAGCAAAGATTTGCATAGGACGATTGTCTAAATATCCCGAATTTCACTCGGAAAATTGAACGCATTCTCGAAAAGGAATATTGGCCCCGGCTTCTCGTTGTCATAATGTCTCCACGGTTGTGAGCCGAGCGCGCGGGGTTCATCAAAAATGAAAATTCCAATTCCGATCGGAACCCGTGAATTAGCCTTCGGTTAACGGTCCCGTACCGGCAGCCATTGAAACAAACGAACGATAGTTTTTCATTTCAGCTATAAATATTGTTATTAATGGCGAGCTCTCGCGGTCGAGCGGTTTTCCCACCGTTCGCTCCTCTCGAGTGTTTATAAAAATCTCGTCGCGTGACGGGATTTTCCGACGCGGCGCATGATACGTTTCGTACTTTATCTGAATTTCAATGAGACGGGGCTAGAACTTTTAAACTCGTTTTCTGTATCATCCCAGATTTAGGATATCGGTCCGCGACCTACCTGTGTCCTTAATTCGAAATTGATAAGGTCGTTCACGGGAACCTCACCAGACGACGGAATAGAGGAAACGATCGTCTCAAAGTGAGCTCTCGTGGAGAAAATCCGCCTGCTCAATGTATTCCGTCGGAAATGATAAAACCGAGCTAATCACTGCTCAAAAATCCGAGTACTGTGATACGGTAATTTTACTTGCTCCGGTAATTATTATCGCCTCTGAATCAGAAATTCTGATTTGTAAGGAATCGCGAAAATATTTACAATTTAAATGTGCAATGCTAAAATATGTGTTCGCATTGAAAATTTCACAATGATCTAATTCCAAATAGATATAATTACAAAATAGAACAAGTAAATATTGATTTTACAAGATCTTTTATCCGAGTATAAAACTTAATGCTACGACACAATATAATCTATGACTAAATTAGCACTGTTTCAGAATCAGTACTAAATTTATATTAATTAAATAAAATTTATGAATTTTCCAAAAAAATTTTATAAAATCATACGTAGGCGCCAAAGACACATTCACGAGTTTTCTAAAACACATTTAATTTCGATAGATGATCATCATTCATATAGCAATATAAATTCAACAGAAACAAAAGGCACGTTGTTTTAAAAGAACAATGCCCCGGTGCAAATAAAAGATTGCAAGGTTGGAATAATCGTGGTACTCTTGCAATTTAATTGTGTCGCTCGACAAAACAAGATAAAGTTTCCTTCATTCGGTTAAAGAATATCGGATTTCGTTGATCAAGTTTCGTCCAGTTTACCGTTAAACAATAGCGAGTTTAAGGTTTAGCGTTGGAAGCTGTTCCATAAGAACCCGTAGGAAGGAATCGGTAAGGAAAAACCGATGGAAACTGTATCAGCTAATTCATTTACAATTGTCTTCACTTCGCCCGTCACTCACGTGACTGTTCCGAAAATTGTGAATATACATACATTTGTATGTTATAAAAATGCACGTACATTTGTATGCCATACAAATATACAAAATCTACCAAGACATCAAAAATCTTTTGGAAAACAACGTGAATTGTAAATAACTTTCTCACCACATATGTAAAAAGCATTCAAAGCTTATAATATGTACAAGCATATACAAAGCTTTACTATTTTGTATTTGTAAACTAATCTGTCTAAGTTTTTGAAAAAACTGAAATTCATATGTAAAATATTGGGTTGGGGAAAAAGTTTCTTTGTATCCTCCCGATACATGGTCTTACCATGTCATAACTCTGTTAATCTTAATCCGATCTGGTATTACTTGAGTGCGTCTGAAAGGTGATACATCATAGAGTAATTACTAGGGGTGTGCGAGAACCCGAAATATCGGGAACCCGATGGTCGGTACGAGTCGAGAAGAGGTCGAGTCAAGTCGGGTCGGGTTCCTGAAAATTTCGAGATTTCCGAAACTTTCGAGATTCCCGAAAATTTCGAGATTCCCGAAAATTTCGAGATTTCCGAAACTGTCGAGATTCCCGAAAATTTCGAGATTCCCGAAAATTTCGGGATTCCCGAAGAAATCGGGTTCCCGAAAATTTCGAGAATATGACATAAGACACTGTTGAAAAGAATTCGTGATGGACAACATTCTTTCAATCTCGAAAACATCTAGAATAAAAAATCCAAAACTATGAATGTATTCATTAAAACGAATATAAATGATTACTGGGTTCTCGAAATTTTCGGGAATCCCGATAAATTCGAGAATCCCGATTTTTTCGGGAATCTCGATAAATTCGAGAATCTCGAAATTTTCGGGTACCCGTCCCGATCCTGAAAAAATTTCGGGTTCTCGCACAGCCTAGTAATTACAAACAAAAAATTGTGATATTTGTTTATTTAGTCAAAAGTTATTAAAAATCTTGAAAATGAGTGAAAACAAAGAAGAAATTCGATACATTTTGAAATTGTATTACAAAAAAGGGAAGAATGCGACTCAAGCTGCTAAAAAAATTTGTGATGTTTATGAACGTGATACAGTATCAGTACGTGTGGCGCAAAGTTGGTTCAAGTGTTTTGAATCTGGAAATTTTGATGTGAAAGGTACACCTCGTTCTGGTCGACCAGTCACTTAAAAAGTCGATGAAATCATACAAACAGTTGAGCAAGGCCGGCACATCAGCAGTCGTGATATCGATAAGGAACTAAACATTGACCACAAAACAGTTCTAAACCATTTAAAGAAGGCTGGGTACAAAAACAGCTCGATGTTTGAGTGCCTCACGAGTTAACCGTGAACAATTTAATTGATCGAATTTCAATTTGCGAATCGTTGCTAACACGAAACAAAATCGAACCTTTTTTGAAACGGCTCATTATAGGCGATGAAAAATGGATCACGTACGATAATAATGTACGGAAAAGATCGTGGTCGAAGCGAGGCGAAGCTCCGCAAACCGTGGCAAAGCTGGGATTGACACCAAGAAAGGTGATGCTGTGCGTTTGGTGGGATCATAAAGGAATCATTCACTACGAGCTGCTGCCATCCGGTCAAATGATTGATTCTAACCTCTACAGCCAACAACTGGAAAGATTACGTCAAGCAATCGAGAGAAACCGACCAAAATTGATAAAAAGGAGAGGCGTCGTTTTCCATCACGATAATGCCAGACCCCACACATCTTTGGCTACCCGTCAAAAATTAGGAGAGCTTGGCTGGGAAGTTTTGATGCGCCCACCGTATAGTCCTGATATTGCACCATCAGACTACCATTTATTTCGGTCTCTACAGAATTCTTTTAATGGTGTGAAGTTGACTTTAAAAGAGGCCTGTGAAAATCATATATCTCAGTTTTCCGAATCAGAAATCACAAAAGTTCTACAGTGATTATGGTTTTACCTCAAAAATGCCAAAAGGTGGTCTAACAAAACGGCACACACTTAATTTAATAAACTTCATTTAAAATATGAAAAAAACTTGATTCATTTCTGCATTAAAATACGAAGAAAGTTGTCCTCAACCCAATAGTTACTCCACTTTAAAGAGCGCATGGAGACTTTTTGTCTGCAAAGAAATTAATTAGTGTGCATGGGACCAGATTAGCAGTCACCGTGAAATAAAAGTGGCAAACAGTGTCCGAGGGTCTCGGTGTCGCGGTGCCACTGTATTTCCAGGACTCACAATTGGAAAACGTTCCGGGAACGAGTGTATTCATACGTAAAGAGTATGTTCGTCACTTACCTGGCGCTAGGGGACAGTCGAAGTGCTCGAGTAGCTGGTTGACAGCGGCTCTCTCGACTACTTGCCTTCCCGACGTATTTTCTCACTGCACACACTTTAATACTCTTAACCCGGAAACCGCGCACTACAAACTTCGTTCGCCGAGGTACCGAGACCGGCTGTTCTCGAGACACTGGCTCTCGCTTCTCCGTGTACGTCCTTTGGTTCAATGTCACGGACCGGATGGTTCGTAGAATTGGAAAACACTGTTGACCCTGCGAGCCCACGTGGAACGCCTCGGGAAAATACAGGATCGTTACCGAGGCCGAAGACGAGCCATCATTGTACATGTAGACAGCGCATTTTATGCACTTATGACAAAAATGAGTAAGTGTAATTGAAAACAGTAAAAACATTAGAATAATTTTAAAATACTGTGAAAAAACATATTTCTATTTAACTCCAGTTTCTTGTAATTCAAGTAGAACATTTGGCTGCTCTTTACTTTACCAGACTCAAAATTTGTGCCTTTCTCCTACGAATTATGATGTCTTTGGTATGTAATCCAGTAGATTTGTACCCGGCGCGGATACAGATCGAAGTTTCGAACCTATTGGATCAATAGTTGAGGAGTTATGGTCGCTTAAAGTTGAGCATATTTCCAGTTTCTTGACAGGTAAGGGCGCCGCCATATTGGTTTGTAGTGACGGTCGCACGCCGCTTACTGAGTTGGCAAGGCAAGCGGCTCGCGGTGTCACTACAAACCAATATGGCGGCGCCCTTACCTGTCAAAAATGCTCAACTTTAAGCGACCACAGCTCCTCAACTATTGATCCTAGAGGATCGAAACTTCGATCTGCATCCGCGCCGGGTACAAATCTACTGGATTACATGAAAAATACATCATAATTCGTAACAGAAAGGTATTAATTTTGAGTCCGGTAAAGTAAAGTTTACCCGAACATTTTTATCTTGCATAAAGATCCGCCGTCTAATAATTACTTTCAGGCCTGTGATCAATTCTGAAATACTATTATTTGAGATATCATTTGAAGTAATATGTTGTTTTATTTTATAATTATTTTAGGCAACTGTAAAATTGTTCTTCTGAATTGTACTTCTGAAATGACTTTAGGTGAAATATTATTTCACACAATACGAGAATTATTTCTATTGTCAAATTTGAAATAAAGAAGATAAAGAAATAATACATTCTGTGAAATTGCTATCACATCAAATGAATTAATATTATTTTTATTTTCAAGTAATAGTATCGAAAATAATTTTGCGACATATATTATTCTAATTAGCTATTTCTTGTTTGTCATTTCAAGTGAAAATATCAGACGATTTCAACAATACGATTATGTTGATCGTGACTTGATAAAATTATGACTTTAACAAAATTCGTAGTCTAGTTATCAGTTTTAATTAGTTAACTTAAAATAAGTTGATGAATTGTTGTTTAAACATTGCATCATTGAATGAGATACGATCATAAATATGAATATATTCAACATTAACTTTTATTTCTGTGGAATAGTTTGAGATGGTCCCGTCTTCAATTGTTTTTCTCCGTGAAAAGTTGGAATTGTATATCTCCTTTTGTAACGGTCCTGTAGGGCTCGGTCGAGGCCGAAGAATGCGTGCGAAAAATTGCTTGTGCAACCTCTAGGACCGTCGGAGGACAACCTTGTTTATGGTTTTCGAAGCAGACGTTGACCCTGGTAATCTCCGTCTTTATATCCGTTGGCTGTTGTTCTGTTAGTCTCCAGGGATCGTTATCTTACACTGGAAGATGAATCGGGTTTTCAGGACAGGTTCTTTTCAAGTCCGTTTGTGAATTATCTCTTAGAATGGTAAACCTGGAATTTCTAGTTACCTAGGGTCTCCAAGGATTCTTTTTATTAAAATAGTGAGCTCAATGTCGGAATTGCAATATTTGTTGTCGCAGCATGGTTTGATTCATGGGTGCAACGTTGTAATTATCCGATTATTTTCACGTCATAAAGTTGGCTAACTTTGTCAAGAGAACTATCACATTAAAAGTTCCTTTATTGATGGCATTACATTTCTCGTGAAAACAGTATCTGCATACTATTCTAAGTAAATAAAGGTGCTGAAGTAATTTTATTAACTATAAAGATTTGTAGTGGGTTCAAGAAGTTTTTAAACACTGGATTTCTGGTTTTTAAAAAACCGTGATATATTTAGACTGTTACAAATTTGTAAAAAAGATTCGTACAACAATAAATCTGGACCCATTTTGAAGCGTCTAATTTAGCATACACAAGTTGTAAATCATAAGTGTTGTATTACAGAGCCCCAGTGTCGTAAATTACTTTCACTAGAGCATATTCTTAAGTTTGTAGCGCTCTTACAACCCGTGGAAATTAATAAAACGTCTCTAGCAGTTTTATATGAGTAATGTGAAATTTATGTGCATGAATTATATAAATTAACGGGCCGATGAATGGAACAGGAACTCAGACTTGAATAATCGTTGAAAGACCGTATTTGAACAGTAATTATGTAAAACGGAGAATGTACAGCGAATCGATTATAGATTTGCAGGTCTTCGAAAATGTAAAAATTTAACTCTGTTCATTTACTTGTAGCATTCTTTAAATTTAAAATAATTGTCATATTACCATATAACCATAGACTATTTAAGTCAAATTCCGTGTTTATTTTAATTAATACGATTAGAGAGGAGAAACATATTTATAAAAATGAATTTCGAAAGCATACTTTGATAGAAAGTGAGCACTTTTAAGTACAATTTGTATCTCACAATTTTTAGGAAAATCTCATTAATAATTACAAGGAAAGTCAAAATACATTCGTGTATAGATCGATCTGAACGAGGAAAATCCTCTCATTGCTAATTGTTCAATTAAATATTCATTGTAGTTACCATGAAGTCACACTTAGGTGAAAATTCGGTTTCAAAGCGGCTTTTCCAAAATGGCAGACTTCAAATGCATGAATAATGAATAAATTCGAAGATACGAGCTCAAAAGGGTGCTCCTCGCGGAATTAAAAATTTCGTCGAGGTTAACCGAGTCTCAAGAAATAGCTACGAAAATTTAATCTGCTTGTACTGGACAGATTTACCACGAAGCAAAATGACGCGCCATATATTACAAATTCAAGCAGCTTATGCGTTTCATTCAGGGGCGTCTTGTTTAACGAGAAATTTGTTTATCGAGGTAATACGAAAAAAATATTGCCGAGAACGACCAACAAAGCGATCATTAAAACATGAAATACAATGGTTTTGATGGAAAGGCGAATTCAGAGAGAATTTACTGTTAAAATGCGTCTACGAATTACTGAAAATATCTTTGAAATATCAAAAGCTGTTTCAACCAACAGACTGTACGGAGTTATTTCAAACGTATCCCAAGTTAGCGGAGAAGCTAGAAGAAAGTCCAACAGTAATTAACAATCGTGCCCACAAGGTCTCATAGAATGGCTTCATAAATTTTAATTTCGTAAAAGCTCGTTGCGAAAACTCTAGACTTTGAGTAAACAGCTGCGCGCAATTTTATAAGTGACATAAGTAATTTGCGTCCGTCACGATTACGAACAAATTTCAGTGAAATTATTCCAATCTTAAACAACGCATACTCTGATTAACATTGTATTATTTAATATTGTATTGGAAAAAGGTTTCTGATGAAGATATTCAAATTTCTTAAATAGGAATAAACAAGTAATTGTTAAGAAATATTTATAAGTTTTATGCTAATAGATTTCTCTGTACAATAAATTTTAAACACGTTCGAGAAACAAAAATATTTAGTAAATAATAATAATAATAATATTTAATAATATTTCTTCGCCTAACGAAGAAGAAATTTGAATTTTAATAATTGGAAGTTAACACTAAATATGGACCGTTTATTTTGAAAGTGGTGTAAGTCCATTTTTCTTGTTTTTTTAAATTTTATTTACATTAAATTAAGCATGAATTACGTGATATTTCATTTTTTTCAAAAATGGACTTACACCACTTTCAAAATAAACGGTCCATATATTAATTGTGACATTATCAATTATTTTTCATTTTCTCTATTATTTGCCTTTATCCCCTAAAGTGTATATAACACGAGAATTCAAATACCATTGAGCGGTGCTGTGCGTTATGTACATTTTCTTATTCCGAAAGAGATTACAGTAAATCACAACATTGAAAAGAATCCTTAGATCCTATAAAGAAGCCCGTTTCTGAATACACTGTTTAAACTTTCCACGACATTTTCAGAAATTTATTTTTCGAGATTTTCATTGCGTTTCCGAATATAAAAATTCATGCACACCATTATAATTTTATTTTGCATTATATTGACGCAATACCCAATCTGCTTTTTGAAAATTTATGGTTTACTCTATTTCGCTATAGTTCATTATTGTTTCAACTTTTAATGACATACCGAATGTACTTATACTTGAGTGAGATTGATAAAAGTTAATAGACAAATTAATTACAAATTTTAACAACTGCTTGCTGATCACTAGATTGCATAAATTTATGTAAAATCTAAATTGTCTGCATCTGCTACAAGTAATAGTTATAATTTTAATTTAATTATTTTAATTGGTAAAAAAGTAAGATATCTATATCCTTGAATTTTTTTAAACTTTTTACTGTCTCATATTGCAAATACTTATTTTTACCAGGAATGTATGAATTTAATAAGTGAGTTCTTTAGAATGTTTGTGAATTTTATACAAGGCGTCCATAATTTGATAGTATTGGAATCATGAATTAAACGAGACTATACAAAAATGTCAAACGACTAATAATACAAAGTTGTGTATAGAAGAGAAGAGAGAGAATTGTAACATTCCGACATAGCATGTTCTGTCCAATATGAAACAATGTCATATCGCGAATACTAGGACACATTGTAGAATCGACCCTCCAGAAATAAAAATACTTTCCGGGCTGAAATTGCAAGATTCGTGAACATATGTCAGAAAGTGTGCTTGGTTCGGTATACCTCTGCATAATGGAATTGCTATCGCCATCATATCAAGGGACCTTCATTCTCTCCCTCCAGCTCGTCACTTCTTTGTCTAGGGGAAGACAGTATCGGGTTCGCCAGGCTACGAAACAAATGCAAAATTGCATCCAGTGCTCCCTGGAACCGAGTTACGTGAACCGAGAGATGCGATTATAGGGTGCAGATTCTCCGGCGTACAATACGCTCTGTCTATAAACACGCTTTGTCACACTGCCTTGGAGATGACGCACGGTGAGGTGCTATGGCAAGTGGCGGGGCGTATGGTATCGTATAATCACAGGCTAATGTGTACAAATAAATGAACATTCTGTTGTTCCGCGCGCACTGATACACGTATGCCGCATCACTTGTCACCCCGTTTCAGTGTGCGGCTTCCTTTAGGTCGTGTTGCTCCACTCACCATTTTAGGAAAAGGCACGAGGGCTCACACCATTCATCGAACACCCTTCAACGTTAGATTTCGAAACACTACAAATTTGTATTATTTTATAAATATGACAAACACGTGGTTATTCAAGTTTTTAGGAATTTTTATTATAATATACGATCTTAAATAATTTTATGCAACTCGCTTCTTTTTTATTCCCATCTGTATCGATCTCAATATTTTTCCTGTTAATATATAATATACGATGTTAATAATATAATTTTATATTTTTATACAAAAACTTCTCACATTACAACATTTTTGCGCCTCTACACTTATGACCAAAAATATAAGATATTTGAATAAAGTTGACTAAACATATTTAACTAAATTTTCTATGAAGTGCTATTTAAATATTATATAGTACATTTATTTCTTAAAGAAACGTAATTTTATATACTCTAAAAAATTGTTGAATTTCCCATGTTTTCCAAAGGCATGTAACCCCTTGACATGAAATACTTTTTTGGTAGCTCGATGTATCGGTTCACTACATGACGAAAAGTTTTGGAAAAATTGCAATTGATCGGAATTGTGAATACAGCGTACAACCTTTTTTATCTGGGCTTGTAATAAAAATTTTATAAAAGTATAGTTTATGGACATATTCCAGTTATATGCGTGCTGCCAATTTCATCGAAATCGGTTAACGGCGACATGAACTACAAACGATTTAAAATGGTGCAAAATCGCAGTTACAGGTCGAAAGTCATGAAAAGCTTTTTACACATTCGACAATTGAATATTTCGCGTTAATCAACGCGTGACTGTACAGTTGTAGGAACTTTTGATTAAAAATCCATAGATCCGAAGATATTTATTTCCCAACGACCAATCGCATATACCAACCAATCAGTAAAATTAATGCAATCGAAAATATTTATTCTTTACTCAAACTTTAGTAGTAGGGGAATGCTCCCTATATTTTATCACTTAACTAAGCAAATATCTCTATAAATCGAAAAAATTGTAATAAAATTGTAATAATACTAGTAAATTACTCGATTTAATAGAACTCCATAATGATACAAAAATTTATTGCAAGTATTTAAATGGAACAGAAAACTTCTTTCAATTACAATTCTGTGGATGTTCTTTTTAATAAGTAATTATAAAGTAATCGCTAAACTAATTGCTAAATTAGAAGAATTTAAACATACTGTTATCTCATTTTCAACCGATTAAAATAATTAAGAAAGGGAACACGTTGCAACGGAGGTAGAAAAATGTTATTTTGCATAAAGATCCGTAGCCTAGTAATTAATTACATCATAGTAATTCAGTGCTCTGTGCTATGCATTAAATTTCGTACACCCACTGATGCTGTGTGCTTGTATTAAATATATACTGCGAGTACTGTCCACCACGGTAAAATATGTTCTCATTTCACTGACACAACCTTAGAAGTTTCTTTCTCTATAGATATCACACTGTTTTAAATAGTTCGGTGTATCTACATCCTCGTAATTCACGCGTTAAAAGTTGCAACTGTAAGCGTGCGAATATTTTCGTGAGCCATTGCGTGGGTTTACGAAAATCGTCTGGAATTACATTAATATTAAAATGAATAGAATGGATAATATTATCAATAGTACACAGTTCTGGTTCGAGCCGATCAAATAGTGGACGCAATAAAATCGGAGTACATAATCTATCTATTTAATTTATTAATGAAAATATACACTTCAATATATCTGACCCACAGGACAAATCTGAATTCCATTCCTTCGCATTTGTGCACAAGGTTGACGAAATAACTTTGACATTATTTTATTGATAAATCCCTTATTTACCGTTGTCGGTCGCCTTCGCAAATGTATTCTCACCGACATTACCATTGTTTGCTGTAAGTAAATGAAACGGAATGAAACGTACTCGTAGTCGGTCGAGGTAAATTTAATATTACGTTCTGTGAAAATTCTGCAAAATACATCTGCGGGCTGGGCGAAAAATTCTCTATAATCGTATACTCGCTGTTTGCGAGGCCGTCGTGTCGGGAACGAAACCTGCGAGATGGCTGCAACAAAATTCGAGCCATTCCGATTCACGAGGATTCCCCTTCTATCCCCTGAATCATTCGTTTATTGCTCATAATATCGAGGCAGTTTTCAAGGAACAACTCCATCGTATAAGAGCTGGGTATAATCCCGAGCGGTTAGGAATGGTCTTCCGCGCGAATACGTTTTTCGCGATGCGGCCCCGCGGCTCTAATTTTTCCAAAGATATTTATACGGGGCGAAAGCCGGCGTTATAACGCCTCGCTCGGCAATAACGAAGTCGATTCCCTTTATAATTCTGGTTTCATAACACGTACAGGTGAGGTTAACGTGCCGTGCGAGAGGCGTGCCACCGCCCCGCGTATCCTGGCGCAGAGAAGACGGCAAGAAGATTATAATTCGGCAGCCATTTGCAGGAAGCGGTCAGAACCAGAAGTCTCACGGTAAGATTTAATATAGGCGATGCATGGCGGATGTACAGTGGCGGCCATACACTTACGTATACTTTATATTTGAACTTTAATGCCTCGTGTATTTTTTGAATCACCTGTAACAACTGTTTATATATTATTTTTAAAAAATAGGTACCCTGATGTATACAGGGTGATAAAAATAAAAATATTTGTTACGTAATGTGCATGGTGTCAATGGATGAAATATCTGGCAAGAATATTTTTTTCTGTCATTTTTTTGGTCATTTTTTTCGGAGTTATCAAGGTCATCGATGTTTTTTGATACATAACTACATTTTCTTTTATTGCATCGTGTAACTGATCGAAAAATACATTAAAATATGTATAATAACATGACATTGACCTTGATCTGAATGTAAAATTTTAATGTACTTAATGTACTTGAGTATATGTCCACCATTGTACAATGACGAGAAAGTGTTGTACAAACTTGTCCTCATAAAAATGAAGATATAAAGAACTAGTTATTGATCATTTTAGAGATCAGTTTTAGCATTGGTTTTTAACGTAATCAAATCCAAAAGCATTAATAAATTTATGTTTAAATTTTTTAAAGTTGAAAACAGGTATAATTTAATTATTTATAAGTTATAGAATAATATAGCGACTCGGAACAAATTGATCATCTAAAATTATGTGGCAACTCGTTTTTGATCAAATAAGGAATTAATTCTCGATCATCTAAAATAAATACGTGCCTCTGTTAGAAATCGAAAAGATTGTTACACATTTATATTGTCGATCTACCACATTGTAGCGACAATACATCACGGCACATATAATTATGTTATCGTGGAGTCTGGGACTGCGTTCACCCGGTATTTTAATTTCCTTATTTTTACCTCGACCCTCCCTCTCTCTTTCAACCCTCGCTCAACCCTCTCTCAGCTCTTTCTCAGCCCCCGTCCCCCGCGACGGCACAGACTCGCTTCGAACTGCCTGCGGGCAACGTAACTTTTCAGAAATTGTTAAGTAACACTTCGTAAACGTGCGAAGAATCGATAGAACTCCGTGTTTTTATGGGTCACGTTCCCAGTGCTTTCGTGAAAAATTTTCCTCTTACCTGCACGCTTGAACTCGCACTTTATTATCCGCCCGTTCTGCTGAAAATTTTTGCCGAGCGCGGCGGCGCCACACTGTGCCGTTCAAGCGTTCTCTTAGCGCGAAACGATTTCATCGTGTATTTCTGTTTGGACCGTGTATCGTTTAATCGTTTATTTGCCTTGCCCATCGTGTGCCGCGACTGAATATTTTGATGAGTTCAACGAGTTGCTACACGACCATTGACTACGGGATCGCGAAACCATAAATTTAAGTCGAAGATCAAAAACATTGTTTTTATAACATCAAGAGATATTGCAACAGAGTTACACTTAATATACATATAACACCCTGTGTCTCTGATGTTGTGGCAAGGTAATGAGTGAAGCCATGCAATCGATGAAAAGAATTCACAGTACTGGTCAAAAAGTTTAATCACATTCTGGTACAACGAACGAACTTCAAGGAACATCGGAATGAAATCTTCACTGAAAAATATGAAACAATATTTGTTTCCTGTACACAATGTAATATGTTTTATATTTGTTCATAGCTATTTTCTGAATTCTTTCAATCTCGTTATCCTGATATAGTGTTCCATCTGTTATGGAATAACTCTGACATTTTTTAATATTTTGGTCTAGAAAAAATGGAGATTATTTTTGACTTATTAATTGTTCTGAAAAAAAATCCTGATCTAGCCTCTTGAATAGGTATTGGATAAGGCCGAGTCTCGTCTGTTCAGACGAAACGTCACTGAATTCTTCAATTCTGACCACTGTGCGTCGTTGTCTTTTTGGTGTTTCTCTCTGAAACTAGTAGTTCCTCAACATGTGATCTCGAACGGGGGAAAAAGAGGACTAGATACCCTCGGCCGGCGCAGCTCATTCTTCAACAATATTAGGAGCTATTCATGCAGCTCCATTGCGCTCTTGAAACGGTGCGCGCAATAAACCCCCTCGGCAACGTCCATACGTATGATACGCGTAAAACGAAATTGTTAAACACGGTGTCGCGTCGGTGAAAACGAACGAACGGCTCTCGGCTACGGTGACCATAAAATCGCGGCGCACTTGATAGGCAGAAACGGACAGTCAAAGCCGCCCCCGCCTTTCCACGGTGTTTCGAGCTAAACGACGTACTTAGTATTCGCTTCAGCATTGTGTTACTAATCGCAGGCAAATTTCAGTCCACTGTCGACGAGGCTGGCGTCGATACATGCGCCGGTGAAACCCTTGCGCCACGTGCTAAGTGTGCCCGTCTGTAGTTGTCGGCGAAAGGGATAGCTTATTGTTGGCCTACAATGCCGATAATTATTGGCTATCACTGGGAAAAGTTAACGACCCGAGGATCGATACTTAATCGGTGCTTATAACCATCGATATTACATAATTCAATTAGCAGAGCAATCTTGTGAAAAATTTACATAAAATTGGACCCACCACTTTTTCAAGGAACTTAAAAATTGTATATATTATATACAGTAAGTGTAAAAAGTATTCGTACGCCCTTTAAAATAGACTAACTTTTTTATAATTGTACCAAACGACCCGATTTTTTATAATTAATTAGAAACATTGGTTTACGAAATGACATGCAAAAAAGATTTTCCAAAAATTATAATTTACAAGATTACATGCAAAAATAAAGAAGCTATTTTTTAAAACTTTTTTATTTAAGCTCTTAATGAAAACTTAAAGTATATGTTTTGTAGATCTATGTTAGTTATACGCATACTGAAAATTTCATATTCACGATTTAATTGTAATTTAGTTCGTAATTATGTAAGAAAAACGTGCATAGTTAAGATCGGTTTTACTATTTTTATACTCTAGCTTGTCGAATGTATTATACTTTGCATACACTAAATTACATTTAAATATATTCTTCCGGAGTTGATCGAAAAAATTTGTATCCATTTCGATAAATTAAAGTAACACTAGCAGATAATTTGTTAAGCAATACCGCTGTAAAGTTTAGTTAGATGATGCCAGTTCCCAGATGATCCTTCAATCTATCATTCAGTCTTCAAACGCAAAATGTATTTTACCTATACTCCTCTAATTACCGGTGTTGCTTTCGAATCTGCGACGTAATGCAACCCCGTCGAGAATTCAAGCGTAACTCGATGATTTATGATTTACAAACTCATTAATTAGCGATTTCTGTTGGAACAGTTAGCAAATAGTGCGGCGAAAGTTCGTTTTCAACCTGCAATTTTCTACGGAATTTATATGCAAGTTGTTCGAAGAGACTGCTGATTTCGTTGAAGGAGGGAAAGCGTTTGGTATTGGTGTGATTTCTCTTACTTACATTAGCCATCGCTTCTCTCTTCCAAACTAATATTGACATAATGTTTCTCCTCGCTGTGCTGGTATAACTATATCGAGAATGTACGTAACTGAGCTATGAACTTCACGAACTTATTTTACATAGTTGTTTTTGAATTTGTCGATTATTTTCAAATAATAAAAATGCATTCTAATATATTAATACAGTATCACATTTAAAATTATTATTGTGTTCATGTCAAGCATAACTTATGTTTTAATTGTGACATTGAATTGCGTATTCATTGTTTAAAAATAATTAATTTCTGTCAAAGTATTTCACCAATTTTTCCGACAGAATTCTCATGAATTTTACATTAATCAGAAAGAAATTTACACATTTATAAAATACCTTCCCTTTTATCCAAATTGACAATTTTCCTTATTATTCTAATTAGAAAACTTCAATTCTCTGTTCATTGTTCTGGTTATAATCGAATAATGTACCTTGAAACAGAGCTAAACAACTTTCCTAATTTTGTCAACTGCATAAGTAATAATATTTTCCCTGCAGTATCACCATTTCATCGCATTGCGGGTGGAAGCTCCGTAGGGACATCATTTCGTGATTGTAAACAAAATTAGAAGCTCTCCGATTACAAGACTAAATTGTCGTATTATTCGGATGTGTTGCATAATTAAATTGCAGACGATTAGTTTCTGGTATTAGCAGGTCACACACAGCACAAATAGCAGCTTCAGTTTACAACTTCAGAAAAACCAATACTTTTTCGGAGTTTACAGCGAGAGCGCACTAAGAGAAGAACAAGATTAGAAACGAAACAATAGTACTGTCTTTCAAGTTTTTCTTGTCAGTCTCCCTCGGGGACATCTTCAAGTGCAATGACCTGAAGTTCAGTAATTAAAAAGAGCCTTGGAATGTATGAAGCTTGTCTCTGGACAAAGATAATCTAAAGAGTAATGACTGGCATTAAAACTGTTACTTGGCGTTTGGAGTTTTAAAACTCGATAAATTGTTCTCTAGTGGGAAAACTTATTTATAACTTGAGGACCACAAGAGTATTTCCATTTTCACGGATTTCATAAAATGAAATTTTATGTTAATAGAATGAAATGAAATCTTATTCATGGCATTGTAAAAATATTTCTCTCTTCCTTTTGCACAAACAATTTTACAAATTCACTTATGAATAATATTTATACACCATTTTTTAAGTCTATCTTTAAATAATTCATAATCAATACAAAACGAACGAAGTGTTTGCTAATATTTAAGTTAAAAGATTTAGAATAAATTTTCTGTAATTTTCACATTTAGCGGATCACGTGATGCCGTAGCAAGACCGATGGCTATATTCAGTTTTATTGACATCGATTAGACCGTTCCTGTTTTAACAAACTTAAGAACTTTTATAATAATCGCGAGATTACCTTCACAGGTAGATCCAGAAAGATCTAAATACTTCTCGGAATCGATATTCTGTAATTCTTTAATTACTCGATAACGAACTGCGCCGGGTAAGAATGATATCTCATTGTCAGTGATAAGAATATCATAATGAAGAAGAATCTTTCGTTAATATTCAAACTCCGATGATATCTTATTATATCATATTAAAGCTTTCATTTCGGCTCTGTTAATTACGTTCTTGGTCGTTATTTTGCTTTTAGAAATATTCAAAATGTTGAATATTTCTATAATAAATATATATTCAAATGTATATATTTCTAAACAAGTAGTGTACATACAAAAAATTAATGCGAAAAACATTATTTTTCCTATCTCATTGTTTTCTACTATATATTATTTGCAAGAATAACGTTTGCTAGTAACCCCGTGAACACCCTGTCTAGCCAGTGAAATAAATTTGTTGAATAATTCCTGATGGATGCATTGGAATCTCAATAATCATACATTAAAAATGCTAATTGTTATTTTGACTGGCGCTTGCGTATTTGACAGTGATCATTCTGTTTAGTTACCTCGGCGTACGAGGCCGAAGGCGAGGAGCTGAACCTGACGAAGATCTCACGGAACGAGATGGGAGTGTACCTCTGTATCGCCAGCAACGGCGTGCCACCAGCAGTCAGCAAACGCATTTTTATCAACGTTCATTGTGAGTAATAGTGATTGCACGTGTCCGATCGTTTACCGAACTCCTTCGCCGTGAACGAAGGGGAACGCCTACAGCGTGGGCCCCGACTACAATCTGTATCTGTGATTCTGTGTCACAGTTCCGCCGGTAATTCAGGTACCTAATCAACTGGTCGGAGCTCCTCTGAGCACGGACGTACCCCTGGAATGTTTTGTCGAGGCTTCGCCGAAGGCGATTAATTATTGGGAGAAGGATAACGGTGAGATCTCTGTTGGTCGCTTGATCTCTAGCTTGTAGCCCAGGACTCCTGCATGTACTTTCCGGTCCGAGCAAATTCTGCCACAGCGTTCTACCTTTCATGTTTCTTTGCTTTACGCCCTCCAATCCAACCCTGACATTCGCTAACAGTCGGCTAATCGATTCTGTTTCGAATTGTCCCATTTTTGTCCCATCAGTTTCAACATGGCAGTTCTCCATGGTGGAGAGGTCTAGCATAGTTGGAAAGCCGATTCGTTTCAGATGTATAAAAATTGACAATAATTTATTTAACGATTATAGACAAATTAGAGAGTTGAATTACACAGAACTGTCAGTAATAATATAACCGGTGGGGTTTACCACACAAATAATCGCAAAATTGACATGAAACTTTATAATAGATATTCAACTTATTGAGTTAAATTATTTATTCGTAGATTGCATCAGTGAATATTTGACAGGAAACATTTACAAATTGACGTTTCTTTATTATACAGAATGAGTCAGGAATCTAATATTACGATTCGCCCCTAAATCATATTAGATAACAGGTCCTATTATTTTCGATATAACAAGTTGTCAATGTTTGTAATTAATAGATAACATAGTTTCTGAAGTACTTCGATATTCCAAATTACTAACAGTATTCCAAATATACTTCCTCCACTAGAAATCATTTCTATCTTTACACAGCTTGAGTACTTAGCGAATAGGATGCATTTATAACAATATAAACTGGATTAACGTTATAATACAGTTCTTTTATCAATGAACATTTTATCCATACTTTATTCATATTTAAAATATATATCTACCAATATATTAAAACACTTTTGGCGATTTATTCGCATCGGAATTGTCTTCTGCCAATAACAATCTCTTCGAATATTGAATATAGCCATATATCACTTCCAGAAACATTCGCTGTGCGTGTACATAAATTCAACGTTAAAAAATATTGCCAATAACAGGCTCTCTGGATATCGAAAAAAGAGAACGTATCACTTTCGTTGCCAGATCGGGGAAATCAAGGGGAATACAGCAATGTCGCCAGATGAGGGCAGGGGAATTTAGAGGAGAAGTTAGCTTCTCTCTGCCAGTACGGAACACATGTACGATAGAGACGAAACGCGTCATGTGACCGGGCGGAAGCGTGGAGTAATAGCGTCGTAGTAGGGAAAGGTAGAGTGGGGGTACAAGTCCTGATCTGGCGCGATTGGAATACAGTTCGTGCTTCGTACAATTGCTTCACAGTAGTTACAAACTGTAAGAAACAAAAGCAGAGGCCTTATAAATTGTTACAGCTAATATAATGACTGAACGTAAAAATTTTAATCACATTTCTATGTGAAATCAAACTCACTTTTGTCTACAGTTTTCCACTAGTTTCATTTTGTTAATTATCAATTCTCCAGCCCTTATCGTGAGTTTCCTGCTTTCATTAATTTGTAATGTGCAGATATTTGCAAAAAATTCTGCGCTGCTTTAAAATAAAATTTGAAATAAACGCTCCGCAGTCTACTGAGTACGAAACCATCGAACGATATGAAAATGAAATTCATATGCAGAGCAGAACATTCAATTTTGAAGTGGACTTTTTCGATGTAGAATTACATTAACGGATTCGGTCTCTAACACGATTAAAGCAAACTGCACGGCAGTGTTTCACAACGGCTGTCAAGGTATGCGACAGGAGCAAACACAGCTTTTCTTTAACAGGTTTAATATTTCCTCGCGGGAATTCGCAAAAAAGTTGTAGACAAATGCGAGAGTGAATTACTCCCGGCCGTTCGCAAATATATTCTCGTAGCAGTTTGTAGCCCGTACGAGTAGACATGCTTTCGCTTTAGCGCAACTTCTTCAGAGTACTTCGTCCCAATGCATTCGTATGTAATTTTCACCTCGCACAGAAAATCCTGTGCGCCCCTTTTTCTCTACCGTATACCTACATATATATGTGTGTATATACGATATATGTATTTTGTATATGCACGTACATAGGCGCGCGTAGATACACGCACGCACACGCGGCTCGTTTCGGAGTGTAATAAGGAGACCCGTGGCGCGTTTAAGAAGTGAATTTTCGCATACTTTTATACATCTTTCCATATTCTCCGGCTCGTTTTCAATATTCTCAACGATCTCGTATATGCGCGTATATTAAATTTTATTTCAACCTCTTTATGCATTACATACTGCGTGCCTCCATTTTTACCGTAATGGAAATTATTCTCAAGTCGAAATTATGATACAAAACAATTTCGTAATGGAAATTATTCTCAAGTCGAAATTATGATACAAAACAATTTCATGACAATCATAATTTATGCCAGTTTTAAAACAATTAATCCAACCTGTTTTCTGTTTGTGTATCTATCATAATTCATAAATAGATCTTTATGGAAAATAAAAATTGTCTACATTAATTGCAACATAAAAGGCTACATAGACATATCCTTAAGTTTCTATTAATTTTTGTATGTTTTTTTTAAAGTTGTTAAAGTAATGTTAAAACATTTTTATATTCTTTTTCTCTTATATTAATTGTTCTGCAAAAGTACGTGGTGTATAACATATATTTTTTAAAAAGTTAACCCCTTGTCTTACGATTTATTTTACAGTTTCAGTGATTAGAACTTTCTTTGTAGTTCGTAATTTCCTAAAAAAATTATATCTATTGTATGCCTACATGTTCTCCGATAACTATACATCAACGAAACCAAAATAGAATTTTATCTCGAGTTAAAGGAAATTCATAATATACATATTTATTAAACTCTGTTTAGAGTCTGCATCACGAGTCTGACACGATATTGTAGGGCAAGGAGTTAAATTATATGTGAAACAATTTGTTATCGAAGTATAAATTTGAAGTCCTACAATTGAAGTGTGCAAGTGGCTGAAGTATCTTTCATACTACTTAGAACTATCTTTTTAGTACTTATACTACTTAGAACTATCTATTTTATACTACTTAGAACTATCTTTTATACTACTTCGAAAACAAAACTGGTAAACTCTTATTGACCGTATGTTCCATCGGAAGAATAGTTTACACTATCGCGCGTCTATTAATTGACTAATACACCAGAACTAAAGACAAAAAAGAACTGAAACTTCGTGCAAGAGGAAAATTCAGGTTCCACGATTAAAGGGATATCTGATTGACCGCAGTAATTTCCGCTCAATTTAACACATACGTGACGACTTTGCGAATCATAGAGCGTAGTTCGCGATACAACCGAGAACGAGATGGTTTTACATGGAAAAATAAATGGAGAATGGTGGATAGAATTTTTTCTACGTGATGTTTCGTTTTCGAGAGAACTGAATTTAAATATTTTTTGCATACGAGTACATCGCACCAGTTGTCTGACGATTGCTTGCTATTTCTACTTGTTACGAATACAGATTGTAGCAGTTTTGCTGTACGGTAGATATTTTGAATTTTTATGATTTTATAATGGTAAAACCATTTTGCCTTTTTTTTACATAAAATAATCTTCCTTTAATCGCATTATATATAATTAGGTTTAATAAGGCAACAGGTCTGAATAGTTCTCATTAACCCTCACATGCTTTCCAAAAATAGTTGCATTATGTTGCAATAGTTGTTTTATTCATAATTTCATATTTTAAACAAATACATTAAATTACATATAGTAATAGAAAGATCTTTCTCACAGTGGCTACGAAAATATTCTGACCATAGGTTGGTCAACTCTCCTTATTGTCGTAGATGCGCATTATAAAAATGGCAAAATACTGATAATTTTTAAGAATTCAATTGTGTGTACACAAACTTCCTACAAACGTGTTACAAAACTATAAGAAATTAATTAATTAACTTCCCGATTCATAGGGAAGTTACTGTAATTACCCCGAAAATCGAAAATCGATTTTTTAGCAGATCTTTACGTTTCATGGTCATTGGAGTCATTTTAGACTATTTTTATCAAAATGTGTGTGTGTGTGTGTGTGTGTGTGTGCGTGCGTGCGTGCGTGCGTGCGTGCGTGCGTGCGTGCGTGCGTGCGTGCGTGCGTGCGTGTGTGTGTGTGTGTGCGTGTGTCCGTTTGTATGGTATCAAATTTTTCGTTAACGTTTTCTGAAAAAGTAACAACGCGATCAGAATGATGAATGATGCAATCGATGTGCCCCGTCGTAACTTAGAGCTGATTAGATTTTGGTCCATATTGGTCAAGTAGTTTTTTAGTTTTTTTAGCTTTTTTCGAAAAGAGTTGATTCTACAATGCAATTTATAAGGGAGGACGAAAATTTTCCACCAAAGAACCAAACGCAATTACATAAAAAATTTTTTTCTTAATTTTTTTTTTAACTGATTCTATTGTTACCGCTTGGAATAATCGAAAGTTATTCCAATGCAAGAGTGGGTTAATCATCTCTACTCCCAAGAATACATTTTGGGAGAATATCGATGAAAGTACAAAAAAAAAACGATGTCGGCGATGTTGGCGAAGGAGTAACGAATCGGGAAGTTCTTTGTGTGACCCTTGGAGAGTCACACACCAAATAAAAAACATTAATAGCAGTAGGCCCTACTAGTCATGCGTATCACTAACCCTCTCGCAAGAGCAGTCCTACCCGCGAGCGAGCAACAATAGCCCTCTAGTTTTTGTACTTTTTAATTTTGAATAAAAATTTTTTAAAAAAATAATTTACCTCCAGGAAATGTAGAAATTAATATCGAAAAATACAAATTTTCTGTTCCTACAGGAATGATAGTAGCTAGCCAGCAATACGACGTGCAAGCAGTGGCCAAATCGCAGTTTGAAGTCAAGATGGTACTGACTATCCGAAATCTTCAGAAAAACGATTTGGGAACGTATAAGTGCGTGGCCAAAAATTCCCTGGGCGACGTTGAAAGCAGTATTCGGTTATATGGTGAGTATATGCCACTAAAATATTTCTAAAGTGACTCGGTGTGTGTACTCCCCGCTAATATATTTTATTTACATGTTGCGGCCGTACCTTTTGCTCTCCAGTCGCATTTTCTATAATTTATTATTCACCTTGTACAGTCGCGTGCTTTCACGTGTGCGCATATAATGAAGTTATTAGATGTAAAAATTAATACGGCGCCCTTTTCAAATAGAGTCAACTTTTATTTATAAAGAAATGATAAATCTTCAATGCATGATGATGTTGCTTCATGTTTTAGATGATTGATGGATCTCTTCCCAACAATTGATTTTTATACCTCTTCTACTGTTTCAAAATCTGTACCGATTAAATGAGGTTGAAACGAGAAAATAATGGTGTGATTAATGAGAGGTTAATTTTATTGTATTGGGAGAGTGACGAGAATGAAGTTCGGTAGAAACAGATGGGAGAACGTTGTTGTTCGATATTGATTGAAAAATGCGTGAACGTATGCAAATAATTTCTTCCTGTTATATTAACAAATTATACAGTCCCTGAACAAATCCAGTCTTCTGCTTTAATAACAATTACGGCATCAACATTTCACATAAAAAATTAGAAAACATTGGAAATATTACAAGCAAGTTAATTTGACAAAAATCAAATTAAACAAATAAGCTGAAAATATACTGAAAATTGGAATAAAATTCAAATATCATTCACTAAAGGAGAGTCAATGAAAATTGTAAATAATATTCAAACCAGCGTACTTTTATTAGAATTTTCAGGTAACTAGATTTCGAATTTTAGATATCAGATTTTTGTATGATTCGTTCATTGCTCACACTGTGCGTGTAGCCGAATGACTTGGTTGCGCAAGAACGGTCAGATGCATTAAAAGCATATTGAAACAAGTGTGCGGTACGTGTCGCATGCAATCGACAATGGCATCCGATATAACCGCAATCTAACCCTGTACAGCTATGATACACAACAATAAGAATAACAACGGTACGAGCGTTCAAAATTCAGCGCATTTCCCAGCCTGTTACCAAATGCAACCGGTACAATAACTAAAAAACATCGGAAACAACGTGCAATCTTTAATTCACCGTGATTAATCCTTCAGGAATGGCGCCTGTGCACTGTTCCGACTCGGACGAATATTTTTGAAAATTCACCGCTACGCATTTCACGCATTTATGACAAAAGTGAAGGAGTACAAAACAGTACATGTATGAGATGAATTAAAATTATACCGCCACACTATTTAAAACTAGTAAGAATGCAAATACAGTTCTACTTGTCTCCTGTTTGTTAAAAATTAAAAATTAAAGTCTCCTTCCGTAGTATTCATTGAAAACGGTCACTCACTGGTATTCAGTCACATATGGTACACCCCATACATCGCTGCCATATCCTGATTTGACAGTACAGTGTTAACGCAGTGTATCTTGTCCGGTGATGAGCAAGCAGCCAAACAAAAACCGAAAATCTTCCGGCTAGTTTAATCGACTAACGAGCTGTCGGGTTTTCACGGGATTACATAATCAGGACCTCGTCGCTCGTCTCCTCTATATATTCATAGTTGTCGAATGTGAGCGAACAAAGGGTGCCCAGGACGTGTAAGTAGCTCGGTAGACGTTTCTCCTTTAGCAAGCATCGAGCCGTCGTCGGTTGTTAAGGGAGAGGAGGGCACGCGATTGTAACCGTCCTGGGTAATGAAAGAGTGAACAATTCACGAGCATTCGAAAGGCTTCGCGATAACGAGGCGAGGCGAGCAAGTCAAGTCAAGGCGAGGCAAGCGAAGCAAACGTGGAACTAAGCGTGCAGGGTTCGGGTTGGTAGCAGAAGGGAACGGAACGGAACATAGCGGTTGATAGCTGTTGCGCTTAGCGCCGGAAATCCGTCTCAGGCCGGTGTTATTTCACGGCTGATACGTAACGAGCCGGTAGGTTAACGAGTCTTTGCGGAAGCCCCGCGTGGAAATTGTTGCTCCGGTGTCCCGGGGCCGACCCCCACGGGCGGCCAGGACTCCTCTACCGAAGACTGATCGCCCTATCATAGAAACAAGGATCCCGCCTTCGCGGGAGCAAACACGGCCGCCCGCGTTTACAAGCATCCTCACTTTGCCACCGGAAACCTCCGAGGATTTCGCGACGACATCAGAGCAGTCGTCCCGCCTTCTTTCGGTCAATCCTCATCTATTCGCATACGATCCCCGGGATCTTTCAATCAGGTCAGAGCACTCCGGGGAGAGACAGCCAGGACCCAAAGCACTTCGCCGCTGAAGGATCTCGCACGCGGCTCTCTCCTCCTTCGTAAATCGTCACGAGCACCGACGACAAGCTGAGACCCGATTACGTCTTGGGAATCAATGCCGTTTCGTGATACCGAGAGCACCCCTCTCGCGCCCCCTTCTGGTTCGTATATTCTCGTTTATCGTGAGAGCGTCGGCGATGATTCCGCGACGCGTCGCCGTTACTCGTCACTGCCGAGAAATGAACGAGCGCCGGCTTCTTTGATCTTTGCTATGGTAGCGAGCGACAAGCGAAATGGACCCAAAGAAATTGGCAGTGAGTCACAGTGTACAGTGTCACGAGCAATGGACATAGGCAAAAATACTGAAGTCTAAGATTCAAACTTTGCTCACAGTTTTTATACCAATTTCAACATATTTCATGTAATTTTTTACGTCGCTGTAGTACATGCCGTTTTGGAAAATCGTTATATTTGTTTGGAAAAATTGTATTTTTATTTTTATGCTTATTATTATCTTTAAAATTGTTTTTGATTACAGTCAAGCCTGTTTTTGTGCGGTCTTTTTTATGCGGTATATGAGTATCCGATCAGATCAGCAGGATATTTCGGAAGACGTTGTCGTTATCAAAAAAGTGTTCCTACAAAAGTTGTTTGGTATGACAGGCTACATTACATAGTATTAATTGTTTTCTTGTGGATGGAGTGGTGGAGGACATTTCAAGGTCATCTTGATTTTTTAAATGAACGTTCTTTTTTTTTATACCACAGATCGATAGAGTATCAAATTCTGAGTATAAAAGTGTTGACCTTCATATGTCCCAAACCTAATAGTTAACGAGATATTATCGAAACAATTTTCTTTCTTCTTTGGATAATATCTCGTTAACTATTAGGTTTAGGACATATGAAGGTCAACACTTTTGTACTCAGAATTTGATACTCTATCGATCTATGGTATAAAAAATAGGACATTCCATTAAAAAAAATCAAGGTGACCTTGAAATGTCCTCCACCACTCCACCCAGAAGAAAAAAGTTAATACTACGTAATGTAGCCCGTTATACCAAACAACTTTTGTAGGAACACGTTTTTGATAACGACAACGTCTCCCGAGATATCCTGCTGATCTAATTTCAGCAGGACACCTTGTATATGTGTTGAATTATGTACATTTTGAAAATTTCTCCATGTTCAAAATGAGAAATTAACATTTTTTAAAATGTTTCCATTTAATTATTTATTTTGTTTGGAAAGCACTTCCTCGCTATTTCGTAAAGCTTTGACATATTTCCTAAGTGAGACTTTTTTTATGCGGCCCCTCTCCACCGCATAAAAAAAGATTTTCTTTAATATGTTGTGAAAAATTATTTGTTATAGCTATTTATAAAGTTTGTGAATATTTTTTTTGTGCGGTTTTTTTTCTGCGGTCCCTATCTACAGCACAAAAACAGGTTTGACTGTATGTGTATGATGTATACGATTTATTTATGCTTCAGTGTTTATAATCATAGAGGGTAATTCGATATTACTGGTTTACCACGTTAACTTGACGTAAATTGATAATTAGGGTACGGTAAGATTGGTGGGAAACAGATAATAGCGCACTGCGTACATTGTAGATATATTAATCAATGGTCAAACACATCAGCCACCTGTACTCGAGGCATGTGTGCTCGACGAGAGATTAAATATCATTTTCTCGATAACAATGCTCCGCACGCGGACAATCTATTTTATATTTTTCCTTTATTTTTAACTGCTACACTATTGTTCTCTGACCACTGATTCCATAGCAAAAAGATGGTGGGAAAGTCGAACAATATCGTTTTACGGGAAAGATTGTCTATGAAATATAAAATTTAATGTCGCTAACGGTCTGGCTATCATTGACTCCTTTTACTTACAGCAATAATCACGAGGTTATGAAGCTGGTGCATTTATAGTACAGTGCAGAAGTTATTTTAGCAATGCACACAATATTATTTTCAGTTGTACAAGACTATCTTTTAAATCTTCTGTACATTTTCATCAACTTTTTAATATAATTTAATAAAAAATACATCACACTACTTTTGTTTCTAATGTAAGAAAAAATACAAGCAGACTAGTTTTTTACATATTACAGATTTTTTACTATACACAGAATACACAGTAATTTTTATTAATTTAATGAAATATAGAATTATATCAAAATTGTCAGACGTACAAAATAAATAC
Source organism: Lasioglossum pauxillum (assembly GCA_933228785.1). Lineage (NCBI taxonomy): Eukaryota > Metazoa > Arthropoda > Insecta > Hymenoptera > Halictidae > Lasioglossum > Lasioglossum pauxillum. The sequence continues at coordinate 13,573,456 of OW121705.1, forward strand.
ACCGAATAAAATTTAAGCTCACTGAAAGATAAAGTTATATCACCCAAACAATGAAGTTAACAAACTTGAATTATTTACGTCGCAGATGTCACGTAACAATGCTGAATATTTTAAACAAGGTAACATTTATTCTTTCATGAATCTGCCTACTTTTCATAAAATGAATCATGAATTTAAAAATTGTTTTTTCGTTCTCAAAATATTTCAATTTTTGATTTTATGATTTCGTCATTTTATTGAAAATGGCTGGATTTCTGTTTCAAGTGACAGAAAACGTGTGTGTGAATTTATGATCTGGGACAGTATTTCAATTTTTGATTTTATGATTTCGTCATTTTATTGAAAATGGCTGGATTTCTGTTTCCATTGACAGAAAACGTGTGTGTGAATAAATGATCTGGGACAGTGACGAACACTCGCTCGGAAAGACGATAAAACTTTCGCGACGGTGTTTGTAACCTGTCGCATTGTTAGAATGCTAAGAAGACGGGTGAGCGGTGCAAAAGTTTATCTCAAACAAGAAACTGAATCTATCAAGCAACAAATAATGGTGCATCACCGACGGAACTATTCTTCATTTTTATTTCCTAAGCTCCTTTATTGCTATTATTTAAATTATGCTTCGGGCATTGAGACTCGGCAAACTATTGCCAATTTTAGTATACTGACCACAGCTATACACTGTTGATACGTATTCTTAATAAGGATCCAAAAATAACAGCTATTCTAAAATTTTCTACGATAAAAATCATTAATAAAGATCATTAATAAAAAGTTGATTATTATTGAAATTTAAGATAATGTACACAAAATATAAAGAAAAAAATTCGAAGAACAAAATGGTTGAAAACTATCGATTTCAAAAGATTGGATTCTCCTCGATAACTGTTATCGATGAAGAAAAACTGTTTCGATTGCTCAAAGCAGTTATCGATGAGAGAAATTCATTTGGATCGCTCATAACAGTTCTCGATGAGAGAAGTTCATTTCGATCACTCATAACAGTTATAAATGAGAGAAATTTATTTGTATCGCTGATAACAGTTATCGATGAGAAAAATCTATTTCGGTCGCTCATTACAGTTATCGATGAGAGAAATCTATTTCGATCGCTCATAACAGTTATCGATGAACGAATATATTTTCACTTGTTCATAATAATTGTTGATGAGAAAATTCATTTCGGTTGCTTATTTAATGATTGAGTTGTCTACTCTTTTTCGGATGGAGCAAGCCTGTGAAATTCTTTGAGAAGGTTTCGTACAACAAGACTAATCAACAGACGATAAGAACAACACAAAACCTGTTTTGTTTGTCACATTAAAATTTGATTGTAGCAATTCATTTTACGAATAAAAAATTTATGAAATAATTGAATGTCTATCATTTAATAATGACTATTACAAATTTCCTTCATCAATAACTGTTACAAGCGACCGAAATAAACTTCTCCCATCGATAACTGTTATGAGCTGTTATTATAAGTGATCGAAATGAATTTCTCTCGACGATAACATTTACCAACGAGAGAAAAAATTGTCGGTTACTTATAATCCTTATTTGTAACCAATACGATTTTAGTCGACGAAATACTTGTTATTCTATAACTTCATTTCTTATTGGCTATAACAGTTATGGTCCCTTAACCACTCTATGTACTTGTATGCAATGAGTCTTCCTGCATTTGAAATTCCTTGCGGAATTCCGCGAATTTTCCTGAATACACATACTCTAACCAGGGCCATAATCGTTTCCAAAGTGTACCCAATATGTGTTCTTCGCAAAAATTTACATAAAACATTCCTGACTCTCTAGACTGTAGATTTTATGCATTTAGAACAAAAATTAATAAGTGTAATACAAGACTGTGATGACAGTGTAAAAGTCCGAGATTGTCGTCACATAATCATTTTAAATATTATTAAAACATTTAAAAAATTTGTTTAACATGTATCAGAAACGTTCCTGAACAAGGTCGGTTTTCTTAAAGAGCAATAGCCAGTAAGTACCCTGCGAATGTACATGCAAATTCGCATTTCCATAGACTAATTCATAAAAGCTGGAATTAAATAGAAATTTACTTCTTCTGCGAGTTTTAGTATGCTGAAAGCAAAACAGAAGGTTCGCGCCACTATACTAAAGTTTTTTCTTCGTTGCGTTTTAATAATTCAGTGATGCTAAATCTGCTTTCTATTTTCCATAAACAGCGTGCTGCAATGGAAATATTGAAACAATCTTTTAAAACAATTTCAGATAGCCATCATTAGTCTGATTAAACTCGATCGGATTTAATTCTCACTAGTGCACACGTTATGAGACGTATTCACTGCTTGCCAGATTTTAGATATTAGTGATATCAAATTGTCAAATTATTTCTAATTATTTTTTTAATTAAATTAAATGATTTATGTACCAATTATCAAGCTAGCTGAATGGCACAGTAATTGGGACAAGTGTCCTATAAAATAAAGACGCGCCTGTCGGAAGATTGCTTTATGAAATTGACGATTAAAAAATAAAATTTTAAAAAACGCCACGTTTAAAAAACGGACCAAAAAATATAAAATAATTTTTTCTAGCCCCATACAGATTCCTAACCCCGTACAGATTGTCCTGAAAATTTGTGATTGTGAATTTTGAATAGCTATGAAAATACTTGTAAGATTTAAAACGAAAAACGTGGGGCGCATGCAATACATAATTGATGCATGAACACCTAAATCACTAACAACTTTATTGCACTGCAAATGATATGAAGTGTTGTACGAGATTTCTTAGCGGCAGCTACTCTCTACACTCCTTACTATGTATTATCTTGCGCTCCACGTTTTTCGTTTTAAATCTTACAAAAATTTTCATAGCTATTCAAAATTCACAATCACAAATTTTCAGGACTATCTGTACAGGGTTAGGAATCTGTATGGGGCTAGAAAAAATTATTTTATACTTTTTAGTCCGCTTTTTAGACGTGGCGTTTTTAAAAATTTTATTTTATACTTTTTAGTCTGTTTTAAAAATGTGGTATTTTTTAACAATTTATTTTTATTTATTATCAATTCTGGTCGCTTAAGAACTCGTAAGGAGTGTAGACAGTAGCTGCCGCTGAGAAAACTCGCAAAACAGTTCATATCATTTGCAGTGCAATAAAATTGTTAGTGATTTAAGTGTTCATGCATCAATTATCTATTGCATGCGCCCCACGTTTTTCGTTTTAAATCTTACAAGTATTTTCATAACTATTAAAAATTCACAATCACAAATTTTCAGGACTATCTGTACGGGGTTAGGAATCTATATGGGGCTAGAAAAAATTATTTTATACTTTTTAGTCCGTTTTTTAAACGTGGCGTTTTTTTAAATTTATTTTATACTTTTTAGTCCGTTTTAAAAACGTGGTATTTTTAAAAAATTTATTTTTATTTAAATAATTATTTCCTGCTTTTTTGTCTTGTATGTGTGAAATTTTACAATCGATGTTGAACATTTTGATGAGATTATAACAAAGACATGTAGTAAATTTCAGACGGTATTGCGACAGCATCATATCGAAACGCTGTGGTAAAATGTCAAAGATAAAGGTCGACGGAGAATCTCGGTGTAACGGTTCTTTCGCTTGGTAAACAAACATTGTTATAGTATAAATAATACGTAGTAACTTTGTAAACACCGCACGCAGCTCAAACGCACACCGACGTACACCGAGCTCCTTCGGTGCGAAGCGGGTCAGTGGATTGGAGATGAGTCAGAGTGGGAGCACGTAGTAGAGTGGGGACGCTGACCGCGAAGACGTACTACGTCACGTGGCGGGGGGTTGCAAAGGTTCCAATTATTAATAGATTTATATCCCCTAAACGCATAGGCTTTTTTAAAAATTTCTTTTTAAATATTGCATTGTCATCCAGTTCTGAGCTATGTTTAAAATTTCAAACCTCTAGCTCATCGGAAAGTTAGTTTAAAATCAATTGCAAAATTTGTACCGAACAAACAGACAAACAAACAAGAAAGCGAGCTAATAAAAACGTGGTAAAAAGCTTTCACTTACTAAATTGGAATATTGTGCTTGTATACTTTGCAGAGATTTCGGGACCGGCGAAAACGCCAACGGTAGTCCGGCCGTCGTTCTACGACGAGGAGGATGAGATTGTTTACGGCTCGGCGGAGATGGACAAAATGGAGAACAGACCTCTGTCCGTGGACAACACGATCCATGGTCATCTGGGATACCCACCAGTGGCGACTCCGGTGCCGACTACGAGGATCGGAAAAAAGAGGCCAACGATCAGCGTCGGCTCTAACTCGAATCATCGGCCGGAGTCTAGTCTGCTGGTCATCGTTCCGATGCTGATCGTCGTCTACCAACGATTCCAATGAATGAGTGTTGGACTGAGAGGTTTGAGAAATCTGTTAAAATTTCGATCGACACAAGGCTGGTCCGGCAGATGGTACGCTTTGTTTCTCGGTTAATTCGGCGCCGACGAAGTATCGTCTTCCCTGAGTGGCTTATTCTTAAATCGTAGCTTTAATAACAGAACAACGGACAACGGATCGCGGCGGTTCCCGGTTAAAACGATGAACGTTCGGCACTATGCGGGCGCGTATGCGGGACACGTTCCTCGAAGTCGGTTCTCGGGACACGAAAGAAAATATTTAACAAAGGAAAGACGAGTGATTTAAGTCTTAATTTTCAGTTGATTCGATTCCAGCTGGTATTCCGATGTACAGTGTCGTTTTTAGGACTCTCTGGTATTTTTAAAAAGGATTTGTCGGTTCATTTTGTCCACACATATTTTCTATTATTTGTAAGAATTATTTTTTGCTTCTAATGACCTCCCGAAAAAGGGAATATACATATAAGGGGATAGATATATATTTATTCCATTTGCCCATAACTTTTTAAAAATGTTTTACTGCTGTGTCGAATTTATTGCTGGTATAAATGCATAAAATTGGCAATCTACCAAACAGAAATGAATTTCGATTGAACGATCGAGCTAATGCTCGACATAAAAAATGATAAATGCATTTGATCGTGCTATGCGGCAGTACACAGATTGGCCAACGATAATTCAGTAGTCATTTTATATTCTTTACAATAATATATCTTGAAAAATACTAAATGAAACCAAAATTTATAATTCATACTTTGTGAGGATGTTAATTATTTCAGTGTTGTATTTTATTTTGTTATGTTTTCGTAGCTTTATAAATGTGGACGGACTAAAGAAATTCGACGGATTTCAGTTATCTCAGTTCTTTTTCGTTTATTCGTATACAATATATTTTTGTAGTTCTATAAATATTCGATAGACCGAAAAATTGTACGAATTGTAGTTGTTCTATTTCTCTTTTATTTATTCGTTATTGTGTAGACTGTATTCTGTTTCGTCATATTTTTTTAATCTCATATACAGAAGACCAACGCATAGCCCGACCATAAATCTATTTAGGATAACTGTCTGTACATGTATCTTCTATGGCAGAGAATGTACATTTTTGTGACATTGTTTTATCCATTGTTTGTACATTGTACTTTTTCTGCCACATGAAATACATGTACATAGTTTTCCCCACTGTTTTTTGATCCGAGTCCATAGTAAGTAAACTGAAAAATAATAATTGCATTTATTATATTCTATTTTATGTATAAAATTAATAATTATAGTTCGTTTTGTATCATAAAAATTCCAGGACCGGTACTTGGAAATACCGCAATTTGAAAACCAGTTTTCCCAAAAGCTTCAGTGCAAACGCCAGTCCCATTAGCTCCGTAAAAATGTTGATGCTCGAAGAAAGCAAAAAACGTTTAAGCTCCTGGCGCCTCAGATGACGGTTATACAGCGTTTAACGTTTTTGTTAGCACGATTGCCAGAAAAGGCCGAATTAGCTCGTACGACTCGTAAATTACGTAGTCAGTGCAATAGTGGAAATGAAACGCACGAGCCGCGTACGTCGAAAACTTTATTTCACCCCGGCGAAAAAGAGAACGATGAAATATTAACAAATGTATTCCCGACATGTGCGAACTCGCTGTTTGCATTGATCCGGCGCTGTACGATTGCCTCTATCCCATTCTATCTGTTAGCTAATAAAAAATAACGCTTTCAAGCTTCGAAATGTCGGACGCCGGACAATTCTATTGGGAGAATTCCACCGGAATTATTAGATCCCGTCGAATCGTTTTCTATTCACTCGCCTCGTCTATTTACATTCGCGAAAACAAAGAATCCTTTATTCGCCGCTTGCTCATTATTGATTCCTCGAACACGGCTCGTTGATTATCAAACCATTCACCGCTGATTATTTAAGAGCGATCTCGTTCGATTAACACTTTCGCTGCCGGTATCGTTCACACTTTGTCCAGATTGGAGAATTGATTTTTGCGGTAATGCATTTGGCAACAATTTCATTGGCATCTGTGATACAATGAGTTTCAAAGTGTAATATCTAGACTAAAGATTAGACTGCAGATTTTATGAATTCACAATTATTTATCGCAATACTTACTATTTATCGTAAGTACACTTTTCATTTTTGTTTGTCGTAGAATGAATTCCGTTATATATTCGAACAAAAATGATGTTTGACACCTCGATATCCTTTTGTCTAAAAAGACACTGTACAGTTAAAATCGAATTAGTTTTATCGTCATAAATAACATTCCAGGAATATTATTAAAATCGCATCGCTCTTCTCTGTTAAATATCCGACGAACTAATAAGCATCACTTCAGGTCATCTTCAAAAGTCCGCATCAGTATGTCCACTGTACTTATTGTCAGTGTCTAGTTCGCAGCGACAGCCGCGCCATATTTTCCTAAAATCCCGAGAACACTTTTCCCGGAGAATTTCACTTTCGCAACACGCCGACCGCGACATTTTGCTCCGGGCGAGGCGGTCTTTCGAAAATTCAACCGGCATACGTGGCCCGCGCGATCAATCTCTTATTGACCCACGCCCAATGAAAATCATTCGGCGTGAAAATCTTTCGATAAGAACGAAAATTAAACAGGAGGAATCGATCTCCGCGATCGTGGGGGCTCTTGGTCGAGACGAGAATACTAGGAACTGTCGCTAAGAGATCTGAGATAATGAAGACAGACGAACGGACGCAAGCGTGTATACACGGACAAGAAACACGGTCCGGACCAGTGTACAATGCTGTTTACAATTATTCGAGTGACGGAGATTTTGCGTTCCTTCTCATCTGTGATACCTGAACGCGAAAATCTGTGTTATTGTTGCTGCGGAGAATTTTTTAAATAATCGAGGCATTCGCTTATGTGAACATAGTCATTTTGTTGTTTAATGTCTTGGTACACAATATTCAAGGAATCATGTTTTGCTAAATTGTTTTAACATTAAGGAGGTACGTTGCAGTTAATAAAATATGCTAATAACGTAACAAACGTGTTAATAAATTGGTAATAAAATACATGTAGTTATTTAAAAAAAAAAGATCTATGACCTCGAAAGCTCTGAATGAATAACGTAACAAACGTGTTAATAAATTGGTAATGAAATATATGTAGTTATTTAAAAAAAAAGATTTATGACTACCATCATACCACCATCTTCTGAAAAAGATAGCAAAAATTGTCTGCAGCAACGAAGGAATCAAAGATTTGGAAAATAATTCGTTAACTATTTATAATAATTTTATCATCCAGCAAAGATTTATTGCTTTGAACGTTTAATGTCGTTCGGACAATTCGAAATGACGTTGTACACGTGAATCGAGCAGCCTGGTGCGTTCCTCTCTCAGTTTCAGTGGCAATAAAATTCGCGTGGTGTACATATACGCTTGTACACGTATCTATGTATCATACACACACGCAGGGGCTTGCACGTGTACATGTGTGTGCATATTGACACGTCAGGGTAACTAAGGTATCTGTATAAGTAGACCTCGTAAACGGCAAAGCGTAATAGGGTATATCGCGTTTTCAATGACTGTCGGCAGCTTTTTATGTGTGGAGCAAAAGACATCTCGGGTTCGCCGGGTGTTCCAGCGGATTCCTTCGATCGGACCAAACGATTTTAACGAGCGCAATGACACACACTTGCACGACACGGATCGAACAAAGCTTTGATCGACGGTCCTGCGATCTAGGTCCGGCTCCCGCACGGTTTTTCTGAACTATGCAGAAACGATTGCGACCGGCTTTGATCACAACCGGCAGGAAAACCATCCTTTCACCTCGTTGTATTAACTGGACAGCAGATCTTGTTACATTATAATCGAATTAATCACTGGTTTATAATCGTACGTTCTGATTACGGATTTCTACGCGAAATAACAATTTTCTAAGTCGATCGTTGGAAGTGGTGATCAGATAAAAATCTGCTTCTCCTTTCAACAATTTAATACATGCTTCTGTGTTTCAGTGGTTCAGTTTTTCCACAATTGCATAAAGTTCACAATCTAGCTGTTGTTATTACATTTTGCGAATTCATTTCACTCGCTTTTCGAGTGTCCTATATTAAAATTGTGAAAGAGGATAGTTCACAAGAGTCAATTTTGTGTATAAAAATGATCTCTAAACGTCTAATGACGCATCAATCATTGAATTTTATCGGACCAATCATTCCATCGTATAAATTCGAATTCCTACGATCGCATGGCTTGCCATCAAAGAATACTAGCACATCGGTTCGCATCCAAAGTGCAAGAGGCATCGCAAGCGCATTCGGTAGACAAGTGAGTCCCTTTTCCTAGACGATTTTAGTTGGATAGAAGCGATCGACACGGAGAATGAGCGTGAAGAAAATGAGATACTAATCATATTTTTCTATTTCTGACTGTTGATAGCGTGATTCAGTTCCCCCGTTGGACGTTTATTTGTTGACGCGGAAAGTTCGGTTTAATCCCTCTGTGTCAGCTGCAGAGAAAAGGGAAAGAGAGATTTCGAGGAAAGCAGAGGGAGAGAAAGAGGGAGAAGCAGTTGTACAGTTAGCCGAGAAGCGCAGGATTGGGGATTAATCCGTGACAAGTTTAGCGTTCGATTACGACGTTGACAGACGCTTATGCCAACGTCCAGTCGTCGATGTGTATCCAACGCTAAATAAATGAATCTCTCTCTACCCGTTTCGGTTCCTCGGGTCGAGGGTAACTAAACGTGACTGGTGCTATCAATGGATTTCCTCTTTTTATTTCACTCCTCCCATCGAGAGCCCATCAAGACGATCTGCTCTGGGCGATTTCTATTAGTGAAGGAATTTACTTTCTAGAAGAAGTTTCCGGGATTTTTCTCCACGCCGAATATCGATATTAGTGAGTCCTAGTAACGAACGATGACTCGAGAAAATGGCAGGGGCTGCCGCGCCGGTTCGGATCGTTCATGGCGGTCACGGAATATTCGAAGAATTAATAGAACCGTTGTGACGATTCCTCGAGACTCCTCGAATGGAATTGTAAATTAAGCCGCTGTCGAATTGATGTTTTTAATTAATGCGAATCCGGCGCGCTTTGTTCGTCTTTAATCGGCAAACAGGAATTTTAATTGTGGATTGAATTTCTAGAGAAATTATACGTTTTATCATCAAACCGATTAGTCGCAGATTGATACACCAATCAGTGTGTGATCTATGTGAAATGATGAATTGTTTCATAAATGATTAAAAAAAGTACTTTATAAGTGAAGTGCTTCTACACATGTTTCTCTTTGCTTTTTGTACATAGGTGAATGATTTTTCTTATTTGTTACTGTTTGTGCCCCACGTTGACACTACGAACATATACTATCATCATTATTTGGGTATCTGATAATATTAGAAGAAAGCAAAATTGATTTTGTGTATCGATATTAGCAAATTTGATAAATTTTCTATTTTAATTTCAGAGGTGAGCTAATAATAAACCCTCAGGAACGTATTTAATTATTTCTGACGGGTTTATTTTTCAAAAGTAAATTTTTAAGCTTTAACCTGGAACAGTCTATCGTGAGTCATACTAATAGGATTCTAGCAAGTAATGTGTCAAGTAAATGATTTTCGCAGAGGAATGTTTTATTTCCACCGACTCACAATCAGTGTTAGATAATTTTGTACCTTAAACATACAGTACAATAGCAAGACAATAAAAGATTTGTGCGATTTCACTCGATAAAATAATGCATGAATTGAAACTTATTAGAAATGTATCTAGTAATTTATTAGAGACATGTATGACAATTTATATATATAATATTCTGTTCATCCTTCTTCGTTCAACAAAACTTTCATTATACATTTGGAAAAAGATGTCTGTTTAAAGTTACTGTTACGAACATTGCTTATGCAACTACCAAATATTTGTTTCTACGGTTTATCCGTAGAATCCCGGGTAAGCTTTAGTCGTAAACGCAATCTGCGTGTAATGGACGGGGCAGAAAGAATTCGGCGATCGTTAGAAATTATATAAGCGAAATCCGGCTTTAAGGACTACGCGAAGAAGATCTTAGTTCCTTCATAAATAAACACAACTGCCCGAACAGCTGGCACGGACGTAATTCATCGCGAATTAATTTAAGGGCCAAGTCCCCCCCTCCCCTCTTTCCTCCCCGCCCCGCCCCGTCTCTCTCGAGCCCGGCATTCGCCGTGTCTTACCTTCTTATCCGCCGCGGGTACTTTCATTAAAGGTCTGCCGGCGCCATTTGGTGGCTCGCTTTATGCTGATTTTATTTCCTTTCTTTCGAGAACTTCAGATCCACGGTAATTGTGCGGTATTATTACCCTCGCGGTGGCGTAATGGTCGTGTGAAATATGGCCCATCGAACCTGGCCGTGCTGCACCTCGTGAAGAGGATTTCACGGTTCGCTGGGAGTCATCGTCGTCAGCCACCGACCGTGGACTTCATCGGGTCCTCGGCCCGGCCTTTTCTTCGAGTCGTTCCGCTCGCAAGAATCCCCGACAACTTTTGACGGCAGTTGCGTTTCGCTTTGCCAACGAATAAAGCCCGCCACGGCTCAGAAATTTCGACTTCGGAGACACCCCGTGGAGGCACCCGGTCCCTTCCTCATTGTTAGCCACCCTTCTACGGTCGACGGCGAACGAGCTCCCATAACGCACAGCGAATCGAATCGGTAGAATTATTTTTCCAGAATATCATTATCTATGCATTTATTAACTCGACGTAGGAAAAACATTGTACAGCATTAGCAGCAAATATTACCAACAAGATATCTGTTTTGAGTTTACACGAAAATTTATTGATCATCTCACACAGATAATACGTTCAGTGATTAATAGTAGCCCTGGTCACTGAACTACATACAGGGTCTGCCCGGAAAGTAATGCAACCACATTTAAAAAAAAAATCTATTGAACATATGGGTACAAACCTTTAAATTTCTTCAAAGTAGGATCCTTGGGCATCGACACATTTTTTCTAGCGCGATTTCTGCGATGTATGCTTCCTGGAAGGCGTTTTTTGGAACCTCTCGTAGTGCCCTCGTCACAGCCTCTTTGACGCGTTCCACGCTTTCAAAATGGCATCATTGCAGCACATTTTTAATTTTTGGAAACAAGAAGAACTCGGCGGGAGACAAGTCAGGACTGTACGGGGGTTGAGGAAGTGTTGTGATCCAACTAAGAAGTACCGTTTACTGTTTTCTCCATAATCTACGGCAAAGTTTTGGTTGGAAGTGCTCGACGAGGCTACGACGAGGGTACTACGAGAGGCTCCAGATAACGCCTTCCAGGGAGCATACGAAGCATGGAAATCGCGCTGGAAAAAATGTGTCGACGCCCAAGGGTCCCACTTTGCAGAATTTTAAAGGTTTGTACTCATATGTTCAATAGATTTAAAAAAAAAATGTGGTCACATTACTTTCCAGACAGACCCTGTATAACAGAATTAAGATATCAAGCGTTTCTTAACTTGAAACCGATCGAAAACCATACGGTACCTTCAGTTTTGCTAGGTACATAGGGTAAGGTTGCTCAAGTCGTACCCCTTAAGAAAAAAACCGTATAAAACTTAGGATTTATCAAATAAATAGAAATTAATTGTGTTATTCAAAACTTGTGTTGATATTATTGTTATTTATTATATTGAAATTCGAAAATCTATATGCTTTCACGTAAAATAAACTAAATCTTTAAAAAGTTACACCGATACGACTGAAGGAACCGGTTTCCTAAGTCGTACAACCTATAGCCTGAATCGTGCTTAAAAATTCAATTAAGCAACAATAATAATTAAAACGTATTTTTCATTAATCTGTTTACATGACACATAGGTATTCAGTTAGTACAAACATCACATACAAATTTGTTTGTTCTTTTGTCAACTCCAGCGCATACATCGTGCACCCATGTTTTGCATTTCAAGCATTGAATCAGGTTTGCTCCCAATCTTCTCCACAAATAAAACAAAACCAATCGCTTTTCTACTTTTTAATTTTTAATGCCAATTCCTTTTTATTAATTACTGCGTTTCTTTTATTTGCCGCATTTTTGATGTTTTCTTTATTTTGCGTTGACGTTATTTCGACTGACGAGGTACAAGTTAAATTAAAAAAGTATACATAACCTAACTGAATAAAATTAATACGATTTCGTTTCGACCAAACGATTATGTAAACTCTACTGAATTTATATTTAATAAGGAACATAATTTTATGAATAATTTACTTGCAAGATTGACTACCAAACATATGCAGAAAATTTTAAGAAAATTGAAAGAACTTACTTGATGACAGGATTTATAATGAGGCTAGTTTATGGCAGACAATAATAGGTAAAGCAATTGGTTGACTCAGATGTATATTTGGTTGCTGTTGTATGTGTTGCTGTCGCCGTAATTCGTTCGAAATTCAAGTGGTATGACTTAAGCATTGGTACGACATGAGCAACCTTACCCTAAACAATGATGTAATAGAATGGTTTCATTGGTTGAATTTTAATCCTTAATCTTCATCTGAATTATTTATGAGTAGTGTCGCCAGATCAGAAGAATTAACTTAAATTGAGGGGCAGGAGTTACCCCCTCTCTGCCAGGAAAGATAGAGTGGGGAAACTTAATTTGGCGACTCTTTCTATACAGCAATGGTTAACTTAGCGGATTTTTATCCGTTCGTTGCATTAATAAACCATAGATTTTATTTAGAGATGTTCTTTATGGGTTGGAAAATAAGTTCGTTCGGTTTTTGTGATTTATTCCAATGTAAAAAACCGAACGAACTTATTTGCCAACCCAATATTATTGAGTCACACTTTGATGTTATACATAATAAATCTGTCCCTTAGTTTGGCGAGCCAATTTTAACTTGCGGCCGACATTTGCATTGGTCTCGTGAGAGAACGTTTACATAAATAAACCTGCACTTTTCTGAGGGATGAAATGTTATTTACATTATTCATGTATCTAGATTGCCTTTTGGGCACTCATACATTCATTGAAATGTTCTGCTCTTCATTTATTAATAACGTTTTAATCTTCACTCTCATTATACTCTTTCTGTTCCAATCGTATTATTACTATATTTATAAAATATTCAAAAATGTGGTAATTAACCATACTTGATTTTTCATGAATAAAATAGCCAATTTGCGTTCCATAACGTTAATTTCGCATGAAGATTAAAATTAAAGATTTAATTAAATCCGGAAATACTTTCGCTACAAATAAAAAGTGGAACGTCTGCACATTCTTCCATAAAATTTGTTGCATCTCGTTCATAGGTCATAAAGCGATGCTTTTTTTACATCTACTGCAACGCGTGCTACGTTCGAGAAAAGTGTCGGGCGAAGATAAAATATAGACAAGAGAAAAATAAAGTATTTGAATCGCTGGAAAAATGTTTTCGTAGACGAACGTATTTTATTTATATCAAATGCGTTAAAAGATTGCATTTAAAAAATATATACATGTACCTTTGACGGTCTATGAATGCAACTGGTAAAAGCTATTATCGAAGCAATTGCAATTGGAGAAAAATGTGCAACACGGCCTTCGATATACAGCGTGGGCTGGAAATCGTAGTACAATTGGGCAGGGGATGATTCTACATAAGAAAATAATAAAAAAAACTTCGGCATAACATTTTTTCATCCGAAGCTTCGTTTTCGGGAAAATCGAGTTTGAAAATGCTGCGAGTACGCGTGCTGTTAGATAGGAACCGTCTGACGGGTCTGAACATGACCGACCAATTTCACTTCTCGAAAACGAGTCGTCGAACGGAAAAATTTGATTCTTTCTTTTATATTTATATTTCCATGTATAACTTTCTGCCACCCTCTGTATTAATAAATTACAATGTATCTACGTACAACTTCATAATGAATATATACTTTGAAGTTGGAGATTACTTATGAAACATATTCTTACATATAAATATTTCGTACAAAAGCTTGCTATGTTAATTAATGGGCCAGCTTGATCATCATAGTCAGAAAGCCTTAGGTTACTTCGTACATGTTTCAAAATTCATCAAAATTCACATGTTTCGAAATGGGTCCGAGGAATGCAGTCAATGCTGTTCATTGAAAAATGAAGCTAAAAATCAAATTAAGCTACTATACATAGTTACAAAATAGGAAGTGTGTTCTTAGCGCAACGATATTTCGTTTGGCGTGTAATAGTTTCGAAATTCTGACCTGCCACGAACGATCCGAAAGCACGGTGACAAGCTAATTACGAAAAGACAACCTTCCGAAATTGAAATTGCCCTCGAAAGTTCGGCTACGCGTTTGTACGTGTACCGGTACACATATCTGATTAATTAGGAGCATAGCGTATATTTAGTTTTATTTAGTTGTTAAGCAGAGATCGGATTTATATCATAATTCGCAGCATATCAATGCCAATCGAGCATCAGATTGGTTCGGACGTCTGACTATTCACGCTCCGTCTCTACTTTCAGAATCTCCTGCGGAAAAGAGACAATATCGGAACAGTAAATCTCATCTAACAAACCGGCATGTTTGCAAGTGATTCCGTATGGTTGATAGCAACGAAATAATCACATTCGTGTCGCGTGTGTGAGAGCATTCGTTACCATATACTCTATGTACGATTTGTATGAATAGTTGCTTTACGATTTCTATGCAATCGATGATGTGGTATATGTTACATGCAAAATGATTCGATTCGTTAACGAAACATCGAACAACCTGTGACTCCGAAAACGAAAGTTAATTGGATTCGGTTTATTCAATCAAAAAATTGAATTGTCCGAGTTTTATAAAAAAAAATAATTGAGTTGAACGTTTTACTTTTCGGTTTTTAATATTATTTCGATTATTCTGAGTTTTTTAAGTATTAGTCAACGATTATCAATATTGTCAATGATTATTAATATTACATTTTATTTGTAATGAATACTCTGTTTCACAGGTTCTATAGTTTGTGTTTATTATTGTTACAGTGTTCTTGTTTCTGTTAATGCCATCATAATCCATATAATTCCTTCTAATTACCTCCTACAGCATCGTAATATTAACTGTGTCACATTTTTTCTACCAAAAGTACACTGTTCATCGCTGTGTAAGATTAAGTTAATGAAAAAATAGTGCATAACAGCATTATTATTATTTCAAATCTATTTGAATAAGAATTCTAATTGAATAGATAGAAGTATTCGTAAACTTAAAATTTTTAGCCAGTAACCTCAACAACCACTTCCATCAGTTAAACGAAACTTTGAACTTATTTAAAAACTCCATAAGAACTTAAATAACTTACTCTATTTGTGCTACATTCTTTGTGGGTACTTCATAATTACATTATTTTCTTAACATTAATATTCATGTTGCATTTTCTTCACTAATTATTTGATTTCAGTAATTACAGCGTAAACATAGAAAATATTTGATATCTATACTGCATAAATAAAATATAATGTGTAAATTTTGACTGTTTAACATAAAGCGTTTCGTAAACCAGACCTAACCCAATTTATGTAATTTTTCATAATACTGTTAATTTTTTACTCTCATTAATTCTATTATTTTAATATCGAAATCGCCATTGTTATGTCTATACCAAAACTAAATTTACTACTCCCGCCGGATACTCACGATACTTCCAAATCTAGCCCAGACCGAATCTAACTAATTACTGTTACCTTTCAAAATACTGCTTTAATTTTCTTGCTCTCGTTAGTCTCGTTCTATTATTCTTGCTCTCGTAACTCTATATTTTCGTGTATTATTTGCGGCCGATAATTATGGTAGTGGTCTAAATCACGTACCCGTTGATTCCAGATATTTAGACTGCTGCAAAATGTATTTTCCCATTACAACATGTAATTTTGCATTAAATACTTGTTCTTATATCACGAAACTCACCTGTAGTTGTGAATTTTGAAAATTGTGAGATACAAATCAAGGAGGACATGATCTTAAATGCTTTGAACTGAAGAAACGATTCATATTTTAATCAGTTTGTTACGTTTTATTTTTTAGTTGCAGTATTCCTTCCCCAGTTTTGCATCGACCAAAATACTAACTAAACAATATATTTAATAATTTATCTGAGAATCTCTAATTTTAACATTTTAATTTTCACTATTTCTCTACTTGGTTCTACATTTGTTTCAGTGAAAATGGTCGAGAGTGATATCTCAAAATGACTGGCATCTAACTTTTTCTTTCACAGTTGATGAAATTATACAAATGTTTTCATCATAAATTTTCGAACGAATTTTCCGGCGCATTATCTCGATTTACATTTTAATTCAGACCATATTCATAATTACCGCCGAATACATATATCAGAAATCTCTGGTTTAGCAGTGTAAAGAGCACATCGAAACGAAAGCCACTTTTCCGGCAGATCACCTCGATTTTGATTTAGATTTTGATTTCAATCATTTTCATAATGATCGGAAAATGTTAGAAATCTCTGGTTCAATTTACCACTCTCCCGGCAGATGTCTCGATTTACGTTTTGATTGGCCATTTTCATAATTACGGGGAAATTAGAATATCAGAAATCTCTGGTTTGGCAGTATCAAGAGCGATTCAAAACGGAATTTACCGGTTTCCGGCGGGCTATCACCCCCCAGCAAGATTCCCCGCCGAGTGCCAAATTTTCGTCAGCCATCGCGTCTCGAAAGTTGCCGCGTGACGCCGAGATCCCCTCATTTGCCTGTAACATATACGAATTTCACGAGCCGGACGTCTCCGAATCACCTTTCGAGTCTCGGTGTCTGACCCGCCGCTGGGCTATTCTACTGAGGATTATCTGACAGGTGTACATCACGGCCAATTCGACGACCACCGACACACACAGACACACACTCATGCTTCCAAACGCTTCTCCGATTGTAACAACAGACAATACGAAAGAACTGATTTCTAATCAAGCGAAAATAATAATAAAAAAGCAAAAAAAAAGAAAGATAAGAAAACGTAACGTGAAACAATTGTACAGAGTAGGATCCGATTAGGACCGTCGTTGTACATTATAATCGCAGTCGATTTTCAACGTTTCCGTTTACTTCTTTTCTGGGCGATTTCCGTTGGTCCAAAATGTATCTCGACGAGCGATCGTGGTGTTCGTTTCGAACTAGACGGGAAAAGATTGTACAGTTAGTTTCACTAGACTGCGGTCGCCGCCAACACGTTGAAAAAGGAGTTTTGTCGGCTAATTTCCTCCCACCCCTAACCCCAGCCGCGGGGTGCGCGCGGCCGAGAAGGATTTATTTTTCGAAGCGTCGAACGAATTTTTGTGTAACTAGGAATTGTACAGTAGCCTGTAAAGTCCCCTTGATACACGTAGACTATTCGGTTGATTTCCCTCGGAACTGTTAGCGGAAAATTCATATAAATGCAGAAGGCGGCGTGTTGTATCGACCCACGGCTTCCTCGTATGAACATTTGTGTGTTTAATGGATGTAACGATGCAAGCGAACGAGCAGATCCACGGAACGAGAAATTACGGTGATCTTCGACGGGCAGGTACCTTAGATGTTTATTCGTCGTGCAAAAGGATCCTTCGTATTCCGAGTTGATTTGATTTTTCCGTAGAAAATCTTTCCTAGAATCGCTGAAGATCTTCTCGCAATGTTGGAATTCTGAAGGATACGTTTCATTCGATTTGGGTTTGTTAAACTTATTCGATTAAAATTCGTGAACCGTCTTGTTGGAACAATAAGAAGACTTTTTTGTCGATTCGACGCATTAGATTATTATCCACAGTTTCGAATAAAATGTTACACGCAAATTATTTCTGTTATTTCAGATAAACATTCGATTCGAAGGATACCTTTAGTGTGATTGTCACATCAGCGTTCACCAATGTCACTCAAAATAAAAAGAATTTATTTGAAATTATTTTTGGATTTCTATTTACTTTTTGAAGGTTTTATCTTATCAGTCAAAGTGTTAAATAATTTACTTCTCTCGATTCTTCTTCATTGTCAGTGTATTTATAAATGGTAGAGATACGCAAAACTTTGTATTTTTTCATGTAGAAATAAGTTCTTCTTTCGAGGATACTTTGCAATAATTTAAAACATTGAGATAGTAATTGCTTGATTTATTAATAAGGACGTGTTTCGATACCCTTAATCATGTTAAAATGAAATTCCGTATGTATTAATTACATACACAGACGATGAACATACCAGATACTGCCAACACAACATTTTGGCAAGCAAATATGTTCGACATATTTGTCAAGTTTCGAAGAAGCAATCATCATTATTTGTATCTGCTTTGTTCGTCGCCTAAACGTTGATATTAATACAATATGTGTTGCATCAATCAAGTAACAATGTAATTATTTACGCATTGTTTGGACATTTCTATGATTAATTATTACACCGCTATTTCATATCGTGACGTACAGCTTAATTTGTGTAATTCGATATGTTTATATTTAAACAATATACGTAATCATTATGAGAATCGTCATATCGATTTTATATATAAAGCGTTTGTTGCATAGGATGATTGATATCAAGTTGAAAGTGCCAAACAATTTATTATTCAATGTCTGATCTATGGTTTGCATCACTACTTGTCTTCAATTAATTTTTTCATTCAGTAATGAATACTTGTTATTGGTTCGATTATTTTCGAATCATCCTACGCAGACGACACGACGATTTTGTACGCGATTTTGAATTGGACGTCAACACCGACAATGCAATGTATTAGATGTACGATCATTTTATAAAACTGCCAGTATCGTGATCGGTGGAATCAACACGCGAGTGTCACGAGAATTATTGAAAAATGCAAAACTGTATAAAGGTGCAAATGGAATCCTGTAAATATCTGTGAACATATTGTAGTCAGTATCACGACGAAATAAAGATAGAGCTTCGTGTGATATATGAAGCTGTACGATAAACATTAATTCATGTCTCTTTTTTCCGTCACTTATCGTTTTGCAGTTCAATGCATCCGGACTGGGATCAGTAGAAAGTGTCAGTAGATGTCGGATAAATAAAATATATGCTTCAGTGGTAGAACACCAACGAAACATAGTCATTTTTCTATTGTAGATATTGTTGCCGAATTTCATTTACTACAGGACAAATTTCTTTATCTTGGATGAACGTGGAATGAAATATACGTTTAACATTAAATTGTTTAATAAATCTCTCTTGTAGATCAATCTAAAAAATCAAAAATTTTTTATTTATACTAGCTTTTATGAATACTGAAATTCGAATTCGTAATGAGTATAAAAGCGGCTCCTTGGCCTCAATTGCTGGAAATTTATTGGTTATTAAATTTGATTAGGTGCATAAGTAAAAAGAAACTTTGCGGCAACTTCTGTTAATTGCTGAATTCCTGATGCAATTAAGGTAAGTTTAACACTTAAACAACCAAAAAAAAGCAACGTAAAAGACCGGCATGGTTCAAAAAGGAAACGACTAAATAGTGATATGAAAAATACACTCTTTTGATTGTTTTAGAGTACACACGTATTTACGTTTTAATGATTATGTGAAGCGAATAACTTTGTATTTATTTCAGGTACGAAAAGTAAACTGATTAAAATACAATGGCCACTGGAAGCTGCTTTTTAAGAGCATCCTGCATTATTATAAATACGTTAAACATTTTTACGTTAAACTGTTTTCTCTTTTACAGTGAATGCGATTAAATATCCATACTACTTCTTTGTCAATTAACAGCCAAAAAAGTATCAATTACATGATATTACGTAGATACCTGCAAATCGTAATTATTTTATTTTACGTGAAATATTTGTGTAAAAATATATTTTTAAAAATGTTGATGAATAAGCAAAGTTGAAATGAAAATTCGAATGAAAATTTACAACATTTAATCATTCTGTAAATGTTTAGATACCTAGGTAGTTACTTTTAATTTATTTTTAAAATGTGTTCAAGGTTCTTGTCAACAAATGGAGAAAATTATTTCTACATTCTTTTACGACTATAAATTGGATATTGGCATAAGGGACAATGCAGTGAGTAGAAATAATAAATTTATTTGTTAAAACATGCGACGTGATTTTAAATTGTTTTACATTTCTACGTTCAATTAACATATTTATTTCAATTGTTCAAGGGAGTACGACATTTTTCTTATCATTTAATGGAGCATTTGTAAATATCATCGTTTCCAATTCCTCGAAAATATTGCGATTTCTCTGGTCGGTTCTGGAATTTCGTTATCGTAATATTTCACTGACACGGCGAAGGATATCGGGTAAGTAATACTTCCAGTTTAATATTAATCAGACACTTTCGTGCATTTCTCCGATTTTGCATTCCCTTTGGAACACGGGGGCATTGATAGGCCGATATAGTTCGGCAATTCGGTATGGGATACGCATGTCAAATACGTGCTCGTAAAGCAAAGCAAGAAAGCAGCACGATTCTTCGGGAGGGAATCCGGATTTTCCGCGGATGTTCCGCCGAGGTGGAAAAAATTTCACGGATACAAACACTTCTCTGCAAAAGTGAAACTTTCGGATGAAGTGAAATTAATCCCGCGGAAATGCTTCCTTCTAACTCCGACCTACTTTTAAACGAAGGAGTTTATCGACTACCGATGAATCTTAGTGTAAAACATCTGGAACTAATTTGCAATTAGTTTTTTACGATCGTCGTGTCCGTTAGCGGTATAATTAAACCGCGGGTCTTTGTGCAAATATTCAATTCCGAAAAGTTTGTGAGTAGTCGAATTGACGAGAAATTTATTTCGTCGACGAAGACATATTGTTAGTTGGCATTCGTGTGAGAACCTCCTCAGTTTTCAAGATTATTAGTAGACAGCGGATCCAAATGTAAAATAAAAATTTTCTACCTGAATTGCAACAAATTGGAGTTAAATAAACATTTATTTTCTCTCCTAATATGTGTAACAGGCTGGAAATAATACAATAGTATTTTTAAATTCTTCTATAATGTTTTTACTGTTTTAAATTACACCTGAATCCGCTGTTCAATTATTATACAGTGAAACGCAAGATATTATAAATTGTTGTTAGATGTCTGGATTCTGTTCGTGGGAGAAGAAAATTGTCAGTGACTTATTGTCTTTCTGCTGGGAACTGTTTGGACAAGCAAGTATTTGCGAAAGCAAAAGAAATTTTTCAATACCATCGGAGCCAATCTGAATGGGATGGAGAACGTGGCTTCCGGCAGAAATATAATACTTTATGCCACACATTTGGAATACGAAAGAGGTAGTTGAATTTCATGTTTTAACCTATCTTTTTTCTATCAGAAACTGTTCTCAAGAATTTTAGAACAAGCGTAGAAATTTCCTTCGTCACATACAACTTCCATTTTGAATGACAGAATTGAATCCTTATGAAAAACAGCTTTAATTTTCAGGGGAATAGATCTATATTTTTCATTCGACTGAAGAAACGGTCTTCTGAAATTGTAAAAATTAATGCAAATTTTAATTTCATTGTTTAGTATTGTGATTTGTACGGAAACTATTGATATATTTTAGAATTTATTTTTATCCTTTTACTGACATAATTAAAGATTAGAAACTCAATGGTGTCAGTACAATAAGCATAAAACGAAATTGTATTATATAAGGTGTCCCAAAAATGTTGTACTTCCTTGAAAGGAAAGTGGAGTGATTCCTGAGGTCATTTGAAGTAATTTTGTTCAAGAATTATTGACGAAAACCACGGACCAATCAGAGCGCGACTACAGCATACAGATTCCGGATCGACGTCAGGACCCCTTAAACGCGGAGTCGGCATTGGCCGCGCCGGAATCCGTCCACCGTAGTCGCGCTCTGATTGGCCCGTCGCGTTTCGTTAATAACTCGCTAACAAAGCAGCGGAGAACATTTTTGCAAAGCAGAAAGTTACTTCAAATAACCTCAATTATAATTATTAACCCTCTCAAGGAAGTACATTTTTGGGATACCTTGCATTTTTTATATATTTGAATTTTATACACAAAATCATGATTTTATTCACCTGGTCTCTGCAAACGTTTTAGAGAAGAGGAGACCACAAAATTTACGAACTAATGTATGTTTTTATTTAAAATTCGCGCAGCCACATAATAAATAATGGACTCTAAACTTACTCCGACCCTCCGCAATTAGAATAATATTAACCCAGAGTCCTGGCGAATCAAATTTTCGTTTGTTAAACCGCGCTTGCCTGAAAACTTTGATAAGACGGAACTTCTCCGGCTCGAAAATTTCCGCTTTTCCTTTGAAATTCGGCTCTGCGAGTTTCGACTGTATTAAAAATGGATTCGCGCGTGCTCGTTGGAAATCTGTTTATAAAAGCGTGAATTTGCATAAAAATATCGCGGGCAACTTAGCGGTGGTGCGTTTTATTTGCGTATTTCGCATAACGTGGACCGGAAAGTACGTGACGAGTGTAACATCGAGGGCAACAGGATAGGCATTGCAATTAAAACGGCATTTTCGCCGCGTGTGAGAAAGTGAATTCCGAATTTCAAGAAAAATGTCGGTAGTTTCACATTCAACGTTGTCGGGAATCGAATGAGCGTCCGCTAACGACGGCCGTCGCGTCGGTGGATGTGCGGATTTGCGAAAAAAGGGCTGCGCGGCCGCGGATTACACGCGGAAAGGAAGTCGGTCCGCGAGGAAGTGCACGGCGCCGCGCCGGAAGGAAAAATTCGTTCAATATTATTTTAAACTTCTCTGAAACACAGACGAAGGATATGCCGGGTCTCTCACGCACGTGCACCGCGGGGTAACAGTCAAACACTTGGCACCAGCCGGCGCCGGGTATGTGACATGAATATTTGTTTCTAATAAGATATGCCGAGCCGACAGCGCCATTTGACGTACCTTCCGGCATGCTCGCGTTACACCTATTAACTAAAAACCGAGAAGAGTGTGAACAAAATTTTTCGAAGAAAATTCCGCTCGAGCTTCGCAGAACCTAGCCGGGATTTTTCGGTTTTTATCGAGCGCCCGGAACCTGAGATGCAATCCTTTTAAGCTCCAGATAAATACGGGCTTTGATGAGTCAAAATTCGCCCCCCTTTTCAGAAGAAGATATGTTATCTCTGTATATTTATGTGTGATGTCTAAAGTTCACTCTATTGAAGTATGCGAATTTGCAGGCCGAGTCATGTAACTGTACCATCTTGATTTGAAAACTCTCTGTCGCATGATGAACTGTTTTAAACAAAAGTTGGTTTGCTGCAGGCCAAGTGCGCCGTATAATAATTGGCTTTCGATGTTCCTCTTTCTAGTATAAAATAATTGTAATATTTTTCGAGAAACGATAGTGACAATTTTCTAATGGTAATGCATGATTTTCTTTTGCATTGATTCTTCTCGTCATTCTACGTAAAAAGTATTCAGGTATAATGGTGGAAAAATGATTAGTTAACGAGATCTTTTTGACCTTTACTGAAGAGGATGCTCAAACACTTCTTCATTACTGTGCAAATGTTTCGGATAATGCTTTTCCCTTATTTTCATTTTAACGCGGCTCTTAACCCAGATATCAGGACAATTGTTGTTTATTTGATTCAGCTGAAGTAAAGAGGAAAATAAATTCGAGCAATTTTATTGACTTCGCTAAATGCAGAACATGGAAAAACAATTTTATTGAAAAATTTTATCTAATCTTCAAGCAACTGGTTGTGAAAAATTTTTTAATGATCAAGAAACAACTAAGAATTGGACCGTTTAATTTGAAAGTGGTGTAAGTCCATTTTCTCTTGTTTTTTTATTTTGTTTTAATTTTATTTACATTAAATTAAGCATGAATTACGTGATATCTCATTTTTTTCAAAAATGGACTTACACCACTTTTAAAATAAACGGTCCAATTCATGTTGCCGGAATAAATATTATTTTTCTTGTTCATAAAATTTATTCTACACTGGGATATATAGTTTCGTAGTTATTCAATTAATATCTTAAATTCATTTTTAAGTTGTACAATAAACAGACTGCGGATCTTTGTGTAAAGTAGATATTTTCTACCTCGATTGCATCAAACCGAAGTTGCATATTTTATTTCTGCTCCTATTAATTTTAGCAGTTCGCAAATAATGTAACAGTTTTTTAAAATCCTTCTGATTTGTTTATTGAAAATAACGGTTTTATTTCACCACACAATGGCTAATTTTGTGCCACCATGTATGTAGTAGAAATCTACAGTGCAGCAAGCGTAGATATAAAAATTATAAAAAATTAATTTTGTATGAAAATTTTAATTATTAAAAATTTTATTTTAAATTTGAATATTATTTGAGGGTAAATGTATAGATATTATGAAATTATCGTTAAAATTAAAATATTTTATATTATTTGAGGGATTAATATAATATATAGTAATTTTAAATAATTAAAATTAATATAAAAATTACCTTCAAGATGGTACGAGGTTCTAACCTTATTTTTGATTCTCATTATAGATCGATTGGAAATTATGGCAGGAGCATTGACTATATATTTTCTCAGTGATAGAAGGTGTTCCTGGGCGAAAAAGAAACTTCGTAGAATTAAACAATAGTGAGAGAACATAATGTTATTCTTGATCAGACCCAGACCAGTGGGATTGGTACATTCAATACAACTTCAAAAGAAATTAACTAATTGTTACTGCAATGTAAAATAGTATAGGAATATATGTCAACTAAATTATCTATATGTTTAAAATAAAGGAATATTAGTTCTTTTTAACTTTGAAATTTTGTTAACTGGAAACAACATATTTGTATCTGGACGTATTTGCAGAAACAGTTTGTGTTAATGTTTATGGAGATTACTATTTAAAATACATCAACATCTACTGTCTAATTAATAGAAAATTGTGAGATATAATCTTTTTGCTTACTGAAAAAGTTGAGTTTTAAAAAATAAATATTCTTAGTAATTATTTTAATTATCTAATTATCTAATTATTTTAGTAAAATATATGGCAGATCAACGTTAACTAATTCCACGGGAAAACCCGTAAGCTTGTAATAATTATAATATTTCAACGTGTATATGTACATATCTGATGCAGTTAACGATCACAAGTGCATATGTAGATGTGTAATTAGTTGAACTAATTAAAGATAGATAATCCGTTAACTAGTGCTTACATGTTCAAATAATGAACTGAAAATGCCATGGTAATTAATCTTTTAATTAGCGCATATTACGTTTCCTGAAATCGCGGTGGAATCGATTCCAGTTTACATCGTTGATTAATTGTTTTCCGAGTGCGACCAATGATAAATATGCACAATTTGCATTGGGTACATTTAAATACTGGCGTCAACGTTGCTCCCGCTGTTCGACTAATTTTGATAAGTGCTCGAAAGCATAGATCGCTGGACGTCAAGGACGATGAAATTGTTGGATGTATGTTTCAAAAGACAATGGAGAAAAACGTTAAAAAGTGGCACTCACTGTAATTTCACATAAAAATTCGCCGCACACGTCGGTATGAATTAACTTCAACTATGAAAAAGAAGGACCGTGTCATTATTTAACTGAAACAACGGAATATTCACTTAAATAAATGAAAGATTGGTGCAACGAAACCTTGGTATATTGAATCACTCAGATTTTTTTAATTTGCTTAATAAATTTTCTGAATAAAATTAATCTTATTAATTAATATATATTCGTAACTTGAAAATAACCGAGGATCTCAAAATGATTGTTAATTTGGTACCTATAGAAGCTAATAATGTAGGCAAATTCTATACGATGCTGACTCTTACTGAAATATGCAATTGAATTAATGAATTTGATACGTAATTAAATATGCAATATTGGGTATGTTAATTTTACTTTTGTGGTTGTTCTGACGGTTCTGATCCAAATGTGTATGTTACAGTCGTCAATAATTCAATTAGATATAGCAACTTTATTCTTATTTTACGTGTAGGAATAGTATTAAACAATAATGTTGGGAAAGCTACGATTATTTCCCTCCTAAATACGTTTGTTAAGCATTTTGGAAACATAGTATCAGAGAAAGGGATTAGATGGCTGGTCGTATGGTAAAAATTTACATATCACGCGCGTAAAAAGCTTATGGTATTTAACAGCTGGAGAATATATGATGCTTTTTAAAGGAAAAAACGGTCTCCCATATTACATGGTATTTTCCCTTTTTGATATGTTTTTAATATGCGGAATGATTAACATTTTAAAAACGAATGTGTTGT